>JAOYMU010000098.1:50435864-50446053 GCA_025802295.1 Psammodynastes pulverulentus
ATAGAAATTAATTATAGGCTGTTTTAAATTGTTGATGTTGTTTGTTGTGAACTGCCCCGAGTCTTCGGAGATGGGGCAGTATAGAAATTTTAATAATAAATAATAAATAAATATTATAGCCTAAATACTTGTCCAGACTAAGTAATATGGTGCAGTAATATGCTAATTGGAATCATTTGCATAGGAAAATTTACTAAGTCGTATTTTGGGGGGGAATCCACCTCTTTGGCTCATAGATGATAGGAGCTGTAACTTAAAAGATCAGGAGGTCTAGTTTACAACAACATGATGATTCAGTATGCAATCATATTCACCAACGTACTATACAATATATATCTCTATCTCTTTTAATTTTCTTGTGAAGCAGTTATAGAGATCAATTATATATGAGGAAAGAAAGCTAACTGGGATGCAGCCTTCACTGAATCTTAAAGTTTGTATTTTACTCTTTTTTTTACAATTTACACTTTTTTTAATAATTTTTTAAATTGTCTGCAGCAGTTGGCAGAACTGACCAATGGCTGATTTCAGAAATACAGCCTGGATTAGGTCTGGCTACTACTTAGATAAAGAACCACCAGGAAATTCCACAGGTGTAGGCTAAACTGAGAAGTTGGAAGAAAAAAAAAACCCCAGAAGCAATAAAGGCAAACCTCAGATTGTAGTGTGCCCAGAAAATCTGTGTCCATGTTCATGAGTACTCAAATTGACTTTATTCTTACTTATAAAATTAAATCAAGCATGTAAGTTGCCAAATCCAGAAATAATTTTGATTAGGCACATGACTGAAAGCTATTAGCCATGGTTAGTTGAATTCTAAACTATGCATGCTGATGATAGATTCAGAGTATTATAATCAAAACTTGATCCTCAAAGAATGACGCTGTCATGCTAAACCTATACTGTCATAGTATTTCTTGAAACTTTTTTTTTACATCTTGAAGCATTTTTCCCAGACAGTTTTCCTCTATGATCGTCTCTTTCCCCCCTCCCTTAAATACTGTGCTACAAATGTCAAGGTCTCTCCACTTTTGCTTCTTGAAAATAACTGCTTCCTGAAAGTGGAAAAGAATTGTTTCCTCATCCAACCTTTTTTTACTCCAGTTCTTGAGGTTCTCTTGTGAATTTTGTATCTACTTCAAATATTCACTTCACAAGTAGGGGGCATTTCTGTAAAGAAGTAAGCTAAGCACCTTTTTTCCAGTGTCTCCTGACCGTCTTCCTTATATGTACACTGCTTAGCTGAGAGACCAAATAGATGTTGAGCTTGTGGTAAGCACATCATTTTAGACCTCTTGAAATAAAAAGTACATTTATTGATATAAATAAAGAGGAGCGTAAGCAATTGTTGAGATGAAATCAAAGTGAGAACTAAAGTTAGTTTCTTGTTTACAAGGAAAATTTCCTGAGACATTTATTGGGCCATTCTCTTCAGCCCTGCCTTTAACAATGTATTTATAATTTTAACTGCTTGTACTCTACATTTATATTTCATTTTAAGTTGCTAACTATTTTGATCGCCCTGTGGGCAAAAAGGCACTTCATGTAGAACATTGTACAGAGTGTCCAGATGGTAGCTTGATCTTTGATAATCCTTCTGCTTTTTCTAGTATCCTATTCTGAGTAGGATAGTAGTAGCTGCTTGTGTTTCTAATTCTGTCCCTATCATTGGGAGAGGTTCACTCTCTAGAAAGAGCCATTGACAATGAAGAAAGTAGATTAAGGAGAAGAATTCTGACATTCTTTTGATAGTTGTGAAACTGTCCAGAAAAACAATAAAATGAATTAAAAAGTTACTAGGAAAAAGAAATGAACAACTTTTCTAGCCAGTGTATGAACTTAGACAGAAGGACCAAATCTCACACCGTGTATTGATCAGTTATTTTTTATTGTCCCAATGCCTATTTGCAAGAATCTTGCCAGACTGACTGTATTCTCTTGAGAACTGTCAGATAAGGCTTCAGGGATGCTAGGGAAGGTTAGTAATGTAGTCACATTTTTTGCTATGCAAGGACTCTGTTTGGTCCCCACTCTTCACATCTTCTGCCATTCTACCTGGAGATTCTACCACAGATATTTAGGAAACCTATACAGACGCAGTTCTTACACTGGCTTTTATTTTTTAGGTGAGTTTAGTGTTTCTTTTACCATTAATGGTATGTGCGTATGAATGTGCATTATGTTTGTTTAAGGTTTTGTTAGCTGCCTAGAGTGGTTGCTACAACAGAATGTTGGACTGGAGATCAAACAATCAATATGTCAATCAATCAAACAGATCATCAGTAAGAAATCTGGTTTTAGCTTAAGGCAGACCACCCATGTTTGAAAATGCTAGGTGCCTTCGTTCTAGAAGTATCCAAGCTTACATGGGCATTCATTACAAACTAGTTCAACCATCTCACCAAATATACTGACTTGTGAGTCAGTTCTACTCTTGGATAAGAGCATCTAGCAACTTTCTGTCAGAAGCAAAACCGCTTATTTTCTATGGTATGATATAGTTTAGCTTTGGGTGCTACATAATTGAAACAGCACCTAGAAGTGCTGAATTTACCTTCTTAATTTTCAAAGTAAAAAATAAGTGAGGTTAAGTAGTTTTCAGAAGCTTCCCCATTGGGATTTAGTTTGATCTGTTCCTATCGTGTACAATTGTACTCTGCATTAAGATGTAGCATTGGTTTATAGTTTATCAGTAATCTGACTCCAGAGCAACAGTGGCAATTATGTGTGTTTTTGCAGGGGGAAGGAGAAGAGAGGAATACCCACCCAGCAGAAAGAATCTTCACTGTTGAGTCCAGTATAATCTCCTTCCTTCTTTTTCCAACTTTCAACTGCATGAGAGTGAAAAATTATTGCATGAATTACAGTCCAGCGATCCATATTTGTTAGCATCTGGTAGTTCCAAACCTTGAGATTATGAGTTAATATACCTGTCTTCTGAATCAGTGAAATTTATTTATTAACATATCTGAGAAAGGTTATCTAGTATTTAATATATATTAAAAACTTCTCTGAAATGCAGTAACATATTTGGATTTCTAAGGAGGTTACTTACTCACTGGTGACCTGCTGCCCTTCACAGTTCATTATATACATGCTCAAACAGATGTGTTTTCTGTTTGTTCACTGAATGTCAGCAGCATCTCTCATTCCATAGCTCATGGTTCCCATGGAGACAACTGTATTTTTTAAAAATATGAATGGATCAGCATGGTGGGTGGAAAGGTCTGGGTGGAAAGACCTTGATTCCACATCACTGATGAATGTTCAGCAAGCAAATGAAAGCAACTCAGAAACTTCTTGGAAAGGATAAGACACTAGGTCAAGGTAATAAGAAAATATATAGTATTATATGTACCTCCATAAAATAAAAGGACAATGCGGGCTATTCTTCTGAATTAATTTGAATTTGTATGTATTTAATAACATTGAAATTTTGTTTGCTAGGCTTAGCCAAAAGGTAAATAATAAATATCTTGGAGACATAAACCAAAGACCAATTAAAAGGAACATAGAAGAACCTTCCACAAACAGCTTCACAGCAGCAGATCGAAGAGTTCATCATAACATTCAGCAGCCCAGAACTGGCCTTCTGTCATTACCTGAAGTTCTGAAATAAGAATCTTTGGGATTCTTTAATGTGCCAGCTGAAGAGCTTGCAATTTCTTATTCCAACCCCAAGCAAAGAAACTGGCTTCAATGTGCAGCATTTTTGTATGAAGCAGAAAAACCTATTCTTTCATCAGCGCCATTCAAATCAATCTGCATCACCATGTGTTACAAGCAGACCCCAGGAACATTAGAAGGAAAAAAATAAGTGAAGGAAAAAATGAAGAAGAAAAAGATGAAAAATAAAGCCTGATCTTGTATATTGCTAACTTTAATGTAGCCTTTTATAACTTTGAAAGAGAGAGAGATAATTTCTTTAAAAAAGTACATCAAATCCTTTTCGGCATCCAAGGAGCTCCACCCAGGCAACGTGCATGATTCTCTGTTCCCAATTTTAACTATGAAAGAGTTTAGCTGAACAATAGAGAGCATAACATTAGAATGAGACTTGGACATAGATGGCTAATAGCCATTATAGCATGCAAAGCAAGGACCCAGCTTTATCTTCTTACTCATTTCCCTTTACTTTGTGAAAGTAAAGTAATGAATAATAATCTTTGATTGCCTTATAATAGAGTAACCAGATCTGAATGCCCAGAAGTCATTAAGTCATTTTCTTATGTATCTTTTTGCTTCCACATAATGGTTGTGTGATTTTTTTTCCAGGCCAAACCTGGCCTCAATATTTTATCACAACTTTGCCTAGTCTAATGAAGGACCTTTGCTCCATCTTCCACGTTTGGTCTGTGACTGCATATTTCTGCTCATTTCCCTTGAACTTCCCATGCTTCAGCTTCATAAAAAAACCCCACTAATTTCAGATTTAAGATACGGGGATTTATTTTTACTTTTTTAAAGGTATGCATAATTCTGTAATCTTCTATCATATCCATTCTTACTGAACTTTTCTGTAAACTGGAATAAGACAATTGTTCCAGCCTCTTAATCATATGGATTGTCTCTACTGCATCTTTTTCAATTCTGTAATAACGTGGTTTTTTTGAACTGCAATAATTTGAAAACAATAGCTATATAGGCATCACAATACTAGTAATTTTATATTAAACATTTCTAATAATGTGACATTAACCTTTTCTACAATATCTGTGAACTGAATTTTCAGGATGAACTTAATAATTAAATGCATTCAGAGAGTCACGTGGGATTACAAATATAAAGAAACCAAATATTTCTGTGATACTTTTATTGAATTGCATAGCCATTTAAGGATTCAAGTGTTGCTTCAAACTTCAGCCTTTTCAGGAAAGAATACTAGTAACTAAGTTATTGGTGTTGAATCTGCAATCTTTTATTTCAGTATTTGAGAGGCTGCTACAAAGAGGAGGAGGTCAATTTATTTTCCAAAGCACCAGAGAGCAGGACACAAAACAATGGATGGAAACTAACCCAGGAGAGAAGCAACCTGAAATTAAGGAGAAACTTCCTAACAGTGAAGACAATTAACCAGCGGAACAGCTTGCCTTCAGAAGTTGTAGATACTTCATCACTGGATACTCAGTGGATACTCAGTCACTTGTATGAAACAGTATAGGTTCTCCTGCTTGAGCAGGGGAGTGAACTAAAAGACTTCCAAGGTACCTTCCACCTTTATTCTGGTTGCTTGGTTGATTATTAATTGATTGATTGATTGAGAGCATTCAGGCTGCCTGGAACAGTATTTCAGCTTTAGTATCTGGACCTAGCATGGCATTCTTTAGAAACAAGACTAAGAAGCGTTGGTGGGGGGATAACTGGCCTGCACCAAACTGGCTAGATAACACCATTGGGGGAAAGTAATATCATAGGACAGGATAATTTTTTTTTTGCTAGAGCATGTTGGTGTTATAATTAAATGTAAGTCATTTTTCCTCTTCCTAACATTTTCCTACAGGTATAGGTTATGCTTTTTCAGATCAATTAAGTGTTGATCCATCAGTTGATCAGAAATTAATGGATCAGCTTGTTGCCCAAGCCTGACATGGTGGACCGAAAGAGAGTGACTAGACCAAAATCACCCAGCTGTCTTTCATGCCTAAGGCAGGACTAGAACTCACATTCTCCTGGTTTCTAGCCTGATACCTGAACCACTAGACCACACTTATTCTCAAGTCATGTTGGTCCTATAATTAGGCACAGGTGGGGGCCTAAGTTAGTCTCCTGAAATAAATACTAAGGGTAGATTTTTCACTTTCAAAATATGTTCATTCCATGTCAAAGTTTAGATGCTTTCAGTTCTTTTCCATCTCATAGTGATAGTTGTTTCTATAACTGAATTTTTATTCACTAAGCATCAACAATGCCTAGAATGTCAGGGTAACATAGTGGAATAACAAGAAGGAACCTTACTAGTTAACATTTCAATAGCTAACAAATAAGCTCCTGATAATAGATTTGATCTGCCCTGTTTTAAGTGACTGCCAAGTGAAATGTTTATATGCAGGACAATTATAATCCCATTTCCAAGTTAAAGAGTAAAAACATTGTTCCAAATTTGAGATCTGCTGCTAGCAGACATGATCATTTACTTTGGCTAAAACTTTTACTGGAAGTCTGGGTTATAAAGGTTATTGTGGGTTTCTTACAAACTATGAATGTATTTTCTATTCTACATTATACAGTACATTATGAAAAATACATTATTTGAGTAAGTAGGAAACCCAAGAATTATAAAAAGAGTAATTTCAAACTGTAAATCTTGCCCCAAAGATTCTGGCAATTTATACTTAAATTCACAAGGAGCCAAATCCATTAGGAATTTAATTGGTATTAAAACCAATAATGATTTCTCTCAGGCCATTTCCATAGGTGGGCTTCGTAATCAGCTTCAAATGTTCATGTACTCATGCTGCCTCCTGTGTTTAGCAGTTGAGCTAGTTTATTTCTATTTTAACTTCCATATATCAAAAATCTTTTTTTAAAAAAACCTTTCCATATTCAATAATGAAGCTCTGCAGAGCATGCAAAGAAATATCTGCTTTCCCATTGGTAAGATTTTTCCTCATTTTGCTTCCCAGCTTCTAGGCAGCAGTTGACACTGTATTCTGCTCATTGATAATTAAAGTCAATTCATGGCTTCATAGGTTCTCCTCATTGAAACCACTAAGATTTCTTTTGTGGGCAATCAGATACATGCTCAAAGTCATGGTTAAATCAGGAGAAAGCTTGCATTGTTGTCTACTAAACTGGAGAGCAATTACAAATTAATATTTAACGAGTACTGTAAGCAGTGTCTGAATACATCATAGACACTTTGCTATATGCATACCTATTCTTGATCAGACCAAAATTTTATCTTGATTAACAAATCATCACCAACAATAAACAGAAAATGCGCCCAAAACTCAAACAGGAAATAAATATGATAGATATTCCTTCATTATTCCCAAAACCTTGTATGAAGATATATTGATTAAAGTATTAATTATATGTTATCATTCTGGGACAATAGAGGGTAGTAGCATATTAAATAGATTCCTTTAGCATATTAATTTTCAATACAACTTGATTTACTTGCCAAAAGATCACCTTGTTAATCACTGGCTGTTGGACAATGTAAGGAAGAAACAGTAGCAGAATCCAGGTCCTATCTTAGACACCCACCATTAAGTTTGTCAATTTTTTAGTGGTGGAGGAACATTACTGACTTCAGTGTGGAACTGAATGAAACTTCAGAAATTCTTTAAATTCCTTCATGGTCTTCTCTGCTTCATTCATATCATTTGCTGCTTCCTTCTGGAATTTTTCACATTAATAGTTCATCAGAAATGAAAAGGTTGGAATCTAAGCATCTAGGTCAAAGGCATCTAATCCAAACTTCTGTCCAGTCTATAAAATCTAAAGTACCAAGGCATTAGGAGGCTAGGTTGCATGATAGCCTTTCCTAAATGTTGTCCTCCATATGTATTAGCCTCTAACTCTCAGAAAATTCAGAAGGGCTGGCTTGGGATGGGAAAAAGCAACAGATTAGGAAAGTCTGTCTTAACCTACTAAATGCTACCAAATATTTGGCAGTCTGTCTTATGCCTTCTTTTCACCCTCTCACTCTTCCTTTTTCTACTATACCATTGAGAAAAAGGGAATATCACCATGCACCGTTCTATTTTACTGGAGCTGTTCATACATTGTGCTGTGCCTAAACTGGAACTCATAATCCAATCATTGCTCTCTTCAATTTGGGCATTTTTAAACAAACCTTTTATTGTGCAATCACCTCGCGTGGAATTTAATGGGTTTTAGAGAACAGCTAATTTATCTAAGGCTTTCTTCAGAAACAGTGTATCTTTCTGTGAGCTATCAGATAATTCAGTACATTTCCAGAAATCAAAGATTCTATATTACATTAATCCAAGAAGGGCTATTAATTATAGATAGTGAAGATAATTTCTTGAATAAAAAAATGCATCACATAATGAAGATCGCTTCATTAGATTAGATGCTACAAAATTGGAGATCTTGAAAACTTCTTCAACATAGCATTCTCACTTGGTCTAATTATGGGTTTGAGTTTTCTTATATTGATATGTAGATGCTATGTGCAATCGGATGTAGCTGACTGGTGATAAAATTTTATTCCAGCCCCAGTTATTTCATTTGTGATAATATTCATATTTCTACCTGTGCCTCTAGGCCAGTAACAAAAGCATCTTGTGGAATATATATTTATCAATCAGATTTTATAAGCCTGACTTGTGAATGCACTAAGTGAGCAATTGGTTATAAATCAGCATTTTTTTTCAGAATGAAACCAAAATGCCTTTTTGAGAAATGGAATGCTTGTCTTGAAGGCCCTAGTTACCTCTGCAGCAAAAGTACAGTATGCTGTAGATATTACTGCAGTGTTCAAAAATTGCTGCCAGTAATAGCTCCAAATGGAGTAGAAGGGAATATATAATGCAGATTCAGTTGGATTCAATTTTTGTTCATTTTCCAGCATAATCTAACTAGCCTAAATAACATGCCCAACCAAAAGCAATTGAAAGGGGAATAAAAAATTAAAGAACTACATGGGAGAAGGAATAAGCATATTATAATCTCTTGTTCTGGCTGGATATCCAGGTAAGAGCATGGATACACACCCACACATGTACACAGACATATACAAACATACACACACATACCTGCATTCAAATTGCTTAGATTGCCTTGTTATTTTCTACTAAAGATTCATAAAGTCTAACTGAAGCTTTTGAAAGAACTGGAAGAATTTGTGCTGTCTTGTTGGCAGTTCTTTCCTGTTTAGGGAAAACATTTTAACATGAAGAGATTTTCATTCCGAAATCTTGAAATTCACTTAAAAGTGAAACTGCCAACCTCACAAATAAGCATATGCCCCAGATCTGATAGTCCAAATATCCAAGAATCAAATTAAAGGTGGTGGCTTTTCCCCCCCTTTTAACAACAATGCAAATTTATTCTCTTTTAATTAAGATTTGCTTTACCAGTCATCCTGGCAAGCAACATTAATTACTTATGGCTTAATATGTACCCGTGATAATTAAGCCACTCCACCATCTTCAGTAAAATGGTAATATTTTATTTCCTCTTCTGTCTCCTCAATGAATAGTTTTAATATTCCATCTTCTTCAGAGGGGATGCTCCAGAAAATCCTCCAGTTTCATGGGATTTTTAAAGGAGATTTTAAAGTACCACAACCTAAGGCTGAATTTCAGGCAGGAGTCATATGAGATGTGCACTCATAGACCTTATTTTTAAACTTCAGGGCACTTATCCCAGTCCTGCTCAAGGATACTATGAACAAGATCTTAAGCTTCAGCGAGCTAACTCCTTCTGTCTTTCACCTTCTTCTGCTCCTTTCCTACTTTCTCAGTTAAAACATTTAGCATTTAATTGCTCTTCAGCATGAATAGATTTTATCGATAGGTCAATTTTGTTAGCACTTTTTCCCCCCTGAAAGAAAAGGATTTATTTTGGCCACACACGTACACATACATCATAATTTGATTTTACAATTTTCTGAGGAATACAGAAATCACTACTGAATGAGATTATGTCATGTTTCACTTTCAAATGAAAAGGAACATTACTTACCATGTTTTTAAAACAACAATATTAGAACATGCAGCTTCTGGACCAGGGGAATAGAGGCTTCCCAACAAGGCTTGGGTGTAGACACCTGCCTCAGGACTACTTCAAAAGTTGTGATTAATCTGACAGATTGAGAAAGTGGTTAAATAGATGGGGAGCAATTATGGCTAGCTGTAAGTAAAATATTTAAATCGGAAGTAAATTAAATCAACATCATTATTCTTCTGATTGCAGTCAGTAGGAATGTCACTTAAAACCTAAGTACTAATAATTTAAATTGGAATTTTTTATTCAAACAATTGGAAACAATGGAATTCGGAGAAAAATTTACAAAAACAATTCAAACACTATACACTAAACAAAAAGCAAGAGTAATAGTTAATGGAGAAACAACAGATAGCTTTGACATACAAAAAGGGGTGAGACAGGGTTGTCCACTATCCCCGTTGCTATTTATACTGTCTGCAGAAGTGTTATTAGAACAGATTAGACGGAATCAAGAGATAAAAGGATTAAAATTGAAAAAGGAAGAGTA
>JAOYMU010000098.1:50464437-50475298 GCA_025802295.1 Psammodynastes pulverulentus
CTGACTCTGTGAACCGCTTAGAGAGGGCTGTAAAAAGCACTGTAAAGCGGTATATAAATCTAAAGTGCTATTGCTATGTAGGAGCTCTTTTCAACCTCCCTAGCACTTTGCAAAAGATAGGGTCCCTTGTAATGTGCATAGAGATTTCACACTACTATACTAAAGACTCTATCCATACCTTCACCTCCAAGGTAAGGTTAGTCACTGGGGCAGAAAGCATGACTCTACTTTCCCCTCGAAATGTCTTCAGTGAAGCTAAAGTGTTGCATGAAAAGCCTATGGAGATTCTCAGTCATCCAGGTTCCAAAGATGTTTTTTCAAGAGGCAACTGGATTTTCTGGGTTTTCTTTGAAGACATTTCACTTCTCATCCAAAAAGCTTCTTCAGCTCTGACTGTTGCATGAAAACAAACAGCTAATATAGCCTTTGCCTTACAACTACAATTAGGACCAGAATTTCCATTGCTAAGCAAGGTGGTTGTTAAGTGAGTCCACCCAATTCTACAACCTTTTTTTGCCATGGTTCTTAAGTGAATCATTTCAGTTGTTAAGTGCAATGGTTGTTACGCTTGTTGGAAGTCGAGGTTGCAAATGGTGACCACATGACCCCGGGTCCCTGCAGTTGTCATAAATACATGCCAGTTGCCAAATGCCCAAATGTTGATCATGTGACTGTGGGGATGCTGCAACGGTTGTAAGTGTGAGGACCAGACATATGTCGCTTTTTTCAGTGTAATTTGAAACAGTTACTAAATGAATGGTTATAAATTGAGGATGAGGATAAAAGACACATGTTATACTAAATCAATTTTAGCCATGATAAAATTCCCCTTTTGGCTGCTTTGTCATCAAATAGTGGCAGTTATCATTAATCTCCATGCTGGAAATTTTACATTTAGATTATTCAAATATATTATTAAGAGAAGCCACTTAAAATATCTTTCATAGCTTTCTAAATGGCTGGACTTTGTAAGATTGGAATCGACAGATCTACCATTTAAGGCAAAATAGCTGGAACCATCAGCCAATGTTAACAAATGGTTTGAAAAGCCTATGAAAACTGTTGCTGCCTATTAAAGTTGTTCGTGGAAGCTGACTGCTTCAAACAGGCAACATAAGAGAAGTGTTGCCTAATAAAACTTTAGAAGGTGAACTTTCTTGACACTTTTTGGATAGCCACTGTGTTATCCTTTTATGGATTATAAAAGTCATTAAAAACTGGGAAAGTTATTTAAGGTGCCAACATTGCTTGGAAACAGTGCTGAAGCAAAAAACCAATTATTTTTATTTTGTTTCTATCTATTTTTCATGGATGGGTGTTCTGTTTTATACATTTGCTACCATCCTAAGGTTGACAGATGGTACTGCACAGAAAAGCAAAGAATGCATAAAGAGAAGTTGGCTTGAGTCCTAGATAGTTTAACCACAGAAACACAAATTTCATGATAAGTATTTGCCTAAATGTTAACAAGAACATACTATGCAAACACATTTTGACTTTTTTTTTCAGATTCTGAATGTATGAAAAAAAGAAAATCAGTACTGAATAAAAGCAATTGTAACTAGTATGAAGTAGTTTTCTTCTTTTATAAAGGAAACTATGATTTCAGGAAATTAGAGTGCCAAACCTAGAATTCTTCTTTGTTAACAAGAGTTTTTGCATTAAGCACCAGTGTTGTATAGGTGTCACGTCTTCCTATGTCCTGCTCACCACTGATCATGGGTGCCACTGTGTCCTTCATTCCCCTCCCCCTAGTTATGGCAAATGACAGGGTTTGATAGGTATTTTGCCACTACAGAAATAATCCTGTGGCAACTCAGAAAATCTTCATCATCTATAACACAAACCTTGGTGGAATAACAGGAGCTTTCATCCTGTACATGTCCCATTTTATTTTTTTTTAGCTTTTCTTTTAAAATGTATTTAAATTATTGTCCTAAAAAACCAAAATGACCATCTGGTTTATTGTGGCTTGGATCATTACTGGCCTATACCCAAATTCTCCATTTCAACCCAACTGGGCGATAATCCAGCTTCAGATGCTGCCGAACTTCAATTACCATAAAGTGTAACATTGGCACTCCTGACTTAAATCATAAGAATTAGAGATTGACAACATCTGCAGGGCCAATGGGCAATTACCTTCTGACTGCTGTGGATTTGTATCGTCGGCAGTAAATATGTCATCATTTTGCTACTCAGGACCTTTGACAGCAAACCTCTCCCCCCCCACCATCTGATAAAACATTACTGGGCAAAGCACCAACTCTATTACTAATACCTAAAATAGCAGCAATTAAGCTAGAACTATATTTTTCTCTCTGTGTTTAAAAAGAAAATAAAGAGAAGCTTGGCATTAGAAGAACAGTAAAGAAGGAACATTTTTTCTGTTCCTTTCCCTTCTATGATGTACGTTCTAAAATTTCACTTTTCTTCCTCTTTTCTTTACTTTTCATATTTTTCCTAGTTTGTATTAGTTTTTGTATCTTTTTATTTGTGAACTTTAATAGAATTGTTTTTTAAAAAATGAAATTATGTTCCCCTAAACTCATTTGTAGATTGGAAGGGGCAATGTTGATTTCTCTTCCATTCTTTCCACCCTAGGGTGTTATATTTTTAAAAGCATTCTCTCCCATTTAAACTTAGGGTCCTGTTTGAACATTTGCAAAATGCTTGCTGTGGTTGGTTTCTCATTGGAACAGAGGTTTTGTGCTTGAGAATGGGACTCTTTTTGTGACATTTTTGCAGGTGAAAATTTTCAAGGTGAAACAGTATACACACCCCAAATGAGCTGATGGGCCTTTGAGGTCTCAGCCCAACCAGGAAAAAGCAAGGGGTTATTTTTCTTGTTCTCCTGCACCTTTGTTTTCCCTGTGATATATACCAATTTTCCCACACTCGTCATTTAACTAGCACTTGTCAGCCAGATTTTCCCCAGATAGCAACAGGGGGTAAAAACAACCCCTATGCTGCTCAAAACACTCCAACCTGTGCACAGAAGGCAGTGGGGAAAAAAAAGATGCTTCCATCTCCTGTTTCTCGCCCGGGCATTTTTACCTTGTTTATCCTAGGATCAACTCGAAGTTTCTGTTCTTCTCAGGCTTGCCACTCATCCCTGCTGTCTCTGCCATTTTTGACCCTTCAGTTTCAGGTCAGCTGCTCATAAGGTATATAATTACCATAAATACCCAGGAAAATTAGTTTAAATCCAGTTTACATAGTATTAGGTCGGTATATTTGTTTTTATTCGTTTCATGCAAGTGGCAATTTTCCACAGTCTGCTTTCAGAAAGAAGTTGGTTAAGTAAAGAATTA
The DNA here is from genome assembly GCA_025802295.1 of Psammodynastes pulverulentus. Lineage (NCBI taxonomy): Eukaryota > Metazoa > Chordata > Lepidosauria > Squamata > Psammodynastidae > Psammodynastes > Psammodynastes pulverulentus. The sequence goes on from JAOYMU010000098.1 coordinate 50,467,752, forward strand.
TCTCTCTATCTCTCTCCATCTCTATCTCTATCTCTATCTCTTTATCTCTATCTCTTTATCTATCTATCCTCTATCTATTTATCTATCTATTATCTATTAAAAACACAAACAATATTTACTCTTACATTTTTAAAAGGGTTTTTTTTAAGGACAGGTGGTTTTTTTTTCAGAGCATCAATTCGCCTTTCACCCATTTTTGAAAGACGGACTTCTTTGGCTGTTAGCAAAAGTATTTTCCCTTTTCCTTATTTTCCATGTGTTAATCCAAAAGAAGAGTTCAAGGAAGAATTGATTGTAGGTAAAACCAGGTGGAATTATCTTTCCTTTTTCTTTTAAAATGAGATTATTTGTGAAAAATTATTGTTAGCCTATTTTTTCAATTTTATGTATCACTGCAGATTGCATGCTATATTCCTGTCAGTTAACATCGTAAAACATAAAAATATGATGAAACGGGGCACAAAACGATAAATATAAAACTCACATATAACAGTGGGCAACCCTGTCGTTTCTAGCTCAATTTAATGAAGAAGGTTTTAAGGAAATCCTGCCTGCAAAATCTATTAGGAACTGTATAGTAGAGTTACAGCACAATCTTCTTTCCCCTGGAAAGTTCCCTACTTTGTTAAATAAAGACACAATCAAGCTCTAAAATAAAGAAGGGGTACAACACTTAAAGAGCTATTTTTCCATTATGAGATCAATCAAAATCTCTCCCTCCTCTCACATCACTATTTTCACCAGAAAATCATACTTTGCTTCTCTATTCCCTTTTTCGTTTTGGGGAAGTATTACTTCCTCCTAGGGATGAGGTGGCTCAGTGGCTAAGATGCTAAGCTTGTCAATCGAAAGCTTGGCAGTTCAGTGGTTCAAATCCCTAGTGCCGCCTAACGGGGTGAGCTCCAGTTACTTGTCCCAGCTTCTGCCAACCCAGCAGTTCGAAAGCACATAAAAAATTCAAGTAGAAAAATAGGGACCACCTTTGGTGGGAAGGTAACAGCGTTCCATGCACCTTTAGTCATGCCAGCCACATGACCACGGAGACATCTTTGGACAGCTCTGGCTCTTCGGCTTTGAAACAGAGATGAGCACTGCCCCCAACAGTCGGTAACGACTAGCATATATGTGCGAGGGGAATCTTTACTTTTACCTTTTACTTCCTCCTACTTTCACAGTTTTATCTGAGCAGGAGATAGTAATAAGCTCCATCATGTCAAGATAGAGAAGAAGATATCAAGGAAACAGTTAGGCTTTCTTGCCTGGTATTAACCCAATCTGGGATTCTTCTGACTGATTTCTGGCAAGACTAAACTTATCCTTCTTTGAAAAAAGGTCAGGAGAAGAGAATGCATTAGCAACCTACTGTGGTGAGGGCTGCAGATATTCATGTTGATGAAGTTGGCTGATGCGTTGATGATTTAGAGTCACAGTCAAGTCTCTACATCCCTGTTTCATAATCCTAGGATTCCTAGGGTCCCCCACAGGGATCCACAAAAACCAACATTTTGCCAGTCTATGTTAAAAAAAATACAATGTTAAAATCTCATCAAATAATTATGAGTAGTGGCAGCAAATGCATCAATCTAAATTTTTAATGTGGCAAATATCAATAAATATAACACATACAAAGAAAAGCTTTTGAGGTCCTCCGTAATTTTAAAAAGCGGAAGGGAGCCCCGAGAGAAAAATGTGTAAGCAATCCTGCTCTATAGGATTAGTGGTCATCTTTTCATGTCTTGAACAAATCAGTTTTCCATCTATCTTTTTAAAATCTGGATGCTCGAGAACTGGAAGAGATGTGTTCAGGGACCTGAATTTGTTCTCACATTCTCCAGACTATATAAAAAAAGCATTTGTGATATAAATATTTATGCATTCCAAGTTGCTGTTCAAATGCTTCTGCTGTCCTTAGCTATAACTACCTAAGCTGCGTGGATGAATAGGAATGCGAGATGAGCTTCTCTCAGGGCTTCAGAGGTACCAAGACCCTTCTTCTCTGTTGCACCAAATATTCCTATGAAAGAAGGGCTAATCTTGGCCCAATCTTATAATGGCTAAACCTCCATGCAGGCCTGAGGAGAGGGAGCTGCAGCCAGTACATTGTTCCAGGGCCCATGGAGCTCAAAGGAACACATAAAGGAGAATTTTACAAAACCAAATTTTTAAAAAGCATTCGGAGCAAAGCTCGATGTCGGTACATTTGGTTCAGCGGAAATGAAGTAAACTGACCTCAGCCAAGCAGTGCATGCAATACTTTTTTTCTAGTTCCGCCATCTTGCTTTGACCCCCCCCCCCCCTTCAGAGGTAAAAAGAGCAGTGAAGGTTTGACATCCAGGTTTCTGACAGGGGCTAACCCCCGCCCACTAACTGAGGCAAAACTTTGTGGGTGTGTCCTAGGAAAGAATAGCCAATCGACTTCGAAATTTGTTACACTCTTCCACACCAAAGTCTTGTTCCAGCATTTAATAATCCTCTTGGCAGCCCTGTCTCCATGGGGAGGAAGAAAAAGATTAATCTGAGCTCAGAAGCTAGAACAAGATGAAGCAAAGTTTCTGGTTTTATGGAAAGCACCATGTCTGAAAGGTCTACAGAGTTTCAGCTCTGCAAATTAAATATTTCCTTTGCAGATACATTACAGCTGAGGCAGAAATACAGGTAGTCCTTGACTTCCAACTATTCATTTAGTAACTGTTCGAATGGCAAAAAAGTGGTTTATGGCCTTTTTTCAACTTATGACCATTAAGCATCTCCATGGTTACATGATCAAAATTCAAATGCTTAGCAATTGACTGATGTTTATGACAGTTGCAGTGTCCTGGGGGTCAGGTGATCACCTTTTGTAACCTTCTGACCACCAAATTCAATGGGGAACCCAGATTCACTTAACAACTGTGTTGCAAACTTAATAACTATGGTGATTTACTTAACAATTGTGCCAAGAAAGGTCGTAAAATGGAGCAAAACTCACTTAACAACTATTTCACTTAGCAACATAAATTTTGGGTTCAATTGTGATCATAAATTGAAGACTACCTTTATATTCCCTCTGACAGTGATAAGACCTCCAAGTGCAGCTGTAAAATCTCTAAAGACTAAATTGTCATCTAGTACTTGGTGGGAAATCAGGTACTTTGGTGATTGGAATAGAGGCAGTGGCATCAGCATATTTCATATAGCACTAGCAATAGCACTCAGACTTATATACCACTCCCTAGTGCTTTACAACCCTCTCTAAGTGATTTACAGAGTCAGCATATCGCCCCCCCAACAAACTGGGTCCTCATTTTACCAACCTCAGAAGGATGGAAGGCTGAGCCAACATTAGGTAATGGTCACCGACATTACAAAAGAATGGCAGGAAGTTTGTGATATGAATTCCTTTTTCTCTTTGTATATACAAGATGTAACTGTGCAAAAAGGGTTGTTTAGATAACATGGCAATGTGTAACTTAGCAAGCTTTGTACTATAAATTCCTTTACAGATTGCATCTTTGTATGAGAAAATCACTCTCTCCTGTGAATCTTTTATCTGTTCCTATTTGTAGCAATTAAGATAAAGAGAACAGTGTGAGCTCCCTAATCCAATATCTTTAAGGAGGGGGAAGAGTGTTACTGGCCAGATATGTCTTCAGGCCATCCCCAGATATTGTCCCAGATTTTATTCAATACTTGTCTAGAAGATGGTCAGTTGACAAGATAAGTTGTCAGACCTTCCCCAGATGTTGCCTTCTAGTGTGCCTGTCTGATTTAAAAATATTGTGGATGAGGGTCCACTATCTTAAGTAATGTCCAAGTGACTGATACTTTGTACGACCAAATGATCTCCAAGTGTTATTGTTTATACTCCCTATCTCTTAAGAAAAGTAGAAGAAGATAGCAAAAGTCCCCAGATAGATTTTTTTAGACCTCAGCATGGCTTTAAAGTCCCAGAAAGACCTATTGTGTAACAGTTGGCTGTCTGACCCTTGGCACTAGTGGGGTTCCTAGTAAGAGAAGAAAATGCAAATTCAAATTGGTATATTTTTCTTTCTCCATCATTTTTATTAATAAAATGCTTTTTGGCATTTCACTCTGGTTTAAAGCCTATTCTCCCTGAATCCTAATGAACCAATTGTCTCCCAGATGGCCACGGATACCAACATATATGTTTTCTGTTAACTCATGGAGGAGTGTTAAGTATTTCAAGGCAACAGCAAATAGAGGTCTTCAGATTCTTACATATGTTGCAGCATTGAATTATGACATGCCTTTCATCCTTTCACTGGAATAATAACGTATCCATTCCTCATTTTCAAAATGACTAGTCTTTGACAAATTCTAAAGCACCAATTTCTTTGCTGTTCAGACAGGATTCAGACAAGTCTTTTATTATCTATCTAGCATGGGAGAGCAGAGAAGGAACAAGAACATAGCTTTGATTTCCAAAAATGCAATCATCAAAAGGGCACAGTGACCAGAAACATTAGGCAAGAAGCTGGATTTCGTTAGTTCTAAATCTGAACATTAGAAGAGAAAGAAAAACTGCCTGCTTGAAGGGCAATTCTACATATAGTTTTGGAACCACTTCTACATCACATCTGACCATCTTTCTTGGATAGATGAACTACTGTAATTTTCAAATATGGTTCAGCTTATATAAAAGCACTTCCATATTCATTCATTCAGTTTGAATGGCCACACGTCTCAAGTTCATGACTTTGGGTGGCTAACAGTGTTAAAAAAAAAAGTAGAAGAGCAGAAAAAATAGAAGAACTAAAACCACAGGCATAAAACAGCAGCCAAGATGAAAACAGGCCTATCAGTCACAAGTTAACATAACACATGCACAAGTTCAGCCCTACCTCCTGATCCCCAGACCCAGTGACAATTTATTCTTCTTTACTTTTTATTAGATTTCTGTATACCACCAGTCATGCCTGTTTCTGACCAACTTACAGACCCCAAGGAATTTAAAAATTAAAAATAGCAATCTAATAAGACAGTTTACCCAAATGCTTTGGAATAATTATGGCACACATCTCAGTGGAGACAGAGAAGCAGCCCTTCAGAACTGAAAGGCTCATTAAAATAGCCAGATCTTAATAATTGTGCAAAAATTTAACAGGGTCAGAACCTGTCTGATATCAGGGCCCAGCTGCTATTCCAGACCAGGAGAGCAACAACTGAGAAGGTCCACACCTGGGATTTCTAAGTTATCAGTTTCTAATAGTTTCATAATTCCTACAAACACTATCCACATTTTTCCCCAACTTATATAAGCAGTAGGCATGATATTTTGGTCTCACCCTATCTCCAGCCACTGGGCTAAATTGAGCTATTATTATTTCCACCCCCAGACAGGCATACAAAAATTTCACACTGCAACTAAGGTATATCAGTGGTTATAGATGTCGAAAGCACTTAGATGCAAATTAACTCGATCATCAGATCTTCCTAAAGGAATTTAAATGCAGGAATAATATCATCTTGACTGCTAAGCAAATTTGCATATGACATATACTGAAATTATGGGGAAGGATGCTTGCCACTTTCCCCCCTCTATGTGGAGCATAGGTAATGGGATTTCTGTTATTCTAAGAGAAGCCATAATTCATGGAGCAAAATACTGATTGAAGGATTTATGACTCTGCCTTTGATTAGCTAGGGGGAGCATTGATTTGTTCATGATATTCTCAGTGTTATGATAGGATCCTGCATTATAGGAGGAATGTGGGCATCTAAAGCAGGTTTTCCATTCAAAATCTACTACCCCAACATATGGGGTACAGTATATGGGGAACAGTATGAAGGACTGCAGGCAGTGACATGCCAATGGAGAGGGGCATTGCCAACTCTCTTTCAGGCTGTTCTTATTTACAGTTGTGATTAAATTACATCCTTTGCCATGATTTCAGTGCATATTGTATGTGTGTGCATAGTCATTTTGCAAATTTGTTTAGTGTTGAGTTGATATTATTTAATATGGAAACAAATTTGAATGACTTGCCACTATTGGACACTTTTTATTTCCCTAGGATATCAGCAATTTTAGCAGGCATTACAAGGCTTTTTCACTTTTTCTAATGATTATGTTAAGCACTTCTATCCACAAAACCTCTGTGCTGTTTACAAATTATCTAATCCTCTTATTCCCTACAAATGGTTGGTCTGTTGGAATAATCCATTGCTCACTTCTTCAACTACACAGAAATCCAGCATATAATTCAACTTTTGGCATACGTGAATTATGTGTCACCTTTACTGAAAACGCAACATGAAGTATTTTGTTTTGGGTCATCGCTTAATAGCTACCCTATCAGTAGGTGCCTCCTCTAGAGAGATTATAATCAAATCTGTGAAATTAATTACCAGTCTATTTCCGGTACTTTGTAAACAGCAATTAACAGCATCAGAACAAGCTCTATGGCCAGAATGAATTGAATAATATTATGAACTTTAAAATAAATAAATAGTGTGCAATAATTTATCCCTCCTGAAATAGACAGGCTCACCATGAAATCTCTGATGTGGTATGTGGGCTGTAAAGAAAGTGGAGGGAGAAATGTACTTTCAGACTTATGTTTTTCTTTTGATCTATACATTTTAGTAAAACTTTAAAAGAGAACATGAAAACTAACACATAATAAAGAAACTTTAAAAAAGGCAAAAAAGGACAAAAGTGCAAAAAAAAGAGAAAGAGGAAACCTCTGATTTTCTTTGTAGCAAATACAAGTAGAATTACAAAGTTATATTTTGCTACATGATTACAATAAAAAGCTTATTTCTTTCTATTATTCCATTTTTTAAATAATCATCAAAACTGCAAGTTATAGATGCATTTTTTCATTTCATCCAAAAAGTCTGTAAGAGGTTTCCAGCCACCCATAAATGTATATATTGTCTTTTCTCTAATTTAAGAAATTCATGTAGCCATCTTCTCCAGTTTCATTATGTTCACCAATCATTCTTCTGTTGTAGATAGTGTTGAACCTTTCCACTTTGAGCATATAATAATCTTACTGCAGTTGTCATATATAAAAACAAAATTCCATGACTTTTTTATAGTTAACTGTCCATTGCTTCCAAAAGAAAAGCCTCTGGTTTTAACTGTATTTTAGTCTTAAAAATCTGAATTAACATATGTATTTGTATTCAAAAAATTATATTACCAAACATAATAGAATGTCGCTTAAGTTTTTAGTAAAGATTTGAAGTGCATTTTTACATTGTAGACAATTTCTCTAGTGACAACCAACGACACATCACTTTGTAGAAATTCACTGTAAGATGATAACATATTGTACAGTAAATTTCAATCCTTTCAAACAATTTTTTCTCATTGAACCACTTGTATATTGTAACCAAATAGTTTAGTTTATTTCATCATAAATTATTTCACTTGCTCTTATAAATCAACAATACATTTTAGCAATAACATGTTTATCATTGGTACACAGTTCTTTTTCAAGTTTTAAATTCTTCAAAGCATAGTACAGTGGGGCAAAAAAGTATTTAGTCAGCCACCAATTGTGCAAGTTCTCCCACGTAAAAAGATGAGAGAGGCCTGT
>JAOYMU010000098.1:50576301-50599300 GCA_025802295.1 Psammodynastes pulverulentus
ATACCGATTTTAATCAAAAATTAGGGGTGCGCGTTATACATGTGTGCGCGTTATACTCGAATAAATATGGTACGTTTTTTTACTATGCAATAAAATAGCTAGAAGCCATCATAATAGTAGATGAGGTACATAAAAAAAAAAGACTTAGCAAACTAAGTTGTGGATTATGCACCAATGACAAAATTAACTATATATTTAAAAATAATTCTGAATTTAACTTGAAAACTTTTTCTGGACTGTTATTCTGTACGTGGACTTGTACTATATGCAAAGTTTGGGTTTCTTTTAAGGTACTGTTTAAAATACTAAATTTTGTCTCTTTTGTCTAACAAAGACAAATTATCTAAATTTGGTAAAAGAAAGTGATATACTTTATTCTGATTTACAGTTATTTTTATTAATTACTGATATGTGATTTGATTTCAGTAATTAAGATTACTGTAGTATTAACCCAATGTTATTTTGAAATGCTTTATTCAATATTATACTGTGTGGAATTTTTTCAGTTTTATTCTTTTTTTCCTTTTTTTTATCATGATTGTGCTATTAATATATTACAAAGTAATCATACCAATAACATTTGTTTATGGAAGAAAGCTCCTAGTTCAAGTTCAATCATGTAATCATTAGTGCAATTAAAATTCTGTGCTTGAAGACATCTTGCATAATGGAAAATGAGCACAATGATGTAAGTAACCAATATATCCTAATGGAAACTTATTTGACAGGCGGTGGGCAAGCAAAGAACAGGCAACGTACAGTTCTAAGAGAACAGAAAGGCAGACTGAAAGTGGGTCCTTCTCACTCATCCAGATCAAGAGACTTTGTGGCTTTCAAACAATAGCAAGGATATATTGATTCCTTATTGAATAGGCTGTACATTTTCTAATTAAAAAGTCATTAAGATTGAATGGCAAAAATCTGGGATTTAATGTTACTGGATCACAGATAGCTGAGATTCCTATTAGTAACTAAATTTTGACAAATGAAAATGAGAATGGACTCCCATTTCTGTCTGACTGGTTACTTCTCCCTGAAGGACAGTGTAAAACATAATCTGAAGAATCTTGCCTGAATACCAGAAGAACGTAAGAAAGTAACAGTACACTGCTCACCCCTCCATCCGATCCTCCCAAGGACAGTCCCCTTTCTGCTATTCTGTGGACGAAACAACAATCTCAAAACTTAGCTTTTCCCTCAGTTGTTTACAGATGCTTTTGAAATATGACTTGCCACCGTTGTTAGAGAAAAAACAGAAAAGAAACAGCCCCCTTGGATTCATAGCAGATAAATCAGCATAACAGGTGGCCCTCATTATCTGTGGAGCTTCATTCTCAAGGGTTCAAACTGTGGATTAAAAAAAACTTAAAAAGAGATAATTTATGGATAGACAAAAGCTATCCAGAATATTGTGCTCATGTAAAGGGGGAGGAGGAAGCTCCAAGTTACAGTTGCATAAACTTTTCCGTCTGATCTGGACTCCGTTTAACAATTATAGAAATAAAATACTGCAGATGATGAGGGGCACCTGTGCCACACACATTACTCAGAAAGAGGCAAAGCATTTGCTAGTAAAAATGGCAAAATCCAAAGCTCAGCGCTTACCCAGTCATTTCTAGGTAGGATTACTCTAAAAGTCAGCAACAAGTTTTGAATTACAAGTGAGCAAAAGGTAATCTATTTTATTATCAATGAAATAATGTTCTATGGGAAAATGGGAATCTATAGGCTGAACAGAGGAGTTTAAAGATGCAGTGGAGAGAATGAAAAGGGGGCAACTGAAGTAACTTGTGATAAAAAGAGCTGCCCATCTTTATTGAAAAAAGTGATTAAAGCCTCTAATTAAAGCTTTCAGTTCTTTCTCATTTACCGCTGAACATTAACCTTAGGGCTGGTCAAGGTGTACTTTTCCAGCTAAAGGTTAGAGCAGCTGAATATAGGAAGAACAACAATTTAGGCTATCCAAGAAATAGGGCTGGCAAGAAAGAAAATAGTGAATGCAACTCATATTCCCAACAGCATCCTGTGTAACAAAGCAAAAATATATGTTCATGCTGAGCTAATCAACATCTCATAGGAATATCACATGCTGAAACAGAGGCATATAGTGCAGAGTATAAAACTGCATATACTTGAAATAAATATTATGTTTATATACACAAACACACATGCTCATTAATAGAGATACAGTATATGTCCGTGGGAGGTATATCTAGATCAGGGCTGTCAAACTCCCAGCCCACGGGCGGGATGCATCACGCGCTGGCCACACCCACGCCCGGTTTAGCAAAAGGGAAAATAGCATGATATGTCATGTGACGCCACCATGACGACGCAAGTATGACACCCCTGATCTAGATAGAGCAAACTATTCTAGATAGGTTTTCTGGATTTCCGGATCCAAATTCCAAAATATGAAAATACAATGGAGACAATATGGAAACCTGGTTTTAAATTATGGCTACTAATTTATTTATTGTTAATAAACAAGTTAATGCAGTTAGAGAGGACATACAATCTCATGTTTTAAAAGGAAACATTTGATCCTTTAGCCTTCTCAACCTAAGCGATGACCCTCCTGGATGCCACTGTAAAAAAGAACCGCACAGGTTGTTAAACAAGGAAGTCACATGACTGCGACTTCCAATTTCCTGCCAAAGTTCCCACTGATTTTGCTTGTGGGAACCCAGCAGGGAAAGTTGTAAATTAAAATCACATGACTGCGGGGATGTTGCATTATCCATAAGTATAAGGTCCAGTCATAACTACCGCTTGTTCACAGTCATCGTAAGTTCAGACAGTCACTCAACAAGGGAGCACCTGTATACTGTTTATAAAACAAACAGAAAACACCACCACTACTCTAATCTACAGTTTTGAACAAGGACATTCTGCATCTGGAAAAAAAAATATTTACCTACGGATTTGCTCAGCCTCTTCCCTGTTAATTATGGCATCTGTTATTCCTCTTCCACACTTCCGAGGGGTACAACCTAGATAAAAAAAAGGAAGGCAGTGTTTAAATATTTTCCCTGCTGTACCTGTCTTTAAAAGGTATTACAGACAGCTGTATTGCTTGAACTGATTGATCCATCAGTAGTAAGAATCTGAGAACAACTTATACATTGCTATCATTATACCTCAGGCTTATATTTAATTCTCACAATAATTATTGTATCTTATGAAAAAACAACTGTCCATTTCAATTTCCTCTGCCATTTTTCTTGGCCTTATGCATTAGCTAATGAATCTGACATTCTAATTCTCAAAATTATACAAATTGCTGTTAAAAAGTCTGTATTTCTTTTTCCCCCAGAAATGATCCTGCTATAAATAATAAACATTGTAACAAATCTAAGCAATGTTTTTGCCTAATTCATCAAAAGAATTTTGAACTGTTTGGAAGAATCCACTGATGCCAATTTTTTATGTCACTTGATGCCACTTGAATGTAAAAGAGTTATCTATAACTTTGCAAATCTTTATATTTTTGTTAGGAGTTTCAAGTAGCTGAAGTTAATATTCTATTCTGTTGGTTTTACTTCTTGGACATTTACAAAACTATCACATTTCAAGAAGCATCTGGGGAACAACTATTGATTCAAATTTCTTCAAGTGAAATAAACAAATACTGAGTTATAAGCTTGGTCTTTCAGATATAAATTAGACTCTTGAGACCAACATTTCCTGTGCTCTTAAAAGAGTAAAATGACAGGAAAAAAACAAATGATCTATCTTCAGTGGACACTTCAATCATGGTATTTTAAGAAAAAAATATATTGAAACATATACTAGAGAACTCTCCAGCATTTTATGTTTGATTCTAAAAAGATGTTGGGGTACCAGTCTGCAATCTAGGCAGAAAACAGAAAAAGACCAACAAGGTAAAACAATAGGAAACCACAATGCAGCAAGGCTGAAATTATAGCCATAAGTTGAACTTATCTACTCCCATGGTCTAATGCCTGAGGATGAACCAGGTTTTCAAGGCTTTATGAAAGGACAGCAGGATTGGGGCCATCAGAATCAGGGGGAGAGTGGGCAGCTGTTCCATACAGTAGGCATTGTGACAGAGAAAATACATTCGCTACTAGATAGTATTGATTCATAGAGAGGACCCAAAGCAAGTCCATCCTGTCATATCTTGTCAGACAGGCAGAAAGAATTGATGAAGTCTAATCTATAATTTGAATCTGCATTATAGAGTGGTTTATAATTAGTAACCTGTAATTTGAAGTATTTAAAAGTCTACTGGCAACAAGTGCATTTTGCAGACTATGACTACCTATGCTGCCAATTCTGGATCAGTTGTAACTTCCTGACAGCCTCCAAGGGCAGCCTAAGCACAGCACATTACGACACTCCAAACTGGAAACGACCAATGTATAAGTGACTGTGAACAGACCAATCCGGGAAGAAAGCCTACCAGTACACAAGATGGTTTAATGAAAAAGCCCTTCTCAACATGGCTTCCATCTGCTCATCAAATCACTTGAATGGTCCAGAGCTGAGATTCATATATGAGTATCATCAGTATACTGGTCATACTTAGCCCCGTGGCAACAAGTTAGCCCATCTGGTGAGTTCATATAGATGTTAACCAGGAACAAATAGTTGTGCCCTGAGGAATTCTGGGCAGAGTTTTAGACTTCTCAAAATTAAAGCAGCTAAAAACAAAGCAGTATTACACAAGCTTAGGAAGGAATAGTATTGCAGTAAGTAAATCTTGAAAAAGACTAGAGATAAATTACAGCTCCCAGGATTCTCATCAAGGGCACAGTTAGATGTGATCTAGGCAAGCATCAAATTGAAGTTTGATATATTTAAGAAACTTTGCTATGAGGTTACAGAATAGAGAAAACTGTCAAATGCATTCCACGGGTGCCCCCAAGTGGAAACTTGGTAATATGAAAATTGCAACAGAAATGCAAAAAAAAGAGAGCAGCCATTCAGGAACAGACAGAATTGATCCAGCAGAGTATTATCAGAATATATTCATTTAAGAATATGTATTTGCATAGGTCAAAATAAAATATTTTAAAAGTTAAAATATTTCAAACTTACATTTATTTTTAATATTGAAAATACAAACCTCTCTTTTGAAAGTATGTTAAAACTGCAATTTCACCCCCCAAAACCAATTGTCGATAAAAATTGGATCCTGCCCCAAAAAATGAACCTAAAAACATTATCCCCAAAACTAAGCATGCTTCCAACAAGCCCAAAAACACGAATATGAGACATATATCCTATGTATTCTTCCATTATATATGAAATCAAATATCTAGCTCCACAGTTATAAGCCCTATTTTTGATTTCAATTTTTCATTCTAATTTCAACTTAGTGATTCTGAAGGTACAAAATCACAATTATGAGTAATGAACTGTTATGAAAACTCATGTTTTTACAGAAGAAGAACTTTTGAATCAGATTATATTGGCACAAGCAGGCAACTATAAGAATCATGGGACCTGAATTTTAGAGAGGTATCATATAAAAAAATATGGATCCTATATAAGATTCATGAACATCAGTGAATCAGAGTTATGCTTTTGCCTCATTGCAGCATATATTACAGAAATGATCTGTAATTTAAAAGATATTTTGATAGAATTCTTCTGTAAAAAATATAGAGGATCCATGCTTCATGCCAGTAGTTTGTAACAATAGATCAGCAATTTTGTGGTTTATAAACAGAAATGTACCTAATGATTTGGCTTGGGGTCAATCTCATACCTAAATCCAGAGTACTGGCATTCATCCATGGCTCAATAGCATCATCATCATCATCATCATCATAAATTTTGTGATTCTTACAGTGCTGTCCATGTATGTGCGTTCTTACTTAGGTTTATGGAATCCCATGTAAGGATCTTTTAGATTTTAGCTTTGAATTTTTCGTACCTAGAAACATTGTCATTGACTTTTAGAAGTCTCTGAACTCAAATATAAATCCTGGACATAAGGTATGATTTTCATGATTATGTAGAAATCATGAAAAAATTCATGTATGTTATTTTATATTTTTGTGCCACTGAAAAATACTGAATTATACATAGTCCTTGACTTTACACCTATAATTGAGCCTGGCAATTATGGTTATAAATCATGATGGTTGTAAAGTGGGTCAATCAAGTGACTAGACCTGTTTTAATGACCTTTTTTACACTGGTTGTTAAGCAAAGCTATTATTTGCTATGGCTGGCTTTTGCAATAAACTGGAAGTAAACGCTATATTCTTATTTTTCTTTTCTTCTTTTTGTACCTTTTTTCTTTTAGTTTGAATTAATTTTTTATCATTGTAATTGTAATTTTTAATAAAGTTACTATTAAAAAAGCATCAATGCAGGTCATATTATTCAATACCTTCAAACCGTTTATGGCTGTCATAATCCTCTGAGCAGGGTACTTCAATGAATTTGTCTGGGATGCTTTCACCATGATGAGCCAATACTTCTGTAACTCCATCTTCACTGAACAGGTAGCTTCTACTCAAAAGATAACCCAGCATGGCAGATGAGAGAAGGAAAGCGGCTGTTAACCATTTTCGCCGTGAATCTTTCTGAACATTATCTTTCACACCACTGAAAACAAAACAAGATGCTCTTTAATACATATTTTGACTTTAGATTTTACAATGAGGTTTTAAAACCTATGACTGGCTTTCATACTTTTACTGTGCATTATTTTTTCATCATTATTTTAATTTTAAAATTTCTATCTTGTGATTATAGTACACTATACAGTAGTATCAGCTGATCTGGCAAAATGCTGTATTGAAGAGCAGAACATGCATTTAAAAAAGCAATAAATATAATTCACACAATTTGTACTTCTTTAAACACAAAACTAGTGAAGTACACTTGTACTCAATAGCATAGGTTCAATGATTGCATCTTTAATACACAGGCCTCATTCACATCAAGTAAGAAACATATCATTTTCTATATTTCGGGCTCAGGAAAAAAATAGCCTTTAGCTATTAAAATTCCCAATAATGTACTCTTAATAAATTATGGATTACTAAAGGTATAAGTTTTCTCGAATATCAAGGAGAACTGAAACACTTGAATTCTACCTCTGTTTTTTTTTAATTCAGTGATTTGTAGTAAGTTGCGGAAAGTATTACTATATATTGCTATAGAGAGCTAGAACAATGTGGGGATTTTGGATTTAAACTGAACAGACCCAGGTTCAAGATTTCACACAAAGAGAATTCACTGTTTGACTTGGGAGACAATTTAGTCTCTCTTAGTCAGCCTATCTCAAAGAATTGCTGTGAAGACAAAATGTGCAGATATCCCCTTATAAGCTGCCGTGACAGCTTACAGAAAAAGTAGAATACTATCATTATTGTACTTAATAATATTATTTCTATCTAGCTCTTTTCGCATGGCCTTTCCTATTTATATCCTCACAAGGATTTATAAAGATTAAGTTGTCTTCATGAAAGGGATTCAAGATTATCCAAAAAACCTCTGTGAGGAAATAAAGGTAGGGTATTTCTGGCCTAAATCCAGTGTTCTGCTAGTACAGTAAGGACACTAGGCAGAGGTCATTAAGCCAATTCCCATGATCCAGGAGAAACATAAAAGTTACATAAAAGATAATACTGACCAAGTAACAACACAAGCATCAAGTCCCAAAAGGAAGCTGAAGTTCTTTTAATGAACTTAACAAACTGTTCCATAAAGAGCTGTTTCAGGAAGGCTACCCATGTCACGAATGTGATCCATGAGTATTTATCTGCACTGCTGACATATTTTAATTTCCCCTACTTTTCCTGCGGCATACATATTCTCAACATGGGACCTCATATATGTAGTCTTTGACTTACAACAGTTCATTTAGCGACTATTCAAAGTTACAACGGCATTGAAAAAGTGACTTGGGACCATTTTTCACACAATCATTACAGGGCCCACATAGTCACTTGATCAAAATTTAGACGCTTGACAACTGACACATATGAAGGTTGCAATGTCCCGGGATCACATGATCCCTTTTAGCGACTTTTTGCCAAGCAAAGTCAATGGGGAAAGCCAGATTCGCGAATTTGGGGCTCAATTGTGGTCTTAAGTTAAGGACTACCTGTATAAGGTAGGTTGTCTGGAATCCAGCTATCAATACCTCCTTAAACCAAGGGGAAGGAGAAACCTTCTTTCTCACAAGCAGATTCCAACCTGTCCCCTTATTAACCTTATTAATAAGAACCTTATTACAGAAATCCAACTCAGTCCAACCAGAAATTATTAAGAGCTGCCTGATTCTAGAGTCGTCATGCTGGTAGAAGTCCTGAGCCTTATACCCCAAACTGACACCCTCTGGATATGTCTGACTTTACCGCAGCCCTCAATCAGGCCCCAAGGACTTCTAAATACAGCCATTGGGTGGATATATTCTAGATATATTCGAGAAAGAGCCAGGCTGGGCAAAGCGCTGTAGGAGGAGTGAAAGAAGTCAGGCGGGATAAAGAAGAAGATGAAGCGTAAAGAGCTTCTTCTCACATGCGCAACACTGAGCCGTAATGAGCAGCTATTAGCAGCCAGTCTCCCAGGCGCCTCTGGCATCTTCGTACCTGCTGCAGCGACGACGCTCTTCCGCTCGAGCCGCCGCACCTGCACCGCCGCTCTCCGGAGCCCTTCCGGCCGGCCGCCGCTGAGGAGCCATTGTTTCAATGAAGCAGCTCTACCTGATCTTTAGGATGCTACCTTCGAAAGGGGGGAGGGAGCGGCGGAGGGAGAGATCGACCAATAGGCTTTCACAGCGCTCAACCCGGAAGTTCAGGGAGCCGCAATTGATGTCAGAGAACGCGAGCGATCAGGCATGCTCAATTTAGCCTAGAGCATCCGAACACAAGCCCGCGGAGGTAGAAAGGTGAGCAGTTGCTGGAGAGGTGCATCCGCTGCGGTAAGGTTACGCAGAAGCGGGTGTAGAATTTAAAAAAAAAGGAGATTGCAGGATAGGGAGTGGGGCTTGTCCCATGAGCAATATATCTAAGAGGTTGCATTTACTCTGATTATTTTTCCTGTGCCTTCTGCTGTCTGTCTGTAAGGAGATGGGACCCTACGAAGGGGTGACTTCAGGACGCCAGTTTGCTCTTGGAAAAGGGCGTGGAGGTTTTGCTAGTCCGAGTTGCAGCTGTCCCAGAATTGAAAGTCACCTGCAATTCTGTAAAATGAATACATATACCCATTTCACGCTGTTCCCTTAACATCGGTAACGTGTGAAGTCCTTGAGGACAAATTTATTGTTGAATTTATTATTCCCATTTGTGACCTGCTATTAATTTTAACAACTTCTAAAGATCCTTAAGTTCTTGTAGGAAGTTTTCAAAATGTGATTATTCTCCTAGGCCTTGTGGGTAGTGTTTGATGGGCAGATTGTCTGGATGTTTAGGCTCTTTTTTTAAATTGTTTTTCTATTTTAAGGGTAATTTGCCAGAGTCATTCTGGCATTGGGTGGCTTCTAAATCAAATAAATAAATAAATGTAAATACATTCTAAAGCATGTGTATGCAGAAATGTATTTATTAAATAGGGTTTACCCAATATGTCCCAATAATTTGCCATGTATTGCATATTGTATAACTGCAGTGTATATGATACACTTTGCATGCAGAAGATCTCAGGTTGCATCCCTGGCATTTCTAGATAGGGCTGAGAGAATAGCAAACTGCTTCATGGTACCTTCCAGATACGTTTTGTTCATGGCCAGGTTCTTGACTGGGTCTCAAAACATTAAGTAGGACCAAAGCTAGTTAGTGCTTGAATAATAAAGCACTAACTTTATAAAGAAACATTAGGCTTGGGAATTTAAAAACATCCTAGAAGAAGTTCATAGCAAACTAGTCCAATAATGCTACAAAAAAAAATATATGAATGTATCTGTGAAGTCACCAGGATTTTAACTCAAAAGAGACTTTGGGTTGATAGAGTATGCTGAGCTATCAATGTTCTGAATGCGGCATAAAGCAGTTTCCTGTGTCATATCAAATGTCCTCCTTTATTGATAGCTGTATATTGTAAAATGTCGTGAAGCTTTTAGATTTAGCAATATGACAAGTGTTAAAATATTAGTGCAACTGTTTCCCTGATATTCATTTTCTGCTAAATTATTATAAAGTAGCTCAGTAACATTTAAACTTTCACAGAATGCTAATAAATGAAATTAAGCTATAAGGCAGCAACCTTTCCTTGCAGAGAAGACTCTCTGAATGTGATGTTGCTTTTTTCAAAGAAACAGGCATATAGACATTTCAGTTGTATTGGAAAATTTGTGTCATCCTAGACTGACTAAAGTGACAAATTTGCCCTTTGAGGTAAATGAGGCTTATGGATTGAAAGATGAGAAGGAAATAGGAATACAGCTAGTTCTCGACTTATGACTACAATTAAGCCCAACATTTCTGCTATTAAGCGAGACATCTGTCAAGTGAGTTTTCCCCCTTTTTATGACTTTTCTTGACACAGTTGTTAAGTTAATCACTGCAGATGATAAGTTAGTAACACAGTTGTTAAGTGAATCCAGCTTAACATTGACTTTGCTTGTCAGAAGGTTGCAAAAGGGGATCAAATGACCCTGGGACACTGCAGCCGTCTTAAAACTAAGTCAATCGCCAAGCGTCTGAAATAATGTTAATCATGTGACCATGGAAATGCTGCAATAATCAATCATAAGTGTGAAAAAGTCCATAAATCATTTTTTCAGTGCTGTTGGAGCTTTGAAGTCACTAAATGAACTGTTGTAAGTTGAGGACTACCTGTATATGGGAAAGGTGAGGCATATAACAGAACTATTTCTTTCAGAAAGGACAGCTTCAAAACATCAGTTTCTTATGGAGTGAAGAGCTTTATGTAACACTCTCGGGCTACTAGCGTTAGGCTTCTTCCAAACCATTACTGAAAAAAGAATGCTTGCAGGTAGAGATTCAGAGGCATATTACAAGGTTTTAAAAATAAAACAAAAAGCTATGATTGTCAACAATAAGACTCAGATCATGTATACTGAAGATCCAAGGTTTAATTTAACATTTCTTTTTCTGACCCATGTCGTAAGGGTGAAGTGATTGAAAATGTGCTTCTGCTTATATAATAGGATGGTCACCTATGCTATTTGCTTTGTAAAAGCCATGAAGAAAATATGAATGTTGCTTATTTTGACATTGTGCCTTACTGTAAGAATAAAGAGTCACAAAATGTTGTTTTGTGGCAACTTTCTATAATCCTATTTAATGATGGGGCAATTGAGGCAAATGGTAACGCTACTGCTCTTTTCCAGTATATTGTTCAGTGTACTGCCGACAGCAAAGACAGAAGAAAATATAATGATGGTTTCATCTCCATTTGAATTGCACCTGGTGCATCTGGATCTCAAGGGAGCTCCACCCAGAGTCTCATACCTGGCAGAGGTAACACACTCTATGTGTATAATTGAGGAATTGATTTCTAGCTTCACCCAGCTGAAAAAAGTGTCTTTAATCTATAAATTTTATAATTGCTGAGGAGAATTCAGTCGGAATCTGGTGGCAGATAAATATAATCAATCAGTCAATCAATTACAGTAACATTCCTAGATCTATTTTGTATAGAGTAGCTGCAGTGTTTACTACAATTCAGTTAACTCTGCAATTAAGAAGAACAATGGCCTGGAAAATAATACTTTAGAAATAATGATTTCTAAATCAGCTATAACTGGCTTTGAAATGTGACATTAGGAAGAACTCAAGAATTGTGCTGGATTAGGCTAGCCGTCTTTGTAGTACCACATTAAACAAGTAAATGTCTCTGGCAGCACAGGAGTATTTCCCAACTGTTTTCCCCAGCAATTTATTGTCTCAAAGACTGGTAGTACAGGTAATCCTTGAATTACAATTGTAATGAACCCTGCTCATCATGTGTTGTAGCTCATGACAGTTATAACTTGAGTCAATCATGTGACTAACCAAATTTTTACAACCATTTCTGCTATGGTCATTAAATGAATGCTGCATTCATTAAGTGAACCAATAGTTTGCCATGGATGTGCTTTTATCAAAAACCTGAAGTAAATGTCAGTTTTCTGCAAAAATGTTATAAAACATAGTATGCGACTACAGGACATTGCAAATGGCCATACATATATTCCAGTTGCTGAGCTCTTGAAGTCCAGTGAAGTAATACAGTGGGATGACTGTCAGAACTAGTAATCTCCAGAGAGATCTGTCATAACTAGTGAACAGTCACTAAGCAAACAATCATAAATCAAGGACTGCCTGTATTATGTAACCAACGTGACTATTAGCCATTATGTTCCATGAATTTATCTAATCCCTCCCTCCTTGGGACCATGTTTTCCAACCATCATCTTTCCATTGCAAGGTTAAATACATGCATTGTGTTGTTCCTATTAGTTGTCCTAAATCTCTTCATTTGAAATGTATGAATCTGGGTCCTAGCATTTTGAAAGGAGAAAACTGCTGCTTCCCCCTTTTTGTACTGTATACTTAATGGTTATAGTTTCTCTATAAGGAAGGAGAATGCCAAGGAAGATTCTGCTCTATGCTTGCTTTATTTTTTAAATGGGGCAAAAAAGAAGAGCGCTAAAACATGCTATCTCACAAGACCTAAGACTAGCGATCAGTATACCCACGAGGCATTTTCTAAGGCCATTGTTATCTTATAAAAGTAAATGTAGCAATTCACCACTGACTAGAGATTTGATATGTTTTATGCAACCAACAGATCTTCCCATTGTTCCATGTCCTGGGTGCAAATGGTATTCTCCTTGAATATGAGGATATGTACCCTTATGATGGAGAGCTGAAGCCACTCCGATCAAATGATGCATACAGGTATGTTAGCCAGCCGGTCATCTTAGATGACATAGTCTCTGATTCTCTTGTCTCACTGAAATCCCAGGTTTTATAGAGCTGTACCAAGAAATTGGAACGGATATAAATTTACTACTGAGAGGCAAAGTCTTTATTTTTTTGAATATCCCTCAAAACTAATCTCATTTAGTGCTTATTACTTCTATTTGCTCTGTACTGGGTAGTAGTTTAGAATCTAGAGTATTTAATATTTAGAAACTTTGTTTAAATTTGCTGCAGGTATGGATATGTAAAATAGATGCAATCTGTCCACTATGCAAAGGAAACACATGCAAGATGGAATTCTAAACAAACAAAAAACCCTGGCATTAAATGTATAATTTATTAATGAATGCCTCTCTTTTTCTAGTCCCTCTGAGGTTAAAGAGATTTTAAAGCTGGCAAAGTCACATGATTTAGAAGTTATCCCCTTAATACAGACATTTGGACATATGGAGGTAAGTGCCAGCTCCCAGTTAGGGACATTTCATCACGGTTGTTTTATTTTTTGTAATTCTGAGTTGTTTTATTGATAGGTTTACTTATACAGACTTGCATTTGTAGTTATGCAATTTTCTGGATTACAGTACTATATTTGCTTTGGTTTATGGATTTCTGCCTCTGTTTCTTGCTTCTCCTGCAGTTTGTTCTGAAGCACAAAGAATTCTGCCATCTCCGGGAAGTGGCAATGTTCCCCAACACAGTGAACCCCCATAAAGAGGATTCCTTGAAATTGGTTATTGCAATGATAGAGCAAGTAATGGCACTACATGACGATCTTCGATGGTTTCATATTGGCTGTGATGAGGTAACATTTGGAAATATGGGCCTGAATTTTATCAGGGAAGACACAGCCATTTAGCAGTCGTTATAGCTGGTTGGCATATTATTATGCTTCCTTGTGGGGGTTTTTTTCTGTTAAATTATTTATTTGCTAAATTCATTTGTTGCTTATCTCGCCCTGGGGCTACTCAAGGCTGTTTTAATGTTTTCTTCGTGCCAACTTCCATGGGATCATTCTGATCAGCTTTTGTTATCCATCAAGAACTTACACTTTTGTATTTTATTTTAGCCACTTGTCATTTACTTTTCTGTTAGTTTGATTATACCGTGGTGTAAGGAAGATGAAGAAACTTCCTTGCAAGACAAGGATGAAAACACAAAAACATATGTTTCAGTTAGCTGTTTTCCTGAAACAAAATATCTGGATTTCAGTTGTTTTGGTCCACACAAAACACAAAAGTTGATTTGTTCCATATACTGACTAAAAACTGTTTTTCTAAGCAAAAGTGGGGGTGGGGTGAGTGGAAAAGTGCAGCCGCAACAGCTCAAGGAAAGCAGGGAAAGCATAGGCCGGTGGAATAGGCCGAATTGGAACATTGGCAGCAGAAGTGGCTGAGAGGAAAGGGAAGGAAAGGAGAAGCAGTACAAAGAGGGACAAGCAGGTCATCACAAAGTCCATGCAGAGAGATGAGACAGCACACACTAACATTGTTCTAGTCACCCTGTAAAATGACATAATTCCACTGGGTTTTGTTTCAGTCAACATCCAGAGTAATTTCATGGTTTATTTCCATCAAACCATGGCTGATCCAAAATTGATGGGCAGAACTTTGGAATATGATGGTTTGTTTCATATTTGGAAGAAAATGTATTTTCCATTGTGTTCACACCTATACTTAGATTAATAATAACAATTTTGCCTATCCATCCTTGCTACTATCCTGTAATTGTCTGATATCGTGAGATATTTTCTTACAAACGACACAGTATTATTTAACTTTATTACTTCATAAACATTGGGATACAATTAATAATGCCTGCAAGATTTTGTCAGATTTTTCAGTGAGGAAAAATCAAGACCTCTAAGCTCTTAAAAGTTGAGCCTGACTGTGACATGGCTAAAGATTCTCAGATGCGGCTTTGCTAAATTAGAATCTTTATTTCTAACAAGAATGAAGCCACACAGAGTGGTTGATTGCCTGCTGTTAGTGCAAAGTAGTACAATAATTTTATACCTGAGGTGTGTGTTAAAATCAGATTTGATTTCTGCTTTGTCCACATCAATTTTCCAGATTTAGAATTTTAGGTTTTGCTGGTTTTCATATTTATTAGTTCATTTTAACATGACCTGACAGAAGGAACATCAGTAACAAATGAAATTTCCCCTTTTTTCTTTTCATGGTAAAGATAATCATTCTGAATGTGAAAAGCAGCTCTTTGATCATTTGGGAAAACCTGTTTTCAATATAGAAGGTATCCTAAAGAAAAACTTCACTGAACAAAAGTTTTGATTTTATATCTTCAGGTGTATTACCTTGGTGAAGGGGAAGAATCCAAGGAATGGCTGCAGCAAGAAGAAAATACTACTGAAAAGTTGTGCCTGGCCCACATGAAAGCAGTGGCCGGTCACGTAGTCTCAACCCATCCCACAGTGAAACCAATTGTGTGGGATGACATGTTGAGAAGAATGAGCAATGAAACTCTGAGAGGTAGGTAGTCAGTTCAGAGAATTCCAGCTGCAGTTTTGGAATATTGGAGCAAACTCAATAATTTCTGAGATGTCACTTTTCATCAGTCACATTTGCACTAAATAATAAGCCATTAGGCTTGCTCAATGTGAAAGTGCCTGCTGACCAGAGTAGCCGGACTACCAGATTTCCTACTTGTATTTATTTGGGGTCTCACACATAACACACTATCTCCTTTTGAAAGTATCTGTATGAAATAGTCATAAATAAATTATGGCTAGTATTTATAGCTAAACTGAGCAGGAAGGAACATGCATCCTATATTTGGGTAAGATTAGCTGTTTAGAAACCTACATTTGGTAATTGTGTTGCTTGAAAACAACCATTGGATACACAAATATTAACCAAACTTTCTTGTTATGCATTGTATTGGGAATATAAGCATTATAATCCCATAAACTCTCAAAGATTTTGAGGTACTTTTGCAGAAGAAAGACCAATTAAAATTTCTATAAAGGAAATGTTCCTTTCTTTCTTTTCATGGTGGAGATAGTTACGGTATTCTAAATGCATAATGAAGCTCTTTGACCATTTGGAAAAGCCTTTTGCCTTTTTCATAAAAAGGTATGTTTAGGATAAAGCCAAATTGCTATGCTGTTTGAAGTGAAGTGAAGTTCTTTTGGGGACTCTAAAAACACATACACATAAAAAATACACAATGAAGCCATTTAAAACTATAATTATTATAATTAGCATTGACCAGAATGGCTATTGTGAACAGGGAAACAGTTTAAAAATAAAAATCCCAAAACTGTATAAATGTTCCTGCTTCAAACAATAGGAAATGATTTCAAAATGTAAAAATACCTTAATGAAATGAATTGGAATAGTACTAAAGATACTGTTGAATTAGAGGTAAATAAAGTTCTGATTTAATACAGAACTGAGAGATTGCCAGAGGATTGTATTACTTCAGTCTTGCCTTCACAAACCATATTTGGTTTTCGGATCAAGAATTTGACGTATATCTGCACGTTTTCCATAATTATCCAGAACTGGTTTAAAATTAAAATAATTTGAAACAGTTAGAAAGGAAACACATTATTAAATCACCACATCTTGTACTATTTCATGAGTAAATGCTAAAATCACTTGTTTTGCTAATTTTTATTCCTGGCTGCATTAATCCATTCCGAGAGAGGCAGGCATTTTCTTTTCAGAATCTTAGCCACTGTTCTCTAAACTAGAGAAATAAGAATTGTTCATATGAAACTGTTCCCAGTTGTGATGTTCTCAACATCACAAAAGTTTGATCTTCACAATCATTTACATTTCTGCTTCTTTCCAGATTCTGGGTTAGCACAATTGATGGAGCTGATGATTTGGGATTATTCTCCTGATCTTGATGTGGAGAGTAAAGGTTTGTACTTGGATGTTTTCACTTGAAAAAAATGTAACTAAAATACACAGTCCTGATGATCAGAGTAAATACAGCTTCCCAAAGCCCTGCATTCAGCAAATAGTATGTTACGCTAAAATTGGGATTAAATCTCCATTTAGGCAGAAAGCTCACTGGATGTTGCCAGAATAAACACACAGTATGCTTGTTTAGCAACAGTCCCCTTTTGCTCGAATTTTTAACAATAACCAGCAATCACCTGATTGAGTATGGAGGCACTAAACATGAATGGAAAAAAGCTTATCTGCTCTTTATTCCTTTTGTGCTTCTGACTCACAGAGAAACACACACAGCATAGAATTAAACCAAGGTGGAAGCAGCAGAAATATTGCTACAGAAAAAAACCCCTTTGCTGGTGTTTCTGCCCTTTTTGCTATTTTCCCAAAAGATGAATGGCTTCTAATTATAAGCTAGCCATTTATTTGGTTGGGATAAAATATGGATCAAGTCATGATTATAAATTTTGATTAAGGTCTGACAGTCTGAATTTGCACAATGTGCTAAATCAACGGACTGC
This sequence comes from Psammodynastes pulverulentus, assembly GCA_025802295.1. Taxonomy (NCBI): domain Eukaryota; kingdom Metazoa; phylum Chordata; class Lepidosauria; order Squamata; family Psammodynastidae; genus Psammodynastes; species Psammodynastes pulverulentus. The sequence continues at coordinate 50,593,600 of JAOYMU010000098.1, forward strand.
ATGACTTAGCATGTATGAACCACGTCCATTTTATCATCTTAACAAACACAATTATTTTCATGGGCAAAATATATAAGCAAGAAATGAAAGCTTATTTAATTTGTTGACATATATTAAGATAAAGAATTAGCTCTTTGCTTCTAGGTCTTTTTTACAGTTTCATTTCAACAGGTACAATTTGTACAATTATTCTTAAAAAGATCTTGGAAAGAGAAAATAAGCATGCTTTAATAATAAGCCTATCAGTGCAAACAAAAAAAATGTCTTTGTGGGAAAGCCCCACTCATTTCAAAAGTTTTAAAACCATTACCTAAGTGAAATAATAAAATAATAATCAAAAGAATAATTAGTATTTGGAGGTGGTTCTTTTTTAAAAAAAGAAGTTAATATTAGGTAAATTCAGATCCTACAGTTAACTGAGTTTATCAGCTCTGTGAACAGAGCCATAGGAGCACTATCTTTTAATACTCTATTACTAATCTGAATTTAGGCTTGTACTTGTTGCAAATCAGCTGTAAGAACAGGGCCTTGACACCCTAAATTTTTCACAAAATTTGCCCATAAATTTTCCCTTGCCTTTTAATATTTCATCCAACCTGTGTCGTTGGTGTCTCTTTTTTATGCAGCCAGTCTCATTGAAAAGTACCAGAAGTGTAACTTCTCAAAATTCTGGTTTGCTAGTGCCTTTAAAGGAGCCACTGGAGTAAACCAGTGCTTGACACTCATTGGACATCATCTTAAAAACCACAAGCAATGGTTGAAAGTGGCTGAGAGCTGTCCTGCTGGTATCATAAGAGGGATCACTCTGACTGGCTGGCAAAGGTAACTACATGATATACAGATCAGTAGATATTATAGCATTATTAGTATATTGAAAATTTGAAGAGCACTCTTAAAATTGGTTTTGGGCAATTTTTTCATACTAAATCATACATAATCATGAAGTCCTAGCTTTAAAAAAAAACAGCTTTAAATTACTGATTGTGTTGGGGCTATCACTTGAGACAAAATTTCCACTTTCTCCATTAAATTTAATGATTGTTTCCAACTGAGTCCAAACTTCTTTGGCATCTTGTTTGTATGATTTTCACAACTATCCTTAGTCCCAGATTTCCTAAGACCCGAGATTTCCTTTCATATTGCATCTCCTAATAATTGTATTACATAAAGGTGCTTAGACACATTGGAAAAGTGCATTCAGATGTGTTATGCGTTATTTGTGTTAGCTGAAGAGGTGTGTTTTCCTAAAGTTTTTGCAATCTGATAAGCTTCTGCTCTATTGCCTCACTAGGCCTGCATTTTCTTGTTTAGGTATGATCACTTCTCCGTTTTGTGTGAACTTCTGCCTGTGGGAATTCCATCCTTAGCCATATGTCTCCAAGCATTAAAGAATGGTACAGTATGGTTCTTTCTTCAGTCAGTTAAAGCTTATAGGATCTATCAGCTCTTTGAGGTAATCCAAACAGGAACTCACAACCATGAGTACTAATACTAACTTTATTGTAACATTATCGTAACAGAATCTTGCAAGTCTAATAGCACTTCTCCCCTCTCTGCCTCTACTTTCAAGAGAACTAGGAAGAGTCCTTCTGAGACAGTTTCTTCGTTCCCATTTGTTCTGTGTTCCTCCTGTCTCCCAAAGTTATTCTCACAGCCATTTAACAGCATCATAGTAAAAATACACACAGAAATTTATTTCATTTTATTACAAGTTTAATAAAACATACACTCAAAACTAAAAAAAAATACCCCAACAAAATACAAAAATAAGCAAAACTAAAAAACACAATAAACAACAAAATTATGAACAATCTAAGCATTCCCTATCAAGCCCTGTATCAAGCTTTAAACTATGTATCAACATTTCAAATAAAACTTGTAAAATTTCTTGAAATCTGTGCCAAAGAAAACTTTACTAGTAGAATACCTTCTCAAAAATAGATACATTACACATCTTGACTCCAGTCCTTATTATTCAGAATAGTATTACTTTTCTAATATCTCAAAATGTTCTTAACAATTTCCCATGCCTGATAACCAAATTTTCTAAAAACAGTAAACTTCCACATTTTTGGAATGATATATCTACTAAAATATTGTTCCAAAAAGTTCCAATAACTCACAAGATTAAACCATACCAGCATTGCAAGGAAACATTGGGATTACTAATACCCAAAATTCTGCATTCCTTTGAAATACCTTTTTCACTTCTAATTTAACCCATACTTTTTAGGTTTGTTGCTTATAATAGGCCAGCTGCGTTCTTTCACTATATTTAGTATTTTATGTGGCTAATTGTTTTATCAATATGTGAGATACTAGCCTGGAACTGGAGGCAATGATAAAGTGGTTTGTAACTCCAGGGAAATACTGCTCTTAAATATTTGAGCCCTATCTTAGATATTCCCTGTATGGCATGAAATAGAAAAGTTTATCAGATAATTTTAAGCTATTTACATATTTATTTAGAACTTCAGAGACAGATCTAATCTGAAGGAGATTACAGATCTCAAATGTTAAAGTGTTTATAGGATCAACATCTTTTCAGCAACAGGAGAGGGATGGGCCAGGTGTATCCACAGGACTGATACAGTCACATGTCCAACTGAGGAACATCTGAACAGGACCTTTACTGCAATTATCACCAACATGAAATGAGGTAGCAGGAGTATGTCTGAACGCTAATGAGACATTTTTGGCATTCCTCAATTTTCCATTGCCATAGTAATAAATTGCTGTACAGGATAACTATCCAATTTTGTTTCCTTTTCCAAATTTTATGTTTAAAAAAGCTCTTCTTTGGATCTTTAAGGTGGCTATACAGAAAAAGTGAGAGAAGATGTAGAAAAATTACTGGGGCTCTCCCATTTGGAAATAGAGAGCTTCATGAGGTAAAAGTCCCAAGTTTTTCATTATTATTGAATTATTATTACAAATTAAATCTACTCTTACTCATTTTCAAAATAAGGATTTCGGAGTGGAACATTCTAGAGAATTACAACATTTTGTTTTGCCTTAAAATTGTGCCAAATTCCCTGACTGTGGCATTTCAGGAACAGATCAGCTCTTTCTGGAAGTAATCCTCCAAAAGCAGAAGTGGTTTGAGATATCACAACTCATAAAACTGTTGAACCACACCCAAAATGGCATGGTTTGAGGGGGAGATGTTCCAGATTTCTCTGAAACATTCCATTCTCAAGTTAGTGAGTTTTGCACATTCTTTCTCCAAAATTAGGAGTAAGCAAAGCTGCATAATACATTTTTTAAATTACGTGGAAGGGATTTCCAACGATAACATGTTGGAGTGATACTGAGGGCATTGAAAAAGGAGGTATAGGACACAAGTTGGCATCCTTGTCTTAAATATTTAGCAATCCAATCAAGGTTAATTAAATTACAGGTAGTCCTTGGGTTACGTCAATTTGTTCAGTAACCATTCAAAGATATAACGGTGCTGAACAAATGGTACTGACCATGGGTCCTTGTAATTTTGCCCATTGCAACATCCCCATGGTCATTTGACTGTGATCTGGGCACTCAGCAATTGGCTCGAATTTCCATTGCTGTATCCATGGTCATGTGATCACAATTTGTGACCTTTCCTGCTGATTTTCCATATCAGTGAGGAAGCCAGCATTTCTGAAGATTTGATAAAATCTGTTCATTGTCATTGGATAGAAAACTGCCATCCATTTCTGCTTTAACAACTCATTTAGCACTCATTCATTCTTCCTCTAAGGATTCACTAATGACATCTTATTAGCAGAGACATAAGCAAATATGGCAAGGACATCTGTGCCAAGTGAAGTTTTTGCTACTGAAATTGATAATCGTGAAAAAGTCAACAAGAATACATGTTTTCCTTCTATAAGATTGATCTTTCTACTGGTTAGAGAAGATCAAGATTCATCCTCTTCCCTCATTTAATGGATACCTGAATAGGACTCAGGCATCATCCAAAAAGGCCTAAATTTATTTTCAGGAAGCTCATTCTTTCCTAATATTTTATTAATATTTTTTTTAAAATTCCCTTTTAAAAAGGCTGTCCGGAGTGATTCACAATCAAATGAATAATATAATATCTAGTCACTTACAAAGAATAACATGCTTTATTCTAGCCACTCATTATGAAAGTTGACGCAGATTCTCTTTTTGAACAGTGACATCACAGGGACTTTCCCAGGAAATGAAATTCTCTCACTTGTGACTCAAATTGCATTTTACCTCAAATCTTCAATAGACGAACTTCTGGAAAATAACAGGTAAGAAATTATCCCCACCCCACCCCCAAAAAGTTGATTCTTATATATTCTTACATATAGTTGAATTTGTATCTATATAAATTCAGTATCATTTTCTTATGTATTAAATCACCCAATAATTACCACATCACAATTACATGGCATGTAAAGAATATCAATATTGTGTTAAATGGTCCTGAATAAATGCCTTCTAAATTTTAAATAGAATAAATGGACTTATGTGATGTCTCTCAACTCATTGGTGTTTTTTTTTGTTCATATCAGTCTGAATTTTTAGATATGTTACAGGTTGGTTTAGTCCCTATCACAGAAAAAGAAAGAAGATCCATCCCATAATGATTCATCACTTTCAGCCAGATGCCATAAGGTAATTCAAGAACTGTGATCTCATGCAAAGTCTGTATTTTTAAAACTAGTTTGGGACAGATGGCTATAGGTTTGCACTCTTGTTCAAACCCATCAATACATGCAGTCCCATGCGGAGACTTAAGTGATGTTCTTTATGGATTCAATCCAAATTCAATCAGGTTTAGAGCCATCATTAATGGAACATATATTATTAGTCATAACAAATATATCTCATTGATTTTGGTGCATCAGCTCAGATATAGTTATGTATGTTATTGTAAATTTTGGTCAGCTGACATAGTCCAATCAAATTCAGAAACAGCAAAATTTTTCCCTTATTACCTTATGAATAAAAGTATTCACTGATTCACTCGTATGTGGTTATATATGTATTTATCAAATAAATAACACACTTAAAGGCAGAGAGATAAATAAAAACAAATATATCTACTTTCTATTTTTGAACTTCCTTGAACTACATGACTGCTGGAAATTATGAATTATTCATGGAAATTTAAATTGCCAACTGAAAAAGCTTAAGAAAAGAATGTCGACAAAGTGCTGGTCCTTCGTGGGATGTGAAAGGTGAATTTGGCTAGGCAGAGATGTTAATATCTAGAGATAAAGAGAATTAGTAGAAGGCTGAGACATAACTAAAAATATGGAATGAGACTGATATTAGATGTCAAGAAATGATAAAAGAAATTGAATTGTGGAGAAAGAAACATGCATAGCATCTGAAAAAAGAAACAGGCTGAGGAGCAGAATCTCCTCAGATCTCAGAAACTTGAATACACAGGAGAGAAAATAGGATTATACAAGAATTAGAAACATGAGTGACTTCAGAGATGGGAAACATGTTGAAATAGATTGTATTTAATCAGATCGCTGGGCCCTCAAGGCAGTATTATCTATATTGACTGCAGTAACTCTCAACAGGCTCTTTAGAGCCAGGTAGAGAGAGATCAGCAAATCTTGCACAGTACAAAGGAGAACAAGGTTGCATAATTGAAGAAATAGAGTTGACAAGAAGGAAGCTTAAATAAGAAGGGAACACACTGAATTGAAAAGTAATGGGGAAAGTAATGCTT
>JAOYMU010000098.1:50671360-50681748 GCA_025802295.1 Psammodynastes pulverulentus
TATTCCCCATTTAATATAGAAATGCAGAGAGATACCAGAGCAGAATTTTTGCTCTGTCTCTGTTTACTCGACATCTTCCACACAGTGCAGTAGTGGCCAAAATTGTGGAAATCTTTTTGGGGGAAAATGTATTTTTGAGGTTTGAGATTTGATGGCTAATTACACCACTTTTTTTGGAGTAGTACCATAAAATTATATATCAATGGAAAGATAACTTAATCAAGAATGTAATGCAACAATGTTTGTTCAATTATCTGTATTCTATGAAAAGTTGTAGGTCAAAGGCGATCCAGAAATAAAACCCAGTTAGCAGAAGCAACCATTCAATCTTGGTTTCACATTATAACAGCTGCAGAACTAAAAGACTCCCTGGGAAGATGTTGTAAGGTCGTAATTCATGCTAAAGGTTACCCAACTGAGTATTAACTGACATGGTGATAATTTTTGTATGTCTCATTTTTTCTATGGTGAGAATTTTTGTATATCTCATTTTTTCTATGTGTTTCATTTTTTTCTTTATAACTGCTATTCTAATAGCAAATCCTTCATTAAAGTTATTGTATTACATTATTGATTAAAGTATCTTTCCATTGATATATAATTTTATGGTACTACTACAAACAAAAAGTGGTGTTATTAGCCATCAAACCTCAAAAATACACCTTTTTTCCCAAAAGGTTTTTACCATTTTGGCCACTACTGTATGTGATGAAAAAGATTTAGCTTCCTCTGATGCCCGCTTGGAAATGAATTGCTGGAAATATATTCCATAGAAAAAGTCTCTCCACACCACCTTGGGAAGACAAGACTGGGAACCCTGGGAAGCGAACATTTCAATGCATTTGAGTAATGTATGTCAGTAGTAAGCGTGTCCAAGGAAGAATCAGCTGACAATGGTTGCAGTGATTGTCCCCTTGTGATTGAAAAAGAATTCCATCCCTGGAAATCGTCACAAGAAATAGCCTAGGATACACATAGCATGTTCAGTAGCTGCAGCATGAAATGCTAGATGGAAGAGAAAAAAAAATATTGTCTAGCAAGAAAAGAGACAAAATAGCAGCTGGGAAAGGATGAATGGTTTTCTGGGCAAAACCCAGAGTAAAACCATTAAGTGAATCAAACTTTACTGAATTAACTTGGGTATACACAACACAGGGTTAAAAATGAAGCAACATAAGTTTAGTGGGTTGCACAAAGTCAACCACAATATGATTCTCTATGTGAAAATAAGCACAAAATATTTAAAACAGATTCTTCCTTTCATAAAAAACGCTACCTCAGTCTTCTTGTAGGATGCACTATACAGGGGAAACCTGGCAACAAAGTTAAGCAATTTGATAGAATAGACTAGGATAAAGCTCTACAATTTGGAATGACCTCAACCTTTTTATCAAGATCTTCCACTCTCCATCCTGGTCCAGCTCCAGTAAACACAAGAGTTCAGGAAAGTTAATTATTGGGGATGAAAGTGTAATATTGTCTGGTTCTATCTTGATGCGCTTCTCCTAGCTTGTTTGCCAATGGTGTACATGACCCTGATGATTTCTTAGCTGACCTCTCCTGTTTCTCCCCCCCCCCCCCATTCCAGACCGGCAGCAGAGCAGCAAACCTCCTGCAGATCTCCAAGAGGGATAATTTTTCATCCCCCTGACCTTTCTGTGGCTATGATTTTCCTCCATTCACCAAACCAAGGCTGCAGGTTCAAAGTTTTCACTACAAGGTCTGTCAATAACTTTGCTTCAAGATAACCCTTAGTATCTCAATTGCTTGGTGGCAAGATCTTAAAGCTCACCACTAGTGCATAATTTAGGGATTACAGAAATAAGCTATTTATATCAGATTGCTGCCACTTCATAGGTCCTGTATGTGCAAATGGTTCTCACCATTACAGCACAGCCAGCTAACTAAAAATAGATTTTTTTCTCTCCTAAGACATAGAGTTTGTGGAGGAACTTTTCTAATTAACCGTGGATCTAAGTACTATTCTTTCTAACATATTGTTCAATAGTTGCATCTTAAGACATCTTAAGCAGATGCCAGTCTCAAAATAAATAGAGGTTTTTATTGCTGTTTGCAGTTTGTGCAAAATGTGAATAATTTTAATGACATGGAATTCTGAAAGTTGGCTCCAAACAAAACAAGAAAGCAGTGTAGGATCTAATTTTTTGCACACTAGATAAATTGTCAATACGTTGTCAATGCACAATTCAGTCCCCCTTTCTCCTCTCCTCTTGTGTCTCCATGCCACAGTTTATATTAATTTTTGTTTAATTTATTTCAGTTGCAACATTTGGAATTATGCAGACAATATAATTTGTTCCAAGGTGTTAAAATAGGTACAAAATGCATACAGACCATTAGAAGGCAATATTTCAGATTGAGCAAATGGAGATACAGATTGTGTTCTATAGGAAGAAATTTGTTGACGAATAAGAATAAACAGAGTAATCAGGAAAAATCCTTACTATGCTCACTTAAGAAGGCCCTTTCTGCACAAATACGCATATCTACATGGCTTCCCTACCGATTTACAGGGCTGAAGCCTTGACTCTGGTCTATAATACTGATTTCTGAGTATTTAATGTTCTTTGTATTTCCAAGTTTTCCTTTATAATCACAAAAGGCTTACATCTCCCTACTTCTTTTAAATGAATGCTGAAGTTCTTAGAATCCTGGATGCATCCAAAAGGCAAACATTCCTAACATTTCCAGGAGGATATTCCTATTTTTGCAATCTCTCTCTCTCTCTCTCTCTCCCCCCCCCCCTTTCTCTCACTTACACACACATACACACACACTATAGAATATGAGTCATTTTGCTGCACGTCTTACCCTTGCCCACACCAGACAGACCATCAGTGATTACTACAACTTTGCTCCGCACAGCAGACTTTGTCATCAGCTGAGTAACTTTCCGATAAATGTATATAATTCCACTAATTCCAACCACAAGCAGTGGAAGGAATAGAATAGCCAAAACGCCCATCTTCACCTAGCAAAAAAGATAAAATCACACAGGAGGTCCATCATACTGTACATGCCACACAGATTTATTTTTCTTTTCAAAATATACTTATGCAGAGGTCAGTGAGCAGCACAATTGGTAACATATTACACATTCTGACTCAATCCCATAGGAAATGATTTATTCAGCATCAGACAGTGCATATGGAGATTTTCAAAACTGCACAAACCCCATTTTTTTGGTTTCTGCAATGCAACCCATTCTTATAAAATTTTATCTTGTAAAATCAAGACTATGATACAAATCCATTTAAATCCATGTTGTATTCATTTCCTTATTGCTTGCATTATAAACAGCTTGCATGCAGTAGTCCATTCATTTATTGCAATGCAAAGATTTAAAAAAAAAGGAAAGGAAAAGACTAGAGGAAAAAACCACTTAAGTATTTTCTCTTATAATTATAAAAGGCCAAAAAGCAATTACTACAGACATTAATCCCATTTGATATCCAACTACAGTTCTGCAATAAAGCTAATAACTTACTTGGAAAGCAAGCAGTCAGCCTGCTGATAAGGTGGTGTCTCCTGCCAACTGGTTTATTCCAGAAGTTTAATTAAACTGGTAGACATTTTTGGAAAGGAAAAGCAGCCCACAAGCTGTAGCCTAGTCCTTTGAGCAAAAGCAGCTATGTATAGTGCCCAGCTGCACCCCAGACTTTAAAAAAGTAAATATAGTATCTGTAGTCTCAGCCACATACCTGACCTATTTTGTTTCACCGGGCTTCCAAGTCCTTCTGCAGCTTGGAACAGTGGAATATCTGAATGTTAGGAAGGAATGATCTTCATCTATTTGTTAGCAGGAACCTTGAATTAATTCTAAACTTGCTCTTGGAATTTCTATTTAACATGGAAATCATTGTTAGGAGCCTCCAGTCCATTAGCAAGGTTACTGGCCCCGTTTGTGATCATACAAGATGGAATTGCTTACTTTTTACAGTTCTTAAGTGGTGGGAATGCCACTAGAAACTAACCATAACATCTCTATGTATAAATAAGAATATTTTTAGTTTAACATTTAGTGTGTACTGCTGCTTTTGTGTGCAACCATGTCTCTGTCGATGCTATCATTTTTGTGTTTTTGTAATAGTTGGAATAGGAATTGTACAACTAAATAATACAGCTCTTGTGCAAGTTAAATGATGGACATTTTTCCAAACTAGTGGTGGAGTTCGCTCTCACACCTTTTAGATGCAAATGACATTTTGAAAATTTCTGGCAAATTTATGGAAAAAGAAATCAAGTAGATGACTTCAGCCAATTTCTCGTTGAAGTATTAACAAGACTCTTTTGGAAATCCACTATAGAAAAGTTATCCAAGTCACTCTTTTCATTATTGTTTGTATGACTTTTTAAATTATTAAGACATCAGCCAATTTCATTTGTATGTCTAATATTGCATCTTTTTGCATATCATTCTTGCAGGCTGTCTATCTGCAATGACAGACAGAATTTATAGTTCACTTCTGGATCCATTGTTCATAAATACCTTTCAATGTGTCCAATTTTAAAACGTTTTGCTAGCTTCTGTATTAGTAAGTCAAATTTAGGTGTTCTTCTCATTTAATTCTTACTTTTACTGCTTTCAGGTCCCTTCTACCGGTAGTTTCAACCTTCAAAGTCTCATCCTATCATTTTTTAAAAGATAATTCAAAACAAAACATTTTTTCCAATAATTATAAAAAGCATTTTTATAATTAATTCCAAAATATTAATTCAAATCTACTTTGGTCCTTATCCATTTGTAACTTTCCAAAATCAGAGTCTAATCACTATTTAGTTGTTTATTCCAAAATATTTTTTAAAAAGATTTTTTGTACTTAAAATTTACTTCACTAAGTATTGAAGGAAACTCAACTGGTGCTGTAAAACTTGTTGATCAGAAAGTTACCAATATCTGAAACACAATTAACAAGCAATTTCCAAAAACAATTAGAACAGGAAGTATGCAAACCTAGTGTCCTTTTGAAAGTGTCAATCAAAATTTCAACAAAAAGTTGGCTATTCCTTCAACTCCTGTAGCTTGTCAGAAACTGCTATCTTGAGGCCTCCTTGTGTAGAGAAACTGTATGGAGCACGTATAGTGTGGGAATTCATCAACGGTTATTCTCCCTTTGGGAGGGGCACGCCTTGAGTGCCCGGACTCAGAGGGAGGAGGGAAGGCTTGGAGGAGGAAAAGGGCACACAGGGGCATGCGCAGAGTGCTGGGAACCTTTACCCCACATAAGAGTGTTAATATCTGGAGATGTCCAAGTAACGTATCAGGGAAAAGGTCAACCGATAACTGTAAGCCCGCCATACTTGAATGAGCCAATGACAAGTGCCGTCCCCCTTGCATTATCAATAAAAGGAGGTGAGCAACGCTGCTCTGGGTGTTCTCATACACGAGCCTTCTCACCGAGAGGAGTTCACCGCCACTAAGAATACTTTGGTGTCCTGCGTATTCTTATTCCCGAGTTCGCCCACTGTAATGCAGGTATCGAGCCCCGGCCACGCCCAGAAAGAAACCCCGCAGCATGTCCTCTGGAAGACTGGCTCAACTGCTTCAACATCATCTCCACAAGCATATCTATTCCAACCACTTCATTTACCTGTCAGTCCTAGCAGAAGACTGGGAAAGCCTTTGAGAAAGCTTTGAACTAATATATACGTTTTTGTCTGTCATCTGTCTGACATTGGTCTGTCCTTCCATCCATCTATCCATCCACTAACAATTACTAAAGTTCTATGGTTGGACTGCAAACTTACTTAACATTATTAAATGGAACTGAAGAGGTATTTAATTTCGTTGTACGAGGTGCAATGACAATAAAGTAAAGTAAGTAAAAAAAATAATAGAATATAATATTATAAAGCATATCAAACTATTATTCCACTGTAATGCACAAAAAAGAACTATGTGTGCCAGGTGTGGCTCCCCAAGGAATGTCTTCCACAAACGCCTTCCATAACTGGGAAGACTCTCTTTTATATAGTCACCTTTGAACTGCACCTCAATTGTGCCAATGGCGGTTTTTTTCTGGGTAATACAAAAGCACACATCTTCAGTCTTCTTTAAAGGAAAAACTGACCCTGCTAGGAAATCCAGAACATTTCCCTTTCTACCTGAAGTGCTGATTTTTCTCCCCATTATCATTTTTGGAGCAAAATAAATTATGTAAAAGAGGCATTCCAACCTATTAAAATCCCTGCTCCTTTTTGTTCCTATAAAGTCCTTTGAAGCCTTTATATTGAATTATGATGGAAGTTTGAAGATGAAAAACCTGACTAAGCTTAGAAATAGAAAGCATAGTCAGAAATAATGTCCTTAGATCCATAATCGTAAAATCTTATATCGGAAGGGGATTCCAGAAAATGATACACAGTTATTAAATATTACAGCAGAAAATGGGACAAGGAAATATATCTGGATTTTTAAATAAAGTAGACCGTATTATTGGACTAAATTTGTCCTTTTGGTTTAAAATCTTACTAATTAAGTTAAATGTAACATGAAATGTTCAGTATGTTTGCAGAATGTCAGAAAAAATGATGATATTTAGAGTCCTACTACGGTAATAATAGCCAATGTCTTTCAGAGACACGGTATCTGTTTTAAATATCCATGGCCACATTCCCATAAAAAAAACCCAATGCATACACAAAATAAAGATATATTCTTCAAGCACAGCCAAGGGACTTTAAGGAATGCTATAAATAATGCAAGCACAAGAAGCTTAGAGCTACTAAGCAATTGCATGACAAGGAAGGCCTGGTAGCTGTGCAGATTTGCTAGCACCTCTAATTTGGAAAGTGAGAGAAAAAGAAAAGAAAAGAAATATATATATATGCTAAGAGTACTGAGGTTGATGGATTTACAGAAAAAGATGCAAATATAACTTATACTTCTAAAGTTATTTAGCAATCAATTCCTATTAACAAGGAAAGTGATTATAAATACATAAAGCTATTTCAGGCTAGGATGCTTTATTAAAAGTATTTTGGTTTAATATCTATCTATTTAATCAGTCTTATGGACACAATGACACTGGCATTTCAGATTCTGTGATGTTGTCCTGCAGAAATCTATTTTGCTTTAACAGTATATTTAAAGGTTGCTTAAAATCAAGAAAGAAAAATGCACTTTAGATCTAGGTTGTATGACATGAGATTCCTTTCCTCCACGTTATCTGCTCTTTTCATATGAATTGCTTATCAGACAATAGGAGAAAAATAGTAAGTCTCTTCTGATCCCAACATTAATAGATCTTTCAATGCAAACACTTCTCCATTTAGCTGTTGGAAAGTTTTGCTGTACTTCTTGAAAATGCATAGCTGTGCTAGCAAAGCCAATTGAATTGTGTTTTATAATATTAAAAAGTTAATATTTTAATCCATTTTCTTTTTAAATTATATTACTTTGTAGGAAACAATGTATTAATTTGATTTGATGCTTAATAATTGCATTGTTTCTCTGAAACCTGATTCCCTGACAAAGGTCTAATGTTCTTCCAAAGACACAAACAAACCAACAAACAAAACTAGTTTATAGATTATTTATAGTAGTCAATAGGAATCACCATGTAACAGGTTTTCAAACTTCCTTCAGATTTAGGCTGAAGTTAGATCAAGCAGCTTCCATATTTGTCTGAATCAAATTAGACTGCACAGTCCTCTCTGAGCTTGGTTGTTTTCATGCAGACATTTCATTACCTGGAGAGGTAATATCTTCAGTGATGGAAGGGAGTGGAAATTGGTCTCTGGCTATAGACAATAGCTTGTCCTGAAATATTGGGGGGGGGGGTGATGTTTTCACCTTGGTAGCTCTTTAACTAGACAGTGGTTTATTGCTTGATTGTTTCTTTGTCTGGGATTAATCTTGATATTAATTTCTGATTCTCTGGGTGTTGATTGGTGACCAGGAGGTGTTCTGATTTTTTTGTTTCCTTTTTGGGTTTGTTTGTTTTTTTGTCTCTTTTGAATGGGCTGTAAATGCTCTTTATCTTTATGCTATATGCTATATCCACCTGCTATATGCTATATCACAGTGTATATAAACAGAGAGCAAATCCCACTTCCTTCTAGTACTGAAGAAGTTATTAAGCTAGATAATGAAATGTCTGCATGAAAAACACCAAGGATTCCATAGTTCATATGTTCTCGTCTATTAAATTAGACTTATTTCTGAATAACTGTTTTCTAAATCGCTGAATTTTGAATGTTTTTAGTATGTAGACTACTATATGTAATGACTCCAAGCTGATAGTCTAATACTGTACCTTGAGTATCCATACAATAATTAGTGTTTCTTCTGCCATACCTATTTTTTTTTTGTTGATGTCTGACATTTTAGACCCTGATAGGAAATAGGCAAGTTTCCAGCAGTCTGAACAGTCCCAGGTGCTCCGGTATAGGGAAGAAATCCTGAGAATTATTTGAAAGTACATTTATATTTCATTTTTGTTTTAATGACATATGAGACAGGGAAATATGTCCTCTGTTTTTCCTCATGATTTCTAGGTTTAGACTCTAAAGAAGTAGGATCTACTGGAAAGATATGCAATGTTTGGTAATTAGATAGTATTGTCCAACTATATAAGGCAGTGATGGCTAACCTTTTTGGCAGCAAGTGCCCAAAGCTCATACGTGCACATCCCCAAAATGCAATGCGCCCTGCGCATGGGCGTGCATCCCTGTGCATGTGCTGCACCCCTATGCATGCACATGCATCCCTGCACATGCACTCCATCTCCACACATGAGCCCCACCACCCGCACATGCGTGACAGAGACCCAAAATCCAGCTGGTTGGTGGGAGGCGCATGCGCATACATGGCAGAGCTGAGCTGGGGTAACGGCTCACGTGCCCACAGAGAGGGATCTGAGTGCCACATCTGGCACACGTGCCATAGGTTCACCATCACTGATATAAGGAATAGTTGGACAATAGAGTCCTCCAAAGCTTGGTTTCAGATCGTCTGACCTAAAAAAAAAAGTTTGTAAAAGAGGAGCTTGTGAAAAGATGGTGTTTATATAGTGCATAGTATGACATCTTGAATTTATTTCTTGGTGCTCGTCTACAAAAATGGCACTTCAAATAGCTCATTAAATCACTGGTGGTTTCTCCCCCAGTAGAGAGAATTGGATTTGAAGTTTTGTTTTCAACTCAAATTTCACCTAACTTTGCTGCCTAAAATCACAGTTACTACCATTACAGAAATGCTGAATGCTATTTGCTGCCATCAATCTCTGCATCTCCATTTCAAACACCTGGGCCTGGAGCACCGATGCCAGAACAATTCTTATTTTCCAACCAGCATAGCTGGAGCAAAAAAAAAGTCCCTAATTAGGAAAATTGGTAAATATGGTAACCCTACATTAAGTTTAAAATAAAGTGTATGTATAAGATTTCCCCATGCTATACAGTATAAACCTACCTGGCTATGCATGAAAACCGAATGGATTCTCATGAAAGCACAATCTCCTTTGCTGCCTATATTATTTGTTCCCATCAGGAAGAAATAAATTTAGCTACATATTGTTTTGCCAGATTTTTTGTTTTGTTTTTAACAACATGGTAATATCAGAATATCAGTATAAATATACATGCAATTGTCAGCTAATATTGTGGTATGATTTTCGCAGTGCCTGAGGCAACAGATCAGTATTGTCAGAAGGAGAAAAAATAATGCAGAAAGAAATACATTAAAAAGAAGAATTTCCAAATGCTTTTTTAGAGCTGTGACACAGAACGGGCTCATTAGCAACATGTGGTCCTGTACAGTTGAATATGAATAATCTAAATGCTGTATATTCCAGCAATGCCATATGCTGCACATATGGACTAACGGGGAAAAAAAATCTGCAGTGCCAAAAGGAATCTGCATTTGAAAGCAAGTAGACAATCATTATAAATGCCACAAATGAGGAGGAACTGGATTCCTCAAAAATCTACCCAAAAACAAAAACAAAAACAAAGAAACCATAGCACAGGGCAAGTCAGCATTGTTAGCCTTGCATTTACAAAAACTGTGGCTGAAGTTCTAAATTGCACAGCATTCATACCAGACTTTCCATGGACAAATCCTCTGACTTATTGCAGAGTTTCTCCATGATCTGCAATGGTTGTCACCAATTATCGAAAGGACCCTTGAAATGTTGCCTGCAGGTTTTAGACTACCAAAACAGGTAGTCCAAATATTTGATAATTAAACATTGACATGATGATAAGGAGGAGGAGGGGAGAAGGATATTCATTCAGTTGTATCCTACTGTTGGAGATTTTATGGGCCAGTTCTCTCTACATCTTCCAATTTTGTGTTGCTTCTTTGAGATAATCTACACCAGGGGTGGGCAAACTTGTCAGTTTTAAGACTTGTGGACTTCAAC
>JAOYMU010000098.1:50684093-50699828 GCA_025802295.1 Psammodynastes pulverulentus
CTGGTCACCCCAGGCCGGCCTGCCGGAAGAGCCAGGTCTTTAGCTCCCTGTGAAATGACCTTAGGTCAGGGAGCACCTGCAGCGTTTGGGGCAGCTCGTTCCAGAGGGTTGGCGTCCCCACAGAAAAGGCCCTATTTCTTGGGGTCACCAAAGGGCACATAGGTCTGAAAGGTTGGAGACTCCTGTTCTACTCCAACTCCCCTGCTGAAGCAGGAGACCTTATTCCATTCTGTATTAACAGCTGTCCAGTCCCTTCTTAAAAACCTCCAGTGATGGAGCGCCCACAACTTCTGGAGGCAAGTCTTTTTCATTGGTTAATGGTCCTCCCTGTTAGGAAGTTCCTCCTTAATTCCAGGTTGCTTCTCTCCTTGATGAGTTTCCATCTGTTGTTTCTGGTCTTGGCTTCTGATGCTTTGGAAAACAAGTTGACACTAGACAATTGTCCCCATTAGTGCTATAAAACATCAAAATCATTGACCAAGGTCTTTATGCTTTTCTCTCTGTGTCTCTCTTTCTCTGTTCTCTCTCTCTCTCTCTCTCTCTCTCTCTCTCTCTCTCTCTCTCTCTCTCTCTTTCTCTCTCTCTCTCTCTCTTTGAAAACATAATCTATGCCTAAGCTTAGCATTTGTTTGGATGTATATTGGTTTAAACTAGATATTAATTTAAATCCTGTAAATGCAATAATCACTATTACTTTAAGAGATAAAATTTGGATTGAAATTTGGTAGATATGTGCTCAGAGAAAAAAAGAACTAAACCTTATTCCTACTTTCCACAGTAGCCCCACTCAAACCATTATCTGTAAGGGAAGAAACACAATGAGTCACAAAAACTATATTAATTTTCTGCGTCTCTACTAACAACTATGGAGAGGAAGGGCAATGAAAAAAAAAAAAAAGGAAAAGTAGTTTTAATCACAAAGCAATGAGTTTATCCCTTTCCCCTATCCAGGACAGAAATCTAGGAATTATGGAGCATATGGTTATAATGAAGTAAACAGTTTTAGAAATTAAAAAGACAGAAATCTAAAATACAGTTGAATAATAGATCTTTATAACAAACTAATTGGAGCTGTATTTGGATGATCTGTGCTTTTTCTGATCACCCAACCTCAAAAAGGATATGGCAGAAAGTGGAGGAAAAGACACTCAAAGCAAAACAGGTGAGGGAAAATAGTGATATTATTATTATTGTTGTTGTTGTTGTTGTTATTGTTATTTAGGTGATAAGATAGGTAATTTTGTTCTCAATGTGGAGAAAATAGTAGAAACCGGTTTTGTCTTCTTCCACATGGTATACTTTGAAATTTCCCCTTGACATCCATGAACAGGATATTCAAGATAAATAAAAGAATAAGTGCATACCATGCATCCTAATATATTATTTTTTCCTAACAGGCTTTCCCCTGCCCCCTCAGAATGGCCTGGTTTGCTTGAGATGATTAGACTTGATGTCCTATCCTTTAGAAGATAGGGATGGTTGCTTTAAGGTAGAGACCATAATCTTTCAGGCTGATCCAACGAAGACAACATTTTTGATTCCACCAGGATGAGCAAGAGGGAAAAGGCACTTAGATGGCTTCAGTGTATAAAGGAGGACTAGAATCTGAGTCTTGTCCTGAGAACCTACATTCTACTCCAACATTTTAACTTCATACCACAATAGCTCTTCTTATATTAACTTAGAACTAAGGAGAAATTTCTTGATGGTTAGAACAATTAATTAGTAGAACAACTTGCATCTAGAAGTCGTGGATGCTCCAACATGGAAGTTTTTCAAAAGGACAACTATCTGTCTGAAATGGTATAGGGTTTTCTACTTCAGCAGGGGGTTGGAGTAGAAGACCGCCAAGCTCCCTTCCTACTCCATTACTCTCTTATTCTGTTGTATTCTCAGAATTAAGTCTCATTATATTCAATGGGATTTCCTTCCAAATGCATACAGTACTAAATGCCATATTAAAAATTCACTGTTACGTGAAGCAGTAGCAAGATGTATATAAAATCAATTACGTCCATTCACAGAGGCTGGGTTAGCTTTAATTGCTCTGTTGGGGGAGGCAGGGGAAAGTTTACTGCCTTTGTTCCATGATTGGACTTCACTAAGACATCTAATGAACCCTTATGGTTTGGACACCTAGGCAGATCTTTAGTCTGTTGAAGAAAGGATTTTCTCACTTCCTATACTCTACCTAGGGACATGGTGGCTCAGTGGCTGAGCTTGTTGATTGAAAGGTTGGCAGTTCAGCAGTTTCGAATCCCTAACACCGTGTTATGGGGTGAGCTCCTGTTACTTGTCTCAGCTTCTGCCTACCTAGCAGTTCAAAAGCACATACAAAAATGCAAGTAGAAAAATAGGGACCACCTTTGGTGGGAAGGTAACAGCATTTCGTGCACCTTTGGCATTTAGTCATGCTGGCCACATGACCACGGAGATGTCTTTGGACAGTGCTGGCTCTTTGGCTTTGAAATGGAGATGAGCACTGCCCCCTAGAGTTGGGAATGACTAGCACATATGTACGGCGGGAACCTTTACCTTTATACTCTAGCTGTCATTGCCTCAGTTCTAGAACTGTGCGGTAGATGTCTGAATGTTTTGACTGCATTTTCCATTAGCTCCAGTCAGTATAACCAGACATGTGGGAGGAAGTGGTGTTAGCAGTGTGCAAATGATACACACACACACACACACACACACACACACACACACACACACACATCTTTTTCTATCTGAATTTATTCTATGTTATTAAACAAAGTGGCTTCCCTCTCCTACAGTTGGCTGTTCTCAGGATGCAACAAATATTCCCATTGTGCATTTAACTTTAAGGCAAAGTAGCTCATCCTTTGCTATTGCAATTCACAAAAAAACCACTAGGACAGCTCTCCATTTCTTGCATCCATGCAGCGAGTACCAGAGAGAGAAGTATGAGAAGTAATAAGCAAAATGTGTCAAGTGATGATTTGTGAAAGATCTCCTGAAAATCAAGAGAGCCTGCATTGTTTATTTTGCTAATGCCTGTAGATCAGATCCTTATTTGGATTTAGAAATGGTTCTATTTTACATATATCTCACAAGATACACCCAGAGTGCTTGTTTAGAACTGGAAGGTAATAGATAAATTAACTTCAAGCATGAGTAGGCAACTGGGTGATTTTGGCGTGTTTAGAATGCAGCTACTGCAACCTCTTGTCATTGGCCTTATCTAAAATTGACAGATTTGGAGTGTAGCCAATTGCCTCTCCCTCCTTGCTTTACTGGGAACATTGATATATAACTGTACAAATAAGTTTGCCCTTGCAGTTCTGGGCTTATATTATAAAGCAAAGGAATTGCTTGTTGCAATACGCTGAAGCACCTTTAGATGTCTCTCTGTTTATGCAGCTTTTGTGCAAAGAACGGGGGGGGGTGGGAAAGGGGGAAGAAATTGTTTGTCTGCAGCTGTTTCCTTAAATAAACTATCTTGTTGCTTGGATTGTGACAGAAATCAATAATAGCCAGCAATTTCCCAGCCAGTGTTTCCAGTTACAGAGTGATCGTGCAAAGATGGTGCATATCCAAACTGATAGGGAAAAGCTGGCTTGTGGCTGTAAAGCTGTGGACAGAATTACATCTGGAAGGCAGGAGGCAGAATTTCCTCCACGTTATACCATTGTTATGCCAGATCCTGTAGGCTTAGTATAAACAAAATATCATGGTGAGGATGAGCCTGTTTCGGCGGGCAAAGGTCTGTCTATTTTTCTTTCTGTAAGCCAGGGAATTGTGACTTATTCCAGAGAGACACCCGGCAGCTACCATTCTATGCAACAGTACTCAGAAAGAAAGAAAATTATATTTAAGGCAGCGCTTCCCAATCTAGGCAGCTTTCAGCTAGATGGACTGCAATTCCCAGAATTCTTAGCAAAGCTGGCTAGGGAATTTTGAGAGTTGAAGTCCACCTATCATACAGTTACTCTTTTTGAGACACCCTGATTTGAAGCTTAAATTGTTGAGGAAGTTGTTAGCTTTACGCTTCCCCCCCTTTTTAAAGATCAGCATAGGTGTGAAATGTCTAAATATACATTCGTGCTTATCACGGCCATGCTGCTATCTGAATGTTTTTGGAACAGGAAGAGCAAGTCAGGGTGAGACCATTTTAATGGACCACATCCACTTCCAAAGCAGAACCACGTAGGAGTATGTCTAAAGCAGGTCCAGCCTTCTCTTGCTGTAGTGACTTTTATGCCTTACATTACTACTGTGTAGGCGACAAACTTTCTATAGGAAAAAAAGTCAATGATGCAAGTAAGGGAAGGAGGATTGGAAAATAAACTAAGGTCTACACAGTCTAACAAACTAATAAACCAAATTAACTAAAAACAAATAAAGACGGCCACCTCTTTAAAGTGCTTGAGCAGCGGAATCATCAGGAACAAGGAGATCAGGGAGGGAGCATAAAAAAGAGAAAAATAAATATCTCAATGAAGGACCTGTATCCTACACTGGAGACTGGAAACCAGACAATAGCATATTTTACATTAACTTCAAGAGATTCAGTGTGGAAGGTACGTATCTGTCAGGAGATACTTGACATTCACTCTGGAGTCACTCCTGGGCAAACTCTGTGGAAGTATGTGACCTAACCAATGTTCCTTTGTGCAAATGAGTGAATAACGGAGGCAGTGATATGACTTTCCTCTGACCTTTCTTCTTTCTGTTTCAGTTCTGCAGCGTTTGACTGGCTGGGCATATGTGATGGACCGGTGCAACCAGAGCTCTGTGACTGAGTTTGTCCTTCTGGGCCTGGCAGAGGGGGCCATGACTGAAACCGTGCTTTTTGTTCACTTTTTGATCATATACTTAATCACCCTCGTAGGTAACTGCACCATGGTGATGTTAATTGGGGTTGAACATCACCTACACACTCCGATGTATTTTTTCCTCCTCCATTTGTCTCTGCTGGACCTCTGCTATTCCTCAGTTACCATCCCACAGATGTTGGCGCACCTCCTTTCTAGGCATAAAGCCATATCTTTTGCCCGGTGTGCCTTCCAAATGTATATTTTCCTGGTGTTTGGTATGGCAGAATGTGTGCTGTTGGGTCTCATGGCCTATGACCGCTATGTGGCAATTTGCCACCCCTTACACTATGCCACCATCATGAACTGGCACTTCTGTAATTGGACCGCAGGAGCTGCTTGGTTGAGCGGCTTCCTCAATTCTCTCATTGTCAGTGCTTTTGCTCTGCGCCTGCCGTACTGTACCCAAAATCGCATCAATCAGTTCTTCTGTGAGGTACCAGCTGTGATCAAGCTGGCATCTGCTGACTCTTCACAGGCAGAGACAGTTGTGTTTGTCTTGGGCTCCATTCTTCTGCTGCTGCCTTTCATCCTCATCGCTGCCTCCTATGCCCGCATTGGGATTGCCATCTTGCTCATTCGCTCAGCTGAGGGCCAACGCCGTGCCATCTTGACCTGTTGTTCGCATCTCCTGGTGGTGTGCCTTTTCTATGGCACAGCCCTCTTTGCCTACATGAGGCCCAGCTCAGTTAGTTCTGCCACAGGCCAGGATAAGGCTGTGTCTGTGTTCTACACCATGGTCACCCCCATGATGAATCCCCTCATCTACAGCCTTAGAAACAAGGAGGTGAAGGGTGCTCTGAGAAAATTATTAAGCAAGAAAACAACCTCTCCAAAGACGTGACTCTGGTGCTGTCTTCAGCTCTGTTCAGAAACGGAGGCTTAGACTAAGCATCGTGTCTGTAGGGAGCCAGGAAAACAGAACATTTGATTGGTAAAGGAAAGGATTTTTGAAAGTTCTTGTAAAGAATCCTCTTTTGCCTTTTACACATATTTAGAAATCCAGACCAAGCATTATTGGATCTCTACAGAGGCTTACTAATCAGTTTATTAGTACTGTATTTACTGGAAAGAAAGACTAGATTTTCTTTCTTCCCAGAAAAGTTATCTGCAAAATTAGAAAATCCACTTAGAACTGCTGAGAAAAGGGCACCAGCAGAAGCAGATGAGTTTTCCATATCTAAATTTCCCTTTTCAGGGGAGCATTCGAGATGGGTTTCCCTCTGGTCAAATATATTTTCTTCTTATTCAATTCTTCCCCATGGCCTTTGGGAAACAATTAGTCCTGTTTCAATAACACCTATTGAATATTCAGTAATACAAGCCTCCACATTCAGTGTTTAAAGGACCTTTTGCCCAATTTATGTTATGCTTTCTGTAATTGAGAGAATGTGCTTTGAGTAAGTTACAATTAGCTGAAGATCTATGTCCTAGAGCAGAGATCTCCAAACAGTGGTCCACAAAAAAATTTAGGTGGTCCACAGTGCACCCAGGTGGAGGAGCTGCTCCAGCTGGGCCAATCCTGTGACTAGAGCTCTGGAATATGGGAGAGAGATACAGAGAGAGATGAGAGTGAAAGTTTGAGAGAGAGATGAGAGAGAGAGGGAGAGAGATGACAGATCCTGGTGTTTTGTTTTCTATGGGAAACGGGTCCAAATGGCTCTTTGAAGTGTTTAAGATTGCAGAAACAGGCGGCCAAGCTAAGTGCCTGAAGGATCTCATCCTGTCACTGCGAGTCCAGGCGCTTCAGCAAGTAGCGCATTGGATTCCTATTACTGGTCCACGGGATTTAAAATTATGAATTTCGTGGTCCCTGAGGTCTGAAAGGTTGGAAACCCCTATCCTAGAGAAAACCAAAGAATTAAATCATTAGAATTCTTACTTACACATAACATTTTACCTGATGATTTCCGTGAACCAGATTAGATTCAGAGTAGTTTTTGCCTGAGTAAGAGAACCAATAAGAGGTTAGAGAAGAAGATGAGTGCTTCTATAGCAGGATTCTTGAAGCTTGGGTCCTATTAAAGACCTGATCTAGAGGGAAGGGGAGGGAGAAATTCATCAGCAACATCCATTCAGGCTAGTCTGTGCAAGTCTGCTTTTCCTCAACCAAGCATGGACACATATATTCCAGCTCAGCTTTAACTTAACCTTTGAGCTTCCTATAGATGGAATAGTAAAGAATAGTACACTATAGGCTATTGTGATACCATTTACGCCTTTTTAATACATGTTTTCTGCTATAAACTCATAACCATGAAAAAAAGTGCAAAAAAGTTTTAATTCCTTGTCTCTAGAACCTGTAAGTTATGGTGTATATTGAGCTGGCTTGTTGACTGGCCCACATGGAAATAAAAACATATTTAAAATATGTTGTTTATTCCAAAAGTCCTTTTTTTTTGCATGCAAACATAAACCATATTTTGGATGAAGTTTTGGCAGTGTAGTTTTACCATAGTTGTTCATAGCAGTTTGCAATTCATGAATTCGCAAGGTGATGTTTCCCTTCCTTTTTAATTGTTTGTTATGAAAAATCTTTCGAAGCTTTAATTTCTACATAACAGATTTGTGTCTTGATTAGTTTATGTATGTCAATACCAAGATCAGGAAAAAATAATTACACAATGGTCAGGAAAAGCTGTGAATTGCATTTTTGGCACAGCAAAATGTTTGATTACACAGTGAGTTGACCATAAGTCTTTCCAGATCAGAACAGCTGTGCAGCTCACCCTGACTAATTTGTTTCTTTATTTATCTATTTATTAAACACTTTTCCATTTCCCCACAAACAAAAATACTCTTGGTCGCTTATATAGATTATAGTAAAACAATTTGGAACATCCACAATAAAATTCAGAATTAGTCAAAAGTATCATAAATTGCCATTAAACTATGCCATCTGAAAGAATAATAAAAAATAAACCATGCCAACTGGAAGAATAATAAAAAATAATAAAGGTAATTACTAAAAAAAATACAGATGGCATAATCTGGCATAATTCAAAGAAGGTTCTTTGAAAAACTATCTTTAGAAGTTTTTGAAAGGTCAACAAAAAAGGGAAGTTTTCTTTATATTACATTGACACCAACACACACACATACACACAAAGAAGAGAGGGTCAGTCTAGTCTCCAAAGCACCTGAAGGCAGGAATGGAAACTAATGAAGGAAAGTACCAACCTGAAACTAAGAAGAAATTTCCAGACAGCTAGAACAATTAATCAGTGGAACAACTTGCTTCCAGAAGTTGTGCGTGCTCCAACATTGGAGATTTTTAAGAAGAGAATGGACAACCATTTGCCTGAAATGGTATAGGTTTTCCTGCTTGAGCAGAGGTTGGACTAGAAGACTTTCAAAGTCCCTTCCAACTTTGTTATTATCATCTTTTTGCTGCGGTTCTATGAACGTCTTGGAAGTGTGGAATTTGTACTATTTTCTCTGTCATTGATCAAATTGGTCAGACTGGGTGGAATGAGTAGTCCTGTGCCAAGAGGGCTACATAGGTGAAAACCAGCATCTTAAATGTATCTGGAAGCCAATGTAAGGTCTACAAAGCCACAGTGACATGCTCTGAATTCAGAGAACCAGAAAATTTGAAAAAAGAGCTGCCTCAACAAAATGAATTCAGATCTTCTTAATAATGTGCATTTCAGTTCATGCTGAACTCAAGTGAAACAAATATTTCTTTTGTGTTTGTGAAATCATATCATAAAGAAGTTTAATATAGTAATTATAATTAAATCCTTTCATTCAGATACAGGGAAGAGTTACATTATACAAGATTAGTCCCCCTTAAAGTAAGAGTAAAGAAACATGGAGGTTGATATAGTGCCTCCCTCCTTCTTGTGAATATGTACATTCTGAAAGTTCTCTGTTTGAGTTTTCAAATTGAGTTTGAAAACATCGGCGCACCTAGAGGAATATGAAAAATCATTCTCCTGAATATAGTAATTCATTGTATCCAGAAGACTGCCAGTCGCAGGAAGCTTCAGTATTGCCCTATTTTACATTTAGTAAGTGAAAGTAATCCTTGTAGAGACATGCAAAATTAAGCAGAACTTTTAAGTTTTGTTCTTTCTATTGAAACGCATGGGCAACATCCCTCTTATGCAGAGTCCTATGCAAAGGCAACCAATGGTCCCTTGGCATCGAATTGGTAGCTCTGGAGTCAAGCTTATAATAAAAAAATGAAAATACAGCTTTGATGAAGCGGAAGACAGGAGGAGGAGAAATAGGAGTCCGAACCCATCTCTTTTCCTATAAAATACACTTCTGCTCTGCTAACCAATTCTTTTTCATACAAGGCCCATGCTTGCATGCTACTTATCATCAGGGAAATTTATGTGTGATGTCCCTTTAAAGTGACTGTCTGCCTGACAATATTTGGATAGATCAATGGATGGAGATAGATAGATAGATAGATAGATAGATAGATAGATAGATAGATAGATAGATAGATAGATAGATAGATAGATAGATATTGCAGTACATTGGGGTACCTTTAGATGTCTCCCCATGTATATTATTATGATGTCTGTTTCATTCTGAGTTATTCTCTGCAGCTGTTTTAAGTAAACAATATTTTTTCTTAGGGATTTTAATAAAAGTCAATAACCTTCGGGTGAGGCAAACTTTCTTGGCCCAGGGAAATTGTGCAAATTGATCGGAGAATCCAGGGAAGGGGAAACTTTTCTCAGTAAGTTCTTTCTCTCTCAACTGCTTTCTCTTTTTCTATCATCCTTTTTCCAGGCTGACCCTCTTTGCCTATGTCAAAAACTGCATGGCTGTCATGATGAACATATACCAGGAAAACCGCTATTGCTTTTCCTTTCCCTAGTGGTGATATCTTCCCCCAGTTGATGGATTAATAAACATTAATAGGCAGGATGGTTAAATAGGCTGCTGCTCTTTTCACCCCAGTCAAGAAAGGAAAGGAATCTTGCTTGAAAATAAATTCAATGGCCACATGTGTACATGATGCATGAACACACATCCAGCTTCTTAGATGATTACAAAGTTATTATGTGGTTAAAGCTGCTCCCATTATTGTATCTGAGTTTTCATTTCCACAGGATCTATGCAAAAGTACTCTCAGTTATCATAGGAAATGGATGTCATCTTATGAATGGAAGGATGGGACATTCAGAACAGAAACAATCCCCCCCACCCAACTTCATTTCAACCCAAAATGGCATGCATGGGGAACCATTGTTATTAGTCAAGATGGCTGCGTGTCACTTTTCACATACTGTAAAAGATAATATGCTTCTCCCTACCCCTTGCTAAGGGGTATAAGGCAAAAGGTACCAGTGGGTTGATATTCTGGCTTCCTGCTTGATTACCATGACAAAACAGATGCTGAACCAGATGAGTTATATTGGACTGGTCCAGCAGAACATTTTGTTTTGTTTTGGAGTCTGTTTCATCTGAACTGTTCGGTCAGAAATCCAGAAGTTAATTGCATTTAATAAGTATGCTTGTAATGTTTGGGGGAAATTTTTTAGAAAAGGCTCAGTGATAAGGTTGCCAATTATTTAATTACAGTTTGGTATCCAGTGCTCAATGAAAAGAAAAAGAAGCTACCTTCCCATCAATTATTTTCACTGGATGTTTCTGCATTTATATTAGAGTTTTTTTCAGCACATTATTTCATCCCTTATACAGGTAGTCCTCAACTTACAACAATTCATTTAATGACCATTCAAAGTTACACCAGCACTGAAGAAAGTGACTTATGACCATTTTTCACAGTTACAACCCTTGCAGCATCCCCATAATCATATGATCAAAATTCAGATGCTTGGCAACTGGTTCATATTTATGACAATTGTTGTATCCCAGGATCATGGGATCCCCTTTTACGACCTTCTCACAAGCAAAATGACGGGGAAGCCAGATTCACGTAACAACCAGGTTACTAACTTATCAACTGCAGTGATTCACTTAACAACCGTGGCAAGAAAAATGGTAAAATGGGGCAAAACTCACTTAACACATGTCTCACTTAACAACATAAATTGTAGAATCAGTTGTGGTCGTAAGTCAAGGACTACCTGTACTTTTAACTACACAAACTTTCTGGAAAAGGTTTCTTAGAATCTTGGGGTTGGTATTAACAATATGTCACCCAGATCTTTTTCCTCTCTATCACTCTTTCAGCTCATGAGAACATCAAAAATGGGATTAGGAAAGTTAATCCTTTTCTGAATTCAGCAATTGATTTAATATGGGTGAGAAATATAATCCATCATGGTTTTTTTTACTTGTCTGATCCTTTGGTTTATTTGTTGTCGTATATGACTTAGACTTTATTAGTTCTTTATCTTTCAGTCAATGACCAGATTAATCATAACCCTTGTTGTAACTAATGCAACATACATTTGTTGAACTAATTATCCACCATAATTTTATTTTCTATTATCCTTTGCGATTTTTCTGTATGAACATGAAACTATAAACATTGTAAGTGTATGGCCATTGCATCTATCTTTCTAAAGTGCCATATAAAGATATGAGTAAAATCATTGCAAAATAAGAATTGCATATCTTTTTTCCAGTGACGTGCTGCGGTACTCAGAAATTAACAAAATGTGCAAATGGCCCAAATGATTATGATCTGACAGGAAACAAGACTGAGTAAAAAGTGTATGTGTCTCAGGTTTCCTAATATTGCTCCACACTGGTACAGGAACAGGCTCTCGGAAGTAGTTTTTCCATCTCTGCGGTAGACAGGACTCTAATTTGAGCAGGTGAAGAAGTTTGCTCCAGGGTATCAGCTTTTAGCAGAAGGGATGTTGGAGGGGACAACAAAATGTTTCATGATGTTTTCTCATGCAAAATGGTCGTTAACATTACTGCTAATATAAACTAAAGCTGGAAAGAAAAAAGAACCGGGGAAAAAAAACAGATTGAACAAACATCTGACGTACATTTTGTCCTTAATGGATGGGGTAGAATATAAATATGCAACCTTCTAAGGAATGAGCCATTCAGATTTATTATTCCTCCTGATATCACTGCAGTTGTTTCCATCAAGAAATGGGACATTTCTGGTGAAAAGATAATAATTTAAGCCAAAGTCACTTTCTCTCACCCCATCTGTGCGCATAAAGAATTCTGAAAACTGAATCGAATCTATATAAATTTCCTCAGTTCTCCAATAATGGAAGATGACTGAAGCTTAGCACACTTCTTAAGCACAGTGGTATATCATGCCATCCTGTAGCGAGGTTTGAAAAGATTTCAGAATAAAACATACTGCGCTGCGTAGTGTCTACATCCGTGGCAAACCAAGACTTAATTGCAGCATTTGTATTATGCACAAAAGCAGATTGCTAACATTATTCCCCAATTGCAAAAATTACTGCAATATGGAATTTTATCACCAATAGAAAAGGGAAAATAACTGGAAATGGGGGAAAAACTGGAAAAAGGCTGCTTTGCCCTATCCATCTCTAATTGCTGTCCTTTTGGTGTCATGAGATTACAAGTTCCCAAACTTCCTCTAGCAATACTTTCTGGAGGCATTACCTTTCAGAACATCATTTTGGCCACTCTCTCCCCCACATTGTCTACAAGGCTATTCCAGACCTATTAAGAAATAGAATTTATCTGCTTCTTGTGAAAAAAACACCTACTGCTATCAAACAAGACATTTCTCCAGCTAGTAATCAACTGTCCATCCATCCATCCATCCATCCATCCATCCATCCATCCTCTCCACTTTCATGGACTTTATTTGCTAAAGAAAAAGATAAATCTAGTTTGGAAATGGAGGAGCATGAGATCTGAACACAGACTTGAAATCTTTTCTCACAGTGCCACCACAGAATAGTTTGCCAGCCTCAGTCTAACTCCATATCCCCAGCCATGATTTATACATTCTTAGGGTAATGTTTCCATACTGCAAAACATCTACCAATTTCAAACCACAAAAAGAGCCCGGAGAATTTGGACAAGGCATTGTGCAGCTCTTTTTAATTGCACAGCAAGAATCAAATTCCACCAAACATCACTAGTGAAGAAAGGTTTTTACACTTGTAAAAAGATGATACAGGGAGACAACATGACAAAAGTTCAATCCATTGTAACTTGAACATTTGAATTTAAGTGCCAAATTTAGTTTAGAGATCCAGTGAAACATGTTGGAAACTCAATATAAGGAGGAGGGGGAGGGATTTTACAAATTAAGCACAATTTTCCCGTCAACATTAATTACAGAAGTTTTACACTGTGCCTTGAAAACAGACAGATATGATTGTTTGAAGCAGAACTCACAGTGATGTGTTCTTTTCCATATCAGTGTCATCTGGAATGATAAATTAACCAACTTTCTACCAGCTCATTCTAGTTAATGCTATACATACTTATTTGAAAGTAAAACCCATTTAAAGCAATAATTCAGATTATATCTGTTTGCCAGTTTGCTATACTTGTCTCATAAATCTGAGGAGATACAATATTTCCTCTAAGCAACATTTGGGCTGACATCTGGATTTTAGAACACTGTCTGATTATGCAAGTTGCTTTGTAGGAATTTTTAATGCATTTCAGTACACCAGAAATAGGATTTTAAGAGTTATATATAAAACTCTTTTCTTGTATCTTGTGGATCAATGGTTTCTTTAACATTCTGTACATAATTTGTTAATCGGGATGAGGAACTGCAAAAGGGTGTGGCATATGAGGCATACAGCAGTAAGAGTAAAATACAATAGAGGTCTTTTATCCCATCTAATGCAAAGATGGGAAAATGGTACCCATAAGTGAGATTTGAACCATTAGTTTTTCTTTACTGAATTCTGAAATCCATTAGGGGCTCTTTTCTGAAGCTAGCACTCATGATATTACCTAATTTGCGTAATGAAAGTAGTTTGCAAGAAAACAACCAAGTTCAGAGAGCACTAAGGACTCCTCATTTTAACCTTGCGTTACAAATATTCTCCTTTTTTGTCTTCACCTCTTCTCCCAAACCCATGGAGAAGCAACCTGGGCATAGTTTTTTTAAAAAACTAATCCTGCTCTTCCTTTATAGTCAAATCACTGTTTTCTCTGCACTATACACTGATAATGGAAAGGGCAGTCCTGCAACCTGGCTGAGGAAGAGAAGCTTAAGTCCTAGCTGGTTTTATCTTATGGTAAGAAGACCTTGGACATTTCTGGTAAAGTTTGATGACTGTTGATTTTGTTCTCCTATCAAAATGTCACTAACAGCAAAAATTACAGAACTCTTAATCTAAGACCAAGAAAGGCATCAAGAAGATTGAGCTGTTAAATACTTCATAATTACTTCCTTTGTTTGTTTCACCTTTGCCTGCAGCCAAAAATATAAAACCCAATTGGTGAGATTTGCTTTCCAGATAATAATTAGCTGCTCAAAGGATCCCTTGACACCTGAAAGTTAAAATATGAAAGTTTTCTTAATTACTCGCTGGAAGGGAACTTTTGACAGTGACTCTCAGGGCATTATTAAAAGTGTGTAGTGGTTTAGGTAGTGAAACTCCATTCTGAATTATAAAACTTCACTTCTAATAAGAAAGGTCTACTGAAGTTACACAGAGCTGAATCCTCTAAAGACCTTTTAAGGAAAAAAGGACAGATCAAAACAAGACAAAACAAAACACAAAAGTTTTCTTCGCTTTGTATTTCGCTTTATCAAAATGTATGAATAATCATAGAAGTACTTTTTCTCTCCCATCCTTTTTGAAACATGTAGCACTTTCTGAATATTATTAACTACTGGTATACACATCAAATATAGCAGCTGTAAGTTTTCAATATAATGCCATGACCTAGTCAAGAAATAATGCCATGTTGCAGAGAGGAATTAACTGTAAAAGTGCTAGACTCACTAAAGGAGAACAAGAACTTTTCTGCATGATAACTTTAAACACAGTGGTGGTTTTCTCCCGGTGTTGCCACTGGTTCACTGGTTGTGTGCTTGTGCGTGTGTGCATTTCCCCTCTGCACGCATGCGCTCCCCTACCCTTCTGTGCATGCACGTGCTGATCATCTGAGATGACTTTTTGATCCTCTCAAAAAGGATCGGCGCCCATTTTTTAGGGTTAAAAACCATGCACAAATCGTTGGAGAGGGTCAGGAAGGCCTCGCTGATCATCTGCACATGTTTTCCAGCTACCAGTTCAACCGAACCAGTAGCTAAAAAAACATGCGCAGATGATCGGAAAGCACGGGCACGCAGGGGGGGGGGCAGGTTTGAGCTACCAGTTCGGCCAAACCGGTAGCCACAATTTTTCTACTGGTTCACCCGAGCAGCAGTTTTTGCTGCTACCGGTTCAGCCAAACCGGTGCGAACCGGTCGAATACCACCTCTGCTTAAACTGCCTGACTCACATGCATAAACTGCCTAAGAGCCAGTTTGGTTTAGCGGTTTAAGGCACCAGGCTAACAACCAGAAGACTCTCAGTTCAAGTCCCATTGTAGGAATGAGAGCCAACTAATTGCTGTTGTGAGAGGAGGAAGGAGTATTAGATATGCTCATTAACCTGAATTGTTTATAAATATAATAAAGGTGAGATTTTTAAAAAATCTTAAAAAGATAAATAAAGCTGGTTTCCTCCATTTTGGTCACAATGGTGCCTGACATAAACCATACTTACTATCCCCCCCCCACCTGCTTCTCATCTGTCTGACCCATGTCAAGAAATCAAGCATTAGCCTCTTTTTTTTCAGCAGGCAGATCTGTAGAACATTGGCTTTCCATGGAGACTTTTCATATCTGGTGTGTTCATTAGTGGACCAGTAAGAAATGACTAGGCTAGGAGATGAAACTGGTGGAACAGTTCTATCAATTTAATCTGGTTTAAAAAGAAAGATTAAAAAAAGAAAGATTTGCCATTTCATAGTTACATCTAGCTAAAGAAAAGAAAAGAAAGGA
>JAOYMU010000098.1:50699951-50716892 GCA_025802295.1 Psammodynastes pulverulentus
GAGGAAGGAAGGAAGGAAGAAAGGAAGGAAGGAAGGAAGGGTTTTCACTGGACCACTGATTAAATGAATAAAACCAGTACAAAAACCCCACAGGTCCCCTGGCTGAGGTTCCTTCAGAAGTGGATTGGTAGCCTGGCACAAATGGCCATGGAAGGCAGTAACAATAAGCAGATGAAAAGAAGGGTTCCTGTAATACATGTGGTAGCCAACAGAAGTGGAACCGTGTGCCAACAATGAAATGAAGTCAACAGATGAAGTTGATAGTGCTGCTTGTGCCAACACAAGTCGGAAACCACTACTTTTGATGCACAGCAGGGAAAGACAGGCAGAAGTTACCTACTTGATGGGCTGGTGTGGATAGAGGATGCTATCAACAGATCTGATATTAGCAGATCCTCAAGAAATGGTTGTTGGTTCATACTCATGTTGGAGCAACCTGGTTGTTCAAATGAATTTTAAGTCCCACTGGAATCATTTTCTTCTGAGGATACCTACATGGGATTATGCTACCAATCTCCCTCCCTAACTAGTGCTGTCAAAGCAAAAGAGAAGAGAACACCACAAATTAGAAATGTTAAAAGTGTTTCCTTTGTAGGTCATCACCATGACTTTCCACTGGAAGATCCATTCTTAACATACAGAAGAAAAATGCAACATACATACATACATTGGTACTTTCCATAACACAAAACAAAACCAACAATCCTGGATCTCCTTCTCAGCAATATTCTTCACAATGTGCCACCGGAATATTATTTAACTCTGCAAATCCCATAGGACTGGATGGGTTGGGAATGTCTGTTAAGCGATGCATGAAGTCCTCGGTTGTTGTCTGGAGGGTGTCAACATACATCTTCCAAGCCTTTTCTGGAACAGGAGGCTTGGATTTAGCTTGTAGATTTCTCTCCAGTTTTTTCTGTTTATATTTAAATTCCAAAATAGTTTTTGTGTATCTGTTCATTGTGGTCACAGAGGAAGCCATGCAGCAGGCAAAGGAAACCCACGCCAAGCTGTCAATTTGAGAAAAAAAAAAGGGGGGGGGGAATGACAGGACACAATCATACACACGCCCACCCCCAGACTAAGCACCCCCCAGATCTCTTATACAGTACAAGAATTTACATTTATTTCTAACAACCTGTCATTTAAAACATTTCTCCATCATGTAAGAACATCCTGTTGGACTTGTTTTGCAATTAAACTCACTGTGATTTCCCATTTGTTCCTTTATCTTTCATTGCTTTTAAAGTTGGGCTGAATGAGCACACATGAATATTTCTACAGGAAAATTTCGCAGAGGGAAGAGGCAAATCTGTTCCACATGGTCATGCCACTAGTGAAAAAAGTAGAAATGCTAGTAGGGTTCATCAGTGACATTTTTTTGTCATTCGGTTAGCATTTCTTTTTAATTCACCACAGGATACCCAACTAATGAAAAATGATGCATCAAATGAGATGATCTGATGATATTTCAACCACCAATCAGTAACAATGCCACCGAATGCAATTTATGCTGCTTTAAAAAATGAGGGTCATCGTTCTTTTGATAATCCTAGGGGGGGAATCACAATCCTAACACTAAAATGGTGGCACAAACAAATTTATTACTAGTATATAGTGGGGGAAATGGTTACTGAGCAGCTCTTTATAGGCTCTGAACATATTTGTAAAAATATATCCCTTTCAGCAAATATCTAATTGACTTGGCTGCTAAACTAAGGAAGCTTATGCAGATGGAAGATTCATTTTCTCATCTCCTTCAGCCACTCCACAACTGGGTTTCCTTTGGGCAACTTGATGAAATTCCTGGGGTCAATATCTGTATAGAAAGGAATCATTCTTTTGCAAAACCTCAGTGATAGGAGAAAGATAACTTAATCAGAGCGCTCTGTACTCAGAAAAAGACAAGGCATTTTTCATTTTTGAACTTCACACACAACCGTTGCTGTTAAGATGTCACCATCGATGTTAAGCACTCGTGTGATACACTTGAGAAACAAACCTGCAAGGTCTAGTAATTCTATTCTCAGACATGGCTACAGTACTTTGTCATTGAGATAAGAAATAAAACAAGATAGTTTTAATTTTAATGGCTCCCTCAGAATGATTTGACCCGTGCCCAACTTTTTCTGATACATTTTGCTTCAAAACTTACCAATAAGACCAGCCATAATCCCACATCTGAGGCCTCCAGTCCTCCGGACCAAAATTTACCGTCATTTGAAATACGGTGGTATACATCATGTGAGCCACCATTCCAAGGAGACCTGTAACAGTCAATCATAGTTTCAACAAATTACTCCTTGATTAATTGTTTCTAGGGCATGTAAAGTACTGAGTGAATTTCCCAAGGGGTAGGGGGAAGACATATCTGAACAGATTTAGCTCTTGCTATATCACGGTGGGGTTAAAAGATAAATAAGCAGAAGATGACAAGTAGAGAACTAATCCATCCACCTCGATGTCTAACTGGAGATGAACTAGGAACCTTTTACATTCAAAGCAGGTGCTCTATCTTGTTTGGATTTTCTGTCCATTCCTTGACTGTCATTGCAGCCATCACTTCCCAGAAATCTTTTGTTCCTTTGTTGAAATGGGTAGCAGTTTTTCCTCACACAAAAACACTCTTTAATGTGGAGAGTTTGAGTATCAGCAGCTAATTCTCTTAGAACAAGATGACTCTTCCCATCCTTAAGAACTTATCTTTCTATGCCTAGTATAAAAAATAATTTATTTCTATTGATCATTTCTTCTTTTGGCTTACTTTAATTCTCAACAGAAGCATTCTCAAACTGTTACCTGCCAAGACAGTGAATATAGCAGCAAATGCATTAAGCTTCAGCCCATCCAGGACGCTGATGGAATGACAGATTTCAATCAACATGAGAGTGATGCCCATCAGGAGTAAAATAATGTAGAGGATCTCTGCTGCAATGGACAACCATAGAACTCCTGGAACATATAAATACACACACACACAAATCAGTGCACTAAGACCATTCTATAAACCAGCAATAGAGCTACTTACTGTGCATGGTTATCAAATTTGATTTCTTTTCAGAGGAGCTGGCAATTGATTTTAAGGATGGGTGCCTATAGCCACTTCTTCCAATCTGGAACCCGTCAGATGTTTGAGACAGTAATTATCAGCTTTCCAATCCACTCTGCCATCAATTTACTATGAGGATTGGACTCTGCCTGAGAAGAGTTTTGTTGGACCTCTTTAAGATTTCTCTCTAAGCTGACATATATAAGGGCTGCAACACTGTTCATATGCAATGTATATTTGTAAACTCTTGTACAAACTCTTGTAAACATTGACTGCATGGAGAATGAAGGACTGTCTCATCCAGGCCCAAATTTGACATTCAGCAAAAATTCCGAACATCTATCTAAGGCAATGTATGTTTCATAAAACCTGGATGTGCGTGCTTGTGCGTTAAAAGATTGTTTTCCCCTGTGATTCAGAACACTAGATATAAATATAGAAAGAACTTGAAACACTGACAATATATAATTACCTTGAACTGCTGGGGGTGTCAGGCTGATGAAACTTCTGCATTTCTCACCTATAAGGCACATAAAATGAGCACTTGAAAATTAAAGATGTTATTTAAAAGAAACACAAGTGTCATATTTGCCCGCTCGGGTTCTTATCTTGCTAACGTTTATAGGAACAAGAGCTTCCCACAAGCAGCAAGTTGGAAGCAGATGGTTGGAAAGCCAGAAGCACTGAGATAAAACGTTCCACTACTGTTTTATTTGGAATGCAAATCCCTGTGGAAGCCATCTTTTGGGAAAGCATCCATCCACCTGGTTTTATGTGTCTTATTTTGGTATTTGTTTATGATACCAGAATGCAGATACAACCAGGCAGCTTTTGATCTGGAGTGTCTCTTCTCACTTGTGTTACTTGTACTTTTACAAAAGGGGCTGTTGGTCATATAATCCATCAGCTCTTTTATGTTTGTTCCCAAATGCCAGGATAACATTATCTCATCAGAAACTCCCCTGAGGGAGTCAGTTTATCACCCAGTAGCACAGACTCTCCAAATAACCGATTGTATCTCCTATTTATGGAAATGTAGACAGTTGTACCAAAACATGCAGCATCTTCAGAGAGGCAACTCAGTGGATAAACCCTGAATAACCTTGGTATCTTTCAATATTATTTTCTAGCTTTTAGAAGAATTTGCCCCAACTGGATGGGTTGCATACACAACTCCCATCATGGACAGATTGGGAAAAAATTATTTTAGGACTTCTGATGAAGCATGGTGGACTAAAACACAGCTCTGTTTTTAGCAATGCTCATGATTGCAGCAGAAAATGGAACTGGTGAAAGAATTATGTCTTCAAACTTTTCTCTGGATCATCAAGAGAAGATTTGGGATTGCCAAGAGGGCTCCTTATGGATGGTCCCAGTGAGGAGACCATAAAACAGTAGTCTCTGGTAGATTTTAGAGGTCTGTGAACTGGGAGAGTCAGCTTTGCTCAAAAGGATGGTATATTTGCTCACTTCTCCTCCTAATCACAGGAAATGGTGTAAATTCCATTTTTGATACTAAGAATCTTCAGAAGGAAAGTTTTATTACACTGGGTGTTTTCCTCCAATCCTCAGTAAAAGATTTATGCAAGTTTAAAATTCAAAAAAGCTCTTTATTCGGAAATAAGCGGAAAAAGCATAATTAAAATGTGGATTTTGGGAATTTTTAAACTGGACTAACAATTCAGTCCAGATTGACTGGAAACAAAACTCTGAAAAAGAAAAAATTGAAATATTTCCTGTAGTTGTTTAAAATCATATTAGAAATATATAAAGATTCTGAAGTTTATATATCTTTATTATATATCAAATAATATGTTTATTTATATTTTAATGTGATTGTAAACAATACAGGAAATATTCTAATCTCTTCCTGGGGAAATGTTCTGGGTGAAAAAGAAAACATAAGAAGAGGCTGTGAAGGCTCATTACTAGAAACAACTAAAAAAAATTAAAGGAGAAGATCCAGTAATACAAAATTTTAAAAAAGTATTTTAATTCTGGAAAAATTCAGCAATATTTAGCAACAATGTACCTAGAACTTACTCTTTAGACTGTCTCATACAATAAGAATGGGCTTAAAAAAGGAAATAGAAGAAAATATAACTGAAAATCAGGCTGGTTTGGATTCAGATTTAAAATTGATAGGATACAACAATAATACTGACAAGGATATTGTATAGTACTTACAAATGAAATTGGCTGAGGTTTTATCAGTTAAAAGGGACACCCAAATAATAAACCAAAAGAGTTAGTTGGATAAGTAGGTTTTAACTCAGAAAAGTGATTTGTACAATTTTTGTACTTCCAAAGTACAAAAGTATTATAAATCCAAAGTAAATCCGAAGAGATCAGTGGTGGGATTCAAAAAAAATTACTACCGGATCTGTGGGTGTGACTTGGTGGGCGTGGTGTGGCTTGGTAAGCGTGGCAGGGGAAGGTTACTGCAAAATCCCCATTCCCTCCCCACTCTTGGGGGAAGGTTACTGAAAAATCTCATTCCCATCCCACCCCACTAACCTGCTT
Source organism: Psammodynastes pulverulentus (assembly GCA_025802295.1). Classification (NCBI taxonomy): domain Eukaryota; kingdom Metazoa; phylum Chordata; class Lepidosauria; order Squamata; family Psammodynastidae; genus Psammodynastes; species Psammodynastes pulverulentus. Next base: position 50,705,524 of record JAOYMU010000098.1, read on the forward strand.
TCTAGGTCTGTTCTCCTGTGCAGGGCAACAAAAGAAGTCCAGCCAATCAGCTGGGATTCGGGAGGCAGAGACTAGATGGGGGCAGGGCCAGTCAGAGGTGGTATTTGCCAGTTCTCTGAACTATTCAAAATTTCCATTACCAGTTCTCCAGAACTGGTCAGAACCTGCTAAATACCACCTCGGGAAGAGATGTATTATATTTAGAAAGAATTCCCAAGAAAAGGAAAAGAGAGAAAGAAAAGATATTACTTTAAAAGAATAAATATCAAAACTTTTAAAAGTAAAAAGTAAAAGCTGATATAGAAGAGAGAGCAGCAGTCAATCTTCTAAGGACAGAGATAGTGTTACCTCCGCAGTAGGTGGTTTCTAAGTCCACTGTTCTTCAGTGAAGTGGATGATGTTGCCTCTTCTAGCATTGCTTATTTTATCTTGTTGCTGGAATCATCAGAATATCAAAATGGGTGAGCTTTGTGCTATAGGCACAAATGTTTTGTGCTAGCCTATGATCACACCATTGAACTAGTCCGAATTGCCTGTGGAGTGCCTCAGTGGAATACTGTTACGAATGGAATGGAGTGTGGAGAAAACTTATGTGAGGCAAATCCTTTCAGTTTGAGTAATTCTAATCTTGCCAATCAAGTTCCATGAAAGAGATATACAGTACCTGTTGTGAAAAAACATCTCCTCTTGGGCAGAATCTGATATGAAATTTGCTTTGAGATAAGCCAGGCCAAGAAACAGATACTACTGGAATTCCAGTGATGCATGCTACTTTATTGTTGTAAAATATATTAGTAGAATTTTGAAAGCCTGTCCATAACCTTTGTTGCCCCTCCTTTTTTAAAAAAGAGAATAAGATCAAGACAGAGTGGTTTTGACTCTCCTGCTTTCTTTCTTCTCAGGGCTTAGTAATGGTTTCACCCCACCCCCTTTTGGAGGCCAGATCTAAATTCCTCTGCACTTTCTGAAGCATCTCCTATATGTATGATACAAGGCGATACAGAAATAATATAGGCACTAAATAGCAATAGTAATAGCAATAGTACAGACTCATAGTGCTTTACAGGCCTCTCTAAGTAGTTTACAGAGTCAGCATATTGCCTCCAACAATCTGGGACCTCATTTTACCCACCTCGGAAGGATGGAAGGCTGAGTCAGCCTTGAGTCTGGTGGGATTTGAATTGCCAAATTTCAGGCAGATGACGAGTCAGCCGAACTAGCCTGCAGTACTGCACTCTAACCACTGCACCACCGAGGCTCATATATACAGCACTTCTTTGAAGAATATGGAAACTGTTAAATGTGTTGCGTTTTCACAGGGATTGCCAATGCATGATGCAGCTTACATGTTTGGATTCAAAGAAATAAGAGCAGATATTGTGGATTGGTGTTCAGCTTGCCAACAGCAGGTAATTTACAGAAGCAAGCAACTGACCTGAGTGTTTTGGTGTAATAATTCGCCATCCTCATGAAAATCAGATCTAATATTAAAAATGATAACAAAACTGGGAAGCTGTTGTGATCCATGGGCCAGACACCAAGTGGTAAGATTAGCAACACTAATAAGCAAAATGCATCTTCCATCCTCAGACATGCAATAAGGACTGACTGGAAACTGGCAGAAAAAAAAAGAGCTGTCAGGGCAGGACTAACAACTGGCTTCCAGCACCTCATCTGTGACCCACAGAGTTGTCTCAACAGTGGGTGGAGCCAAAACCTTCAGAATCTTCTCCTTGAGAGGATTTATGTAGCATCAAGACTAGGATGGGTTTGCCATATTTTCTATTCAGCAAGGGAGGTCAGCTTTTCTGTAGTGGGGCTGAGAAGCAGAGAAGATTGGAAAATGAAATAGGGAGATTCGTAACACATTTGCAAGAACAAGGATCTTCTTTTTCTTGTTTGAGGCAGAGAGATTTCAGGAATTTGTTTGTTCTTACCTGGGGTAAAGAATTGCACTGTAATACTTTTATTGCTACCAGCTTAAAAATGGCAGGAAACCACACTGGCAGTCAGTGATGTCTCCAGAGGCTACGGTTTGGTCATGAACTCAGGGAACAAAACCGTATTTATTTTATTCAATTACTTGAAAACGGAAAACCCCTTTTCATTAAAAGTAAACATGGTGGAAGATTTATTTTGCTCCCCTCCTACAAATAAGTAAGGCAAAGCATTCATAAGAGCACATTCCGAGGGATCAGTGCATTTTAACATCATTTCCTTAGGAATCTCAGTACTACCATCCTATAAAATGGAGCAGTTTTGTCCAGCAGGGCTGATGCTCGCAGAGAAAGGTTTTCCAGAAGCCAACTAGCCCTTTGTGTGGTCAAATAAGAGGTGACTTTGTGGCTCCCGTTCCATGCTTTTGGGGTGAAAAGAATAGGTTATTTCAGCAAATGACAGTTCCAAAACTTTTGGAAACATGAGTCTACATCTTATATTAACATCTATTGCAGGAGAGAGAGCTGACAGCAATTTTCAAAGAAAAATCAGCCTGAAAACTTCTCCCAACCTAATTTCCATCTATATGTGTGCTTTTAATTCCCTCACGTCTCCTCATAAACTGACTTATTCTTGCTCAGGAAAAACAATTACAGGTAACTAAAAGGGTGCTGTGTGGCAATTGTCAGTGACCATTACAGTTTAATATCATGCACTCAGGCTCTATTTGAAGAGAAAATAAAGGTTTGGAAATTCCACGCTTGATCTGCAACATTAATTCTGTCCTTGGCTGCCTACTCAGGTTTCCTATTCTGCTCAGTTATAATTTGAATCATTCTGCTAATATTCTGGTAAATGTATAGAGTCTGAAGAATTCATATACCCAATAAAGGAGTGTGACAAATCCATATATCTAATAAAAGCTTTTATATTGGTCATGCATTAAAACATGATGAATGCTGTCAACAACTCCCTTTTATTTAACCAATATAGGTAAAAAGCAATTAACCTGCTTCTCCCAGAATCCATCTTTACAGCTGGCCCCAAACTTATCTTTTTCAGTCATATGCTGTATTTTAAAATATAAGCTCCTCCAAATTCCCCAGATTTAACACCAATTATTGTTCTGCATAAAAGTGTCTGTATGAGTGTGTTTGTGTGTGTCTTAAAATTGGAAACAAAGTGAAAAAATTTCTATCCCACATTTTTTTACTTTTATTTATTTATTAAGTAGATTTATATAGCTACCTACCTCATCAAAGATTAGTCTTTTAAACACTTGTCTAGTTATTTTATAAATTGGGTGAAAGCGATAACGTTATGATTTTTAATTACTTATTTCCCACCCAAATACTATTCATTCCAGTGTTAACTCTGCTGCATTCTTTGCAAACAATAGAGTGTCTTACAGCTCTTTAAAGCCTAAATATTTATTATGACTGGAGTTTAAAGCTCTGTATAGTTTCTGCCAAATCAGGCAATGGGCCCATTTCTCTCCAAATAGCATTCTATGATGTCCTGTCTTGCATTGAATGAGGAGAATATGGGAAAAATCATTTTAATCCCTATAATCCTTTCTCCCCTTTCAACCTCATAGTAGAATAGCAAGAGAATTTTGATCTGTGAGTTGCCTAAAGGGATAAAAAAAATTATCAACACAGCTTTGGGAAATAACTTTTCAACAGATGCCATTGGGTAATAGATTGTATCCTCCTTTAAAGCATTTCATAGTCTTTGAAGATTATTTTAGAATTGGTTGGATGTGCACTAAGCCATGGTTTGTTTTATCCTCAATTTATTGATCAAATCATCATGTTACATTTACCAGTGTTAGCACATAAATCATGGCTGAGAAACCTTGCACTGTAACATGCAAAGCCAAATCAAATCACATTATAGACAAATATAATGTGTCTAATTTAGCAGCTTGTTTATAAATGGGATGAAGGTTATATGCAAAGAAATGCTTCCATTATACAGATGGAAGAGTAAGGCTAAAAAAATAAATAAACAAAACAGCTAAAATCTGAACATTGCTTTTACCAGGTGGAAACAGCAAGCTGACTGGCTGATCCTGAAAAATCATGCAGCAATAAATCTGATTATTACTTGGATGGGAGACCACTGAGAAATCATAAACCATATTGGGGTGTAAAAATAAATCCAGAAGGAGGCAATACCCAACTCCTTTCACGAGTTGCCACACAGAGCTACACAGAGTTATCTAAGGAGCTAATAGAAGTCATGCTTCATGGGGTCCTTATTTCTCACAGTTGTAACCTTGATTGCACCACAGCCAGTTTTTCACCAAGCCCCAGACAAAATGTGAAAGAAGTGATACAACTATCTTTTCTCTAAGAGAAAATCAGGATGAGGAAGATGGTTTCCCAGAAGGGCACTCACCTTTTCCACTGATCATCTCTTCACAAGAATGCCAAATACCGGCATGAAACTTTCGATCCACAAACTTGTCGTCTCCTGTCTCCCAGATGTACTGAACCACGCTGCTGTCATTCCCACCTGGGCTGTTCGTCCCAATGCAATGGGTGCCACCTGCGAGTTCGCTGCAGAACGGTTTGGCTACCTTCTGGGTTCCTTCACACCAGTAGCTGCTGCTGAAGGCTGTAATAGAGAAGATTAAAGAGAGGAAGCCGAGCGAGAGGGCTGCCGAGGCTCTCTGCCGCCTGTCCACCCCCATTGCCTGAGAGCTGCCTTCTTGTAAAGGCAGCAGGAGGCAGCATTCAAGGATGCTGGAAACACCCACTGCTGATGCTCTCTGCTGCACATCCACTGAAAAGTCCCTCTCTGAATTTTCCCCATCAGCAACAGAGAGACAATCCTGAACTTAAGAGGAGCAGAGATGCCCACACATGCTCCAGGGACTAGGTGATCTGAGCCTAGTTTATCACAGCTGAGACTTGAAAGCTGGGAGCTCCAAAGCTCTTGTCATTGCTGACGGAGACTGGCTTAAGAAGTTCAGAACCTGGCAATCACTCTTCTAAACACACAGGAGTAGTTCCCAACCACCCCTCTCCTTCATACACACCTCAGGAAAAGTGTTCAGGCCAGACAGGACAAGAAACAGGCAGTCAGGCTCCTGCCTTAGCACTTTGCTCTCTCAGAACAGGTCACGGCCCAGGAAATCCTAGTCCCCAAATGTTATCAAAGCTCTGCTCCAAGCTAGGGGGAGATTAGAAATGGAATGGAATGAAATAATAAAATGAAATTAGAACTCAGAGGGGAAGATCATTCATTCACATGCACCCATACATCTATTGAGACCTAGGAATATAATTAAGTGCCATGCAAACACAGGAATTAAAGAGTTCCTAATGAGATATTAGAGAGCCAATGTGAGGTAGTGCACTGTTTCTCAACTTTGGCAATTTCAAGATTTGACTCCCAGCATTCTCAGAGTTGAAGTTTATACATCTTAAAACTGCCAAGGGAGAGGGGTGTAATGATTAAGGCATCAAGCTACCATAGTAATTGAATTTTAGTGCTGCTTAGCAGAAAACCAATTGGGTGATCTTGGGGTAGCCACTCTCTCTAATCCCCAGGGCACTTGCCTGTGGGCCCCATGAGCATAGGGCCCCATTCTAATCTGTGTATGTTAACCCTTCAATGCACCTTGTATTATATAAATACAGCAACATATTTATTACTATTTATTTGTTGGAAGTGCCAATAAAATAAATATATGTTTAATTTTATTGACCATTTACATTTTTATTCCTGAGTAGTTGTCGCAGGGGCTCCAATACACTGCTTTGCCCAGGGACCATAATGCTGTTAAGACAGCCCTGCTCATCCCAAGGAAGGAGACAAGGAAAAACAACTTCTTGCTTAGAAAATTGCAGGGACTAATCCAGGCAGTTGTCAGGAGTCAACAGTGACTCAGTGCACAAAACAAACAAACCAACAACAGCAACATCTTTTCCTTCTCATCCATTTTCTCCTTAGTCAATACCTTGCCATCCATATGGACCATTGAGGGTCAGCCTATCCCCATCAATATTGGCTGCAAGGCTCAAAACAGCTACAAAGTCTGTTAGACTCCTGCAGGTCAAGCACCAGGAAGGAGCTTCTGCAAGAGATCTTCCAATTAAAGCTTTTCCTTAATCTGCATCTGTATCATAAAGAAGCAATCTTTTAGCAAGACCACCTGAGCTGTGGGCTGGAAGTCCCTGGTTCAGGTTCATTGAAGTACTAGCTTCACGGGTAAGGCAGGTAGTCCCAAAATCAAAATCTTGACAGGCTTGAGTTTTGAGCCCTATCCAACAAGATGCTGTGCAGCAGTGAGAAAGGTAAGGTCCTGCACTTAGGCAGGAAAAACCAAAAGCACAGGTATAGAACAGGCAATATCTGGCTCAACAGTAGTAACTATGACAGGGATCTTAGTGTCCCAGTGAACAACACTTAAATATGAGCCAGCAGTGTGCTGTAGTAGCCAAAAAAAAAAAAAAGCCAATGCAATCTTAGGCTTCATCAACAGAGAGATAGCATCAAGATCATAAGAAGTGAAAGTACCACTCTATAATGCACTAGTGAGACCACACAAGGAATACTGCATCCCTTTCTGTTCACCATGATACAGAAAAAGATACTGAGGCTTAGAAAGAGCACAGAGAAGAGCAACAAAGATGATAAGGAATGTGCAGGCTAAACTGTATGATGAACAGTTGTGGGAATGTCTAGCTTTACGAAGAAAAGGATTAGGGGCGATGTGATAGCTGTCTTCCAATACTTGAAGTGTTGCCACAGACAAGAGGGAGTTGATTTATTTTCAAAAGTACCTGTGGACAGGACAAGAAGTAGTGGGTGGAAGCTTGTTAAAGAGAGATCCAATCTGGAACTAAGGAAACATTTCCTGACAGTAAGAACAAATAATCAATGGAATAGCATACCTGCTGGACTTGTTAGTGCTCTATCACTGAAGGTCTTCAAGGAAAGATTGAAAAAACAATTGGAATATTAGCCACTGTGCCATTCTAGGCTCTTGCCCGCTGGTCATATGACCTGGAGAGGAGGGTTTGCAAACAGCTGTATGCTTCATAATGCAACCAAACACCACATAAGGGGAGAGCAGACATATTCTCAACATACATACAGAGGGTATGTAGAAGGAAATACAAATGCCTCTTACAACTACTGTTGATCAAGGGGTTGGACAAAATTCCAGAAGCTATAACCTGCAATGCTTTTCTTGTTTAATTCTAAGAGAGGAAGCCCACTAGAAAGGGTAAAAAATGAACCCCATCTATTATAGTGGCGTTTGCATTTTTGGCCTATGGAGAACAAATATTACATAACAAATGATAGCAAAATGTGCTTTTTTAAAGGCTGCCAAGTGCAGGCAGAAGAGCCAAGCAGCTGCCTCCTGTCAAGAGTGCAAAAAGCATCCTGAACAAGCCAACCATCACCCAAGGATGGATCTCAGCTGGACAAACCAAAGCAGGCAATTATTTTTATTTGTTGCTAATGCTACCAAGTGCTAACTGAAGTGGAGGCTGGGGAGATAACACAAAAGGAGAGGACATACCTGATTCAAAAAGCTCTGGAGGATTTTCCATCACCACCTTCTGGCAGGTCAACCGATGTGCAGACAATTTCTTGAGAGACACTACATCAGACACCTCTGCTTCTGAAATATAGATCTGAAACTTGAAGAGGGATTTGGGAGCAAGTTTTGACTTAGTTCCAGACATACACAGTTTATTTACATATCTACATTGTGCAAGCAGATGCATCAGCTAATTTATTTTAGACACGCTGGAGGAAGTACATGCTGCCTCCCCAAAGAAATCAGTGGGATTCTCTCCTATGCAGGAGTTTAGATTGTGTAAACTGGAGGTAGGCAATTTCTTAGGGGCTGAGAAGCACACAGGAGATTTTGATCGTGTGTCTCCTCATAAAATGATGACTCTGGAAGAGGGATTGCCTATTGACAAAATAGTTGTCAAAGGGCCATTGCCAATCACAACTTACTAATTTACTAGAGGGCAAATGAATGACACAGCTCCCTACCACTCCCTCCAACACCCCGGGACTGATTTATTTCTTGGATTGATTATCTCAAACATGTATGCCACCCAAACTCCATGACTCATGCTGGCTTGCAGCCTACTAAAATGCACTAAAAATATGCAGGGAAAATAAAACATTAAATTAATGATTAAAGCAATGATAATATATGCAACAATAAAAAAATAGATACCCAAGAAGTAACGATTGCAATCATTTCACAAAGCTCTCTGGAAATGTTCAGCCTTTCCAAGTTTCCAGAAAGCCATTGCTAAGAGGCCCAGCAACTGGACAGAGAACCCCTTGCTAAAATTTTTGAAGCCCACCCCTGATTACGGTCCCAATTGCCAAAAGAAAGCTCAGGACCATATTGATTGGAAACACATGGAAGAGGCCTTCATCCTGCAGTGGATAGACACTAGCTAAAACAATGATATTCAGAACCATCCAGATAAAGTTTCTTTTGGGATAATCTTATTTCAAGCAAAAAACAAAGAATGCCGGGCAATATAATCTGTGAATATAACCATTTAGCTGAATGAAAAAGATGAAATGCAGTTTTATATCATCAGTATATCGAGATTGTTTTATATATTGATATGTGGCATATTGAAGGAAGGTTGCAATTTAATAATGAATAAAAAGGTTGTTAGAAGTAAAGACTATTTTTTTTTTACTATTTCACTTGGCATTCCCTGAAATAATAACAAAATAAGAAATATATTAGCCACCTAAGTAAACCTGCTCTTGATTTAGATCTTCACTGATAAAAAAAAAATTACTCAAAACCACAAATTTTGGTTTACAAAAATCAACCAACAAATTGGACTCTGCTAAACTACTGATTAAACTGAAAGAAGTTAGCTGCATACAAATTCACCTAAATTGAAACTCATGGTGATCCCAACTAAATACTTGATGCACAGCATGAGAATTCACCAAAATGTTTATTCAAAAACAGTTATACTGGTATGAAGCTCACGTTGAGTTTCCTCAGCATATGTATATCAGATGAAATGGATCCCATTTACCTGACAATGTTCCTGTGTTTCTGACTGTTTTGTCTGCTGTAAATATAAACATTAAATATATTTGTTTTTGTAGATTTTCAATATAAATATATTAAATATATTTATTTATATAAACGTACAAGTTTGTGGCAGGGTCTCCCACTTCATTTGGACAGTCGCTGCACAATTCCCTGACAGTAAAAGAGGGATTTATCTTGTATCGCTCCCAAATACTGAAATAAATGTCCTTAAAGTAGCTTTAATCTGCCTGACTTCTCAATTCTCGAAAGAAGTTAAGATTTTTCTTTTTAGTCAGATTTAGATCTGCCAGATTTTAAAGATTATATTATTTATTTAAGACAGTTGCCTTCTGGGTAGAAATATCTGGATAAATTAAAATAAAAATGATTACCAAAACATATAGCTATTTATTAAAATTTGAAATGGAGGAAGAAGTAGTCAAAGAGATGATGATAACATGGGCCAAAAACTTTGGGTATAGCATTCAATTGGAGCAATGGGAAAAATTATGGCAGAAAAATTACAAATTAACATCGTTGGTAGCCTATAGGGAGAATTTGTATAAAATGTTTTATCGCTGGCACCTCCCCCCAGCAAATGTTCCCAAATAGACCGGCAAATTGTTGGAGGTGCAGCCATAAACAGGGGACTTACTACCATATGTGGTGGACATGCCCCCGAGTCTGAGGTTACTGGCTCAAAATCCAAAGGTGGTTGAAAGAAATGATCAATCAAAGCATTGAGCTGAAGCCAGAAACTTTCTTATTGGGAATATTGGGTCCGAATTTCAGTAAAGAATACCAAAACTTGTTAACTCATGTAATAACAGCGGCTACAATAGCCCTCGCTCAGAACTGGAAATTAGATACTATCCCCGCGGACAATATGATAATAAGGAAGATTTTCGAATGTGTGGAAATGGACAGGCTGACTATGGAGTTAAAGGACAAAGAAGAAATTGAGTACTACAAGAACTGGAACATTTGGTATAATTGGAGGGAAAAAAAGACGTTAAAACTGGACAATAAATTAGGAAATATATATTTGTAAATATTGGTATATAGAATGTTTATTAAGATAAGTCATTTCTAAAATGCTGTTAAGAATGTAATATGTTTTGTAATGATTTTTTAAATAGAATTTGATGAATAAAATGTATTTTGTAAAATAAATAAAAATAAAAATAAAAAGTCAATTGTGAAACTCTTTAAGTGCCTATACTAAATGCAATTCACACAGCCACCCTGATTTTACACCTCAGTTCTTGATTTCTATTTCCCATTATCAAAAGCTGATGCGTAAAATCCTGATCAATTCATATAAAACAGAAAAAATTGTACTTGCTTTGAGGAAACCCACCTCTTTCAAGCTATTAACAAAATATATACCGACACAAATACTCATCATGATTTCCTTCCTGGCTAAGCAATATTATTGCCTAATGAGAAGGAATAAGGGTAAGGCACAAAAATTAAAAGCATAATAGAAAAATACAGTGTAAAGTTTAGTCTGTGCCAAACTATTTAATATACTACTCCATACTTTTCTGTTCCCTTGCAAATCACCCTTGCTTCCATTAAATCCATATACCACTTCATATAGTCTCTTTTGTTTGTTAAACTTCTCACTTTTCTCTTTCCAGGATCTCATCAACCCGCCAGTTACAAATTTCTCAGACTTCTTGTCCTATTTTTCCTTTCTTCATATTTTACAGTTCAGTTCTCATTCATTCTTTTTACATGACCAAATTACTACAAAGTGTTTCTTTCATACTGATCATTCACTTCTGTTTATATTTTTTCACTCTGTAAATCAAACTTTTACGTATACATAACAAAGTATCAGTAATCAGAAGCACAATCTTATATGTTCATAGAAGTCTTAGAATAACAGAGTTGGAAGGGATCTTGGAGGTCATCTAATCCAACCCCCTGCTCAAGTAGGAAAGTCTATTCCAAATATTAGCCTCTACCTAGGATCGAACTCACAGCCTCCTGATTGTGAGGTGAGAGATCCACCTCTAGGCCACTGCACCTCTTATATATTGCTTCTTTTGACAAATATTCATTTCTCACAAAAGATTGCATATAATTCACATTTCTGTTGAGCATACCTACCTAATATATCTACACATTTCTATGAAAAATGCCAAGCTTGGCAGCACTCTGAATAATCTACTGATTGTCCTTAATTAGTTCCTTAGTCTTTCTTAGTTGAAACATTTTGGTTGTTATCACAGCTTATCCACTTTGTTCTTTAATAGAAAAAGTTGTATTGGTTTCAGATATAAAGTACATTATTTACAATATGTTGAATTTTCTTATATCTTATCTAGTAAGATATTTAATCAAATTTCCATCTCACAGCAAGACCAAA
>JAOYMU010000098.1:50727715-50740474 GCA_025802295.1 Psammodynastes pulverulentus
ATGCATTTTGAGAAAAGATAACAAAAATCCCCCCCTTTTTGGAGGGGGGCAGGTTGTCATATTTGATTGGGACTGCTGTTGCTAAGCCACATTTCCTACTCAGAAAAGAATTCATTTTGTATTCAGTGCTATTGTGTAGACGTGATGTTTAAAACTGGGACTGAACTGTAGGCAAAATCTACATTCTCCCATCCTGCATATATTTCTTCATTTAGCTTCAAAGAACTAATATTTCCTTTTTTATTTGAGTAGGGGCTAAATATCAGGATCCAGTTGGAGAAAGAAATAATTGATAGTATTAGGATATTTATCTTTTTATGTTCCGATTACTAGAAAAATCTTTTTAAAACAAACTTTTATCCCAAGACAATAACTCTTTCAAATCAGCGGGATACTTATTTATTTATAGAGCAATCCATGTATATAGATTTCTGAGTAAGATCAATCAGTAGAAAACTAAATGAACAATAATGGAAAGTAAACATGGTTTAACCCCACAGAACCATTTTGTGGTATAAGATCCAAAAAGACTGAATCGTCAGATTTAATTTGAGGCTCGAACATCAGTAGGGATAGTCAAATAATATAAAATCCCATTTGAATTATTGGTTCAATCAATCAGTCCATTTCAATTTGCCAATTCAAATTGATTCGGAAAAACAATTACGAGTCAAACCTTGAATTCACTTTGTCAGAAGCTTAGTTTATGCGCAGAAACAATCAAAATATTCAAAAGTGATTCAGATGCGTCTGATTTCATTTGACTTCTGACTCAATTTAGAAAGTTGATTTGAATTGCCTTCAGATTCAATTTCCAAATTAAAATATTTCTACAGACCTAAACATCAATGCCTGACAATGAAAAGTAGGAGTCTGCAATCAAAACATTCTTGCAGTTCCTTATAACATATTGTTTTCAACAGGTAGGGTAATGAAGTTACCTCCTCCCTGCATTCCATGCTGCTTTTCATTACTGTATTCTCTTTTCATTTTCTCTGTGAGGTTGGGATTAGGATACCCTACCACACTTCACCTCTGCATCTCCAGATATGTGGACTAAAGTTTCCGGAACATTTAGCAATCCGCATGCAGGCTAGGAATTCTGGGATTATAAACTCCCATCTCCAGAGGAGGCCCTGGCCAAGGAAGATTGGAATAAAAACATTTTGGAAGACTCCAGAAGTCCTTAAAAACTTATAACATATCCATGTGCTGTTTCAGACTAATATTTATGGTATTATTGTGTGTGCTTTGAAAATAATTTAGAAGAAGCGCTTGGAACACATAGCATCTTTCTGTTCTTTGTGAAAACAACCTGACTTATTAAACCTAAGGCAATTCTTAAAGCAGTGCCAGCACCAGCAGCCTTTTTTCAGGCTCATGTAGCTCAACTTTTTCACCTAGAAAAAGTTGGGCTACTTTAATGAGTAACATAACAGCTCAATAATGTAGCCATCTCAATCTGCCGTATTATAGCTTCTTGGTTAGCTTCAAGGAAAATGCCCCATCAAGTACATTGCAGTGTTTTAGATAAGAATTAATTGACTTTTCAAGAACAGTTGGACTAAGCAAAAGACCAGCTCAAGCTGTTTGAACAATGTTGAGCTACCTTAAATTCCAGTGATAAAAATGAATAAAGGAGTATTCCTAGCCTGACTACTGCTCTTTCAGAAAGACAGTATTACTGTCAGCAGTTGTATGATTTTATTTATATTCTACTTTATTTCTAGGCACTCAAGATGCCTTACATGGGGATCTCTCTTTATTTTATCCCAACAAAAACAACCTGGATATACAACCTGAATCCAAAGTCATTGACTATGTTTTCATGATTAAGTGTGGACATGAGCCTGGGTTTCCCTGATCCTAGACCAATGTCTTAACCTCTGCATCATAGCAGCTCTTTAGTTCCTGGGAATCTAGTGATCATGCTATCTCATTGGAATTTAGTCTTAATTTATTGACTAAATTGATCTGTGATCAATACCCACACAAGCTCGTCTAAATCTTACATGCTTTGGATCAAACTCTAGTCTGAATGAGATGTTATGGATGAAGTTCAGAGAGCAGAGACCAGACTAGGCTCACTCCATTGGAAATATTTACTCTATCTTTTATATTTTGGGGGAGGGGGGAAACCTGGAAAACAGTCATCTATATTTAACTGGGAATTAAATGGTGGGAATTTGTTATCTAACAGCACTAGTCCAGCTATAGCCATTGCAAGTGGTATAAGACTAAGTTTAATTGTATCTTAGCAATACTGTTTATTTAGACACATTGGAATGTACTGAATTCTAGCTGTTTTCCCTTTGCACTTCCACTAAGAATTCTAGTTAAACGGACATTAAAGGAATCAGGAGTGGCCACAGCGTGAGTGGGTCAAAACTACAAGATTGCAAGAATGGTGTTGCACATGAAGATCCACCCCTCCCTTTTTTTTGTACATGCACCCTTTAAGGAGCCCTGAAAACAGAAAAATATGATGGCACAAATAGGTGATGACATGGTTGGCTTGAATACGATGCTGAGCATATTACATGATATTAAGCATAACATAGTGCAATTATGCATAGGCTAAGAAAGGTGCATGGAGGCAGAATAAAATAGCTACTAGCAAGCACAATTTTTCAATCTGCATTGCTTGGATTGTTATGGTAGATATGTATACCTTTGCAAAAGTTTGCACACTGGGTCTTCCCCTTTTTAACGGAACATCAGGCTCCCAGCAGTTAATATGGCCCCATGAAAGGATTCATGCAAGCTTCATAGTTAGCCCATAACCTTGAGTTGGAAAAGCTTAATGAGTGTTGGATGCGGAGGAAGTCTCTGTATGAAGTTCCAAGTTGGAGGATCTTGAAAAGAGAGAAGGGAAGGCTGTATGATTATTCTATCTAATGGTTTTACTCAACAGCATCTATTAATCTTAGGAAAGTTGAAAAGTTTACTTTTCTTGATATTTTTGTTTGCCATTACGATGGCCCTTGTTTGTCTAACACAGAAACAATCTTAAACATGGCAAATTTGTTCCAGAATGCAATCTGGAAATTCTCCTGTAACTTTTGGTTTGTGGCTGAGCCAGGAGATGAGATAGCCACACTCTTCTCCCTTCTCCCCAGCCCTATCTTCATAGAACAAAAGGCAGAGTCAACAATATGGTGGCTGAGTTAACATAGCCATAGTTGATCATAGCTTATGGAATTAACTCAGTTTCCTGGGACTGAATCATAAACCAACCACACAGATTAGACTTGAATAACATCTTGGGCTACATGAGGATGGTGTTTTCTGATTCAGTATAAATAGAGCCTGTTAAAGATAGCTTCAGTCATTCTATTTTTTCCCCTTGATTGAAAACAAGCAAACTGATTTACCAGGAGACCATTTTAAAGGGTCTCTGCACATTTCCCCCCCCCCATGAAGGAAAAGCAACAGGGCAGGATGTGGGGAATACTTTGAGGAAGCCGACCAGCAGAGAAAAGAGCTAAAAACCCACACTTCTAAGCAGGTTTTCTGCTCTGAACTGAAACTGCCACTGTTACATTATGAAAAAAAACAACAATCAAAAGCCATTGGTGAAGGAGAAAAAACTACAAAAGACTGATGGACATGAAATTGCATGTGCAAATAAGCTGAAGTCTATGACAAACAGCATTTTCTGTTTTCCTTTCAAGGTCCCCGCTGTTTATTTTAAAGCCAAGTTGTGCCTTAAGTTAAGTGCATTTTTTTAAAAAAAAAACACACACACACAGCAATGCACATGCATAATCTCCATTCCTCTAAGATAAGGTTCATTGACCAACAAAACTCTAGTAGTTGCTTACATTGGGAAGGAAGAACGGAAAGGAGTAGGAAGAAATCAAGTGACTCCAGCCTCTAGAAGAGGATTCCTTTCTCACGGCTCATGTAAATAATTGTGTACCATCGCCTACATAATTGCTGTTGATGAACAATGGAGCCATCCTGTCTTGACTGACCCCATTTATCATCTTCAACTAATAACAAGCTAAATTAATAAATTGCCAGAATAGATGCTGAAGACACTGTAATCCTTCTTTGACTAGAGACATGTTTCTGCCCCCTTCATCTGCCTCAGATGGGATGTCAGAAAAATGAACATAAATAGCAGCAAAGCTAGAACCAGTTAGTCAAAGGGGTTAGAAGTTCATGATAGCAAGCTTGGAGAATGTTTGCAAGGGGGGGGGGAATGGGAAAGAGACTTGAACTGTTGTTGTAATTGAGTTGATAAGTCATGCCCGACTCTTCATGTTCCCATGGACCATAGCACTCCAGGCTTCTCTGTCTTCCACTATCTCCTGAAGTTTGATGAAATTCTTGTTCATTGTGTCCATGGCACCACCTCACCATCTTATCCTCTGCCATCCCCTTCTCCTTTCGCCTACAATTTCTCCCAACCCCAGAGTCTTTTCTGATTAGCCCTCTCTTCTTTGGTGCCCAAAGTTTTTGAGCTTCAGCTTCAGTATATCTCCTTCCAAAAAACAGTAATTCCCATGGAGAACTTCACAGCCAGTTCAGGCACAGAGATTTCTGTCTTGCTGAAGCAAAGGCAGGCATTTGCTCATAGTTCTTGCCAGCATATGGGATTTTGGCCAAGTTGCTAACAACTCACACGATGACAAGGGCATTAACTCAGCCAAGTGACAAATGGCTCTTCTCTGGAATAGTTTTCCATATGGGCAGTCACTAAAGACAATTTGGAAGCTTTGGCTTCTGTTTCAAAGGCTGACTTGAAAACTTGGGCCCCTGTCAAGAAGCAACCAATCTTCCATTTTTGGTTAATATAGTATGGAAATTTCTGTGGCTAATTCTAGCTCCTATATTGGTATTGTGAAGTAATTCCAATGATGTATGAAATCAGATTGATGGTCATGTTTGTTTTTAATGGCAGATCAAAACCATTCTGTTCTTTCAGGCTTCGAAAGATTCTAATTTTTTCCCTGCAGTACAGTATGCTTTATGGTACTTTAAATTTTTAGAATCGTGTATTTTTTTTTTTGCACAATTGATGTCATATTGGTTTTTTTATTCCAACTTCATTATATTTTAATGATACGCTTTAAATAACATTATAAATGTCTACAACCATCTGTTAAAATAAATAGCAACGTAATCCAGAACCTGATGAAGGAGAAATCATACTAATTAACAGAAAAGTGCCATGCTGACAAGAGGCTTTAATGTTGTTCTCTTCCTGCCAACTTGCAGGTTTTGACATCTTCTCAAATGGCCTGCTTGTAAATGGTCAGTTTTCTCAATAAAGGGAAAGAAGAAGTGGGTTGCTCCTTTTAAATTTATTCATGAATTATCTCACTTTAAGCTGGAAGTAGTGAACTGGCCAAGTTTGTATAGGATACCCAATTATTCAGATTGATGATAAAAACAAGATAAAATTATGAGGTGATTTAGGAAGAGTTTCTTTAAACTGGATGAATTTAGTTGAGTAGTCAAATGGCAAATTCAATTCAAGTTTAACATAATGCACACTAGAGTAAAAATACCTATTTCACATCTATGGTCCTGAGATGTCTGTAACAGATCAAGAAGCTCTTGGGCTCATCTCAATGTGCAGCAACTGTTAAAAAAAAGGCAAATTCTGTGCTAGAAATAATGAAAGGCAATAAAAATTAAATAGCAAACATTGCAATGTCTTCTTCCTGTCTGTCTCTGTCTCTGTCTCTGTCTCTCTCTCTGTGTGTGTGTGTGTGTGAGAGAGAGAGAGAGAGAGAGAGAGAGAGAGAGAGAGAGAGAGAAAGAGAGATCTACATTTGGATATAATGAAGCTGGGAAATTACGCAGGGGGCTCAAATACCTTCCTTATGAGAAAAGGGACAAACATGGAATACATTTGAAACTTAATGGTGACTGAGAAAGATGATCAAGAGGTAGAAAATCACTTAAGGCATAGAGGAAGTATGCAGAAAACTTTTCACTGTGTCTCAAAGTGGGCCAAAGGTCCTTCAGAAAAACTGATTGAAATGAAATTTAGAACTGTCAGAAGAAAGTATTTCTTTGCATAGCATATAATTTATTTGTGGAAATAATTGTCATCACACATGGTGATTGCCACTTACAGTACATGAATGGTTTTAAAAGGGGGTTGGGTGAATTCATGGAAGACAGCTTGATCAATGGCTGATAGTCTTGAAATTTAGTATCACTTCAGTATCACTTAGTTGTGGGCAACCAACCAACCATCAAAAACCTTTTTCAGAGGGAAAATTAGGGATCTTCATCTCTTATATTTAGGTATAACAGAGGCATCTAGTTGACCACTCTGAAAAAATATTTTTTTTTTGACTAGAATTGACTTTGGCCTGATCCACAAGTTTATTTGTTTGATTTTTGGAAGAGTCCTTCTCTATGATGTTGTTCTTAATGTTTGTCCCCCCTGTATGAAGCCCTTTGGTACTGCATCCACCTAGTTCAGGACTGGGATGTATCACATGCTGGCCATGCCCACGCCTGCTTAAGCAAAGGAGGAGAAAGTCCTTATACGTCACGTGACGCTGCCGTGACGACGTGAGTTTAACACCCCCAACCTAGTTCATGCAGGGAATCTATTGACCCATGATGCAACAAGAAATTTGTGTTGCCACAGTTTTTGTCACCGAACTTGATGTTTATTAGGCTGAGTGGGACTAGCTTAAGGCTATTTAGCTGGCTCTTGAGCTTAAAAAAGGACCCCAAATCTTCCTTCTCCTACTCTAGTATTTTAGCTGCTAATACCATGCTATCTGAAGGATTCTTACCTATTAAACACAGAATAGTAGTTGCCTGAAGTAGATATTGACCTTTAACCAGATGTTTCATTTTTACACAGTAAAATTGGACAGAATATCTTAGGAAAAAGCCATGAGTGTTAAATCAATTTATTAGACTGGAATGTAGATGTCTCTTAGCTAACTTTTTATTTAAATGTATTTCCCTGTCAGGTTACATCTCAGACACTAATCTGCCATCCAAGTAGTGACCATTTATCCATATGCCATTGTTTAAAACCAGAGGTTATAGCAGGCAGACTCAAACAGCAAATAACACAGGTGGAGGAGTTTGACCACAAGCATCATTCATCACATCTGCAAAATCGCTACCGTCACAAACCACAGATTATATATTATGTTATAAATAACCAGTTTCCATTCTTTCTATTAAGTGGGCTTGCTAAATTTATGTCACACCATGATTTAATCATTTTCCATGTCAACAGTACAAACTGTGAAGTATCAAAAATAAGTATGATCCCTCAAATCAATCTATTTGATGTTACACTTCATTCTGTTTTAAAATTAGGGCCTTTGTTTGTATATCATGTATCCACTGATATTCACATCTACTTTTCAACTTAAGTCAGTTA
Source organism: Psammodynastes pulverulentus (assembly GCA_025802295.1). Lineage (NCBI taxonomy): Eukaryota > Metazoa > Chordata > Lepidosauria > Squamata > Psammodynastidae > Psammodynastes > Psammodynastes pulverulentus. The sequence goes on from JAOYMU010000098.1 coordinate 50,735,091, forward strand.
AAAAATATAATAGATTCTCATACTGGAAATACCAATGCTGGGGGCGAATGGGTTTGTTATAACTGTTTTCCTAGATGTCTTTTGCTTTTGGACACAAGTACATTTTTAATCTGGTGTTCTCTATACATAACTTTTATGTGCTTAGCCTTATGAAATTGATACCTGTTTAAATATACATAATTTCACACACTGCCCAGGAGAGCATTCATATTACCTTAGTTCAGTGTTTCCTGAAGCTTTTTTTTTAATTATTGCCACCCTAAGGAACCTTTTCCTAATTGTCGCAATGACATTTGAATATCATAGGTGTGCAATATATCTGTTTATGTATTTTATTTGTACCTATGCTTTATATGATGACTGCTATCAAGTCTGTGCCAAATCCTACATTGATACATTTTCTTCATGATAATATGGCTCCAATTTGGTCCTTAAGATCTTCCAAGAGTGCATCCATTGCCAGAATAATTGAATCCACCAACTTGTTGCTAGACATCCTCTTTTTCTCTTTCCTTCTTCCTTTCCCAGTATTAGTGCCTTTTAATGTGTCCAAAGTAGGATAATGTAAGCCTGGTTATTTGTGGTTTGAGTGAGAAACTGTGGGTTGATTGTTTTTGATGATCCATTTGTTTGTTTTCCTGGATGTCTACAGAATTCTCAGGAGTTTTCTCCAATGTCAAAGTTCAAAGGCACCAATACTTTTTCTATCTTGTTTCTTCAAAGCTTTCACTTCCATGCAGTTTCGGAGGGACTACTATGGCTTGCACTATTCTGATTTTGTAGCTATAGACACATCACAGCATCTAAATATTTTTTCCAAGAACTTCATGTGGGTTTTACCAAATGTAATCGCCAACATGTTTCTTACTTGTTGTTTTACTGTTGAATTTTAGGTACTTTTTTTATGCAATGAAGGAAAAAAAAACTAAATAGAAGTTAAAAGTTAAACATTAAAAAACTACCTTTAATGTAAATTTATAACTGTGTTTAAATGTAATTTATTTACTTATATAACTTGTAATGTATCAAATTATATATACAAATTAGTAAATGCATAATAATTATAGCAATGTAATCAATTTTAAAAAAACATTCAAAACTGTTATTTTTCAGCCAAAGTAAAAAAATTGAAAAAATAGTTTGATTTTTTTAGGAATATTTTTCATCAACTTTTCACATTTGCTTGATATGCAAAAGTAACATTTAAATTAAACTGTTTACAAAGGAAAATTACATACCCAAGAACGATTCGATGGGATTCCTGAGCTTGATGGTTTTCATCTAAATGTTCAGTGTTTGGTATGATGTTAGCAAATTTAATTCTAATGTCTCCTTTGAACATACATTAATTCTTGTGTCTTTCCTTTGATAATATATTATTTATTCAACTACTTTCAACTGTACATGATATTTGGAAAGAGAAGGACTTTTGCCATTTCAAACCACCACAAACAACAGCTACAATGAACCCCATGGAAGTCAATAGGCACGGACAGGTTGTTTGCAATATAACTTTAAGATTGAGCAATCAAGTAAAAGTTCTCCAATCACACATCTATTAGCGGTAGTTTTTCAGTGCTGATCTTGCATATGTTTTGCTTATCTTTCATGAACTCAATGTCAATGCTGCTCCTGTGATACCCGAGAAAACCCAACAAAAGGAATTAAATGCTAAGAAATAAGATTTTGTTGGGAAGGATTGAGCTTCCATATTGAAGATGTTTTTGCTGTCTGTATTTTAACTACCTGTATATTTTTGCTATAGTATGTTGCGGTTTAGGTAGGATTCCCTGCCTAATTTCTGGTTTGCTTTGTCCCCACCAAGTCATCTTATCACATTGTATAAATATATAAATAGTGGAATATATTTTAGTTATTGTTTTTTGGTAATTATAGCCTATTTCTCTCTGAAAGGATTCTAGGTGGCTTACAACATCAGCAGAAAGAAAGCCTAAATAAATAAACCAATAAATCAGAACATCAAAATATTTTTTTTTTAAAAATCATTAAACTGCAAAGTGGCCCCCTAGAGTCAATCAGTGGGATCCAAAAGCATATTTGGAAATAAGACTATTTTAACCTGTTTCTGAATTTGCGGCAAGCTGCACGTTCTTTCTAGGACACAAAAGTCCATAAAGTGAGGGCTGTTGCAGCAAAGGTTTGCCTTCTCAGCTTCACAATGCAGACTTTACTAGGGAAGGGAAATTTCAACAGGCCCTCTCTGGATGACCAGACTGGAATTTGACCAATACAGGCAATCCTCATTTAACATCCACTCATTCAACAACTGTTCATAATTGCAATAGCACTTAACGAGAGACACTAATGATTGGTTCTCATAGTTGTGGCTGTCACAGTGTCTCTATGGTCATATAACTGTGATTCAAGTATTCAGCAACTGGCTTGCAGTTATCATGTCACAGCATCTTGGAATCATGTGATCGACCCTTCTGATCTTCATTGCCAGTTTCTTGCAAAGAAAGTCAAAGGAGAAGCCTGCAGGACGTCACAAACAGTGATCACATGACTGTGGGGTGCATGCCTATGTGAAATTCAACTAACGATGGTAAATGGAACTGCTAGGTCTATTGCTATACGTGGTGTGGTCACCATGACACATTGCCTTACAATCACTTAGCATCAGAAATCTTGTCTGAAACCATAGATAAACAAGGAGTACCTATAAAATAATTGAATGTGCACAATGTTTTCTCTTGGTTTCAGAGACCGCTTGTCTCTGTAGTTCTTTTTTCTGGGCAGGAAGTGTCCTTTCAAGTCCCAATTGTGAGCTTCTCACAAACATCCAGTTGACCACAGAACAAAACAAGAAGCAAGTTTGTCACTCTGGCTCTCATTGAGGGTGTGCAGCAAGTCCCTTGAAGAAAGGTTGGGATGAAATGACATTGCTGGTATATCAAAGAGTCATCTGAGGAAAATACAGAGGGAGCAGCAGAAGTTTAATCTCTTGAGCTGCCTGACCAATGGTATTGACAATGTGTCATCTCAAATCACATTGGACAGCCGAGAGAGAGAGGCATGTTTGAACTGTCCAAATACTGAGGACACTGACTCATTTAAGCTTAGCCACTCTACTTCAGCTGTCTCAGACTGTCACATTGTAACATTCTGCTTCATGTCAGATGTTAGAAGTCAGCCATTTTGCTAAGATGCCATAGGGTTTAATGAGATATGAAAAGCCTACAATATCTATCAAAAAGTCAGCAACTGGTAATTAACATGTCCTGCTTACTTCATTGTTCAAAGGTTTCAGGGGTAAATCTTTTCACAATAGCAGAGTGGACAACTGAAGGTTGCAGTTGTGGGTACTCAAACTTCATTTAACAGGCAATTGACAGGATCCTGTCAGAGGTTAAATGTGTTTTCTTTACTTACAGGTCAAAGGAAATTTTGAGCTAACCAAAGCTAAATGGCTTGAGTATAAAAATGAATGTTTGAAGAGACTGCAAGAATCTCGAATTAGCACTGGTAAGGGAGAAATCCATCTTCCACCATCTACCGCCACCAGCATGAACATAAGAGCTCTTACAAGTCCCCACCATGTTCCAGTGGTCTCCACACATTGAGGCAATGCACTTCAAAAGTCCATCAGCTGGGCCGGGGCTCCAGCGCAAAAGCAGAAAAGGCAGATTTGTTGTTGTTTCCCTCTTCACCTGCATAGTGAGCGATGCCTTCTTGCTGTAAAAATCCACCTTAACATCTTCTGATGTCTTGGGATTTCTTTCCCCTCTTGTAGGAAAGCAATTGTAAAGCACTGTGGCCATTGTCCCATTGCTTCCTAGCTGCTTTCAGAGATGGCTTTGCTACTTTGGGTGAGGGTAGATTTTTCTTTGTTTTTTTTTCTCCTATCAAAAGTACATGTGGTGAAAAAAGAACAAGAGGGTGGGAGACTTTTATATTGGCTAGTTTTTTTGTGGGGGAGAGGGTCTGTAATAGCCAGTAAGAGGAGATGGAGTTAATAATAAAGTACACTCAGCTTCATGTGAGAAATAGATCCTGTTTTGGTTTGTAGAAAACATAACATATTGAAAATAGCTTTGGATGAATGGAATCATAAAATAGTGGCCATATTATCAACAATATCAGTAGTGATATCTGCTTTTATCAAGGGATTATGTCCAAAAGATGTTACTCCAACAATATCAGAGGTAGAAAAAGTTTAATATGACAAAGTATAGATGGTATTGAAAATGGACAGGTCAAGAGAATGATTTAGGAAATAATGTTTCATCGGACTGGACCTATAGAAGAAATTGGTTGAAGTTTTAAAAATTAAAGGGGAGTTACAAATGACAAACCAGGAGAGTGACCTAGATAATTTTTTCCTACTGGATTTACAAAAAGGCTAGTGTGATGGGACAAAGAAGAAATTAAAACAGACCAAATCCTATGACAATATTTTAATGAGCTAACTGTTAGAAGTAAAGGACTTTGATAGTATCTCTATTTCAGAAACCTTTGTGGTCAAGTCCTTTGAAATCCAAATCAATTTTTTTCTTGAGAAAAACCAATGTCATTCTGAAAAATAGATATATTCTCTTGAAATGCCGTTTTTCTGTCTCAATCAATCCTAAACTGTCCATCTCAAAAGCTCTGTCCAGTTGTGGGGAGATTACTCCATTCCAATCCTCCATCAATTACTAATTTTTCATATCAGAAACCTATTAATATCTCCATAAGCCATCTATAAAACAATATTTGCTTCTCATTAAAGGCACATATTCCTAATATCAAAGTCTTAACTACATGTAGAATATTTTCCAGTCCAAAAAAATCTACCATAGTTATCAGTCAAAACAAGTCCTAGTTTTAGCTGAGGATAAATATATAAAACAACTTTTCTTTTCTTCTGCAACTGCTGAGGTAAATTTTTCATCCTATGTTTTATAAATCAAGTATTTTATATCTTTTTCTTATATGAAAGCAGAGAATGTCTTGAAAGCAAATAATGTCTTGGTTTTTTAAAAAAGATTTTTGTTCTATTTTGATGAACACATATTTCTTGTAAAATATTTGTAATCCATGATCGTGCCAAAAATTTAGAATAGTCAAAAAATGGAGCATCTAATTCAGTATTATTCCTTTCAGATTCCTATTGCATCTGTTGGGATTTTTGGGTATAACCTCTTTTGATACCACCACTTGTATCTCCTCCAACTCTTTAAATTTTTCTAGATATTCTCTTGCCTTCTGAACAGAGTTCAACTTAAGTATCTGCTATTGAAAAGTAAAAATTTCCAGTCTGGAAAGATCTTTTTACTCTTTCAGTCGAAAAAGTATATTCATTTTTCAGTTTCTGGATGCAATTCAGATGCTGGTTATCTTTAATGTGCTGCATGAGCTTGATTATCCCCAAGATCACCTCC
>JAOYMU010000098.1:50774711-50784922 GCA_025802295.1 Psammodynastes pulverulentus
TTCTGTAAGCAGGGCAATAAAGATTAGGCTAGAAACAACACCAGAATGTTTCCTTCCTGTCTTCCTTACAGGATTAGACCTGTAAAGTGGGAAAAAACAAAAGGAGATTTCTTCCAACAACCTGTTCTTCGAACTGCTTAGAAAGTTAACAACTGGTTCTCGCAAATAGGTGCGAACCTGTTGAATCCCACCACTGATGATGAGGCAAGTTAGCACTTGTAGCTTAGCAATACCTGGAGAATTTTCCATTTTCCTTCTCTAAACAAAAAGAAAAATGGAGAATGGGAATGCTGTTTGTGTTAAGGCAGAGGTTGATTAGAACTATCCTTTGTATGCTGAACAAACCCTCACAGGAACAATTAGCAGGAAAAAAAACCAATTTCATTAATTTCTGATACTTTTATGCTGCTGTCTTCCATTACTGCTGTAAGCAGAATGCAATAGAAATAGAACTTAAGATTATTAAGATAGTGACTGTATACTGTATACTGTATGTGTGTGTGTGTGTATCTTAATATTTTACCCCTCTTAATATATGTGTGTATGTGTATATGTTTGTTTATGTGTATATGTGTTTAAAATATTAAAAGTAGTCTCGCCCCTCATGCCTGAAGAGAAAAGTTTTCAATCAGCGTATGCTACCTGTTCTAACATATGCCAGTGAAATATGGACACTAACCTCAAAATCAGTACAAAAAGTCACAAAAAGATACACACCTGGCATCACAAGACAAGATAGAAAGAACTGCACATGGATTAGAGAACAAACAAAAATATACGATATCATCAAGAGAGTAAAATAATTGAAATGGAAATTGGCAGGCCACATAGCAAGAAGAACTGATGACAGGTGGACCAAGGCTGTCATAGAATGGCTGTCATTTGATAAATAGTGTCCACAAAAGAGATCTAAAACAAGATGGATCAACAACATCAGCAAGAATTGTGGGTCCAATTGGCAAAAGAAAGCTCAATACCATATTGGCTGGAAACATGCAGAAGAGGCCTTCATCCTTCTGCAGTGGATGGACAAGGGCTACAGGTTGACCATAAATGAAAACCTATCAACCTCGAAGTATTATTTAAATTCACCCATTTTTTCCAGAAATTCAGTTGGGAAGAGATGGTCCTTGTATGTAAGGGTAAACTTTTCCACAGGAGGGATACCTCCACTGAAAAAAAAAAACTTGTTGCAAAATCTCTGTAAATGGAATTTCTTTGGAAATAGGGCACTTCAAGATGTCTCCCAATTATTACAGGATAAGCAAATTCATTTTGGAAGGAAGAGTCTTGGAGGAAGCAGCTCTGGAGCAATGCAGTTCTTAAAGGTGATAACCAGGTTTTCATCATCTTTGTCTGCCTCTCCTCTGCAGCACAGACACTTTAATTTGGATTTCCGAACTAAGCAGGGGACCTTCTATGGTCCTCCAGCCAACCAAATCTTTATTACACACTTGAAGGGCATAATGAATAGCTTGGAAGAAGTAGAATTGCATATCTCTGTCATTCATGCAGGGGCCATTTATAGAGTGACATTAGGTCACCTCTAATCCCACAGATCACAATTCAGCTGTATTTATCATCATGTTAGTGATGACTTTCTTTATTTCAGAAGGGACCACATTTTAATTCTGCATTTCAATTGAAGGGGGGCAAAAGGTTGAAGATAATGGATAGCATATAGCAAAGGGGAATAGCTGGAGTTCTGCTTTGCATTTAACAGATATCAGTTGTATTTTAGGATTTACTTTTAAAAGGTGCTCACAGGCACTCCTCACTTAATGTCCCTTTGTTTAGCAACTGTTCACAGTTACTTATGGGCTTGCCATTAGTCCTGGAAATTTCAACCATCACAGGGCCCTGTGATCTTGTGATAAAAGTTCAAGCCAGCAACATTTATAACAGCCCCTCCCACTCCTCCCCTAGCTGATTTTCATTATTTTGACTGCCTCTCCTCTGCTGGGCTCACCATCCTGGCTACATACAGTAAGGTGCGGAGGCTCTGGGACTTCTTGCACTCTTGCACACCCTTCCCCACATGGCAGCATGGTCATTACGTGAACCCAGCTTCCTCCATTGACTCTGCTTGTCAGAAGTCCCCTGGGAAAGGCATAAATGGCAATTGTGTGATCCAGGGATGCTGCAACCATTGTAACTACCTGCAGGTAGAGCCCTGGTGGCACAGTGGTTAGAATGCAGTATTGCAGGCTAACTCTGCCCAGAGTCTGGAGTTTGATCCTGACTGGTTCAAGGTTGACAGCCTTCCATTCTTTTGAGGTTGATAAGAGTGTTGTGGGCAATATGTGCTGACTCTGTAAACTGCTTAGAGAGGGCTGTAAAGCACCATGAAGTGGTATATAAGTCCAAGTGCTATTGCTAAGTGCTATTAATCATGTGACTTTGGGGATGCTATTATGATAATGCGAGGACCAGTTGTAAGTCAATATTTTCATCACTATTGTAACTTGAAATGAGTATTAAATGAACAGTTGTAAATTGAGCACTATCTATATGTGTTTATTCTATCACTAATTCCTGTGCTCCATCACAGGGATAAACCAAGTATGTTTTTTTGAAGTTTTATCCCCAAATGTTTACTTTTGCTGAGACCATGAGGACTGTAGAGAGCAAAAAGATTGCAGCACATACCAATGAATAGATGTCTCCCCACTTTAAGGTAAAGATTTATGACTTTACACAAAGAGAGAACCTGCCTACAAGTTCAAACCTCAGGAAAATGTATCCTGGCAACTTCCCTTAAGGCAAACCATGTCAATGTTCTCTAAGTTATTCCAAAACAACTTCAAAATGTTGTAGCATATGTTTTTTGCAGGTAACAGCCTACCTGCCCAGAGGGGGGAAATTGTGTAAATTATACAAAGAGAACCTGTGTCATACAACACTATTCCAAAGCATCCCCTAGTCAGGAAATAAAACTAAGTCATATCTTGTGTCTCGAGAAAAGAGATATTGCTGCGTAGTAAGACTGTAGTCCCTTAGTACTACAGTACTAAGTTGAATGCTTTGCTTGTAGTATATGTGTAGAGTTGGTTCATATTACTCAACTCATTCACAGAACCAGGAAATGCCATAAAGCATCTCCAAGTCTTTTGGGTGAAGTGTGCTGTAAGTTAAACTAATAAATGCTTTGAAGAAAAGTCTATCTGTCTTTATGAAAATTGTGAAAATTGTGAAGTGAGCCAGCATGAAGTAACGGCAGCCCCACATTCAACTGGGGTAGCAGAGTCCACAAAGCATTAGAAATGCCTGTGTCTGGGTCATTTCCCTCTTGGCCTGCCGAGTAGATATTTGGAATGCCTCCATGGATTGATTGAAGAGGATGATTTCTCTTCTCTCTAGATGAGACAAATCAGTAGTATCTGGACCCAGGCTATATAGGGCTTTTTTATTATAATAATGATTAGTATTTTGAATATGAACCCAAAACAAACTCCAGCCAATGAAACTCCTATAAAATTGGTGTAATATAGGTATGCAGCTTTCTTATGGACCACCACGTTACATGAGTTGATGCTTCTGAGTACAACTTTATGACTGCCTCTCTTAGCGATGGAAGTTCTGATCTCAGTTGCTGTTGTAAGTTGAGGACTACTTGTGTTCTTCAAGAACAGCCATCCCAAATCGAGAGCACTGGAGTATTTTGATTCTGAAGTAACAGGCAGAGACTCTTGCTAAAGCTTCCCACTTAAAATAATTGTACAATTGGCACACTAGTAAACATAAGTATAAGTAGGAGTCCTAAATTAAGGACTTATTCCTTCAAGGAGAATACAGTGCCCTCCAGAGTTAATTTAGGGACTACCAGAGAATCTGCTGACACCACTCTGTCCTATGGTGATTCAGTTACAGTCTATTTTATCACACCCAGATTCTTTACTGGTGAGGCCACAACATCCATATTTTTTGAATAGTACAATATGGAGATATATAACTGAGTATCATCTACATATTGATGATACCTCACTCCAAACCAACAAATGAGCTCTCCATTAGACTTATATAGATATTAAATAATATGGGAAACAATACTGTGCTTTGTAACACCCGATAGTTGAGTAACAATGGACTCAACCATTTCCTCCCCACTAAAGTCACTTAGCAAAGAGCAGAAATATTGAAAAAAGTGACCCATAACACCCTATCCTTGCAGGTTCTCAAGAAAAATACCCTTGTTGATGGTATCCAACACTCCTGTGTGGACAGGGTGAGAGGGAGTTGTCTTATTAATACCGGATAGAAAAATGCCCTCTTTAAGTAGAGGCATACCACCCGTCTTCTTCACCATTCCTCTCTCAAAAGGAATCCCCTCCTGAACCCTCCCATCCACAGCTGCCTGAAGGAGCCAAATGAGGTAACGATTATGTATGGCCAAGATTGTGTCGCAGAAAACTCAATTTAATCAGTTTCTATAAGCAGGAGTTCTAATTACTCCTTTTGATTCTGCCCATGTGAAATCAAGATCTGAACAAATGTGAATGATTTTATTAGTGAAATATTGTAGCAAGCATGTCATAGCAACCTAAAGGAAGGTCTTCCAGTCCATTTTCCCCACAGAGATACAGGTCATTTATAATAGAATGTCATTCTCCTGATGCAATAAAGATGGAGAAGTAATAATGTCTTGCTACCATTACTATTAAAGTGGCTTGGGTCTAAAATGTATGGAAGAAGAAGCTCATATACGCTGCCTAGAAGTCCTGCAGAAAGGCAGGACATATTTAAAAAATAAAATAAATTGTATCATAAACCAGTATTATGGTAACTGGGAAATGAACATCCAAGCCAGAGGACCAGTCTATGAGTCCTGACCAAGGTCAGTAATATCATTTGCTTCTAAGTGGACCACAAAATAAATAATAACCTATAAAAGAATGCCCCTAAAGTCAACCACAGTGAGTAAACAGACTGTCACTGAAATTCAAATACTTTGCTTTGCACCATTGTAAATTGGTAACTTGTCTACCTTTCTGCTTTACCATCATCTCTACAAGGTTGATGACTAGAACTATCCTTTGTATGCTGAACTAACAATTAGCAGGAAACAATTAGTAGGAAAAAAACATTGTAAAATGACATCGTAACGTTGTAAAATGTGTTGCGGAAAGAGTGTTCGTAAGTTTAAAAAAAAATCAAGATTTAATTTAATGGACTGTACAGTTTATTTTACATGAGATGAGACAAAGCTTTTCAAGTGCATAATAATACAAATTTGCTAAAATAGGAAGAAAATACAAAGTTTATGGAAATGTTTGTACATAAAACATTTTTATAGCAAATACTTTCAACATTTAAAGGATAGATCTTTAGCTGGGGTAAATCAGTGCAACTCCATTGACATTAACACACAAGAGACATACCTGAACCGACAAAGTTTCCCTTGAATCTTAACAAGCATTTACCTCTTCAGCCACAGTATTTTAATGATACAATTGCATGGGACAAAAAAGCCATATAACAGTGTTCACAATGATTAAAGATTCATTGCTATTATTAATACAGAGGGCTTACAGTAGAATTAGGTTTTTATATGTAGTTAGCCAAAAATCAGCAGTAAAGTATTATGAAACTCAAAGCCATTACCGCTGGCAAAAAGACATATTTTACTGTAAAAAATTAGAAAGTGTTTAGTAAAAGGGTAGAGAATAAAAATACCAGGTAGGCAATGCCATTTTATTTTATTTTGTTATAAAAATCTGCCTTGGAGGAGAGCTAATGGCTGACCAAATCTATCCTCCCAAGCTAATATATTTGAAAAACAATTATTTTGGATAATGAAAATGAATACATTATCCGAATTTGTTTATACCTATAGCTTGTGTTAAATCTAAAACATTTGGAAATATATGTATGAGTAAAACGAACTGCTCTGATATCCAGGATATACTGCAAATTTAGCTAATTTGGAGAAAAGCCATGAAAAATAGATTCTCATGCAAATTAGTTTCAGAAATGAATAAAGTTTTTATTTGCCCTATTTCAAATGCAACGGACACATTTAAGCATGATGATGGCTCCTATGAACACTTAAATGGAAATAATGTTTACTGACCGGGAGTAGTAAATGTGCATAAGGTTCAGGTTTTGCTAATTGTAATGAGTTATAAATTCATCTTGCTAAGTTTTTGATTGCAACCATTTTCACTTGCTAGTTTGGCAACCATTGTTATTGCTACTACATAGGCATGGCTAACTACTATGTACTCAAACACTGAAGATGATCTTTATTTTTTTTTCTAGATTTGCTCTAATATGTTTTAGGTTCAAAAGATCATTGTATAGTGGTGGCCTAACAAAGACCTATGTCCCTTTATAAATTCAAAAAAAATCTAATATAATTGATTCAAACCACCTTCCATAAACATTTCTTTGAAAAATAACAGGTAAAAAGCAGAATAATTTGTAAACAGCATCTGTTTTGATTTAAGATCACCAAGCCTGGAGTTTGCTTGGTTAAGTATGATGTGTACCAGTTGTAAAAAAAAAATGCCATAGTTTATACCTGATACTTTATTATTGTTAAATCTGTAAAAAATGTTCTATTAAAATTCACAAAGTGGATTTTTACCTCACAAGTGCAAATTCTTTAAAGCCTCTAATTATAATCTCATTCATCTATATTCAGGAAAATATAATAGAACATGTTTCTGCACTGACATGAACAGGACTGAAAGAAATCATTTTAAAACATCATAACTGGCACCTGAATTTTAGCATAAAACCAATATTTGACTCTATTATAAGAGTATGTCAAGATCAATGCAACCACATATCATAACGTGCTAATCTATTTTTGTTTTAATTAGGCCTTTAAAAAAAAAATAACACACACACACAAGTTCACACATAGTATTATATTTTATATATATAAAAATAAAAAGCATATTTTTAAAACACAAAAAAATGGGCCCATGGAACACCTAAGCCAAATAAAACAAATGACATTAAAGCTTAGTGCAGAAGTGACAACTTCTAAAAGTTCAAGAGCCACAATTCAGGTTAGAGGTTGAAATATTTTGGTCTGTTTTGGGTTAATATGTCTATTTAATGACCAGAGAAGCTTGGAAAGCAACCGCTACCATTCCTATTCTTAAATCTCTCCAAAACAAGAAAAATAACCCAAAGAATCAAACTGAAATTTGGCCACTTTGCTACCCAATTTTAATGGTACGCTAAAATTACCACTTGGGCTCTTTAGCATTTCACGGTGCTAAGGCGCCCAAGATCTGCACGTTATCTAATCTCGGCTTAGTGTAATATATAAACTTGATGAGAATTGTTTTTCTATTGTCCATCAACAGATTCAGCAAGCAAATCATGGTACATGTGATGACCCGGGGCATGGCACGAAAGGCAACACAGCCAGAGCACAGGTATGAGTCCCTTTATTTGCTCCAAAAACATCCCAGTTACTCTCCCCCCTGGAGAAAAGCTCTCCCACAAACCTGCAACAGCCTCTGGCTGCAGATACTCCAGTCGAAATGCTGTAAGCAGAATGACTGCAGTCAATCACTCTAGCAGGGCAAGAAGATGTGTCCAATAAGGAAAGAATCATTGGCAATAATTCCAGCAAGGCAAGATAAGCACACAGAAGCACACTGATAATTCCATCAGTCAGGAGGAATGTGAGGAATGCAGGCTCCAACTTTCAACACTAGATGGATTCAGCATTTGTTCACGACAAACGCCCCTCCCAACTGCCTCTCCTTTAAACTCCATCCCCAGGTGTGCCTTGTGAAGGGAAACAGGGCCCTTTCCTTCCTTGTAAGCCATGCAACCCACATTGCTCTCTTCTGCATTCTTCCCTGTATGCCCTAGGATGAGGAGGGGAGTGGACCTTGGTCTTCATCTGAACCCCCTCTCCCTTGTTCTACCTCTCCCCTGCTCTGCCCAGCCTGACTTTGCCTTTCCCCAGTTTCCTCCATAGCCAACGGAGCCACTCTCCTGCTCTCCGTCAGCTGTTCATCTTTCTCCTTGGATTCAGACTCCTATGGGGCCTGACAGTACATGAATAGAGAATGCATTCCAGCACTTGTCCAGCCAGAGGGTTGAAAAGATGCCACCACCACTACCACCCCAAAAATGAAATTAAATATTTGAGTAGCTGAAGTATATATAAACATAATCAGAAAACTTCATTGTCTCAGAAATGGATGCTTACAAGATTCCTGCATCGGAAAACATCAAACTAGCAAGGATATACCATTCTTCTGCTATAGTTATTATTGCCATGCCTTGTTCTTCAGGAAATGATAGTGACAAACTGCCAAGACATCTCTGAAGATGTTTCACATCCATTTTGGGTTACAAACATTTCTTGTTGACATATTTAGATGAAAAGCAAATGAAAGTTACAGAAACTGTAAGCAAGAAAATCCACATCACACTGGCAACATTAGATGCCATGTGGTAGTGCCACCTCCTGGTACAATATATAGTGCGCATGACTGCACTTGACAGTAATGCCCATCACGTTGCTGAAGATGATTTGAGAGCATTGTGCAAGTTATCCATGATTTGTTTCAAATGGTCAGTTCAATCTGAATCATCAATTCAATTTGACGTTGCACAAAAGCCCCTGGAACTTAGAATTGATCCCAAAACTGAAACTGAATTGAATCTTGCAAATCAAAGAATGATTAAATCCAATTCCCACCTAAGCTTCTCAATATATTTAGCTATTTTTCCAGCTGCTTTTAGCAGAAATAACACCCATAATAATTCTTTGTTATGCTGTGGCGAAACAGTAGCAAAGCAAAGAATATTTTACTGGTGGACAGAAAAAATATTCAAGGTATTGGACTGCATAAAATTTGTTTATTTACACTATTCACATATCCTTATCCACATTATCTACATAAGCACGTTCATAACTATACTCCTAAATTATCCCAATAGATACTTCTTCTCTTCAGGTGGCTCTGGAAATGATGCTTCTGAACAGGAAGTTAAAAATCTCTAATGAAAGTTGTCACGAAACTATTAATTCCAAGGTTCTTTGAAAGAAGCTACAACTTTTCAATAGATAAATCTTGTAAATATGCATGGTGTATAGAAATTTCCATTAAAATATTTGGAGCACAAGCTTTTAATCCCCCTTTTTATATGGGCAAATTGTCTTTAACTAAATGTTCATCCTACTGTCCAAAGAAAAGCACAAGAGCATTCCAGAACATCCCATTTCACCCATCTTTTAAGAGGCATGTGATGCCTTTAAGTAACATTTAAAAATACTTTCTTAGCCAGGGACACTATAATACTGAGTGAAAATTGAAAGAATGGGTTCAAATCAATGTTTCAGTGGAGATACCAAATTCCTTTAGACATTGCAAAAACCAAGTCTACCCGCCATTGGAATTACAATCTAAAAAGTCTCAGGAAGGTGTTTCAAATGTTAATTTTCTACTGTGGCCATAAGTGATTTGCTTTGTACAACATGCTATAGTTTGAGTGGTACCAAATCAGAGGCATCACAACACATGCAAAGGTATTGTTGATTCTTTGCATACATTGGTCCATGGGCATTAGTATATTAATAGTCTAAGCATCTATTTTCTAAATTTTAAATATCTGCAAATAAATCTATGAGAGGAAAAAAAGGATCAGAGGGTATCCTAATATTGGTTTCTCTTAAAAATAACCTTTGAACAATTGTTATACTCTTGAATGAGATGGTGGCTAATCCTGAATATGAAGAGGAAAATCTGAACAAAACAGGACAAGTAATACAGATTTTGTCATCCCAATTCCTGGAAAAAGAGCAAACACTGTACAGAAAAGCTAACCCAACTACTTACTGATTGACATATATCTCCCATTTATTTACTAAACATTTTATTTTAATCAGATATTTAAATAGCTGAAACCAAACTCCCTCATAGGTTAATTGCATGGGGCATTTTTCTCTTGCATTATCTACAGAATGACTTTTTTAAAAAAAATCAGCTGGCTATTCTGAGACATTGGTCTTGTCTCTCATTTTGCTTTTTTTCCAATTTCCTTGAAAGATGGAAACTTAAAGTTGTTTTTATGATGGCTTTTCTCTGCCACTTTCACATCCAACCCTGGGTCAGTAACAGAATGGAGACTCACCAATGCCAGCAGAAAGCAACTGTAATGGTAGTTGACTAAACTGCCCATCAAAGTCTGGAAGAAACTTGCATTTTCTTTGATGACAAGTGGTAGTTGGTAGT
>JAOYMU010000098.1:50810045-50820151 GCA_025802295.1 Psammodynastes pulverulentus
AGCCCCCAGTGATGAAGCTCCACAACTTCTGAATTTTTTATTCTGAAGCAAGAAAAATCAGCAGATAGTTTGTGGATTCCGGTTTCTGGAAGTCAGAGGTAAACATCTGAGACATCCAGAAGAACAGAGTTGAAAGAGACTTGGAGGTCTTCTCATCTAACCCCCTCCCCTCACTCAAGCAGGAAACTCTATGCCATTTCAAACATTTCCTTTAGAAATGATTATGTTTTTCAATGTTGAATTTGGAACTTATGAAAGAATGGAAGAAAATCTGTAGTATTGGAGGTGCAAAATCAATCGACTTCAGGAATTAGGATAAAGAATGTAATAGTAATAATAAAATACACATTTTCTTTCATTTCCTTTGCGACTTGCTGTGATTATTTTGACTTTGTCAGAAAATGACATTGCTTCAGGCAAATTCAGGAACGATGACTTCAGAAGAACTGTTAAGTCAAGTTAGCTGAGTTGCCTTTACTAAACACTTATTCTGTTGTAACAATTCCTGAAGTAGTCTAAAGCACAGATAAACAACAGAGTGAAGGCAACCAAATAAGAATGAATATCCTTTGTCAAAATTTGGGGCTGTTGTTTTAGTAACCTGCTAGTTGGAAATAGATGTAAGGTATTTATTTTGATTGCTAACAGTTTCATTGAGAAGCGGAGCAATCTGCAATTCATCCAGTAAACTTGATCCTATTGCAGCCCTTCATCAAAACAAATCCAAATCGCTGTTCCACAATAGAGATGCATTCCAAAATCCAAATGAGCCTGTATTTTCACAGCCCTGTGTAAATCCTAAAAGGTGTAAGTTGCTAAAACACTAAAATTACATTTCAAATCTGTAAAAACTGCATGGATATCAAAAGAGAACACCAACACCTATATAAATAATCATCCCACCATATACTAGCTCCCCGGTGTTCTCTCTCTTACTCGATCACTGAGGGATGTTATGTTGCTTCAACAGATTTCTTTCCATTATTGTTTGCAGCAAAAAGGCAGACCTCACACTTCAACAGAGAAGCATTTATAGCTTTTTAATCACTGCATTCAAATTTTGTACTTGTGATCCGTGTTTATGAGCGACGATGGTGTGAAGAGTAAGTTTATATCAATTTAAAAAACAGAATTCGAAATATAACATCTCAGCCATTCACACTGGCAAAACAACTTTAAAATGTGTATATTTGGATGGATGGATAAAGTGTGTATATTTGGATGGATGTATGTATACTAGAGAAAAATAACTGTGTGTACATGCACGCACGCACACACACATGCACACACACAATTGTTTTTCTCTAATCATTGAAATCTGAAAGGTAAGCCGTTGTAGAAAACAGGTTTCATGAAGCCTTGGTGTCAACTTTTTGCATTGTGTACACTGTTCACAGGAACGCTCCATTCTTTAGGCGACTTCACTAGTGATAAATTGTTTGAACGAAATGAACGAAAACTGCTCCAGCTGTAATTTAAAAATCCCAGCACACCGAAGTGTCTCCCACCCTCTCTTTTGCTTTCTGGTGTTTCTTTCCTTTCTCTGTGTAACAGGCTTTTTGCTAGCTTCAGCCTTTTAAATATGGCTTCATTGCAGCTACTGCTGAGGAGGCGAAGAACCATGTTTACATCTGGAAAACATGAGG
Source organism: Psammodynastes pulverulentus (assembly GCA_025802295.1). Lineage (NCBI taxonomy): Eukaryota > Metazoa > Chordata > Lepidosauria > Squamata > Psammodynastidae > Psammodynastes > Psammodynastes pulverulentus. The sequence goes on from JAOYMU010000098.1 coordinate 50,811,692, forward strand.
CAGACCCCAGCACACAAAATCCTGCCTTCGCCCCCCTCCAGCCCGGCCTGCAGTGCTACTTGCTGACTGGATCACCATAGCAACTGGATTGGTGATTATCACTCCAGGTTTCTGCTTACCGTAAAGGTGTTCTCCTTATTCTGCTTTCGAGTAGGTGATGGAGACCCAGGACTCTGAGGAGAGAGGCAAGAAGCATCATCAAAACTGCATTCCACATCCGACATGGTATGTTTCTTGAGAAATTGTGTGTATATAAGGATATGTGTATGGAGGCGATGTTTAAAGCTGAACGCCAGCCAGTGGTGAGCAGAGTCCCTTCTGCTTGGTTCCTGGGTTAGCCTTTTCCCATGTCTGGAAGTGTCACAGCTTGGCAGCTGGGCTTTTGCATGGGAGAGTTCTGTACTGTGATCCTGAAGCAGCACATAAGCTCTGTATAGCCAGATAATTCATTCGAAAGAGGGTGACCCCTCCCCTTCCAATCAGTGCTTTGCTTTGGAATTAACCCTTCAACTGCACGGCAACGCTGGATTTGGACTCTCTCGGTACTACAGAGTTACCAGAAACTCCACACGCATACACCACAGTTGGTGTATGTAAACAATGTTTTGATTGTAGGTTCAGACATCCTTCATCCCCCCCCCCCATTCTGACAGCTTTGAAAATTCAGTCAAAAGAGGTAATGACCTATTTCCTAGATAGAGATAGGGGAGCAATTCATTTAACCCTAGTTTATCTAATTTGCATTTTCCAGAATTAAAATCTGCACTGTTTCAATGTCAGGATACAGCTCTCCAAAAGAGTGCATAGGATGGTCTTTACATTACTGGAATGATTTGCACATAAATGCATGCATTGATACAAGCAAAACAAAACAAAATCCAACACATTTAAAAAAAACCCAGCTGCCTTGAAACTAAATAAACACAGCTAGGAAAAAAATATGGTCTTCTAAAATGCAAACTGTTATAAAAACAAGTGAAAATGAACAATTCCAAGAACATTAAACCCTGAACAAAAGTAATTGCTTCATCCAGCTATAGCTGTCTGCATGTGAAGCTAAAACCACAATGCAGCTGTCCCTCAGGCTTCCTCTACCTATATTTGCAAAAGACTAAAAGCTTTACAAAGCATCCCTTGCATAAAACTGACAGACACAAAATGAACTAAACAAAAAAGCACCGGGTGCAACGTTCTATCAAGGAGACAACAGCTATATGTTTTAAGCTGACATTTGCTCTGTTATTCCATCTCGAAACCCATGCAACAGCTAAAAACAACAGCATGATGGACATGTCCTCCGCATCCTTAATTGCACCCATTATTCTTGAAAGGTTCATTTATTGTCTATATCTCTTACAAAATAAAGAAATAAATGTGCATTATATTACCCAGTACTACACAGAGCAACAAGAAAAGTATTTTGAAAACAGAGCCCACCCGTCTTGTTTTGAATTGCATACGATAAAATGATAAGACAATAGTCACAAAAATCTAGGAAACACGATTTAATATAAAGAATAACTAATTATTTAGGGGCCATATCCCCCAGGTTAGAGCATCTCGCCAGTCCATCCTTATCTGCACTATAGTATAATCTGCAATAGAGAAGGATGCTCTTCCTCCTCTCTGATTTTTGGGAAAATTCCTTCTTTTTTTCTTTCAAAGCCTCCTTATGTAAGTGAATCAGCTTCTCTTAATTTCATTTGAAAACAAAATACATCTTTTATCAATCTTTAATCCAGGACATGAATGTGAGAGCCAAGAAACGTTTTAATCCTTCACACATTCATATCTTCAAATGTCTCAAGGGATTTTTTTTTAAAATAACACTGTTAGAATTAGTTGTTTACATGGACAGAAAAGGAATCACCAAGCAGCAGGCCAGCATTAGTTCTATAACAAAATTAGGGCTGATTGCTAATTTTACCGGAAAGAACCATATAATGAAAAATTCTAAATGCTCTATTTTCTTTATAAAAATAATCATTAAGAAACAATTTGGTGTAGTGTTGAAGTTACTGGCCCAGAAACAAGAAGACTATGACTTCTAGACCTGCCATGGCATGAAAAATCGGCTGGATCATTTTGGACCCGTCAGTTCTCTCAGCCCAATCCATCTCACAGAGTTGTTGTCTGGGCAAAAAATAGGAAACATAAACAACCTTGAGTTGTGTATAAAAAATAAAAGTAACGAAAATATTTTCTTTAAAGCTACCAGCTTTGCCTATATGGAATGTACTTTCATGCTCAATAAACTGCTAGCAGCTTCAGTAGTAAACCTAAATTATCTGAGCTTTCAAACCAGCAAATTGCTTTGGTTAATATCAAAACTTCTTTGAACCAACTGTTTATATCACATTAGCTAAGGATATTCCATTTTCCCCATTCTTTCCAGTTGGCTGACTGGGTTAAGTCTTGCATTTCAAAGCCAATATAAGAAGAATCACTTGAGCCTTGCATGAAACTTCTCTGATGACTGACTCTTTGTCCATTTCAAATCACCTACAGCTAATGTGAATATGAAATCTATGCACTGTATATAGAATAATGAATAATCTATATAGAATAATGTGCTTAGAAATCATCTAATTCTGTGCCATTCAATATAATCCTTAAATAAATACAAAAGAAAGACCATTAATTTAAATTCTTACACCAAGACCAGATGATCACTATCCTGGGTGCTACAAAAGAACAACAGCAATGAAGACCAATATACACACACGTAAGAAGTATTTACAAAGCAAGCTTCAGTCATCTCCCAAAGTGTTAAAAGTAATGAGACATGCCAGAGACATAAAGGAAGATATAGAATATAGTAACTATTCAATCTGCCTTTTCAGCTAGAGAGAATGAGTCTTCAAGGAAAGTAAAAAAAATGGATCCAGAATTTGTTTGTTCAGTGAACCTATTCCAATCATGCATTTATTTTAGAAATGCACTTATTTAGGTGATTGTTAGATTCAAAGTTTTGGAGAATGCACTCAAATTCAGACCTAGTTGTATGCTAACTTTGTGATTTTCCACATACATCAAATGAAAGGCCTATTTAATTCAGCATTCTGTTTCCATAGTGAAAATATCAAATACCTACAGGAAGTCCACAAGTAAGGTGTGAGAAATCTTCACACTTGCATTGCACTCTCAGTGTAAAGCCAACAGTTTGCACTGAGAGAGGTATTGCTTTTAATACTATAGATAATATACACTAGCCAACATGACTAATAGAAATCAAAAACTTTATCTTTTTTTATTTGTTCATTTAACTTTGGAAGATATTTAAGTTAGAAGTCAACTCCTAACATGTAGCAATGAATTCTATATTCTATACGCTATATGAAGTACATCCTCTTATGTGTCCTGCATTTTAACCTTATTGGATGAAACAGCTCTAGAATTAAATTATCCTCTCAGTTTCCACATTTAATTGTTTAACACAGCTTCCATTTGTCACTTCTTTTTTCCTATGCTATAGTAGCCATAGATGCTGTAAGCATAAGAAGTAGCCCTTGCCCTTGATAATTTGGGCTGTCCACTGTGTTTACAAGACCTCTGACCTCAATAAAGTTACCCAGTAGAAAGGAGAGGGAGAGTTTGTTTTGATGCCTCAGGAAGGTAACGTAAAAAGAAAGGTGTGGGAAAGGCCTGCTGTGGACTGAGTCACATTGTGAAAGGCTAAACATCCACAGAAGCCCCCATAGTACCTACTCCAAGAGAAGGGCCTAATTTTTCTTTTAAACACAGAATCTTCCTTGTTTGGAGTCCATCCTGTTAGCATCTTTAACATACTTCACGTTGCAAAGGCAAAATTAATCTATGCTACAGTGAAACTGCAAACATTAAAAAAAAATACTGGATAATGTTAAGAATGAAGATACTGCCAAGTATGGGATATCTCAGCTGTGAGTGGGGCTTCTGCTTTTGACAGCACTGGGGGGAGTGGGGAGAGACAGAAAAGATTGTGAGGAGAAGAGACTGAGGGCCCACACAGTGTGGAAGGCCAGCAGAGCTGTTTTGACCAAGTTCCTCATGTTCTAAAAGATATGACTTGCTGACTCAATCAAAGCTTACAGTAGCAAATTTTTCTGAACCACCATCCTCTAATTGTGTTGGCAGTACATACTTTCTAATTTGCTATTCTGCAATACATTCAAGGGGACTGACAAAATGTTGATGATGACAATGAACCTTTCAGTAACTTACAGGAGCTTCCTAAAAACTGGTGCTTCCTAAGTATACCTTGTAGAAAGTACACCTTACAGATATCCAAGAATTTAGGAATGGCAATAAGACAGCTAGCTTTTTTTTTTTTACAGAAGCAGCTTAGGTTCACATTGCTATTCAATGATGTACCCTGAGCAAATTATTACCCTGAGCAAATAATATTAATTTTCCTACTTTCCTGAATAGGGGCAGAATATAAGTATTAAACAGTATTCATATCTGTAGAGGAAAGCCAGGGCAAAATAGAACTAAATTCTATGAGCTGGAACATATTATGTTGGAGGTAGTAGCTTAGACAGATGTTTTGTTTGTAGTGTTTGGTATAGGATTGCTGTATCATTCACACAATGTAAACATTGTGAACTATATAAATTCTCCCTGACATTTGTCTGAAATGTTGTTAATAAATGGAAAAAGGAAGAAATGCTAAGATGAATATCCTAGTCAATGTAGCTTTTTTTATTGAAAGTATATGCAGAGAAAATGCAAAAATCACTTTAAGTTTCACTTGTGAAATTGGCCTGCAAGTTCGTTCTATTAACATTTGGGAAGGAGCTCTGTCATATCAGTAGCCAAATCATAAAACAACAAAAGGATCTGATAGACTTTAGGAAGAGGTTCATAATTACATTTCTAATATGCTATTGTAATCTGTGATGTAACGTTTCCTCCATTATCACCATGTGGGTATTGTAAATGAGAAACTGAAATTGACACGTAAACTGCCAAAATTACTTTGTAATGTCATGATTGGAAATGACCAAATGTATTTTAATCCACACAGGTGCAGAATGGGGATTTAAATTTTGGATTCAGTGCTGCATTCTAGAACACTGGGTCTTTATAATTCAGCTATATTTAGTCATCATGTCTCATCTTTTAAGACATGCAGAACATTCAAAGCAATTTCCTCATCACTCTGGAAATATTGGAGAGAGCGACAGAAGATTCCTAGGACTTGTACTTTATATTTTTATTAATTACTTGGATGGTGAGATGGGATGCAACTGATTAAATCTGCACATGATACAATATTAGGGGAAGGGAAGATAGCCAATATAACAGAAGACAAAAATAACATTTTGTTGTAGTAGTAGATAAATATGCTGACAATTAAAAAAAAAATGAAATTTAACAGAGACTTATGCAAACTTACATACTTAGGAAGCATAAATTAAACATAGATATGGTTTGGTTTATGTATGGCTTTGTAATACTACTTAAATATTTTGAAATAGTTGTTGATTACAAGTTGAGTATGAATCTGATGTGGTTGCAATAAAAGTTACTACAATTTTAGGTTTCATGGGTACTACAATTTTAACTTTATTCTGAATCAGTTGGCTCACAGCTCAGGCATTATGTTTAAAGTACTACACTTTAGGAATTCAGATTATCATAAGTAGTGCAGGGTCAGAAAAGGGCAACCAGTGATATCGGGGGACTAGAAACAATAACTTCCATTGAAAAATTGGGTATATTTAACCTTGAGTAGATTTGAGACAAAGAGATATATAAGAGCATTCTTCAAATTCCTGAAGGATGACACACAAGAGAAGGTTAAGACCTGTATTCTATTGTCTCAGAGTGAAGGACATAATGTAATGGACTGAAATTTGAATTAAAATGTAAAATATTAGAAAAAAAATGGCTAATCGTTAAGAGCAAATTTTATGACAGTGGAAACTACTATTATCCAGAATAATGGTGTCCTTTCCTTTGTTGGATTGGTTCTAGGTAGCTATCTGCCCGAGATGTTTAATTTGGATTCCTGCAATCAGCTGAATGGGGGCTAAATTCAGTGGCCTAAATGTCCCTTCCCATTCTGTGATTTTATAAAATCAATTGGAGTTGTTAATGAATAACACTTACAAACACAGCAGGAAACTACAGGGAGCACTGGGTTGCAATTTAGAGATGCCATTTGCAAATTTCAGTTCAGGATGATCCTGGTGTTTAGAATGTAGGAAAGTGGAAATTTCTCAAAAGTCTCCTAGCACAGTGACATGCTGGACTGGTGTCAAGGACTGTCATTATCACCACACTGTTATACTGAGCACAACAATTATACATAGAATTCTGAAGCATGTATGACCTAAGGATCTAAACCATGTATTTCTGCAAGAAAACTTCAAGCCATCTTTCAACATGTTCTAAAATAGAAATACAGGAGGCTCATGGAGGATTTCCAATACCCCCACTTCCCGAGTTCACACCTCATAAAAAAATGTGAGAAACATAGATTTGATTGAAGATTAAAAAAAACCCCACCACCATGCTATAAGGATCAAAGAGCAAAGAGTAAGCAGACACTTAGTGTAATTGCAATTAAAACTTGGACAGAAAGAAAGCACATTGCACGACTTGCCTGAAGAACTTCATGCTACCAAATATCATAGATGGCCAAAACTGAGTAAGATCAATAGGAGCTTTGACATATAAAAACATCAGAGAAAGAGAGATGGAGAGAGATAGAAAAGGCATACATACACAGGGGGAGGGAGGGATGGAGGGAGGGAGGGAGATGCTTCAGAACTATAATGACTTTGAGATTCACAGTACAAGTTTCAACTTTGCTATGGAGAAATGATGATACACATTTTTTAAAATAAAAAACAACAACTTTCAAGCTTCCTTGTACTGGAAGTTACCACTAAACCTGTTTCTAAATAAAGTTAAATTTATTAAGGGAGGAACCCTGAAACACATTATGTGAGTTTACCTGAGGGTCACTGTTGATTTTGCGGAGACTCATGTGGCTTGGCTCTAGCTGGGATGCCAACGTGCCTGGTATGTGATATCCGTTCACTGTAAGAAAAAGACATGAAGTTCAGACCAAGGAGGCAGGAAAGGAGGGGGTGGCTTTTAAGTCACTCTGTTAAAATCAAGTATTTTACTTGATCTTTCTAAATGGTGATTAACGTATTATTTAACACTCTCCAGCACCAATTCAGTAAATGAAATACAATATTCCACAGATATTATCCACCTCTTTGTTAAATGAAGAAATATTTATTTTATTTTGTTTATGTAACCTACTCTGTGCATGCTGGGGGTGGGAAGGACGGCTTCCAAATGTTTTTTAAACATAAAACAGGTCACAATTACCATTAAAATAGGCAATAAATAATCTAGCAATTAAAAACGAAATGTTTTCTAGATTTTCTAAATGCTAAAGGAATGGGGGCTAACCTCTAACCCATAGCTGAGGAGAAATTAAGGTTCTGGGGGAAAAGGATCCCTTCAAAAGATTTTTCCTGTATAATCTGGAAATTTGGGGATTTTCGAACTCTATTATTCATGGAAGAGCTCTATAAGAACCTGAATGGCTTCTCCAGAACTAGGGGGGGGGACCTTTCTGCATGGAACTACAGAACGAAAACTCTTGGCAATGGATTAAGGCTTATTCTCTTGAACAGAGAGGAGTATTTTCCCCTAAGTCTTTTCAGGAAAGGAGATCCCCCCCCCTTGTCAGTCACTTAGAAAAAATTGCTACAAACACCGCTGAAGAACATCGAGATGAGAGCAGATGGTTTAAAACTCTCTGCAAGGGACTAGGGGGAAAAAATTGAACGTATTCAGCCATCCTATCTCACCATGATGCTGCTCTTTGGGATGCCAATTTTTTAAGGTACTGCGGAAAGGGTGGGACTTGTCAGCTGATACTGAAAAGCCCCACCCTTCTTGATCAAGGTTTTTTTTTCCCAGAAAAAAGTCAAACAGATTCCATGGCCCAAAGAAATTTGCAGATCTTAGATATATGATCCTTCCACCAATTACCTGTGTACTCACTAGAACTTTTGGACAATGTTCAGGTGTACCTACTGCATGTTGGAATTGGTTGATAAGCAACAATAACATCATACTAATCATGCCAGTTTTCAACATTCTGGATTTATCTCCTCTAGCATTTTAATGAGGGCAATGAATGGGGGGCAGGATAAGGGTCTGTGAGACAACATAAAGCCAATGGTTTAGGTTACAGTTATCCAAACCTGTGGCTTTCCTGAGGCATATGTAAAATATATAGTTAATATATACCGTATTTTCCGGTGTATAAGACGACTGGGCGTATAGGACGACCCCCTACGTTTCCTGCCAAGATATAGGGTTTAGCCTATACTCGCCGTATAAGACGACCCCTCTTCCAGCGCACACAAAAAAAAATTAAAAAAACATCAGATTTGATTTCAATATGGTAATTTTAATTCAAATGCTTATGGCATGCAGGTACTT
>JAOYMU010000098.1:50903308-50919806 GCA_025802295.1 Psammodynastes pulverulentus
TATCTATCTATCTATCTATCTATCTATCTATCTATCTATCTATCTATCTATCTATCTATCTATCTATCTATCACTTTATTGTCCTATGTATCTTTAAGAAAAACATAAGTAAAATACAGTAAATTAGGAATGGCTGCAATCATGGTATACACTCCAATATTTTTCAAACTCTAGGATTTGCATGGAACCTACAATTCCATACATAGAGCTGTTAGCACTGTAATCGCCTTTTCAGCTTTAAACAATTCATTGAATATATCATTTTGAGTCTTGTGCTTCTTATTTGATAGTCAATCTTCTGATTTATATCATTTTCCAATAGAATGGATGCCTGACTACATTTAGATACTACAGATGTTTCTATTATTCCATAAGCTTGTTTGTAAAAGTGCCAAAGTATTTATATATTTCTTTAGTTTCATTTTTGTCTATAATAACCCCTTTGGGGGTTATTCTTGAGTATTTCTACTCTATCTTTAAATGTTATTGTGATTATTTTTGATGTTTTTAAAGACGTTTTCCCCTTTCTTGTTACATTTTAACATTCTCAACTGAATTTTTGGGTTGACATATTAAAAAACATGCATTTAATTGGTGTACATCCTTCTTGTTCAAGCTTTTCATCCTTCATTTTCCCTAGGTGCCGTAACAGTTTGAACTGAAAGTCAGGTTTTTCTCCCACTTTAAGATTTGGGGAATATTTTTTCTCCTTCGGTTTTCATATATCTCTTACCTTTTTGTGTAGCTTCTCAAGTCCTTTTTCATATGAGTTCCAAACCTGTCCTATGTATTGATCTTTTCTTGTCCTGTTCTAATATTTTGCCAGTATGTTCTTCAGATCATATCTTGCTAGCACATCTACTCTTTGATTTTATTTTAGCTTAATTTATGTTCTGTTCCACAGAATTTCCATTATCTGGTAGTATCTTGGTTGACTGGATCCCATTTCTTCATCCTCTGTAATAGAATCTGTTTGATTCTAATATTGTTCATCTATGAAGGTCCATAGGCAAAATTTACATTTATGGTGCTTTAAGCCAATGTTAACAATAAACAAATAACTCCCTTCACAGAATTTTATTAACTTATCCGCTACACTATTGAATTTATCCAATCAAAATTTTACTGTAATTCCAAACTCTTCCATTTCTATCATCTATTATATTCCTGCTGCCTATTGGAAATACTTTTCTTTCCTACTTTCCTTTCTCTCTGTGTGTCTTTCTTTCTTTCTTTTTTCTTTCTTTCTTAATTTTTCCTGTACTATTACTTTGTATTTGATTTTAAGAAAGTTGTTCAGAAATACTGTGTTAGGAACACAGTATTCATTACATTTGTAGTAAGCATATGTTCTCATATTACATTAATGTTCCTTATATCCACTACTATAATTCTCATAAATATGATCTGAGATCATTTATAGGTGTATAACTGAGCACATCAGCATGATGTCATATTATGCTATACTATATAATCATCTGAGTGGCCATTCTGGGTCACCTAAATGTATTAATTCTCAAGATATCCATTTTCTCATCAGTATTTTGCCTATTTCTGAACTGTTTCTACAGCTGTTATGGTATCTCTAAGGTAGAAAATAGCTCTTTAAAATGTGAATCACAGTCTTTCCTATCTGTAGGAAATGAGTGGCAGAACCTGCAGGTGGAGTTAAATGAGAGATCAACCTAGAATCCATACAGACACAAGCAAACAAATTCCAGCCTCCCTTAAGGTCTATTGACCCTTATTTAACTTCAAGCAAGTGATAAATGTTAGTTGAAAAGATTCCTGTGCAGAGGCTTTTTAGCAATAAATCAGTTTATTTGGACCTTCAAATGTGGACTTGGACTTTCCTGCCCGATATATCTGGCTATTTACCTGAATCACACAACAAAAGTAGCATTCTACTACACTGCGTCTCCACCTGCAGCACACTGTTTGCCAAATTTTGAAAACTTGGAAGGAACATGGGAGGAGACTGAGGAACTGAAATGTGGGGGAAGCTCCTTTCTTTGTAAGATCAACAAAAAAAGACATGTTAAGGACCTCCTGTAAAATTCTGCACAATCAGCACAATTAGCTGAAGTCAGTGCTGTGTTAAAGTTACTTGCCATTGTTTTAAAGCTTCATTTCTTCCTACTATTCTTTTGATAGGCTGGTTTACAGAATTCTGCTTTAAGAGACCAAAGAGGGAAACAAGAGCTAGAAATACATCCAAAGTTCGTATCAGCACAGAAACTAGTATCACAAAATGCAGTTCCATAAACCACTTGGAGAAGAAGGATTTATTTATAACTTATACTTACAACAAATGACTCTTAGCCTGACCCCAAATGAAGACTGCACTGTATTATTTAAGAATTCATAAACCTATGACCTCAGATATCTTGTGAGCATGTTGACTTGCCTTGTCTTTGACAGATCGCTTAGGAAGCTGGCACAGACACATGTTTGCAGCATTGGACACTATGTACAGAATTTAACTATCAAACCATCAAAGCAGCAAAGTATCCACCATCCTCTTCCACACATTTCCCTGTCCTAATGCTTGTTATTCCTAATGCTTATTATTCCTCATTCTGGCTTGTGATTATTCTACACAATAGAATAATCACAATAATAGGTTGAAGTTTCCTTCCAAGGCTCTCTTTTCCATATACCTGTAGCTATTGTATTGCATTGTTTATTTTCTGATCCTCCCTCCCTAAAACCTGCAGATCTTCCATTGAGGTAGTGAGGACAGGCATATTATTAGAAAAAAGCAGGATCTGGCAAGATCAAGTCACGCTGTCAAGCATTTCATCTAACACTCTCCTCAAAAGAGTACAGTTGCCTACTCCATCTGCCTTGACATAACATACGGATTACTACTCAGCTCCAGCTGATGTTAGGAATCTGTGAAATGATTTTTAAGACCTACCTATGTCTGGCTCTGAATTCAGCTTACTCAGCCTGCAAAGAACTTAGCTTCTTTATTTCTGCCCTACCTGGGTGTTAATTGTTCAACATCATTCATAAATTGTTTACATAATACTTTATCCAGAAGTAATAAGCAGAGACTATTATTTTTAATCACAGTAAAATATATTCTAAGGTAGTTCATAAATGCAATTTATGTATTCATGATGCCACTTTGTTTTGTTGATTTATTTTTATTCACTTGAGAATTTTTAATTGTCTTATCCACAATATTCACATTTTCATATTGCCTATTCAGGCAATATTTCTGAAACATTTCTTCAAATTATAGTTCAATCTCTGTTCAAAAGATTCTTTTTTGAATCTAACAATCACTCAAAATGTATGGTATAAATATTCATTAGATATCTCTAAGGTCACTTCTCATAACATCTAGTTACAAACCTCTGGCTAAAGGTTTTGTTCAAAGTCTGAAGACCACTTTTTGAACTGTGTCCGGAGAAAACATTACACTAATCAAAACCTGCAAATTTCATGTTTACGTATTGCAAAGCAGCACCTGGAATAGCAAATCAGACACCAGCTATATTTTTCTTAGGTCAATATTTATGTTCAAGATTGGAACTCCTGAAACCTAATTTAAAAAGAAGCATTTAGGACAAATAGCCAAAACAAGTTGATTAATACCATCATGCTGAAACATTGGACAAGAGCAATGGACTATAGTGCAAGTACATAACTTGAAACATTATGCAACAAATGGCACTTCTTTCATTTACTATAGATATTGCTCCTGATAATATTCAGAGACTATATACTAAGCAGGTAGTGAATACAGAAAGAAGTTGAAGAGTCCTCATATAGTTGAAGAGTCAACTGCAATTAATGAATTACCATCAACTGCTTAGAGGGGGCTGTAAAAAGCACTATAAAGCAGTATATACATCTAAGTGCTATTGCTATTGCTATTAACATCTCCCCCTAGAGCAGGGGTGTCAAACTCGATTTCATTGAGGGCTGCATCAAGGTTGTGTTTGACTTTAGGGGGGTGGGATGGGTATGGTCAGGGTGGGTATGGCCAGCTCGACATCACTCATGTTGGGGATGCCTGTGATGGCCCAAATGCTCTGACAGTGAAAAGGGGCTCCTGAACTTCTTTCTGGCTACAACAGCCTCCTGTTACCCTCTGCCAATGAAAATGGGGCTCGACAGGGCCGCACACAGCCCTCCTGAGCTCCATTTTCACTGGCAGAGGCACTGCAAGCCAGGCCTTTGCTATTTCCAGGGCAGCCCCGTAGGCCAGATCTAAGTACCTGATGGGTCAGATCAGGCTCCTGGGCCTTGAGTTTGACACCCCTGCCCTAGAGTATTCATGTAATGGGCGATTGCCCCGGTACCATCAGACACACCATCTCAGTGTTCCTATTAGCTGTGACAAATGTTATTCTATTCGCATAAAAGCCACCACAATGTCTAGACTTTTAAGTATGATAGACTCTATAACCTTATTGGGAGGGGCAAAGTATATAGGTTTATTGTTATCACTGGCTCATTACACAAGCCTGTGACCTAGTATTATTTAATTACTCTGGGCTGTTCAGATATGTTGTAATTCAGGCTCAATGGAGTTGGTTCTTCCAGAGGTTTCGTTAAAGCATGCAACAGAGAAATCAACTCCTGACACTAGTGTTTTCAGCTGATCACCACTAAAGACACAACAGGTGTTTTGTCAAAAGCACATGGGTACAAAAGCCACTAAACACTCAAATCACATGAATTGCCCTTATCTGAGGCCAACATTTGGCTTCCCTTTTTTTGTCTGCATGCTACAAAGCGTAACTATAACAAAGCCTTCTATTATAAATGGAGCTTTCCATTGTAATCTAAACATCTCTTTTTAATTTTTGGATGGAGGTAGCAAGTACATGCAGGCCCACCCTTTCTCATCTCTTAAAAGGGTGAAATTACTGAAATTATTTTTTCTATAACATCACTGCAAAATTTCATAAGCAAAACACACATAACAGCTACTACTCAGAAAAGGGGAAATCAAGTTTCTGTAATGTTTTTCTTCTTCTGCCTGATAGTTGCCATGGACACCAGATGACTGTGTATATATCTGTGTCTAATTAGCCACCCCCACATTGCACCATAGCAACATAGCTAATATTGTTCTCTAAAGATTTTTTCCGTGGGGGGGTGGAGGAGTTTAAAGCATATAGATTTATAATGAATTATATAAAAGTAAGCAATTGGTTTCTTTAAAAGAATAGCCTTACACATATAAAATAGTAAAATAAAAAGAAGACATAAATGCTATAAATGTTATATATAACATTTTTTTTTTACCACGTTCTTGGCTTGGCATTTTTCTGAAGTATTAGCACAAAAGAATCAAAATATCTTCAAGGTGCTACTCTATTGTATAGTGGCCTGAGATGAAAAATAATAGTCGCAAATTAGGGACAAAGCTTGAAGGAAGCCACGAGTAAAACTATCTTATCTTCTATCTTGTATTATCTTTTTTTGACAGCAGCTAATGTCCTGCAAAAAGGAACAAAGGAAACATAAGGGACATGATAACGATCCATATATTATGACACTATCTCCCACAGATATCTTACATCTGATCTTCGCATTTTTTTCTCTTCTTGTGGAATCATTACAAAGCATTTAACATGGCAGCCTCATCAAAGACTCATACCCGCTCTACCATTATGGAAAGAAGGTACCTACTCCAATAAATGTTTAGAAAGAAATAAACACCTCATCATCATGTCTTTTATCAAGTCCTATTTTCTGACTATTTCTGTCTGGAGTCAATAGGTAGTTATCAAAGTTTATCAAACCTACATGCTCTGGTACTTGCAATGATCTCTTCCTTTTCTTGTATTTTGATTCCCATCAAGCCAATTTCAATAGAATACCTTTAAAACTTATTTACTAGAAAATAAATTCCAATAGTTTGGTGGAGTTATTTTCCCATGTAACGATAGAGAAACATGTAGACCAAGTTCCTTTCTGTGCTCAGATCTTCCAGTTCTCACTCTGGCTTATGATTCTACCTGCTATGTCAACAAAGCTAACCAAGAAATGTTAAACTAACTTTGAATATACCTGTACCAACTCAGTCCTTTGGTAAAGAGCACTTTCTGTTGCATTCCAAATACAGATAAAAAATAGCTTCATTATTTCTAATATGCATCTTTAAAAAGTACATAAAGAAAAAAGTCGTAAAAATGACACCTAAACTGTTCTTGTGCTATAATTCTGTACGTTATGAACCATTCAGAGAAGTTGCATGGTTGGGCAAAAACCTTGGGCCATCTCTGTTTAATATGTTTGTATGAACAAAGCTTTTCTTATTAATGATGCTGTATTTATGCAACTGTAATCTTATTATGAAATTATTTATTAATGATTAGCATTATTACAGATCTCCTTAAACTTATAAGCTCAGCGCTACTACAATACATGATCACGATAAAATATATTTATGCAATACTAAATAAACCACACTATCACTCAGTTATCATTTAAACAGTGATTCCATCGTCAGGGAATATTCTGACAATAATCAATCAATATACAAGTGAACTCTTGCCTAAAAGACAGGAAAATTTACATTTTTATCACCAGTTTAAACCTCATTTGTGATGCCTAAAGTGAATAGAATTGGTGACAGGAGACTATTGAAAAACAATAGTATAATGAATCTCATATTCAGACAATATAATGAATTTCATACAATGGCTCCTTTCTCTCCCATTAACAGTAAAGGATTCTCAACTACACACTGGAAATAAGTAACTGCTTCTCATTGAAAAAATCAGAATCCAATGAGAAACTAGGCATGAGAAACAGACATCAAGGTACGGGGACAAGCATATCGTATGAAATATTATGACTGCATTTGTTAAAATCTTACTAAAATCTAATTAAAGAACAGGAGGCAATGCATGAATTGGCATATAAAAAAGCAACAATAATTTTCAAGGATAGAAAAATGTGATGATGATCGCCTGCCGCCAATTTCTTTTCTTTTCTTTTTTGGGTAGTAATTTTGTTAAACATTACAGGTAAAAAGATAAAAGCTAACATGAACTAAAAATAAATCAATAAAAAGAAAAATGGAAAAGTAATTATTAAGACATCAGCCAGCTTTGTTCACATATCAAGGGTAGCACCTTTTTCTGTATCATTCTTGTAACCTGTCATTTTTAAAACCACTTTAAAGTTCTATCTCTGTCTTATCTGGTAAAACATGTTTCTCTTCCCTAACATCTTAAAAACACTTTCTACCTGTAATGGCAGATGCACTTAAAATTAACTTCTGGGTCTACCTTTCACAAATACCTTCACTATGTCCAATGTTAAAGCATTTTGCTCCATGCTCTATTAATAGGAATGGAGCAAATTTAAATAGTCTTCACCTTTACAATAATTGTAATATTTAGTTCCTTCTGGTTTCCTTCTAGTGTCCAACCTTTAAAGTGCAGTCCTGTTTTTTTTAAGGACTCAAAGCAAAAACATTTTCTCACATGAAGGAATATTAATTCCAAACTCTTATTTCAAATCCATCTGGACTCTTAGTCCATTGATAACTTTCCAAAATCAACATTCTAATCACCTATTTGATTTTATTTCCTACCCCTACCCCTAAAAAAAGTTTAAGTCCGTAACTTGTATTTAAAATTTATTTTGCTAAAGATTGAAGGAAACTCAACTGGTGCTGTAAAACCTATTGATCCAAAGATTCCTAGGGTCTGAAAAACAGTTAAGAAGTCATTTCCAAAAGACATTAGAAGATGAAATATACAAGCACTGTGTTCTTAAAGGTCTCAACAGTGGAATGAGCAAAGATAACTTGCCCTCATCTCCCAGATCTCTAAATCTGGTGGAGACCACTGCCCTGTGGTCTCCGGTCTAGAGCACTTCAGGGTAATCTCAAGCCTTCTCCTTTTCTGGAGAGGAATGATCAAAGAGCTGATCTACCCTGCAGTTCTGCATTCTACTGTGGTCATCAAGCTCTGCTCTTAGAAGAACTGTCTTCAGTTCACCAATTTTTCTACAGAAGTCTTTCTTACCTTCAGATTCTATTGCTCAATTCTTCTTACTCCTTTTCTCCACTTCGCTTCAAATAGAACAGTGTAATTGTTACCGTAGATTTCTTTATATGTACATGTATGTTTTTTTTTCAAATAAATAGCATGATCAAAGATGTGACAAAGATGGAATAGAATTTACAATTTACAATGTCCAGTAAAGCAACATTATTTCTTGGTTTCACAGCTGAACAGGTAGACCTTGCTTAGCAACTGCTTCAGAGAACAACAGTTTGAAGTTACAACAGTGATGAAAAAGTAACTTTATGATCAATGCCCACATTTACAACTTATTTAGGTCTGTAAGGCAAAGAAAAGCTGAAGTAATATTGTAAGCAGAGTCATGGTTTCACTTAATTATTGCTTCACTTAATGACCAAATTGCCAAAGCCAGTTGTGGTTGACAAACAAAGATTATTTCTATTCAAAAAAAAATGAAGGCTTTGGGGAAATTTGTATATTTTTTACTACTTTTGTTTTACAGAAGTTTGCAAACTATTCTAATGGAAAGAACATTGAGTAGCCTACAAAATTAACAAGAGACAGCATTTAGGATTATCCAGACAAGCTCAGTGGTATACAAAAATCTTTATAATTCACATTTCTATATGTTCATTGGATAGGAAAACTGAGAAGTCTTTTAAGATAAGGTTAAAATGAAAGACTGTTGCATTGTATTTTTATCAACTAAGCAGAACCATCTGCATTCTATATTCTGCACTTGGACAGTGGATAGTGCTTTGTTTCAGGTATAAAAAAGCTTACGCAACAGCTTTAGGTCTTAGACCTAGACCACTAAAGCTTCCAAATTCAGTGCCAGAGAGTTTTTAAAGAATCAGGATCAATTAAAGAATTTAATTATGTTCATCCATTGCATCCTTTACCCCAGCATACATATTTAAAAACCCTCTGGAAAGACCAAAGATACTGGATGCCTCCAGCTAAACACAGAGAGGAAAAAGAAAAGATTCTCGTGATGAAGCTTATCAACAAGGGTAGAGTTGGAGGAGAAAAATAGGGGAAAAAAAGAAAATGCACACCTAAAAAGGGCAATGAGGGTAAAGTTTAAAGCCATCTCAAACCTGTGGTATCACTGGCAGTGGCTATCATCTAATCAGTTGCTATGCAATAAAATCACCCCTATATTTGGGCCTAATGGAAAAAGAACTGGAGAAAAAATGTGGAACTTTGTTATTATATATGTTGACAGCAGCAAGACTATTGTAGGCACAAAAATGGAAGGACACTTCAATTCGTACTATGGATAAATGGTTACAGAAGTTGATGAAATTGGCTGAAATGGCAAAATTGACTACTTTGATTAAAGAAAAGAACACAAATATTTTTGTTTCCACGTAGAAACCACTCCTGAACTTTGTGCTTGAAGTAGAAAAGAATGAAACTTTGATTTTGGGTTTTACCGAGTAGATTAGTAGATCTTTACAGAAATGGCTTGTTCGTATTATTATGAAAAAGCAAAAAGTTGTTCTTCCCTCTTTTCCTCCCCACTGCTTTTCTATTTACTTTTGTATTTTGTATTTTACAATATTTTATAACTCAATAAAATGTTAAACTAAAAAAAAATAAATCACCCCAATATTATCTATAGTGGAATTATGACTTGAGCCAAATGTTGAGAACTCATCTGTTCTAGGCAAGCAGCCATTGTGGAGGAAGACAAAACAAGCCCATGCTGAATCATTTTCTGCAGCACATACAATTTCCCAGCATACTTTAGGTGAACAGTTCAGCCAGAATCAGACCTGGCAACCAGCATCAAACTCTCCTTTTTTAATTCTTTTCAGAATACTGGACCTCCAAGAAAAAAAATTAGGGAAGAAAAGGGAAAAGATTAGAACTGAATTTTCCAAAACAACTGGAAAACTGAGCACAATTCACCACCAGACATACAGTACTAGAAACAAGTCAAAATTAAGTGTATAAACTGGGCATATATGAGTTAATCATTACGAACACTTGTTTCGTATGCACTGCTGCACTGACTTTGATGTACAATTGGTCTCACTCAGCAATCTCATTTTCCCACAATCTGTACCTGCTATTACCAAAATTGGATTGTATGGTTCATGCTTCATCATACAGTCTCTCTCAATTAGTGCTTTAGTGCTTTCATCTTTTTTTCATGTGAAAGTAACTAACCCCATTATTTTTGTATAATGCATGTAAATTACTGGCATTTAGGAGTGCATATATTTAACATAAGTTTAAATATCTTTAGAAACACATGCTTATTTAAAAAAAAACAATGTAAGACCAGTAAGGGATAAACTAAAATTAAGTGGTAATAGACTGCTTAAAAAAATATTCTAGCAGCAATGAATAGGAAAGAAATTCAAGGTTGTCCTCTAGAAGTCCTATATAGAAGCAAGAGTACCATCTTGAGCTCAACACAAAACAAATATGCACTCCATCTGATGTAATAATTAACCAAACTAATCATATAGAAAAAGTAAATATTCATTCATTCTTCATAGGGTTACTTTCGGTTTAAAAGATATCCTTATTCTTAAGCAGGTGGTACTGGATAAGAAGTTGGAGGCTGGTGATAACTTTGGATTGTAGAAAGCTCCCTTCTGTTGTGAATTACAGTTCCTAGTTATAGCTGGCAAGATCCTAACCCTTAGCCTTATGTGATATGTTTCCATGCATACCGCAGAGAAACAAAAAATAAAAATATAACTTCTCTAAATTTGATTCTACCACTTCCTAAGTCAATGATTGTGTCATGCCATCTGCCTGTTTATCTAAGTCACTATTCCACTAACTTCCACATTAGTACTGCTCTACTGCTAAAACATCCCATGGTAGAGATTTACAGCAATCATAGCTTGATCAACAATTCAATGTGTATTAATGGATCAATACAATGCAGTAGATTAGATTTGCTCAACTTGCACCAAGTTCTATGTACAAAAATTACATATGTTCATTTACTGTATAAAAGTGTTCAGAGATTCCTGTTATAAGAAATTGCTTCCCAGTTTAAAAACTATTGTTGTCAGCAATGGCAACAAAGGTTACATTTTCTTCCTATCATGGAAATGTCTGGTGCTTGTAATGAAACAATATTCATAGAATCAAAACTTAATTTAAAAACATCACCATCTGATGAATTTGTAACTGGCTGACAAACTACTCAATGAGTAGTCCTTAATGGAACTACATCTACATGTAAGGAAGGAAGGTACAACAAGGTTCTGTCTTAGGCCCAGTACGCTTCAAAATCTTCAAAAATAACTTAGATGAGAGAATAGAAGGGGAACTCATCAAATTTGCAAATGACACTAAGCTGGCAGGAATAGCTAACACTCCAGAAGACAAGCTCAGGATCTAAAAATATCTTGACAGATTTGAACAATGGGCCCTATCTAACAACATGAAATTTAATGTGGAGAAAAGCAAGGTTTTACAGTTAGGCAGGAAAAACCAAAGGTACAAGTACAGATTAAGTGAAATCTGGCTTAAAAACAATAACTGCGAGAGGGACCTTGGAGTCCTAGTGATGATCACTTAAACATGAGCCAGCAGTGTGTGGCAGCAGCCAAAGAAGCTAATACAATTCTTGGTTGTATAAACAGAGGCACAGACTCAAAATCACGTGAAGTATTAGTAATAGTTCCACTTTATAAAGCCTTAATTATGCCACACCAGGAATATTTCTCCTTAGTTCTAAATTGCTTCTCTCCTTGATTAGTTTCCACCCATTGCTTCTTGTCCTACCCTCAGGTGCTTTGGAGAATAGCTTGACTCCCTCTTCTTTGTGGCAGCCCCTGAGATATTGGAACACTGCTATCATGTCTCCCCTGATCCTTCTTTTCATTAAACTAGACATACCCAGTTTCTGCAACCGTTCTTCATACATTAGTAATTAATAATATTGATGATATCCAATAATTGAAATTATTTTGACCAATCACAAAATTACTACAAAATTAAAATAATGCAAACAATAAAATATAAGTAGAACAGGAAAGTCTATCATACATGTGCATGCACAGATGTAAATATAAATACAGTGGAACCTCGGGTTGGAACGTAATCCATTCCAGGACTTCAGTTGCAACCTGATTTGGTCACGAACAGAAGCAAGACTTGACTGCGCATGCACCTACAATTCTGCGCATGCACGGAAGGGGAAATCACCGCAGCAGCGAAAATCGCCGTGGCTGTACTGATCGGCATCCGAGGATCTGTTCATGACCAAAAGCAACAATTTTTCCAAATTTTTGGACATCACCCGATTTGGTTGCAAACAGAAGCTTTCGTTGACCCGAGGTTCCACTGTATTTTGACTCCTGATGTCTACATGAACTATAAAGTGCCTGGAAGAAAGAACACACAGTGTTAGCCTAGTATTGAAAATATATCATTTGCCAACGTACATCAATTTCCCTGGGGATGGGTTTCCATAACCTGGAGGCCTAACTGAAAAGGCCCTCTCCCTTGTAAACAACATATTTCCCTTCATGGAAGGTAGAGGATTTGAACAGACATCTCTAAAATGACCAAGCAAATCTGTACACAGCCTGTTTTGTTCTGTGGTCATGAGTATGTTTAAAAGACTCATTGAAATCTCTTAAGCAGAAAAACTTGGATGATTTTGAGCCAGATGTATCTCAGCCCATTCTGCCTCATTGTGGGGAATCATTGAAAGAATCTTATATATATTGAAGGAAGGGTTAGATAACTGATTTATCAAATTGGGGAGAGGCACTTCTTTGATAAATACTCTCAAATTGTATTCATACTGTATGGTTTTGTATTTGTTTTCTAATTTTAATCCTGTATAGCAGTCCTGTAAAGAAGCTCAGTACTATTATCATCCCTCCTTTTGTAAATATAGGCCCCAAAGATGAATGAATGAATTTGGTTTATTTAGGACTATCAAGTAATTTCTGGAGAGTAGGAGGATTTAATTTTTTAGTCAATGTACTAAAATTCAGTCCCTTCAAATCATGAAGTTGATTCAAACAGATTGTAGGTGCCTTTTGTTATCATTCAGCACCTGATTTTTCTCTCTCATTTGTTCCTGGACACACGTTTTCTCAAGTATATGAACTGGTAGGTTTTTGTTCAACATAAACAGGTGACAGGAGTGGTAGATGGAAATGTGACTCGAGTTTTGTGTCGTACAAGAGCCATTGGTACTGACCCTGCCAATTCAGCTGCTGCAGACACACTCTGGTAAGGAAATACTTTCATTCCCACAAGGCACTAAGATCTATAAAGCAATAATTCATACAATAGAGAATAAAGTGCTTTGCATGTAAGAAGTCCCTTTGAAGTCAAGATGATTTAAAGGACTCTGTCCTGTATGGAATGAAGAGAAATCCCAATTACAACTGCTTTGAGTTCCTGTAGAAGAAGCAAGTTATAAATCACACAAGAATCATTTAGGATTGGATTAAACAATGTGCTGAGGAATGAATAGAAGCTATAAAGAATGATGATAGCATACCCCAAAATAGTGCTTGCACTGAAGCTAAATTTCCAGGATACATACTTTTCTTGTTTTTAAAATTTGCCCACAACTATGAGAACTATGCCAATCTAAAGGTCGGCCGTTCAGCGGTTTGAATCCCTAGTGACGCATAATGGGGTGAGCTCCCGTTACTTGTCCCAGCTTCTGCCAACCTAGCAGTTCGAAAGCTGTAAATAATGCAAGTAGAAAAATAGGAACCGCCTTTGGTGGGAAGGTAACAGCATTCTGTGTGCCTTTGGTCATGCCAGCCACATGACCACGGAGACGTCTTTGGACAGTGCTGGCTCTTCGGCTTTGAAACGGAGATGAGCATCGCCCCCTAGAGTCAGGAACGACTAGCACATAAGTGCGAGGGGAACCTTTATCTTTACCATGAGATCTCAAAATCCTTATTTAAATAACATAAAGATTCTTAAAATGATGTGTTTGTGCCATCAGATTCTGTAGAGGAAGAGTAATTTCTCATTCATTTCTAGATAACTTTTAAAACTTGGATTCAATGCAAATATTTGTTGGGCAGATTTTCCTGTGGCTTACAGTGAGATAAATAATGAATTGTTTCTAAACAAAATAGGCTTCTTTCTATTATTTATTTAACAGAGGTGCTTATTTGCACATCCTGCCCCATAGCCATTGCCTTGGACACACCTGAAGTAGGAACCATATCAAGATTTTTATAGTCACAAGATATATATGTGGGGGTCATAACTATATCTAATATTTTATCCAAATATTAGGACATTAATATCTTAGTAGTAAGTTTTGTCTTCATGTCATGTTAACATGTTAGAATGGAATAAAAAGATAAACAAGATACTTGTTGAACAACTAGTATTCGTACAGCTAGTCCCAACTTTACAACTGCAGTTAGGACCAGAACCTCTGCCACTAAGACGTACGGTTGTTAAGGGAATCATGCCCAATTTTGCCAAAAAAATGTCATCGTTGTTAAGCAAATCATACAGTCATTAAATGAATCTGGCTTCCCCCATTGACTTTACTTGTTGAAAGCTGGCTGGAAAGGTCACAAATGGCGGTCAGGTGACCACAAGATGGTACAACTGTTGTAAATATAAACTAGCTACCAAGCACCCAAATCGCAATTGTGACTCTGGGGATGCTGCAAAGGTCATAAGTACAACCAGTTGTAAGTCACTTTTTTCAGTGCTTTGTAACTAAAATAAAAATATGAGGTTATATAGAATCATATTAATAATTTAGGTCCAAAGTATTCTAAAATAGTAAACTAATGTCTGACACCAGAGGAAGGATTTGTAGAGGTTTTACAGACGATAGGTAATGTTAATACAGGTTGTCCTCAACTTGCAACCACAATTGAGCCCAAAATTTCTGTTGTTTAGCGAAATAGTTGTTAAGTTAATTTTGCCCCATTTTACGACTTTTCTTGACCCCATTGTTAAGTGAATCACTGCAGTTGTTAAGCTGGAACACAGTTGTTAAGTGAATCTGGCTTCCCCCTTGACTTTGCTTGTCAAGAGGCCACAAAAGGGGATCACATGACCCCGGGACACTGCAACTGTCATAAATATGAGTCGGTTGCCAAGTGTCTGAATTCTGATCACAATGACCTTAGGAAAGTTGTGCTGGTTGTAAGTGTGAAAAATGGTCATAAGTCACTTTTTCAGTGCTGTTGTAACCTTGAATGGTCACTAAATGAACTGTTATAAGTCGAGGACTACTTGCACCTGAAAAGATTTAGCAATTATAGTAATAAATAACGAAATGGGATGTCACTTCCTAGAAAGCAAGTTACAATGTAATATTTGAGCTGCATCATACATGCTGGTGAAAGAAGATTTGGTGGTGTTTTTTGATTTGGGAAAGTTGTGGAGAAATCTTGGTTGTAATGGAAAAAATCAGGGTTTTGATATACTTAAAAATCTGTGTACATAACAAAATACAGTATATAATGTTCTCAGCTTGAGGAAGAGAAAACTAAGCATAAAATTTAAGATGGAACTTGTTTCTCTACATTTATTTAGTTTCTATGAATGAAACTAATGAAAAAAACATTAATTTAATTGTATCTCAGCCATTCCTTAGAGTGCAGGATTGTCTTTTATGCCAAATTGTATGCAATGCAGTTTGGGGAATAGCGGGAGAGTCTTTTGCACATGTGAATCATATATTTTCCTAACTTGAATTCCTCCCCTACGATATAGCATTAATGAATAACAATGCTATTGTTCTTAGGGCTTTAGCTCATGCTCTGGTTGATCAGACCTATCCAGGTGACTTTAATCAAGCAATGATGGAATTGGGTGCCACTGTGTGTACTCCCAAGACCCCATTATGCAAGGAATGTCCAGTGAAACGGCATTGCAGAGCTCTCCATCAAGTAAGGGCACGCTGTTTGTTTGAATGCTCCACCCAGATCTGGGGTGCGGTGCATTGACTTTGTATCTTAAACTAAAACACCGTGAGCACATACATGTGTGGAGTAGATGAAGATTCCAGGAAGACAGTAGATAGGATCACACAGTGGTGGGCTACAACCAGTTTAACAACCGGTTCGGTGAGAGCGCACTTTCTGCACGCTTTGCACATGCACATCTAATGTGCACTTTGCACACATGCGCAGCGTTCAAAAAATGCCAATTTTGAGCTTAAAAACTTACCTTCTATGTCAGCACTGGTAAACCAGCTGCAGCACCGCAATCCGCTGTGCCATGCGAATCAGCTGAACTAAAAAACAGGGAAATATAGGACAGGAAAGGGCAAGGGTAAGTGGGCGGGGCCAACTGCCCACCGGAACTACCAGCTTGCTAGAACTGGCCCGAACCGGTAGCAGCCCACCACTGGTCTTAATATACTTGAACAGCATCATGTTGCTTTAGTACAGTGTTCCCAACCCCCAGGCCGTGGACCGGTACCGGTCCGTGGATCAAACAGTACCGGGCCGCCCAAGGAACTTTAAATAATTTAACTGTGGGTCCTCCCGCCTCCTGAT
>JAOYMU010000098.1:51031463-51044614 GCA_025802295.1 Psammodynastes pulverulentus
GTAAACCGCTTAGAGAGGGCTGTAAAAAGCACTGATAAGCGGTATATAAATCTAAAGGGCTATTGCTGCTATTGCTATCTCTCATTCTGATCCCGTGGGCCTGCGGATGCTGCAGCGGTCATTAAGTATGAAAAAGCAGACACGAGTCACTTTTTTTCCCCAGTGCCGTCGTAACTTTGAATGGTCACTAAGGGAACTGTTGTAAGTCGAGGACGACCCGTCCTCCTTTTCGACTTAGGAAAAAAGATGGTTCCTGCCCATTAGCTGGAGTAGATTGTGGAACAAGGGAAGCTGTTGTGCCTTTGGTGCGCATCAGAGGGCAGCACAAACTGCCGGCTGTCCATTCTCGCAGCCATGCGCCGTTGTTAGGAAGCATCAGAGAATGGGGGGAGATCTCCAGAATCCCTGCAGTCAAGGGCTATCAGCGGAGGGGGGTGGGTTCAAAAATTTTAGCAAGGGTAAAGTTGCCAGATGTCCTGCTTTCCAAAGCGGGACCTCATTGACCGGGGGAGGGGGAGCGTGCATGCACAGAAGGGTGGAGGGTGAGCGCGTGTGCGCATGCGCAGAAGGGTGGGGGCAAGCGTGGCGGAAGCGCGCGCATGCGCAGAAGGGTGGGGAGAATTTAGGGGAAATTTTTTTATTATTATTTATTTTGAAAAATTGGGACTTTTAGACCACGTCCCGGGACGTGGGACAGATTCCCCAAAAGCGGGACTGTCCCGTGAAAATCAGGACGTCTGGTCACCTTAAGCAAGGGGTTCTCTGCCTGGTTGCTGGGTTGGCATGGCCTAGTTGGCCGCCTGCACCATGGTGGGGCGCGTTTTTGCCCTCCCCAGGCTCCGGAGGCTTTCCTCGAGCCTCAGGGAGGCTCCGGAGGCCAGATTCCTGAACTTCTGGTAGGCCCGTTTATTGCCCTCCCTGAGCCTCCACGCGTGCTCTGCACTTACCTGCATCCAAAACGGGCCGTGTGGGGATTCCTGGGTCAGCCAGGAGTGGGATTTGGGGGTTCTCCGAACTGCACAGTATCTTAGCTAGAGGTTCTCCTGAACCCCTGCAAACCCCCAGCAGCCCATCGCTGGCTATCAGCCCCAACCTGCAGGGCAAATAACAGGAGCTTCTCAGTGAAAACACCGGAAGGTTTTGGATGGCTCTCCTGACTCTTGTTTGTAAGAATCCACCTGGGCCAGCATAGAAACTTATACACATCGGTGAATTTATTTGCAGTCTTATTTGCAGGAACGAAAGCCGGGTAGCCTCAATTAAGCGCCGTCGGTTTTAATTTCTGCATTGCTTTTTAAGAAACCCTGGGAGTTTCGTCTTGCAGTGTGGACATTTATATTGGGCCTTACGCCAGTTTCTGAGACCACAAATGATTGTCTTTTGAACAGTGTTCCCTATTGGAGAGTATTGAAAAATCAAAGAAACCCCAGCCTAATCAAGGAACCACCAAGATCAATTCCACCAACACTGACAGGGCAAGCCACTTGTTTATCTGCAGAAAGCAAACCTTACCCCCTTCTAGCACTGATGGTGTTACCCAGTTGGGTGATGAAACGTCTGCAAGAAAACAAGCAAGCTCAGAGAGCACCAAGGATTGCACTGTCAATATTTTTCTGGATTTCCTTTCTCTCTCTCCCCCCCCCCTAATCTTTACCTGCCCTCTTCCGTTAAGAGTTGACACAGAGTTAGACCTCAATGCTTTGCAAAGGAGCTCCGTGCACGACACGCTGCCATGTCCTCCTCTCTCGGGACACTTGTGGGCACCTCAAAAAGAGAAGAGTCTTGAATGCCCCCTGACCTTAGATACTCCTGCATTCGGGAGTTCCTTCTCTGGAGGAGATGTTAGCAGAACCTATTTTGGAATGTCCCGGGCACGGAGCCGAGCCTTGTCCTGGAATGTCAGGCTTAATGTCGGACTCGATGCAGTCGGAATAGCAGCCGATCCAATGCTTCCCTGGGACTCTGGTTTGGAGAGCATCGAGGCAGTGGCTGCGGGACAGCTCAGCTGTTCTGTTTCAGACTTCAGAAATGCTGTGCTGGTTGTTTCTTTTCCTTTTTAGCTTACCCCCCGTGGCCTGCAGTAAATGCGCTTTGCGGGATACTTTTCAGCAAGTCTTAATGTCATGAAAACAGGTGCTCGTTCAAGGCAGTGCTCATTGACAAAAAGGGGGGTTGTCACTCTTATCAGGAAAAGGCAGGTGGCCGGAGAGGCTGTTGCGCTAACCGAGATGCAGAAAGGGCCCGGTTAGTGGCTGTGGTCTGGGCCGGCACCAGCGTCGTCTTTGTCGGGTGCACAGCCTCTGTGGGCCATTCTCCCCACTGCCCTCCCTCCAGCCAAGGCAGAAGACAGCAAGAAGGAAGGAGTTTTTCTCAGGACGTTTGCTCGGGGGTCTTCTGTGTGTCGGGAAGAACCAAGCTGCAATTCGAATTCGCTTTCTCCTGCCTGCATCAGTCCTCCAGAAGCAGATGGCATACAAGGATGCTCAATAATTTAAAAAAAAATGGAAAAGGAAGCTGAAAAGTTTGAATGTTGACCATTTTCCAGATTCGACTGAATGTTAAGTTAGGTTCCATCTTGCTCTATCAAGATGTTGTCCTACTGTACTATTCAGATCACAGGAGCTCTTCGTCTTCACAGTGGTTGGTGTATGACGAATGTTTTAAGTTAAATTTATTATAAAAAGAAATCCTAAACTTGCATGTCTGGCAGGCTCAAATATGAGTAGAGTAGAGTAGGGTAGGGTAGGGTAGAGTAGAGTAGAGTAGAGTAGAGTAGGAGTAAAGTTGATGATAGGGATAGTGATAGGGATAGGAAGTAGAGTAGAGTAGAGTAGAGTAGAGTAGAGTAGAGTAGAGTAGAGTAGAGTAGAGTAGAGTTGAATTGTTTATTGGCCAAGTGTGATCGGACACACCAGGAAGTTGTCTCTGGGGCATAAGTTCTCAGTGAACGGACATACTACAGCAAAGCGATAAGTTATAGATCATAAATCATAGTTACACTCATTCATCATAAGATACAAACAAGTGATAAATCATAAGATACCAATACATGGTATACAACTATTGTAAATACGATACATGCTGCAATGGTTGCGTAATGAGCAGACAATTTTTTCCAGTGCAGTGGTCTCTCAACGAACGGTTATAAGTCAAAGACTTCCTTATAGTATTGGTTTCAAATGTTTAGGAAGTTGATTTCTTGGACCAAAAAAGCCCCCAATTAAACACTCACAAGCAACTTAAAGATTAAGGCATTTCTTAACAACAGAAAAGCTTTGGAGGAATGTTTTTCCTTCTAGGCAGCTTTCTACCTTCAAAACGATCCTATAAGGCACTGCACATCAGAACAATTACACAACAATAGTTTTTTCCCCCATGCCATCACTCTGCTAAACAACTCATTCTCACAACATTGCCAGACTATCTGGAAAGGCAGTACCACCATCATTATTCCCATCTTCCCTATTCCCTATCTCCTTATCGTCTTTTGACTATAAGGTTGTTGCTTGTATCTTACGATTTATATTGTTTACTTAGTATCCTAGTATGATTTATGTCGATTGCTTATTTAGTATCCATGACTATCACTAAATGTTGTATCTAATGTTTTATGATGAATGTATTTTTACCACGACTATGATAATGATCCATCACTATTGTTGTATGTACACGGAGACAAATTCCTTGCGTGTTTAATCCCATTTGACCAATAAAGAATTCTAATTCAAATTAAAAGTTTGAATGAGTCCTATAGTTATTCATGTATGATATTAGGGGAATATAATTCCAGAGAAGGTCTAAATCTTTTCAAATTATTTTAAAAAGTATTCATCATGTGTATCAGTATGGAGCTCTCCTTCATTTCCATTCACATCACGCACAGTCCCTGTAAATATCAGCAAGTAGATAGAAAATTCAAATCTCCTATAACAAAATAACACTAAGACTTAAGTCAGTTTATTATATAATTTATTTTTAAGGATTGCCTGGATTCAGGATTGACCCTGAATATTCACTTGTAAATATACATCAGACATCAGTCACAAATTACAACAACCAAGCAACATGACTTTCTACTTCTTGCAGTGACTCACCCCTCACCCACTCTTGTAATGTGAGAAGCTTTTTCTTAGCCTCGACCAGGGAACCTGTCAGTATTGCCAAAAGTCAAGGCAATCAAGGTTCATGTCAATGTCAACCCCTTGACATTGGTCTTGATTGCTGGCAATTTTATATTTACTGTTTTTAATAAGGATCTGCAGTTGCCTGAATATGCTAGATCTTGCTATAATTATTTTTTTGTTTTTTTTAATGTGTGCAAATTATTCAATACTGAAATTCTATACTAGTGGAATACTTGGTTGAACACTATTTCTGAAGAGCTAAACATTATTTTTTGCAAACCGTTTCAGGCAGTGAAAAGTTAATTACTAAAAGTCATGGGCTGATCCTTGTACATTTACACAAAAAAATATCGTAAATGTCACAGAATCATTTTTTTTGCACAACTACAGTGTGGTTTGAGTTTAGTATTTTATCTAAAATACTTAGTTTGGGGGGGGAGGGGGAAAGTCCAAAAAAGAAAGAACTCTTCTTAATATATTACTTATTGTGAGAGGATTTTGGATTGTCTAAAAGATCATAGTATCTTCAATTAAAGCATCTTTATATTTCACCATTTGCCCCAGACATATTTGTTAAAAATCCTGAGTTACTTTCAGATCTGAAATGTTTTTGAATGGTTACAAATTTATAGGAACAAAAAAACAAACCTGTTTTAGTTTTTATAGACAGTTTAGAAGTATTGTTAATGTAGATGTTAACTATTTACAATGGTAGAATATAACAAAAGAATTTTTAAAAGGTAGCTAAGTTGTACCATAAATATCCATGCCTAAATTTCAAGTCATGTCCTTCTAACTGAAAAAATTTCTATTTCTCAGCAACACCCATTCTTTCATCCAAACTAAATAAGTTGCAAGTCAGATAAACTCAATATTTAAAGTAGAAAAAAGAACTTCTGGTTTTGAACATTGTTACGATTGAATTTGAAACAGAATCGTGCACACAATGAACATATTATTGCTAAACTGTATAAACTTTTTATTGAAAAGTCACTGTGCTTGTGTTACCTTTAAAAAATTGTTCCTGACTTTCAGATTGTTTAAATAGTAGTAAAGTAGGATGGAAATTTTATGAAATAAATTAACATTGCACTGATTACTTTGTAACAGGAGAAAATGTGGCCTCTTCATAATAACAGAAAACTCCACTGAATCATATCAAAGACTTATTAATGTCAGCATCTGATTTCTGTATTGGCCAACTATGCACATGGGGGAAGTTCAGAAAGAAGACATGAAAACAAGGATCTTCTTGTACTATTTTTTTTTCCAGAAACTATATTGCTTTTGATCACATGCGATTATCCTCATGTATGTATCAATCACATGCGATTATCCTCATGTATGTATCAATTTCTTTTTCAAAGCTGTTCAGTTTGATGCCATGCTATCACACATCTGATCCATTGGAATTCCTTTCCCTGGGCATTGAAAAAAAATGCTATTTTCATTTGCTGTGTCTGCTCCACTGCCAGTTAACAGTACTATAAAAGAAAGAAAAAAAGAAAGAAAGAAAGAAAAGAAAGAAAGAAAGAAAGAAAGAAGGAAGGAAGGAAGGAAGGAATGAAGGAAGGAAGGAAGAAGGGTGTGTGTATATGTGCGGGGTGGGATCCCACAATGCACTGCAATCACAATCCAGCTCGAAATTCTTTGGGGAGCAGCCAAGACTTCTGACACTTGGCAAGCAGGGCTCAGTTGTTCAAAGTCAGCCATTTTCAGATCTGTGGACTTCAACTCCCAGAATCCTCCAGCCAGCCGTGCAGATGCGGAGGGGTTGAGCCGGTCTTTGCCCAAATAAATTTCATAAATAAATAAAAATAAATAAATAGTGAAATTGCAAGGTCCCAGGATTATGCGCTTTGAGAGGGGTGGACTTCGACTCCCGGAATTCTCCATTCAGCATGGCTGCCTGAGGGATTCTGGGAGTGGAAGTCCTCCCTCTTAAAGCATGATGGCTGAGGGATTCTGGGAGTTGGAGTCCTCCCTCTTAAACCACATGGCCTCAGGATGTTGCAATTTCATAATGCCAGTTGCCAAGCACCCAAATTTTGATTACAGGTTCATGGGGATGCGGGAACAGACATAATCCCTGTCGCTAAGCAACACGGTTGTTAACTGAGTGTTGTCCTCACTTTACAACCTTTCTTGCCCACATTGTTAAATGAACCGCTGCAGTTGCTAAGTCCATCACACGGTTGTTAAGCGAATCTGTCTTTCCATCGACTCTGCTTGTCAGAAGGTGGCAAAAGGGGATCACGAGACACCCCCTCCCCCCCCCAGGACACTGCAACCCTCCTAAATATAGAGGTCAAGAGTCCGAATTGTGATCACGTGTCCATGTGGATGCTGCAACAGACGTAAGAGTGAGCACCGGTCATAAGTCAACTGTTTTTTCCACTCCTGTTGCAACTCCGAACAGTCACTAAGCGAAAAGTCGTAAATTCAGGACTTCCAATACAGAAAATGCCTATTATTCTTCCCTGTTTAGTAGCAGAGGCAGCCACTCCTAGGGACATAAATCACTGCAGTTTAGTCTCATTGCAACCTTTTGATTTTACCTGTCCTGAGATTAACTTGGGCCCTTGATTCGAATCTAGCCAATTGCCTATTTTTTTTGCAAACTGCCCTTCCTATTTGCATAAAGAGAAATTTTAGGGTTCTTTGAGTGATAAAGGAAAGTGATCAAAACTTAATCACGTTGTGACGCCCGTTTCCCAGCTGGCGGAAACACCCATCTGAGGTTGGGGACAAACCACACAATGTCACAGGTGGGGGACGTGAAGCCATCATGCAAATCATGTGGAAAACGTCATTTGCATCCCTGGTGAAGTTCTTTGCATGGAGAGGCCCTTCCCCACTGGAGGGTCCCTATAACTGCAGGGGTCTCCTGGGGGGTGGGGGTTAAAGGTTGCCAAATGATGGGGTGTTATCACCCAAGCTCCGACATTTTGACAGGTGTGGCAGGTTGATCCCCCACCAAATGGGGAAGGGGTCCCAGGATGCCATATGTGGACAGGCACCCAAAGCTGGATTAGAGGGTCATAAATATCGTAATCTAATAGAAGGGGAAAAGAAAGAGAAAGAAGTAGGGAGGCAGGGAGGGAGAGAGAGAGAGAGAAACAGAGGGAGAAAAATAGAAAAGAAAAAATAAAATAAAATAAAAAGGGAAGTAAAGAATGGATAGAAGGAAGAACAGAATAAGAAAGCAAGAGAGAGAAAGCGAGAGAGAGAGAAAGCAAGAAAGAACGAGAGAGAAATAAATAAGAAGAGGAAAAGAGAAGGAAGGAAGGAAGGGTAGAAAGAAAGAAAGAAAGAAAGAAAGAAAGAAAGAAAGAAAGAAAGAAAGAAAGAATAATAAAATAGAGAAAAAGGGGAGAAAGAGGGAGAGAAGAAAGAAATGAAAAGAGAAAGAAATAAAAAAGAAAAAAAGAGAAAGAAAGAAGAGAGAAAAGTAAAGAAGTAGAAAGCGGGCAAGAGAGAAAGAGAAAGAAGAAAGAAAAAAATAAATCAGAGAGAAAGAAGGAAAGAGAAAATGGAGAGAGAGAATAAAGAAATGAAAAGAGGGAAAGAGGAGAAGAAAAAGGGAGCTGAGGAAGGAAGAAAAGAGGAAGGGGGAGGACAGAGGAAGAAAGGAAAGGAAGGAAAAGGGAGGGAGAGAGAGAGGAAGATAGTGAGAGAAAGGGAGGAATGGTGGAAGAATAAAAGGAAGACAAAAAGGGACAGAAGCAAGGGGGGAGAGCAGGAGAGGGTGGAAGGGAGAGGGAGGAAGGAAGAAGAAAAGAGGAAGGCAAAAAGTAAAGGAAGAAGGAAAGAGGGTGGAAAGAAGGAAGGGGAGGGAAGGAAGAAGGAAGGAAGGAAGAAGGAAGGAAGGAAGGAAGGAAGGAAGGAAGGAAGGAAGGAAGAAGGGCAGGGGAGGGAGGGAAGAAAGGTATGCATTCAGGGAGAACCTTGCTTGTCTGACAAACCATCGCAACACCTTCATCTCCCTCTGAATGGAATCCCATGTTTTTTGCTGCAGGGGAAAATCTTCACTCTTTGTTGTCCACCACGGCTGAAAAGAGCTGAAAAAGAGCCACATAATAACCACTTAACACAGGAAGCCCTTCAACAAGGACATCTTGTAGGGTTCCCCCTCCCCACAATTCCTCCCTTCTGTAACCCACCAGGGCCACCGTTTTGCAAACTGGCCCTGGAAATTCTTCCACCCAGAATGCGACCTTCTCCCCAGAGGCTTCCGTTTTTCTGCCTCATTCCCAAAGGAGAATCCCTGCAGCGGTTCTCTTGAGGCTGCCTCGGGGGTTGAGCCACGGTTGAGCCACGGTTGAGCCACGGTAGACGGGGTTGGCTTCTTCCACCCGTTTGATCCAATTTTCCAGCCTTGGGGGGGGGGAACATCTGGAGAGACTATTTGGAGAAAGATACGCCTTAAGATGACATGAAAAGTAGGGATTTGCACTTTGCACGAGGAAGGAGAGACACTAAGACCATAAGTAAAGTAGCTCAGTGATAAAAGAGAGTATTTGTAGCTCAGAGTTGAACTGTGGGGTCTTTTGGTTTCCTTGCAGACCTTTCATGACCCAGCTGGGAAACGTCATCACTGCTAGACGGGAGGTGGGTTGCAGGGAGGAGGAGGAGGGGTGAGGGGGAGGATTGCGGGGGTGCTGAGTGTGGTGGTTTTCTTGCAGACGTTTCATGGGCCTACTAGGGAACATCAACAGTGCTAGAAGGGAGTGGGGTTTCTGAAGAGGAGGAGGAGGAGGAGGTGGTGGTGGAGTGAAGAGAAAGACCAGGGGAGACAGGATAGCATTCTTCCAGTACTTGGGGGGCTTCCCCAAAGCCCCTGAAGGCCAGACAAGGAATAATGGATGGAAACTGAACAAGGAGAGATTCAACCTAGAAAGAACGAGAAACTTTCTGACAATCAACCCATGGAACAGAAGTTGCCCTCGGAAGTTGTGGGAGCTTCATCCCTGGAGACTTTCAAGAAGAGACTGGCCTGCCACTTGTCAGAAATGGGGTAGGGTCTTCTCCTTGTGCAGGGGGTTGGACTAGATGACCTACAAGATCCGAACTCTGATTATCTGTTATCTGTTAAAGGAGGAGAAGGAAGAGGAAGGACTCTGGGGTCCATGGTGCTCTCTGAGCTGGGTGGTTTTGTTGCAGACATTTCCTGACCCAACTAGGGAACGCCGTCAGTGCTGGAAGGGAGTGGGGTTTGTGGAAAGGAGGAGGAAAAGGATTGTGGGGTTCTTGGTGCCAAGTTTGATTATTTTCTTGCAGACGTTTCCTGACCCAAGTAGGGAACAGCATCACTGCTAGGAGGGAGTGCGGTGTGAATAGAGAACTGTGAGGTCCTAAGTGCTCTCAGGATGTTTTTTTTACAGACATTTTAATATCCAACTAGGGAACATCATCAGCACAAAAAATGAGTGGGGTTTGCTGAGGAGGTTCCCCAGTTGTGGGCTAGAAAACCCCCAAGCTCAGAGAGCCCAAGGCCCCCACAAACTAAGTTGGCTTAGCCATGGACAGGGCAGAATGTGAAGATGCTTGATGTAACCATGACCCCATCCTGGCTTTTCAGACACACCTGGAATTCAGAGGACTTCAGCAGTGGCCCAAATTGTGGAAACCTTTTTTTGGGTGGGGGTGTATTTTAGAGGTTTGATGGGTAATAACAACCACTTTTTGTTTTGGAGTAGTACCATAAAATTATATATCAATGGAAAATAATTTAATCAAGTATCTAATGCAATAACTGTTATGGTGGATTTGCTATTAGAATAGCAGTTATAAAGAAGAAAAGTGAAACACCTAGAAGAAACAAGATATACAAAATTATCACGTTAATAAAAGTTGGATAACGTTTAGCATGAATTACGGCCTTACATCGTCTTCCCATGGAGTCTTTTAATTCTGCAGCTGTTATGTGAAACCAAGATGGAATGATGGCTTTTATTAACTAGGTTTTATTGCTGTGTTGCTTCTGACCTATAACTTTTCATAGAATATAGATAATGGAACAAACTTTGCTGCATTACATTCTTGATTAAATTATCTTTCCATTGATGTATAATTTTATGGTACTTAATCCCCCAAAATGGTGCTATTAGCCATCAAACCCATCAAAAATACAATTTCCCTCCCACAATGTTGGCTACTGTAAGTAAATACAAAAGGTCAGTTTTATTTAGAAAAAGCACCTCCCTCCCTCCATTTTCTTTTCCTTTTTTTTCTCTCCCTCCCTCCCTCTTTCTCTTCTCTTCTTTCTTTCTCTATAGCCACCACACTTACGGTAACTGGGCAGTTTGCAATTCTCAAATCCTAAAACAAACCAAACAAATTAAGAACCACGACAACAACTGTTTTAAATGCACAAAGTATATTTATTTCGCTTCCAGGGGAGTAAGAGAAAGTTCTGGGCAATTGTGCCTTTGGCACACGCGTCTTCACATCTGCAGGCTGGGGAGATGACCCCGGCGACTGGCACCCCGGGGGTCTCCCTCTCGCTTCCGGACGTCCCACCTTCTCTCCGGACTGAACGGGGCCTCTGCGGACGCTCCGTGTTCGGTGCTCTCTTGGTGCCCGGCGGCTGCTTCCCGCGAGTGGCCGGTGCTGCTTTCTGGTCTGAAATCGGGTGGCTGCTCGATTGGAGGACTCAGTTGCTCCAGCTGCCTCCAGTGCGGCTTGGAAGGGGAGGTCCGAGGGATTCTGGGAGTTGGAGTCCTCTCCTTGAGTCCGTAGCAAGCGGCGGCTTCGCTCAGGACTGCAATGTACTCGCGGATCGTCTCCCCTCCTGGTCGATCTCCGCCTGTAAGGTGGACCAATGGTTTTAAAGTAATCTCACCCTCCACGCCCCCACCCTGCCTCTTTCTTTCCTCTTTCCTTCCTTCCCTCCCTTTTTCTTCCTCACTTTATTTCCTTTCCTTTCGTCATATATTTTTCCTGCCTCTCCTTCCATGCTTGTTACCTTCCTTCCTCGTCGCGTCACCCGCGTGGAGGCGGTGGGTGCCTGTGGCGTCCGTGGCGTCTGCTGCGGCGTTTCCCACGGCCAGGCAGTTCCACGGGTGCCGTCCGGGAAGCCTCTGGACCACAGGAACTTAGGGGAAGCGCTCTTCTCTCATCGTGGACTTATCTGCGAGGCCCTTTGCTTCGCGGGAGCCCCGTAATTGGCCCATCTATGATTTCCAGCGCTCCTCGCCTGGCCTGAGTGGGGCCGGGGGGGGCGCCTGGTCATCTGGGAAGAGCCAGGGATGCAGAGCCCGGGCTGGCTGGGAGGGTGGCCGGCCATGCCGCCTGGACGCCCCCCAAGTCCCTCAGCTGCTTTGTGCTCTGTTCTCTTCCAATCCCCCCCCCTCGCCGCCAGCCTCCCGTCGGGGTGGAGGGTAGAGTGACCTCAGCTCTTTATTGAGTGGACCAGTAGGAGGAAGGAAGGAAGGGCTGGTCCCAGGGCTCCCACCTTTAAAGGGAGGGTCCGGCAGCTCAGCCAATCAGGCTCCCTCACTCCCCCCCCCGTAGGGTGGACGAATGACCTTAAGATAATCTCACCCTCCAAGCCCCCCTCCTCCCCGCCTGTAAAGCGGACCTGAGTGAAGCCTTCCTGTCAAGGCTCCACAGTTTTATTACAGGGATCTCCAACTTTGGCAACTTTTAAGACTTGTGAATTCTGGGAGTTGAAGTCCGCAAGTCTTAAACTTGCCAAGGTTGGAGACCCCTGCAGTTCATTCGCGCATTCAACAGAGACATTGGTGGGTTTTGCTCATTGATGTTTTAAAACAATTAGATATGTTTGACTCGGAAGTCCATGCAGGGCTCGGAAGGGGAGTGACTCAGGTTGACACACGTGTGAGTCGTTGCAATTGTGTGTCCTCCGGTCTGGTCTCCTGCAGCTGTGGGGCCATGTTGCAGCCTCCATGGCTTCCATCCTTCCTTCCTTCCTTCCTTCCTTCCTTCCTTCCTTCCTTCCTTCCTTCCTTCCTTCCTCTTTTTACCTTTTCTTTCTTTCTTTTGTTTTTCTTCTCTTTTAGTTTCTTTCCCTTTCTTCCTTTCTTTCCCTCTTTTTCTTCTTTCCCTTTCTTTCTTTCTTTCTTCCTTTCTTTCTATCTCTCTCTCTCTTTCTTTCTCTCCCTTCCTTCCTCTCTCTTTTTACCTTTTCTTTCCTTTCTTTTTCCTTCAGTTTCTTTCCCTTCCTTCCTTTCTTTCTTTCCCTCATTTTTCCTTTCTCTGTCTTTCTTTCCCTCTTTATATTTCTTTATTCTCTCTCACCATTTTCTCTTTTCTTCTTTCTCTCTGATTTATTTTTCTTTCTCTCTTCTTTCTTTTTCTCTCTTGCCCGCTTTCTACTTTTCTCTCTTCTTTCTCTCTTTTTCTCTTTTTCTTTCTTTCTGTTTTCATTTCTTTCTCTCTTCTCCCTTTTTCCCTCTCTCTTTTTCTTTATTTTATTATTCTTTTTATCTTCTTTCTTTCTTTCTTTCTTTCCTTGTCTTTTCCTTCCTTTTCTCCTTTCTTTCCACTTTACTTTCTTCTCCTTTTCTTCCTTCCTTCCTTTTTTCTTCTCCTTTCTCTCTTCCTCACTTTATTTCCTTTCCTTTCTTTATTTTTTCTGTCTCTCCTTCCATGCTCTTTGCCTCCTTTCTTCCTTTTCTTTTCCCTCCTTCCTTTTTTCCCTCTTTCCTCTTTCCTTTTTTGTCTTTTCACCTCCCTTCCTCTTTTCTTCCTTCCCTCTCTTTTTCTTCTTCTTTCTCCTTTCCTCACTTTCCTTTCCTTTCTTTATATATATTTTTCTGCCTCTCCTTCTGTGCTCCTTCCTATCCTTCCTTCTTTCCTTTTCCCTCCTTCCTTCCCGCCCCTTAGTTCTTCCCTCTCTCCCTCCTCGCTTACAGCTCACCTGTCCACTGGGCTCAGGTATTGCAGGAGCTTCCAGTTCAGCCAATATCTGCTTCAAAGGTTCACCAGCTCCGAAAGAAAGAAAAAAAAGAAAGAAAGGAAAGAAAGGAAGGAAGGAAGGAAGGAAGGAAGGAAGGAAGGAAG
>JAOYMU010000098.1:51145909-51167875 GCA_025802295.1 Psammodynastes pulverulentus
GTTCTCCGAACTACTCAAAATTTCCGCTACTGGTTCTCTAGAACTGGTCAGAACCTGCTGAATACCACCTCTGCTTCTCATAAAGAAAGACTTTTGTTCAGAACAAAGTCTATAGTCGCCTCCCATGTTCTCTATGATAATTGCCTTTTATCATTCTGATGTTTCCATTTAGATCTATTTTGTCAACTTCATTCTGAAAAGTAGCTCAGTTGCAGGCCAAACCTTCCCAGCTCTCCTCCCAATGTTTTGTATACTTTTAGGGCTATTTTGCTCACTGCTCATTCATATTTTGTTGATTCGGTGACGTATGAAACGTCTCTCTTAGGCTAAAACCTTTATCTATTGATGGGAAAACACACAGAAAATGTACTCACTATGTAATCATTATCCTCATCTTTGGGACCTGGGCTGTAGTAGACACGATAAGCTCGAGACACTTGATCAATCTGTTCTTTGGTACCAGTCAATCCAATCAACTTTGGTGAAAACTCTTGAAACATAAATAAAATCAATAAGATCAAATGCATTAAAAGGGGGTTAAAAAGTGAACTTGGTAAGAATTGCAGGTTAAAATGGAATCAGTATAAAGGGTTCAATAAAAAGAAAGGCTAAGATTTACCTTTAACGTATTTGGCAATGGCTTCTTCATTGTCCCTCTCTGGATCAATGGTGATGAAGAGTGGAGTGACATTAGGCAAAGACGCGATCCTATCTGTCATTATAAAAGATGATACTTATTCCCCAAGCAATCAGCCTCAAGACTTTTTATGTTCAAGCTTTTAATTTAATCACCTAGATTAAATCTCTTGATAACCCTGAACCACAAATACCTGTATACTTTCCCAATCTGCTCAAGCCTATATATAGTCAGTTTCCCCAGGGTGTTGATTTAAACTTTGTATGTATTTTAGTTCATTTTGGCCAGGCCTTAAGGAATAAGCTGAATTTAGGGATCGGATTTAGCTTTCTTGAAGTCTCAACTAAAATCTTGGATGAAGGATAGAATGAGGATGAATTTTTACAGATATTGGTAGTCTTTGAATACTGACAAACTAGCTAGGTAACACTGTTATGGTATGAAGTTAAGGTTAGACAATAAAAGGTAGGATAAATGTACAATAAAAGGAAGGATAAAAGACAAAATCTGAATGAATGTTTATGGCAGACTTAAATTTTAATTGCAATTAGGATCAAGTTTTGCAGCAGTGTATGGCAAATGTTTCACAGGTGATAAAGTGAGGTTAACGTTGAAATTGCTGGAGTTCTATTCTAAAA
The DNA here is from genome assembly GCA_025802295.1 of Psammodynastes pulverulentus. Taxonomy (NCBI): domain Eukaryota; kingdom Metazoa; phylum Chordata; class Lepidosauria; order Squamata; family Psammodynastidae; genus Psammodynastes; species Psammodynastes pulverulentus. The sequence continues at coordinate 51,147,185 of JAOYMU010000098.1, forward strand.
ATGTAAAATGAGGGGGTGTGTTGCTATAGACTCTGTTAGTCTTGATCTGATATTAGTTAGTAAAGGATATTGTCAATATTACCATGATGTTAGTGTAAGTATTAAGATACACTGACATCATGCTAAACCCAATATGATGGGGAGTATGAATTCTTTGTTAGTTCTAATCTTTATCAGGTCTATTATCAAACTGAGAATTACTACTGTATTATTCTTAGTGGAAAAACTTTATGGTTAGGTTAAATCTTACTATCAAGTTAGTAAATTTAATTTGTTTAAATACTAAATGGTTTACAGTAAAATAAGTCTGATTAATAATATTATGCTGAATTTATATTTAGTCTTAGACTAACGTCAGGATTGAGTAGTCAGGAAAAATTTGGGGGAAATATTTTTTTTGGCACTAGAGTGAAATTACAATAAGACTTCCTTGAATTCTATGCAAAAATAGCAAGAGCGTTGGGATCAGGGATACTTTGTATGAATAATGGTAGGACATTTTTAAAAAAAATATTTATTTCATTTGACTGAGCAACTTATGACCAATAGAGTAAATTTGGAGTTAAGCATCTTTGAAATCTATGTGGAAAACTAGTTTGATAGTTTGAATTTTTATGGTTAGTGGATAGCCTTAGATTTTTCTTCCGTTTAATATTGAGCTTTTGGCAATGATTAGGCTTAAGCTTCTATTAAAGTCTAAGCAAAAACTAGCAGAAGGATGAGCATGCAGTTGAAAAGTTTAGTGACCAAGATGGGAAAAAGCTGCTCAAGTGTCAATTTAATTCAATCCAGCTGCAAGAAGATGCTCTTGTAAGATGATTTTATGGACAAATAAAACAGTATACCACTGAGCTCTTTTTTACTGGTAAACATGACACCGCTTTCTTACTGTTTCTTATGCAGAGATTTTCCTTTCTAAACATGGGCACCAAGTCTTTACTCTCCTGTATTATACATTTCCCTTTCATCCATGTTTGTTGAATATAGCCAAGTTTTAAATGGTTGTAAAACCTTTCTACACAGATTCTTTCCTCCTTTACTTTGACCTCCCTCCCATCACCTGCTCTCCATAAGCTCTCTCGTAAGAGAGGGTGGTTTAAACAGGCTCAAATCATAAAAAGGTAACCCTGAGTCACAATCATTTCCTGGTCAAGAAAAGAATAGGCTGACTGTCTCACATAGAGAATTATTCCAGTAACTCTGGAGTTGGGTGGTGCTAAATCCAATCAAATAAAAAGTTCAGGTTTCAGCAGGATTTACTTACCAACTTCATCCACTGCTAGCATCATTTTTTCCAGTTCCTCTGGACAAATGTCAGGGCAATGTGTAAAACCAAAGTAGATTAAAACCCACTGGCCCAGATAATCACGATCTGATTTCGGTTGTCCATGGTGATCAACTAGTGAGAAAGGGCCTCCTAACAAAGGCTTTCCAATGGATCGGACACTCTCTCTCTCCAATGCTAAAATTTGATCACAAAATTAGATTATCTGCCTGGAGCTTTGACGGAAAAAAATCTTAAGATTTCAACACAAATTCCTACACATACATTCCTAATTCTTCATCTTTTCTTTTCCTATCTGAAAGACAATTTAAAATGTGTCTCTTCTTAGAACCTGTTTGGGTTTGTTTTTGTTTTTGCTTTATCTATTTTAGGCATAAAAGCTTCCAGTATCTTTCAAAATCTCTGCAGAAAATGATTTATTCTCTGTATTCTCTCTTGTTGGATTTAGATTCAGGGGCTATCTCCTGATAGCATTTCAATAAATGCTTGTACATTTACTGTTTCAGCTGCTTTAGTGATTTTTGAAGCAACCATTACAGCATCCCAATTTTACACCATACCAGAGATTTTATTGCTAGCATAACTTGGAAGAGGAAAATAACTTTAATATTTACGATACCTATACATGCCTAATATTTATGATGTACCTATACATCAATTTAAGATAAAGACAATAAGCAGAAATAAAAAAAAACATGACATTGTTCAGGCATATTTCAGGGTAGTAAGAAACAATTATAATTATCAAAATGTACATTTAGTTGTACTGCTCCTTCATATGCTTGGATCACAACTCACAGAATTCCTAGGCAAACCCAACACATCTGTAAACAACCAGTTTAGAAAAAATCAAAATACCCAACAGCCACTATTGGCCATATATGCACAACCCATCTCTACAAGGCAATAATAAAAAATAAAATTAAAAAACAATAGAATGACTGCAAATAACACCCACCTGCTTCTTTCTCTTTCTTCAAATATTTCAGGAATCCTAGCAATCCTCCTCCAATCACAGCCGTGACTGCTAAACTCTTCCAAGTTACTGGCTACTGGGAAAGAAGAGAACACGAAATGTTCATAAATAAATGCTTTCTTGCCAACCCAAGCCCATTTTTCATGCGAGCGTTAATTGTGTGACCTCTCGTGGTCCATCCTTACTTTTCCACGCGCTTTTAAATTTCTCCCCTATTCCGGGCTGACCCGGTTCATTTTCAGCCTTTATGAGGACAATCAAAAGCAATAGGGGAAAGGAGGTGGTGGGGCCCTTTTAAGTCCATCGATTCACATCCCATGGACGGGGGGACTCCACACCTTTGAGCAAGGAGAGGCAATTCAGCCAAGTATCATTTTTCCAGCTTCGCAGAAAGACCCATGATCCCGATCAAAGTGCCTTTTTTGGCCAAGAAGGTGAGGACAATTAACGAACAGTGAGGACAATATGAAGAATGGTTGCAGGATTTGGGTTTGGCTAGTCTAGAGAAAAGAAGGACTGGGGAGGGGGACATGATAGCTTTATTACAGTATTTGAGAGGTTGCCACAAAGAAGAGATCAATTTATTTTCTAAGGCACCGGAGGGCAGGACAAGAAGCAATGGATGGTAAGTAATCAAGAAAAGATTGCAACCTGGAGAAACTTCCTAACAGTGAGAACAATTAACCAGTAGAACAATTGCCTTCAGACATCGTGGTGCTTCGTCACTGGAGGTTTTAAAGAAGAGATTGGGGAGGAATTTGTCTGCAATAGTATAGGATCTGCTGCTTGAGGTAGAACTAGAAGACCTCCAAGGTCCCTTCCAGTTTTATTCTGATTAAGGTTGCGCGCAAAAGTTCCCTAGCGAAGGCCTCTCCCCGGCATCCAGCGTTCGTAGCAGACGTCGGCTTCTCCCACCCTGACTTCTACAGCCGGAATGTCTCACCCCAGGTTTCTTGAAGCCCTTCTGCCTGATCGGGGGTGGGGTGACCAGGGACCGGACCGGACAGCAGCGCCGGAAGCAACACGGTGGAAACGCTAGACGCTTGCAAAGGGCGAGCGAGACCAGGCGAACCCGCATCACTCCCGCCATCCTCCCTTCCCGGACTCAACGAAACAGCATGCCCGACTTGAATTTCCGGGACAGACCGGCGTCCTAGCCCTGCATTGGCTTCAAGACTGTCACATGGCGTCCCGTACACTCCGAGGGCCGCACGGGGCGCTTCGTGTTTCCTTTTTGGCTCCCTACGTTCTGCATGAAGAAGCGGCCTCCTTTGAGATTCAGTCCTTGTCGAAGTACTTGCTGCTCCTCGTTCGCCTGTCTAATCGAAATCGCAATGGACGGTTTTAAAGGAATTAAGGCGTCTTTGGAAAGAAGAGGGGTATTATCAGTCGAGGCTTTTTTATTATTATTTTTGTCTTAGTGGGATGATGATCTTCTCTTTCTAACTTCTCTTGAATAGTAATAACACTGGTAAGAAAGTTGGAGGAATCCCAACTTTTCATTCCGTTTGAAAACAAATGGATTACAAGATAATTTTTCAAGCGTTTTCATATTGGAAAAGTCATTTTTTCAACTTAAAAAAAGCGTGTGGGGGAACCTCACTTACATCCACTTGCCAACCTGCCAAGCATTGATTTCGGGTGGAAACAAATTAAGGCGAGCTTAAACCTAACTTCCAGCCTTCCTCGATTCCCACCCAATTTACCAATCTCCCACTTCCGAGAGAGGAGATAACAGGATGGGAAAGAACCGGGGACAATCTCTTTGCAGCACTTCGCGAGTAGCTCCCGCAACCCAGCTCAGTTTACAATTATAGCTCTATGGCGAAGGAAAGGAAATGAAATCACTTCCGCCGGCTTTTTTTTTTAAATGCCTTTTTTTTTAAACTGGGAAAAACAACCACGCCCTGAAACTTCAAGCGGCATGAGCGGGACCTATCGTTTGTATCCAAAGTAACCATACTTAGGTTCAAATGCAAGACTAACAGAAACGTATGCGCGTGTGTCTCATTGGAAATCTTCAGATGTTCATTCTTGGAAAATGTAAGTAATTTGTAGCACTTTTGACCCAGAGGGTTTTTCTACTCTGTTAAAGAAAAGGAAAAGAGGAAAACAGAACAAAAGTTCCTTAGTTAACAGCACACGAAAGACTTCCCCAAATCTAGGTTTGGGATCTGTTTGAAGAAACATCCAACCTGGTATTTTCCAGGATTCTTACAATTGCCACAATCCTCAATGCTATGCTTGTCTGGAGATGATGAGTTAACGCAGACCACTAATAGGAGTCCAGCACGCTGCTCTCTGAAACGCCTGGACTCCCAGTGACGGGATGGGATTGTTAGCTTGGCCGCCTGTTTCTGCAACCTTAAACACTCTTTGGACCCATTTCCCACGGAAAACAAAACACCGGGATCTCTCCTCTCCTCTCCCTTTCTCTCATTTCTCTCTCTCTTTCTCTCATCTCTCTCAGCTGGGCTCGCCAGTGTCTTGGGGCGGAGAGGAAGTTGCTTGTCTCCCAGTCACGCAGCACCAACAAGGGCTGGAAGAAATGCCCGCAAGACCCAAAAGAGATAAAGCTTTGCTCCTGCTCTGGAATATGCAGCAGATCTCCATCCCCTGCCCTTCCCTTCTCAGGCCAGGCGAGGAGTGACTGGGAGGGGAGGGCAAGGGATGGGGCCAACCAGTGGTGGGTTCAGCCAACAGGAAGCCACAGCAGGGGGACGAAAGAGCTGCGGGTTGCCAACAACCGTTGCTTCAGCCCGCCTGTGCCACCCCCACCCCCTCTTGCCACAACAGCATCATTACCTTGTTCCGGCTGGCGAGGGCTGTGCTACTCGCTTGTTGCACCATCTGCAAAGTTGCAAGTTGCACATACTTCCCTCTACAGCGGAGATTTCCAGCCCCACCATGAGCTGCCTGGCCGGTCCCATATTCCAAAGCTCTAGCCACATGACTGGCCCATTGGTCATCCCGGATCAGCTCCTCCAGCCGAGTGCACTGTGGACCACCAAAATATTCTCGAGACTACTAGTGGTCCATGGACCACTGGTTGGTGACCTCTGGTCTATGGTACTGTATTGGAAGACATAACAGGACAGTATGCTATCATGTTAGCTATAAGTTATTAACTATCCCAGGCTTTGATAATGAAGACTGCAGACTGCATACTGTGTATTTACCTACCGTAGAAGTAGAATTATGTTCAGTTGCTAGTGATTTGTGAATATATCCATGCAATAATACTTTGCTATTGTCTTCTTCACAATACTGTACAGTATAAATTGCTGTTGGTTTCCAGACTAACCTAAGGCTTTGATCTTTTCCAGGGCTCCCATCCTAATACTAATCTACTTTTTTTAAAAAAGTCAACAACAGTCAGTCTTCTGTTTATGACTATTGGTTCATTCAAAATTACGATGACACTGATTTTTTTTTTTATTATTTTGACTGGTCTTTACATTTATAACTATCAAACATCCCTGCAATTCTGTGATCAAAATTTGGGCACTTGGCAACTGGCATGTACTTGCAACAGTAGCAGTGTCCCAAGGTCACATGGTTGCCATTTGTGACCTTCCCTACCGGCAAAATTAATGGGAGAAGCCACATTTTTTTTATTAGTTTATAATATAATATAATATAAAATACAAAAAACAAATATTAGGAAAAATAGGGAAGGGAAAAGTGTAGAAAAGGGAAAAAGAAAGATAAAGCATTTATATCTGATCCCCTTTGGCACAGTAGAATGAGATAACATCAAGATGCCAACTTGTTGCTTTGAAATATTATAAACTAACCATTTCTGTATCAATAAATCTATCTAATCAGTAAAACCCAAAATCAATGTTTCATTTTTTACCTCAGCCTGCTTCCAACAAGCAAAATCAATGGGATAAGCCATATTTCTTAATGACTGCGTGATTCACTTAATGACAGCAAAAATGTCACAAAATCAGGCATGACTCACTAAACTACCTGTAGTAGTTAGCTTCGCCATGTAGTAATAGTGGCAGTGTTGTGTTCTTAGACTTCTGCTGGATATGGTTTTCCCAGTCTAAACTGCTGAGTTGACAATACAAATTGATAAGATTGCAAGCAGTTTTCTTATATAAATCTCGGCGAAAAACAACTGTATATGAACGCAGTTTTAATTGGTGTCATTTCAAGTATATTCTGTCTTCATGAAATACAATTTGCTGAAAAGATCATCAGGTCTTTTTCCATCAAAAACTATAAAGCATTCCTACAGACTTGCATGTTACCTCACCAGATTTACCATCCAAACAATTCATCTGTTTTTTTTCTTTCTTCTCTTAGTTCCAAGCAAGACTTTTTTGCAAAATGGATGTAGGATCCACAAGAACAACATCTGAAGCACTCTTCTCCTTTGGGATCATAGCAGATATTCAATATGCTGATATAGAGGATGGCTATGATTTCCTGAGATTTTATAGGAGATATTATAAGCAAAGCCTATGCTGTCTCCAGAAGTCAATTGAAGATTGGAATCGAACTGAGGTTCAGTTTGTAATACAGCTTGGGGACATCATTGATGGCTTCAATGCCCAACATAAGACATCAGAGAAAGCACTGCAACAAGTTATGAAGGAATTTAAGAAACTCAATGCACCAGTCCATCACATATGGGGCAATCATGAATTGTATAATTTCAGCCGGAATTATCTTATGGAATCTGAACTGAATACTAAGTATTTAGAAGACCAAAGTTTGTTTAATTACTTTATCAAAGAACAGAGCTCCACAGAAAACCCAACTACAGAGTTCTATTATGCTTACCAATTTTCTCCAATGCCTAAATTTCGATTCATTCTTCTTGATGCATATGACTTAAGTATTCTGGGGAGGGAAACATCAACAAAAAAATATAAAGAATCTCTACAGCTGCTACAAGACAAAAATCCGAATGAAAATCTGAATAGTCCACTGGGTATTATATTCTTCTGCTGAACATAATTGTTGCACATTTTTACAGAGATGGTCTGGGAAAGAGCTGGTTTTGTATGGATGAAAAAAAAATGCTATTAACAAATACAAAGATACTTCCATATATTCCTTTAGGGAGCTTTAGGGAACTACTCATGTTAAGTCTGTCATACTGATAATCTTTTCTCAAGTTTCATGATAATCTTAACATGAACCCATTTACTATAGGATCACAAGTGGGCTTATTTTCTTGATATTACTTAAAGTATATGGCAAGAATATCACTTCCATTTCAGAATGCCAATTTTTTCACACAAAGTTCCACAAAACTAAGCTAGACAATAAAGTATTATGGCATTTATGTAATCTCTAATTAGGAAAGGGGAGGTAGAGCTATATTTACTACCCTACAAACATTGCTATGTTCTGTATGACTGCTATAATACTAATATTATCCTGTTTCCAATTATTAAATGGTAATTTATTATTTTTTTATGCAATTTGATTAAAATATCAATGGAGACAATGACATATTTCCACCTCCAGGAAACTCAGTTGAAGCAAACTTTTTTTTAATCCCATTTTCTTCATTTACTAGGCTTAGTTTGATCCTTTAAAGTGAGGGACACCTTGCTTTTAACACACATTTCTGGAATTGGCAATTATTTATTCATTTTTCCTAAAAAGGGCATTTCAAACTAAAACATATTACTTGTGTGTTTGTGGTACTGGTACATGACGGTAATACAAATTGTTGCTGTTATATAGCTTCCCATATTTATTTATTTTTTTGCAGGACTTGCTGAATGCAATTTTGTAAAGTTCAATGGTGGATTCAGTCAAGACCAGCTGGACTGGGTTGATAAAGTTCTTACCTATGCTGATGAAAATCAAGAGAGAGTTGTGATTGCAGGTATGGCTGTATTTTGAATAATGAGTACTGTTGGGAACGGAATAAAATAATCTTAATATCTGTGGTTTTACCATTCTGACTACAGGTGTGTTTGCTGCCTGAACTGAACTCTGCATGTTTTGCATACTTCAGGGAAGGGAAGGCGGTGGGAAGATCAAGAGAAAGCAGACCAGTTGGATGCACTTTGCTGGGACATCAGCAACAGTTATAATTAAAGGGGCAGAGAGAATATACAGGAAAAATTGGGGGCAGGCTTGCCTCTCACCCAGTGGCGGATTAAGGCTCACTGGTGCCCTAAGCATTGACAAATCTTGGTGCCCCCCCTCCTTTGTACATACTGTACAAATGAAGCCACACTTTTTTCTTTCTCAATTTTGTGGTGCCTCCTTTGGGCCTGGTGCCCTAAGCTCGTGTTTAGTCTGCTTAATGGTTAATACACCACCCCTCCCCGGCAACTGCATAGTAGAGAAAGGTAGCAATAAGTATTTATTTATTTAGGAAATTTATTTGCCACCCATCTGGTATCCAACAACTTTGGCCGGCTTACAGCATAAGACATTAAAGCAGAAAAGACAATAAAATCAACATAGTACGTAATAGATAAAACCATTGACAATTTATTAATCCTCTATTTCCCAAGTTTTTGGTTGCTGACCTAAAACAGTGTGACACAGACCTAAACATGTAAATGAGTTTTGCTTTGAGTTGAAACAACATTTTTTCACTTACATCTATATTACTAGTTCTGAGAAATTCTCTTCCTTGAACCTGATTTAATGCACCTAAATGAAGACACGTAGCAGACTGTGACCCAAGAGAGAATAAACAAATATTCCGTTATTTATTATTTTGCATCTTGCAATCTAAAGCTTTCCCAAAAAGAAGGGGGGGAAAGAATTGGAAAAGGAGCCTAATTACTTCTACTGTAATTTTCCAATTCTGCTTCTTCTGAACATTTTAATGATTAGAAGTTTAAATCAATATTTACAATATAGATTGTACAAAATGTCTATTTCTGCATTTACTTGTCTATCAGATATTTAAAGAAGAATTACGAATATTCTCAGAGCGAGTGTTTCACTCTTGTGATTTTAATACCGCTACACTGAATTTTATTCTTCTAATATTCCATTAAGTATTGGGGTATTATTCCCATGTTACAAATTGGAAAGCAATGAAAGACTTGGCAACTTTCAAGTTTGCATAAGGAACTAAGATTTGAGCTGAGGATATCCAATTTTAGTGAGTCCCTGTGAAATGTTATACTATTATAGATTTCATGTGTGGACAAAAACGATGGCATTTCATTTATTCCGAGTGCATTTCTTCTTGCATTACAGGACACATACCCATCCACCCGGACTGTACAAGCAGTATTTGCCTGGCTTGGAATTATAAAGATGCCCTTGCTGTTATTTATTCACATCATTCAGTAGTATGTTTTCTTGCAGGCCATCTTCATCATGGTGGTTACTGTTTAGATTTTCACGGAGTCCATCACCTGACAATTGAAGGGATTATAGAAACTCCTCCAGAAAGCAATGCTTTTGGAACTATATATGTCTATAATGACAGACTGGTATTAAAGGGAAATGGAAGAATTCCAGATAGGGAGATGTATTACAAAGATCATCCACACAATTGTTCATTTTAAATACTATTGTGTTGGTGTGGGTTAGAAATTGCTATTTTTCCAACCGTTTTTAATTCAAACAGTTTTAATATTCGATAGTGAATAGTGAATAAAGCTATGAAAGACATTGTATATTTTTTTAAACAACAACATCAACAAAATGTGCTGTTAAAACTGAATTTGTCTCATTGTATGTTGAAGTAACTATTTGCCAAAAGTTTATTCTCATATGTTTCTTCTTTGGAGAATTACTGTCAACTTTAAGTCTCACGTGGAAAGTGAATTGTTTGCTGTTTGTTCTGTTTACTGATATGAAATTGGATTGACATCTGTAATGTTCTTTTATATCTTCTATAGTCTTTTTCTTCTTCTCTTCCTCCTCCTATCTATATATATATTAAAAAATGGGTGTTTGTGTGTTCCAGCATAACTCTGGAACGCCTCGAGCAATTTGAACCAAACTTGGTACACAGATAACTTACTATCTGGAAACACCCCTAGCACTCCTCTGGAAAGCCTTGAAAAATGTCAAACAGATGGCTTACTCTCTGGAAAAAAATACTGTTTGGGATTGGGATAAATGAATAACCAGGCAATACCAGTTTATCAGCTAGGCTTGGAATAAAATAATGTTCTATTTAAAACACTTCCTACCATTATGCTTCTCTCTTTCTTTTGAAATGATACCACCACTTTCACTGAAGTATAAATTACCTGACTGGAAGAATGGAGAATGAGACTGTCAAACTCATACACTGTTCAATTAAAAATGAGTTGTAGAATTATCTACATTCAATTAGATGCCAGGATTTATTGACCCAAAACACACAAAGTGCTAACAATGGAAGTTCTTGCTATTCCACATCAGCATTAGAATCACTATATTTGAGCTGCAAAAATGCCAGACAGTACTGGACAGCAGAAAATAGTTTTCTAGATCTACTGCAATCCAAATACATGTAGTCCAGATATGGTGGCCCCCTATAAAACACCTAGGCTTTTAGTTAAAACCGCTTCTGTGAAGAATAATTTTCAGAGCAATAAGCCTAGCACTACATCAAACGCTTCTCCAAATTTTAATCTATGACTTATTAAATGGAATATGGCATTCTGTTCTGGATTAAGAATTGTGTCAACCTGAAAAATATACTTCAGCTGAAGCCATGCTTGCTTCTGCTTCGTTTCTTGGTTGCTATTCAAGGAGGAGAGGGAGACTTAGGAATGTGGTTTCTCAGCTGGCTAGCCATAACATTTACCTGCCAATGTGAGAATCAAGGTCATCTCAATGGATACCTGTCGAAGTGGGGCGGGAATCTACATCTGGTCTGATTGGTCCATGTGACTTGAAAGAGAGGGGTGGGGAGGTCTCATTCTTTTAGCTATCCCTAAGTGCATGAAAAATTTAGAGCTAGCTTCACCTTTCTAAGCACCGATACGATGTACTCAATAAAGGATTTGTTAAACCTGAACAAAGTCCTGACATCCCGGAGTTCATTACTCGGAACGATGACAAATTGTATGTTAATCATCTAAATAGTGCAGATGTATGTAGATGCATGGATGGAATTTCAGAGACACCAGATACATCTTATCAAATTATTAATATAATTTATTTACATTTCATAATTCTATACAACATATGGTTCTTCCAGTAATGTCTGGCTTCAGTCCTGTGGCTTCAACATGAGGCACAGAGACACTTTGATTTCTTCAGTCCAATCCCTTGCATGTATCAAGAACACAATAAAATGTAAATCATGAAACAACTAGCCTTAAAGCAGTTGAAAACAAAGATCATAATCCACAGAGTTCAGCTTTTAATTAGGTCTGGATTTTCAGTCTTCGGAAGCACTTTAGAGAAACTGATCTTCATGGGAAGTAATTAGTCTTAATTGTGGTTCCTGTTCATTTGGCATCAGTAGAGAAACAACCACTGAAGTAATGAAAACACGTGATGCTTTCCATTATTTTAAATAACAGTTTTACAGTGAGATGGCCATGATTCTCGCATTTCTGTATTCGCATAGATGTAAAACCACATTATAAAAGGAGAAAGACAGAAGAAAATTGCAGTGACCAAATGAAATCCACCCAGGAAATTTCTGGAAAGAAACAGGAAGAGTTTGCTGAAATCCAATCCAATTCAACCCAATTAACAGGAACTCAAAAATATTAATTATTCTTGGTTTTGTAAAAGTATATTGACATTTCTGGAACTGATGGAGAAGTTATACAGATAGCCCTCATTTAGTAACCACAATTGGGACTGGCAATTCTACCACTAAACTAGAACTCCAGTCTTCTCACTCAACTACTTGAGCAAAATTCAGTTCTCTGTGCTACATACATAGGTAAAGGAAAAGGTTCCCCTCGCACATATGTACTAGTCATTCCCGACTCTAGGGGGCGGTGCTCATCTCCATTTCAAAGCGAAAAGCCAGCGCAGCCTGAAGACGTCTCTGTGGTCATGTGGCCGGCATGACTAAACAACAAAGGCGCACGGAACGCTGTTACCTTCCCACCAAAGATGGTCCCTATTTTTCTACTTGCATTTTTTACATGCTTTCGAACTGCTAGGTTGACAGAAACTGGGACAAGTAATGGGAGCTCACTAGGGATTCAAACCGCTGAACTGCCGACCTTTCCATCGACAAGCTCAGTGTCTTAGCCACTGAGCCACCACACTAAATACAAACCAAGGACTAAATAACTTGCTTTTCTCTTTAAAAGAATTTAATCTCTAACTATAACAAGACCGCAAAAATCAGTCATCCTTGGCACAGGATTATAATGTATTTGTCAGGGTAAGCACAAGTTTTCAATGTATTATTAAGCTGGAATTGGCAAGTTAAAAGACTCACTTGGCTGAATTACGACAAAGGCTCATCCAGGCAGTAACAATCACCAGACCAAATAACTCCCTGTTTTTAATCAAAGACAACTGTGTAAGTTTAACAAAATTTATCCCACAAAATAAACTTCATGCAAAGAAAGTCTTTGCTTATAGCTACAATAGCAGTAATTCTGTTAGTAGTGAAGAAGCACATACTTACTGAAAAAATATACTAGCAGTTTAAGAAATGAAAAAATACTACTTGAGGAAAATTTGCCATATTTTAATTAGTTGGGAGTATTAATACAATCCCATCAAAATCACAGTTTGATAGGGAATCAAAGTACTTCCATTTTAGGCAAGAGGTTTAAGCATTTTATTTGACTTGGGCACTATCCAATCAATGTCATACATCCTTACATTAAAACATATATACATCAATTGTAATAAGATTGGTTGTAGTCTGGTTACATTCAGCATCTTCACGATAAAATATGACATTGTACTTACACATACAAAACTAGATTAAATAGTAACTATAGAGGGACCTGAAAAATATGTGTGCGCACCATTAAAAAAACCCAGACTGTGTTCAATGCTTGTATCAAATGTTAGTAAGCTCAGATTGCAAGATAAAGTTTTCTAGGATTTCTTTCTATTAATTTTCTTGGCACATCAAAATATATCATGTATCTCAGGAATTTGTTCTAAGGCTTTCAAAGCTTTAAATCATTCTAATTCCTTAGATCGAGGGTAGTTTAAGGATCTCACAAGTGTTAAGGATGAGAACTATGAACATACAAATTAATGCAGAAAAGATCTCATTACTTACCTGCCTTCTTCCTCGTGCAAGATGTTATTTTGAGCAGTAGTAATCAAGGAATATCCCAACACAGCAGAACCCACAAAACAAGCAGCTGAATGTAGATCTGATATACTCCTCCATACAATGTTATCTGGAAAATGTGGTGAGTTATTTGTACAAATCACAATGGAATTTGCACATTGAATTCATTTGTCTTGATCAACCTCTTCAAGAGCCTTCAAACAACAATTGCAGGAAAAAAATCTTTAGATTTGGGATTCACTGCATATAAATCAAATCATTGAACAAGAAGAAGCATTTTTCATGCATGTTGAAATATCTAAAACAGATGTATTTTGAAAATTAAAAATATAGGAGATATTGAAAAGAGAGAGTAGCTAACAGGCCACATTTGATACAGATAACACATAAGGAAATAAGCATATAGTATGAAATCTCAAGGAAACTAATCAGCATATGGTAGATTTCTTCATTCCAAAAAGAGCAAGAAGGGCAGAAGAGAATATCAGAAATGATAGATTTCAACTGGCTTTGAATATTTTGATTAAAACATCTAAATAAAATAAAAATATATGCAAGCATATGTATAGAATACAACAAACTACCTTAATAGAGAAGGTAAACAACACATGGGTTTATACAATATAGATCTAAAGTTAAATGTGAAAGAAATATTGTAGAATACTAGACATATCTAAGAATGCTTAAAATGTTTCTGTCATATGCTGCCTTTTCAACCAAATAATTGAAATATGCTCTATTCATGGCTCTGCCTTCTTCCTTACCAAAATTCCATGAAATCGATTAAGCTGAAAGCCAGTGGTAATTTAACAGCTGAACTCCCTGTCTCTATGTCCAATTATACTGTTTCCAGTCTCACAATTGTGAGGATTTTTTTTAGAAAAGGAAAGGAATTGAGTTATAAATAATTATAATTATCAACTATATTTCAAAAAGCAACTATCAAAAATGGAAGAATGTACTACCCTTATACGATGTTATGATTTCAATGTTAAGTATATTGCCAAGTAATATTTTACAATCATATATAAAGTTATAGTTTAAGAATGTAGTTAACAATGTTTAGTTAGTTGGATGGGGGCAATAAAGCTTACTGCTAAATTATCAAAAAACAAAGAAGATGGATATCCAGAATCTATCATTAGAAGAGTGATGACTTTTGCCCAATAATACTATACCTGTGACTGATGGATTAAGGCTTACTATCAGTGCAAGACTTGCTGGCACAGAGTACACAACCTAAGAGTGAGATATATCAAATACATTTTGTAAATAAATGAAAATAGAAAAAAGGAAAATGGAAAGTGTCCAATTCCAAAGACTAGATAAATAAACAAGTCCCAAAATTGCATCCTCAGGAGACAGGAAAGCTGTATCTTATTGTCAAAGGAAAAAAGACCTTAGAAGAGCAAAAAAAAAAAAAAAGCCCCATTGTGCTTAGAGGCCTTTTAAACCATTGATGTTTCACAAAAAGAAATGATTTTCCAAAGAAATCATCCACCCATCATCAAAACACCTACCAAGCTGAATGTGATGATTACAAGTGAAATTATTATTTCTTATGAATGTTTTGTCTTCTTACGGAAACAATCAGTCTATGTGGAGAAGTAAACTGCATACAGGAGAATTGTAATTTAGGTGTTATGTTTAGTTTTGTTATTAGTAATTCAAGTTCACTTCATAGTATTTGCACCATTAGAAGCAGATGCAGTATACCAGCTGTAAACTCTCAAGGAAGCTCCAAATTAGGCTGCTGTACAAAGGGTTAGCTAAGCTTTGAGAATTGTTCAGCAATGGCAGCAAAAGTGCAATTACAGTTCTTATGTGCAAGTGCACAATAGGATCATATTTTGCTCATTCGTGTACAGCAGCCTTTGATAGTAAATAAAATCTATTTACTTACTAGTGGCATGCACTTAATTTGAAATTTCAGTACAGTAATTGAAAAATCATCTTCTGCAAATTAAGTTCCTCCACCCAGATGCCATCATTAATTGCTTTTAGGTCTAGTTTTGTATTTATTCTATGTGCAGCAGGTGGCAGCATCTAACCAAGCATGGCTGATCTTAAGGAAAAGGTCTAATCTGATAAAGACCTTAATAAAAGCGGGATAAAAAAAAGTACCACCTCAGAAAAATGTTAGGACATAATGTTAGCACAGCAAGGGTCAAAACCATATCTATACTCACTATCCAAAGCCCAGGATCAGGGTCATTGATCTGCAAAAAAGAAAGCAAAAATAATTGCTATAGGCTCTGATACTGAATGACACATACAATCAAAATCCCTCAAGATGAACCATAAGTCACTACCAGCTTTCCTTGCTCAATCCATGGAAAACTTACTAGGGATCTTTTTTCACTGATAAAAGATCATGAGCAAACGTTATTTCTTGAAAACTACATGAGGACTGGAAAGAAATTGCAAACATCTAAGAATGGGATCCTCTTTTGATGTCTATAGTCAAATTGTGTGCACCTATGACAAACCTGACTGATGCCCACTCAATGGTGGGTCCATCCCAGTCTGTAGTATTCACTTTAAAAAGCAACATCAAATCACCTTCAAGTTGTGCTTAAAACTTGGTGACCACAAGGACCTTTCCATATAGTTTCTTAACAAAAATACACACCAAATACTTTTTCGGGACTTTTCACTTGCCAAATTGTGGATAGGGATAAAATAGCAGAATGGTGGCAAAAAAGAGGCTGGTTCGAAACCAGCCTGTCCTCCATTAATATTCTCCACTTGATCCATCACCAAGGTAATGGTGAAAAGCATAAGAGTTTTTACATATCTTGAGTATTGGATTAAGGGGAAAAAATCTGCTTTGGGGTCACTCCAGCCTTACTTTCAGATCAGAGAGGAAATGAAGCAAATTCTGGGGAAAAAAGGCAGAAAATGTCAGCTGGATAAAATGGGGAGCAGCTAAGGTCAGGGGAAAGTCCAAGGTTAGAGAATAGACCGGCACATCGACCGGCACATCGAAAAATATCTCAGAATAAGACCCTGGTAAACCACTTTCTTATTGTTGCCAAGATAACTACAGGGACGGGTGATGCTTCCGAGAGTGACCAGGAATAGGAAGTAAAGTATTGACTGTTTACGTTTTTTAAGTTGCTTCTCGCGAAGCTTTCTCTGGAGTTTACCCTCCCGTCTCTTCCTACCGCTCTAATTGGAGTCGGTAGAGGATCGGGCGAAGGGGAGAACTTTGTATTCTCTTGCTACCCCATTACTCGAGTCTTTCCCCAACTCGGGATCCTCCCAGGTTCTGCCCCTCGGTTCCTGAGTTCTGGCCTGCGCTACTCCGGAGATCAGCCTGCCCAGCTCCCGCGCACCCTTTGTCCCTCTCAACACAAATACTCATCCAGCCCAGCTAGACCTGAACGGCTCCAGCCAGCCCGAAGAAGACGGCCATGATCAAGTTGCTGAGCTTCCAAAGCCGGCTAGCACCCGGAAAAGAAGGCGAACTAGAACAGTCAACCTCCATTGCCCGGAATTACGACTTGCCTTTCCCAGCCCGCCCCGCTGGGTATACGCGGCCCTCAGCGTAACCTTCTTTCAAAGCCCACCCACCAGCGCTCAGAACGTCCCACCAAAGCAGCCGGGATCCCGCCTCTTGTCTTCTTTTCAGTGGGTTTGAGATAGAGGCAAGTAACGCATGTAGTTAGGCAGCCGTAACAGCCTGTTACTGATACGCAGCTAATTTGGAGATGCGACTTTGGATCTTCTGTTTGTAAATAAACAGTCAGGCCTTGATGACTGATGGAAGGAAGCCAGAGTTTCGAAGCTGACTTAACTGCTACTTCCTTTTCAAGTGGGCAGAACTTCGACTTTCGTTGTCAAGACTGAAGACTATCTATACCAACCGTTTCTTTGAAATTATATTTTAAAAAGTACCTAATGAGCTGCCAATAAAATCGTAAGGAAGGAATATGTGGAAGCATTGAACATTAGATGACTGAAACATTTTTTATTTATTGCATAAGTGTTTTATTTGTTATTTATATTATATTGCAATGAATTATTTATTGTCATTAAGATTTCTGCTGTTCTGGCTCCAATCCGTTGTTGGAGGTAAATGATTAATGTGGATAAATGTGAGTTTTGGCACAAACATGTACCATACTTTCAGAAAGTATTCAGACCCCTTTCACTTTTGGCATAGAGCATAGAACATAGAATAACAGAGTTGGAAGGGACCTTGGAGGTCATCTAGTCCAACCCCCTGCTGGAGCAGGAAAGTATTCTAAATAGTAGCCTCCACCTAGGATTGAATTTACACCCTCCTGAGGCGAGAGCTCCACTTCTAGGCCACTGCTGCACTGCCCTAAATTTATTATGCTGCAGCCTAATTCTACAGTTGTTGAAATTCATTTTTTCTTATTAATCTACACTCAGTACCCCATAATGACAAAGTTAAAACAGAATTTTAAAAATGTCTACACATTTATTAAAAAGAAAAAACTGAAATACCACATTGGTATAAGTATTCAGACCTTCACTTAGTACTGTGTTAAAGCATCTTTGGCAGCAATTACAGCCTCGAGTCTTTTGGGGTATGATGCATCAAGCTTTGCACACCTGGATTGTGGCATTTTCTGCCATTCTTCCTTGCAAATCCCCTCAAGTGCAGTCAGGTTGGATTGCAACCGTTGGTAGACATCCATTTTAAGATCCCTCCAGAGATATTCAATAGGGTTCAAGTCAGGGCTTTGGCTGGGCCACTCTAGGACGTTCACAAAGTTGTCCTTAAGCCACTCACAAAGTTGTCCTTGAGCCACTCACAGAGTTGTCCTTAAGTCACTCTAGGACATTCACAGAGTTGTTCTTAAACCATTCCTACATTGTCTTGGCTGTGTGTTTAGGATTGCTGTCATGTTGGAAATAACCGTTAGCTCAGTTTGAAGTCCTGAGTGCTTTGGAACAGGTTTTCATTGAGGATATCCCTGTATTTTGCTCCATTCAGCTTTCCCTCAACTCTGACCATCTCCCAGTTTCGGCTGCTGAAAAACACAATGCTTCACTACTGGGATGATATTGGGCAGGTGATAAGCTGTGTGTCAAATTGTAAAACCAACACCCATCTTCGTTTACAATTTGTCATATAAAGAGGGAGAGGGATAACCCTGACGGGGCGTCTAGATCAAGGAACGCAGAAATACATTCCAGACATAACTTCAAGATAAGGAGAAGGAGGAGAGAGCAATTAGGCAGTTGCACACGGTAATGCTCTATAGAAGAATGTGATTGATGACATCCAGACATAGGGGATTGTAAATTAGGTGTGTCAGATTCAGCTGCAAACGGAAAGTGCTGACATGTTGATTATAATAAATGAGATTTCTTTTGAAACTTGGCTCATGCATGGATCATAGTATCTGTCGGAACCCTGACACTGTGCTTGGTTTACTCTAGTCCAGGGGTGTCAAACTCACGTCTGTCACAATGGCATCACGTGACGTATCAGGACTTTTTTTCCCTTTGCTAAACTGGGCATGGGCATGGTCAGTTGTGATATATCCGGCCCAGCTTGACAGCCCTGCTCTAGATATAACATTTAGAAATGAGGCCAAACAATTCAATCTTGGTTTCATCAGACCAGAGAATCTTGTTCCTCACAGTGTGAAAGTCCTTCAGGTGTTTTTTTATGAACTCCAAGTGGGCTTTCATGTGTTTTGCACTGAGGAGAGACTTCTGTCTGGTCACTCTGCCATAAAGTCCAGATTGGTGGAGGGCTGCAGTTATGGTTGTCCTTTGGAAACTCTATCCCATCTCCACACAGGATCTCTGGAGATCAATCAGAATGATCATCGGGTTCTTGGTCACCTCTCTTACTAAGGCCCTTCTCCGGATTGCTCAGTTTGACTGGGTGATCAGCTGTTGGAAAAGTCCTGGTTGTGCAAAACTTCTTCCAGTTGAGAATTATGGAGGTCACTGTGCTCTTATGAACCTTCAGTGCAACAGAAATTTTATTCAGCCTTCCCCAGATCTGTGCAATACTCCTGTCTCTGAGCTCTGCAGGCAGTTCCTTTGACCTCAAGGCTTTTGCTCTGCCACAGTATGCATTGTTAACAGTGAGGCCTTCTATAAAGAGGTGTGTGCCTTTACAAATCATGTCCAATCAATTTAATTTACCACAGGTCAACTCCATTCAAAATGTAGAAACATGTCAGCAACGATCAAGAGAAATGGGGGGGGGGACCACTGGAGCTAAATTTCAGTGTTGCTGCGAACGGCCTGAATACTTATGCCAATGTAATATTTCATTTTTTTTCTTTTTCATAAGTTTACAGACATTTCCAAAATTCTGTTTTCACTTTGTACTGAGTATAGATTAATGAGGGAAAAATGAATTTCAACAATTGTAAAACTAGGCTGTAGTATAACAAAACTGACAAAAGTGAAGGGGGTCTGAATACTTTCTGAATGCACTGTAATTAATGATCTTTCTCTAATATTCTAATTTCATTTTTAAATTCATGCCCTCTGGGTTTTCACTAAATTAAAAAAAATGTACATATGGATTTCCCCAGTGTAGTACCTCCTAATTTGTTCAGTTGGAATTCAAAATGTACTGGATGGTTGAAGACAATTGATACAAAAGAAATCCACATATTTGCGATGTACTCCAAGACTTTTGCCCATTCCATTGTGCACTCATCCTTGTGTTTCATGATCTCTCAGTGGCTTTTATTCATTTATTTATTTTATTTGTCAAGCATGCATTGGATAACAGATATAAATATAAATATAATTATGAAGACATGAATACAAATAAGTGGTAACATTAGGATAGGATGGTAGGTACATTGGTGCGCTTATGCACCTCTTAGGAATGGGGTGAGGTCAGTAGTAGACAGTCTTAGGTTAAAGTTTTTGGAGGTTGAGAAAGAAACCACAGAATCAGGTAGTATATTCCAGACATTGTCCACTCTATTGCTGAAGTCATATTTCCTGCAATCAAGTTTAGTGTGGTTTACTTTGTGTGGTCTTGTATTGTTGTGGTTGAAGCTAAAGTATCATTGACAGGTAGGACACTACAATATATAATTTAATGTACTATGCTTAAGTCAGACTGAAGGCAGCATAGTTCTAGGTTGTCTAAGCCCAATATTTCAAGTCTAGTGGCATAAGGTAGTCTGTTGTGAGTAGACATACCATATTTTTCGGAATCTAAGATGCACCAGAGTATAAGACGCACCTAACTTTTGGGGGAGGAAAACAAGAAAAAAAATCTTACCTCAGCTTCTGCCTCCC
>JAOYMU010000098.1:51218324-51229128 GCA_025802295.1 Psammodynastes pulverulentus
CCAGCCAGCATAGCTGGGTGGGGAACTCTGGGAGTTGAAGTCCACAAGTCTTAAAACTGTCACGTTTGCCCACCCCTGTCTTATACATTTAAAAACTGAAAGTTTTTTGATACTCCTCTTGAATCTCATCCACGCCGTTTCTAGTATAGCTGGATTATATGGGCTACCAGCTGAGAACGACTGACTGATTGCATCCTCGATTTCTGGATTCTTGAAGCCTTGTTCAATCCTTTATCTTCAAGTTTGCTTATCTTATTCTTGCCAGTAGGCAAAACTATTACCTAGTTTTTATTATTGTTAAGTCCACATTCTTGTGTGACCTGCTACCCGGACATGGTCTACATACCTAATGGACTAAGAGACTCTGAAGTATTGGAACTCTCTCACTTCCTAAATGTGTTCAAAAGGGATCTAGTGGATAAGCTAATTGTATACATTTATATGGCTATTTAATTTATTTCTCCCTGTTTTTTGGGAGGATTTTCAAAATGGCCTCCAGTTCTAAAGTCAGACAACTGTAAAAAACAGAACCTAGACCTAGAAGAATTATCATAAAAACAGAAGGAGACCCAGAACAGAACCAGTAGAAAAATTCTTAAAATTATAACAATAATAAAATACAACACTTGTCCTCAACAAGCTATTTCTGTCCTGTGGTTTATAATAAGATGGGAGGAAAAAAGTGATGTGAAACACCCAAAACATTGATAGATTAATAAACTTAAATGGTTGGATAATATCAGGTATTAAGCTATACATGGCAGGGATTGCCAAATTAGGTGTTGAAAAGGTGATATTGCAGTTGGTAGATAATCTACAGTCAAAGGTTGCTGTGTGTCAAATTAATGTACTGGCCTATAGATCTTGCCAATATAACAGTTCTGTTGTAGCCAAAGAGAGAGAAAAAGAAAGTAAATTAAAGAGTTGGTAGTTTGAATGGCAGTCCAGCACATTTTATTTCACCCTTGCTTTATCTTGGAGCCTACAGTCAGAATATCATTAAGAGAAAAGAAGAACAATCCATTTTCATAGCAATATCTCCACAGTTTTATGGAAATTTTAATTCTGGCACTTTAATACCCACAAGAATATTTCTTATTCATAGCATTCTTTAAATGAGGTTTTAGTGATCGGAAAGAAAAGTTTGAAAAGAATTCCTTTAGAGGGAATAAGAAAGAATAGGAATCATTACAGGAGGTTTCTTGCAGTTGTCTGTCAGTAGTTTTGCAGAGGCAGTGGGAATATTACACACACATGAATTGTAAATTTGTAGCAATTTGATTGCTAGGGGAGAAGCGCTGTTTGATTTTAAAAAGACCCCCTGAGCGAATTACGATTCTAGAGGTTTGATCTAGGCAGCTTAACTGGCACAATTCATATAGAGCCCAGAAATTGCTAACCAGATTGTAGGGTTCTGTTTGGTTTTTGCTCTTCATTAAAGTGATGCTTGATGAGGGAAATGTTGGTGTTACACGAAGTCTTACCTCCATCTCACTGTGTAATCTTTATTTCATTTCTTGATATATTATACTTATTTTTCCCCTATCTTATTTCAGCCAGAGAGGATAGACCCTAGTGCATCCAGGCAAGGATATGATGTCCGTTCTGATGTCTGGAGCTTAGGGATTACATTGGTAAGAAATAGTGAATGTTGAATAGTGAAGAGAAATTCTTAAATCTGCTTATGAAGCGATAGAAGAATTTGAGAAATGTAAACGTTAGAGAGGTGTTGCTTTTATAAACATAAAATATCTGCCTACCTGAATTTTTCAAAAGTACATACCGGTATTTAGACTTCTTAGTTCACTTTTTTCAGTTTTATTGAACCATGTGGTGCTTCCCCCTAGTGGACGTATAAAACCATTGCTTGTGTAAATAATACTTTGGTTCAAGTAGAAAGTCATGGGTTTTTTTTTTTAGCATAAATGGAGTGGGGGTACCTGTCTAATGAGAAAGTTTTAAATCATTGGTCAGCACCAGTGAAGTGAAGTACTGTTACTTGTTGCAGATTTGAAGGATCATGCAGCATTAACCTTTTCAATGTTAGTATCAATTTTTCTATATGTATTCTTGACCATGAGAAACAAATGTATGCTTCTGTTTAGCTTCGAGTGATAAGCTCTAGATTTTCTTGTATCGAGGCTATGTGCTTTGTGCGAAGCTACGCTAGAATATTGTTGCAAAGCTACAATTTATACAGAATGCACACATTTTAATGGGAATGGCCAAGTATAATCTCCCAGGCACACAAATGAAGGGGTTACTACTTGTATATCATGTCCTCAATAAATTAGGATGTAAATTATTTAAAGTTCAACTCTCTTGTACTGAATTAACATATTTTGTAATCCCAAAGGTGCTTTTTCAAGAGGCAAGTGTGGCTTTCTGGACTTTCCTCTTGAAAAAGCACCTTTGGGACAACCATGACCTGGATGACTGAGGATCTCCATAGACATACTTTGTGATAATCTGTAGTTACACCAATAATGCAACCTCTGCAGCTTTCAGCTGATCTAAGGTAGAGCCTTATTTATAGTGAATTATTGAATTTCTTTCCCAGGAAGGTAGCTCTCAAATGGCTATGTCTAATACAATGGTTAAAATACTTGTTTCCCCATGTCTAGTAGATATAATTGCCTGGATCATTACTCTTAACTATTTAGGAGAGTTAGATGATGATGATGATGATGATGATGATGATAGCAGCAATAACTGTTTCTATTTTTGTGAACTTCATTTTGAATAAGCCTGTGTGTTTTGTGATGATCTCTTTGCTGCAGTATGAGTTAGCCACAGGACGGTTTCCTTATCCTAAATGGAATAGTGTATTTGATCAGCTGACACAAGTGGTCAAAGGAGACCCACCACAACTGAGCAACTCAGAGGAACGGGAGTTCTCCCAAAGTTTTATCAACTTTGTCAACTTGTGGTGAGTATGTCTCATTTTGATCTTATTCTTATTCTGGATGAATGGTTTAGGGCAGTGGTTCTCACAGGATCCATGCAGGTTTGAAGAAATATAAATCTTGAGTTAAGTCTTAGGGATCTGTGGCCAAGGACCATGGCTACAAAGTTATTTAAAGGGGATCCATGATGAAGAAAACAGAACCACCAGTTTAGGGTATACATCTATAAAATCTATATAAATAAATTTGTATAACATGCTAAGGTAAAATATATTTTTGTTTTGTTTTGTTTTTCAAAAGTAAATCTAACCATTCTGTTTTTTGCATAGCATGGTTTATGCCTTACACTTAAAGCATGATAATGGGAACTAGTCAACTATAGCTTATTTAATAAGCCTTTCTTAGGAACGTGTAGCAATCACTTCAGACAGTTAAGTTTCAGATTTTAAATTAATACTAATCTTTATTTATTGTGACATTTGTTTTGCCAGGCTGGACTAGCCTGAGTGGCCTCCCGGTCCAGCCCCCGGGTTTTTAGCGGGTTTTAGCTTGTGATTTTATTCCCTGATTATTTTAATGTTTAAATTTTTAATGTATATTTATATTGTGTGGTTTATATTGCTTGTTGTTACCCGCCCCGAGTCCCTGTGGGGAGAGGGGGCGGGTTATAAATCCCAAAATAAATAAATAAATAAATAAAATTTCTATGTAACTTTGTAAAATATTTTTCTGCAAAGCTAATTTTTAAAAATGTGGCATTTTTAAAATGCAACAGGAGATTAAAACCTGTAAAATAACATTAAAAAAAATCATAAAATACAAGAAGGAAATTTACTGTATGACCAAAAATGTAATTTTAAGATTAAAGGACTCAAATTATTATAATTTATTGATAAGTCCTAAATAAACAGAATGATCTATGCCAATTGAACTACAGAATTGAATTCTGTATCTGAGATGCTATGACTGAGTAGATGTTTCCCTCTCCTATCATAGAGGATCCTGGTACTTTTTTTGCTTTAAGTATGAATTGGTGTGTCATACCAAAGTTATGATTGAGACAATATACTAAATAGAAGTGAGTGGAGATAGTCATTTTCTACCCATAGTATGCTATGATCCTACATCTGGCCCTAAAATTTTCTAAGAAGTAAGATTTCTCATTTGGGCATGGACTTAAAGGTATCTAGCCCTTGGCATAGTATGCTGCTGATTGCATTCAGCTGGGTTGACATCATCGTTCTGATGGGAGTAGGCAACTGGGTACCATCCAGATTTTTTTCATAGTCCCAAGTCGGTAACTCTGCTCACTGAGATCGATAGAGGTTAATCAAAATATTTGGATGACATTGGACTGCCTACCCTTGCTATAATAGTTAGTAACAAGAATTGATAAGACTTCTTCTACTGGTTGTATTTGCAGCTTTCTATTGGAGATAAAATGAATTGTTTCTGAGTGTCATTGCAATTAGTATGATAGATGGGTAACATTATCCAATGTACCAATAAAATAATTACAAACCAAACAGGAATTCAGACATGTAAAAGTAACGAGGATAAAAGAAATTGCTTTTGAACTTTCAATTATATAAAAAGAAAAGGAGAAGAAAGATATTTTTAAGCTTAATGAACTTTCTGGGTCGTGTAACTTTAGTAGTAAATTTCCTTTGAGACATGCTCAACTCTTGATGATTTCATGGAAATATCCATGTCAGTCTCTTGACAGCAGTACAGAAATAGGTTTTATGGTTTGTTTGGAAATTTAGTCAGTCTGTTTTCTTGTTAATGTTTCAAACACTCCATAGAACACATTTTGACCATCAGCTTATGGCTTAATAAGCAATATTTAAACCATTTCACTATCCCTTTGTACACACAAGGCAAAATCTAGGAACCTGCAGTTAAATTATAGGTTCCCCTTATGTCCAAACTGGAGCTTTGTTTAATGGCTTTCAAATAAACCAGAATATGGATGCTATTTTTTGCTTTTGTAGCAATTTCTCTATGCTCTGCCTTACACTAAACTAAATCAAGGCAGGGCTGTTTTGAATTTCTTATGCTTTCTCAGAACTAAGTATTCTTTCTAAAATTCTTCCCTTAATATTTTCTCATTCCGTTACCATTTCCACCTCTACCCCAAGAACTGCACTGGATTGCTTACTTTGCTTCCAGGTGCAATTCAAGGTGCTGATTGTCAACAAACCCTTTGTGGTTTGTGAGACCACCATTTCCCAGAAATCAGTAATATTTGCTCATCCAATAGGATTCAGTAGAGTAGGCTCACTACATGTCCCCTTGATAGGAGATTATCACTATCGGTCCATATACACATGTTTTTTGAGTTACATGTTTTTTGAGTTGGAATTATACTCCCCAAATACACAATTGACCCTCCTGGCTTTTAGAAAATTGATGAAAATCTGGTTGTTCTACCAAGCTGTTACTGTATTTATTCAGGAATTGCAGTCCCATAGGAATGTAGGATATAGTTGTATGATTTTAATGTCCAATATTGAGGACATGTGTACTGCTCAAAGTTGGGAGATTGGAATGGCCTATAAATCTTGCAGTTGAATGAATAAGTTAATCACAATCACTTGTCAATCACAAGTTCCTATTGGTTGAAATCCATTGGCAATCCTTTATTACTTTGGGTGTTACAGAAAGCTAAAGTCGGCGATAATTCCCTAGCTTCTTTGCTGTCATGAAGGAGCAGCTCACAGAAAGAGAGTTTTTCAGTAATTTAGTTTATTAAACTCAGATATTTCAATCTGGATAGAATGACTTTCCCTGCCGCTTTTCATGTAAATGTTTTCAGAATAAATCTACTCTTAATGGGCTGCAGGAGTTGATGCATAGGAAGCTTTAACAAAGTGATATTATTTGTTTTGTAGCATTGGGAAAGTCTAAGGTTTTCTCTTAAAAAGAAGTTGCGATTTTCCCCTATCTTCCAGCTATGTTCTGTCTTGTTATTGATCCACTGTTAATTATTGGTTATTGTTATTTTGACAGGCTAAGCTAATATATTAGATGTCTTTTTTAGAAACTGTTTCTAAGGGGTTAGAATAGGCTTGGAAGGCAGGAAAAAGGAAACATAGATAAATGAGTGCTACAGATTTAAGGCTTGTACATTGTGGGTACAAAATTTGAAAACAAGTAATAGTCTGTAGATTATAGCAACTTCACAGGAAAATGAATATGTGCCAAAATACATTAGAATTACCTGTTTCTGATAATTCCTTCAACTTGTGCTGTCCAAGAATTAATTCAAACGGCTTTCCGCAATCATTTTGATCTGTAATCTTTTTATTAATCTTTTTAGCCTTACAAAGGATGAATCCAAAAGGCCAAAGTATAAGGAGCTTCTGGTGAGTATGGAATATGAAACTACCAGAAGGATTTAACTGAAGATTTAGGTGATTCCTGTCATGATGAATAATTGATGCTCTTTAATAGAAACATTTATATTTTCATGCTGTAGAATATCTCATATATTACACTTATATAGAATTAAGTGATGGTTGCTTCTTTCTATGGTATACGGAGTGCAAAATAGTTTTTTGACCCAGGTTTGGATTATAAAATTGAAATTCTGTGCCTGGATAATAGACTTGCATGACAATTTATTGTAAATCACTTGAAGACTTCATTTGAAGGGCTTCAATCAAATCATGTCTGATTTACAGATTCTTATTCTGCATGTTTTATGGCTATTTTAAACCACGTGAGGATTGTTTTTCCTAATAAGAAATTGTAGCAATCATGGCAATAGCTCATAGAATTTAAGGTACATAGAAACATTGAATACTTTCATGTCCTATAGATACTTTTTGTGATCACATATACTGACAGTGAGACTATTTTGTTCCTTTTTTCTTTCCAGAAACATCCCTTCATTCTAATGTATGAGGAACGAACAGTGGATGTTGCATGCTATGTTTGTAAAATCCTGGATCAAATGCCAACAACTCCCAGCTCACCAATGTATGTTGATTGATACTGCTGCTATATGAAAACTCTAGTGCAAGTGCTGAGAGAAAGCAAGATGTACAGAATCTTCACCCCATATTGCAGTGTTTTAATGCTCGCCCAGACACCATGTGCAATAATGTTGGTGTTTCTCCTCCATTCTGTCTGTATATCATTGTCACTTACCAAGTGCATCCATGTAATACCCGAACTCACAGTGTTAGTGTCAAGTCAAAGAGAGACTTTGTTTTGCTCTTTTTGTGGACATATACATAAAATGTGGAAATAAGTAACATTTTATTTGTTGGCCATGATTGGATAGCACCTAAAAGTTAAGTTCCAAACTTAGAAACTTCTCAGCAGCTACTGGAGGGATTTTATTCTCAAGCTCTTCCAATCTCTACAAATAATTTTAAGGAAAGAAAGTTAGTTGTTGGTCTGTCTGATTCGAAACATTAAAAAAAAAAAAACCTGCCTGGGAGACAGTAACTTGTGCAGCCAAATGGAGCTACTTTTACCTTCTGGAGCTAGCAAAGGCAAACGGGGGATAATATATAAATATATATATATAAATATATTTTTCTTCACAAAGTGCAATAGATTGAGTTGAAATTCTGTTGCTTTTCAGCCACAGTGTATATTTTTTAAAACAGTGTGACTCAGCAGAACTTCATGATGTTTGGGGGAGGAAAGAGTGATCATGTAAAATGGATTATTTCTTTACCAAAA
This sequence comes from Psammodynastes pulverulentus, assembly GCA_025802295.1. Lineage (NCBI taxonomy): Eukaryota > Metazoa > Chordata > Lepidosauria > Squamata > Psammodynastidae > Psammodynastes > Psammodynastes pulverulentus. Next base: position 51,225,929 of record JAOYMU010000098.1, read on the forward strand.
ACATTCAATGCATTGAAAGAGCTAACAATTTCAACTTATAAGAGAGGAAGAATAATGTGTTCTTTCACCTTCCATGGAAACCAGTCTTCAACAGAACTAGGTATCCTACAAACTGTTAACCAATGACGTAAAATTTTGAACTGAGGAATTATTAAACTATTCAGTGGAATTTAACTGGCTTGTGACCCCTGATTTCTAACTGTAACCTGGTGATTAGCTGGCTAACTTTCACATTTGGAAAGGACACTGGATGGCCTGCAGTTGTGAATAGCTGTATTTACCTTATTAAAGAACTTCAGGTATGACTTTGATCTCTGCTTCCTGTCTGATGTTCAGTATCAAAGCAGATAAGCTTCCTTCCTCCCTTTCAGTTAGATACTTGTACTTCCAATATCACAGCAAAATGGTGCTAATTGATTTGATGTACTTTGGATGATGAATTCAATTTCCGCTGAACTATTCTGAAAATGGAATTCAGTTTTTATGATGGCTTATTGATATATATTATGGAGAAAATTGTTGAGCTAATACTGATCTGATAATCAATATTGATAATATAAGGGAATTAATGTGTTACATTCTTCAAAGGACAGAACAAGGAATTTTAATACTGTCAATCCAAGAAAAATAGCCATATAAAATTAAACTGGTATTAATTTTTTTCAGCTATATTTGACGAAATACTCATTTCTAACTGACAGCAGAAAAGAAGTGACCCTTGTAAGACACAAAATCTTATCACTGTAGCCAGTTAACTCTTATATTTCTGGTTGACCAACTGGTTAATAAACTTTCAAGAGGTACAACAATCAGTCGAAACAAGAACCTTTGCCCCTGCAAGAACACGGGGAATAACAAATGAGATATTGTTTGAATAGAATTTGGTCTTTAATAATGCAATAATTCTTCTTTTTAGGCCTTTCAGGCAAAAGAAGTTCAGGGCCTCCCATCCTTATATACCAGTTTCCTGTTGGCTCTTCCAGGTCTTTGCCAAAAAAAAAAAAGGAATAATTGTTATAGAGCCCCATTTCCCAATTCTGTTATTTGTTTATATAAGCAGAATATTTCCATGCAGTTGATCAGAAAATGGAGGTAGCTTCCAACGCAGGCTCAGTGCGATGGAAGTTCTAGCATATTAATCATAGATTGTTATAATATACTATTAAGGGTGCAGCATTTATATTACAGTGTATGTTTATAAAGATGTATAGTGTTCAGAAGCTGTGAAAATAGTATAAGAACTGTACATTGTGAGCTCTAGTTCATTTTTTTCTTCTTCTTGTACTATAGCAAAAAATGTATAAAAGTTTATTGATAAACTGATGTGCAGGGATATTGCCTAATCGTCTGTAAGTAAAATGGAGTTTCACAACATGATGGCTTTTAAGAGCTTCCAACTATTTTATCTTTTCCTGAATTGATTTCCTGTTCTATTTAAGATATTCTCCGTGGAATCAAAGTGTTTAATGTAATAGTTCTATTTTTTTCGCCTGCAGGTCAGTTGTAATAAATCAAGGCTGCAACATAGACCTTGTTAATTTTTGTTATAAGGTCAGGTGTGCAATGGGGAAATCAATAAATGCCACCTTTCTTTGGCCAGTTTTCCCTATTTATTGAAAAAAAGAATTAAAGTAGATGGTGGAACTAAGATGATTCTTTTCTCATCTTAAGCAAAAACCATAAGCTCTATTTGATCATTGATACGATTTAAACAGGTATTTGTCCTTGCATCACTAACCACTTCCGCTGATGCATCACCTAAATAATCATGATTATTTAACTACTATTGCAACTGAGACCTGGAATATTGCTTGAATGGTCTATTCATTTCTAACACATATTTTTAATGTATCTCAAAATTTGATTGTTTCAAATCATAAGAGCATGAGCTGGGTACTCCTGGTTTGGACTCCTGGCCCATCCGCAGTCTGTTCTCATGGTGGCCAACCAACTGCCCAAGAAAGCTCACTGGTCTTCCAGTTGATGATCTTCAGAGGCAACCGAGGCTAATCACCATTGATCCCCATGATTTTCTTGAATCCAATCCTTTTTTGAAGCCAGTCAAACTGGTAGCCAGCATTGGAGGTGAATTCCAAGGTTGAATCAGGCATTGTGTAAAAAAAAAATAAAAATTCCTTTCCCCATATATCCTGACTCTTCCAGGATTCAATCTCATTGGGTGATCTCTGGTTCTAATACTTTTGAGAAGGAGAAATAGCTTCTAGTCCTCTTGCATCTTGTCACACTATGCATACTTTTTAGTATATCTCAGTCAGGTCTCAGTTCCCTCCTTTCTAATCTAAAAAGCTTCACGTCACAATCATTCTTCATAGCAAAGTTGCTCCACTCCCTTGAGTTGCCCATCCCTGAAACTTCTGAGTTTCTGAGAGTTTTGACAACTATAGGTAGTCCTCACAGAATGATCATAGTTGAAACCTGGAATTTCTGTCATTCTGTCTTTGGGGTTGTGACCTGGCTCAATTTTACAGTCATTTTTACAATGGCCATAAAGCCATGGTAGTTAAGTGAACCATGTAGTTGTTGTGCATTCATTCTCTCAAATACATGTGGGGTTTTTTGCCAGAAACCAGCAAAAAAAGTCACAAATTACAGTTACATGACCCCAGGACATTGCAACCAGTTGTAAATGTGAGCTGGTTGCCAAGCACCCCCAAAGTGTGATCTTGTGATCAAAGGTGTACCCAGAAGTTGTAATTTTGAGGATAACTTGTAAGTATGTATTTTGTTGTCCATTGTATCTTCAAATAGTTGTTAAACAACCAAAGACTACTTACAGAGCTGCACACCACATTTCAGATATGGTCACAACATTGATCTACATAAGGGTATTTATTATAATACTGGCATCTCCATTTTTAATACCAGTTTTTATTATCCCTAATATGTTGGGTTTTTTTTTACAGCAGATGCAGACTAAAATTCCCTTTTTATGACCTTTTAATATTTCAATTCTCAGAGCCCGGGTGGCGCAGTGGTTAGAATGCAATATTGCAGGCTAATTCTGCCGACTGCCAGGAATTTGATTCTTACCGGCTCATGGTTGACTTAGCCTCCCATCAGCGGTGAAATCCGGCTGACGTCGCCACCGGCTCCGTGACGCGCGCGCGCATGCGCGGCCGAGCCAAGCTCCCTCGCAAATGCCTCCCGGGCATTTCCATATGGACATCCGCTCAGCCCGT
>JAOYMU010000098.1:51229228-51252938 GCA_025802295.1 Psammodynastes pulverulentus
CCTCCTCCCATTCATCGTTTTCCCTCTTGGGATCTGCCATTAGTGCTCCAGTCCATGTCATGCTCCCCCTTTGAGCCAGCGGTGAAATCCGGCTGACGTCGCCACCGGTTCCGTGACGCGTGCGCGCATGCGTGGCCGAGCCAAGCTCCCTCGCAAATGCCTCCCGGGCATTTCCATATGGACATCGCTCAGCCCGTCATCTGGCTGAGCGGATGCACATTGTTGAATAGCGGGGGCGGGTGGCAGGACAAAGCTGCAGCCCAAAAAGCGGAACGCCGAAGCGTCCGTTCCGCAGCGCTACCGGCTCGCGCGAGTAGCCGAGAGCCGGCTGAATTTCACCACTGCCTTCCACCCTTCTGAGGTCAGTAAAAAGAGAATCCAGATTGTTGGGGCAATATTCTGACTCTGTAAACTGCTTAGAGAGGGCTGTAAAGCACTGTGAAGCGGTATATAAGTTTAAGTGCTATTGCTAATTATGGGGAGAGTCAGGGCAACTGGATGAAGTAGAGTGTTAACTGGTTGGAGATCCTTCCTGACACCACTATGTCGACATATTCATTGTCACTGCTTGCTCTGGTCCTATTAATTTGTATGCATAGCTGGGATTTTGGGCATCAGCATACATAATTTTCCCACACTGAATGACATCTGCTGTTTAGATGCCCAGTCCCTCTTAAGGAACAGTTTACAATTGCTTATTTTTTGTTTACCACCTGAGGTTTTTACCATTTTGACTAATGTTATCAGCAAATCTGCCTATTTCACTAGTCACACCCAACTCCATATAATTTATAAACCTATTAAAACAATTACTGGTCCAAAGTCAGCACGATTTACATCCCACCATTCTGAGAAAAGTTCATTTACTCCTCATTTTATTATTGGTGTGGTTTACCCTTTAATATCAAAACTCCATTTGTCTGGTAGTGCTATAAAGCCCCATTTATCACTATTGTACCATCTGTCAATATCTGATGGGACTTTAGGTTTCTTTTTGTTAATTGGTTTCAACAAAAGGCAATGAAATAATTTTAATTCACTTATCCAAGCCTGAGTTTATTATATGAGGAATGGGTTGGAGGGCAGGGAAAGAGGAAACATTAAATAAATTATTAACCATATTTCTAGGGGTTTTTTTAGCATTCGGAGAGTAAAAACTGATGTTACTGGCCTGCCAGTTAGGACTATACTAAGATCACAAAAGTGTTGTTGTTATTCTCCTGAACGACTTCTCCTTAAGTGTGTAGTTTTTCTTAAGATTCACTAACAAAATAGCAGTGGAGTCAGAGGTTGGTTTTTCCAGTCCAATCTTTTTAACAGCAGCAAACATGGCTGTCTTCCTTCAAGGTGAATATAAAAATCCATTCTGAGTCATTTGGATAGGATACAGAAGAAATTAAAGTAATATTGTATGGAAACGGAACAGCATGTACTATAAAACTTGACATGACAAAATAATATTAAAACACAAGCTCAGTGTGACATCACAGGATTCTTTTAATAAGTACAGCAGTGCTGGTCACAGAGGTAAGCAGTGTATTTATTTACAGTGTGATTTTTTTTCGTAGTTTAACAGCATCCTTTTAAATAAGGATAAAGCTGGCATTAAAGTTCTGTACCGCACAACAGTGTAGCACCTAAAACTTCTAGATTCAAGTGCTATTTAAAAAGTCTCATTGGAATGGCTTCAAACTTCTTTGCAAATTAAAAACTAAAGAAAAACAAGCATGTGAAAGAATATTCTGACTACTAGTGCACTGTGAACATTTGTACAATCGAAAACCCATGCGTTAAATAGTGATTTTTACAGACAGTTAACATTTTTAACATGCAGCAACTGTTTTTCTTATTTCAGCCACTGAAGTTGGTCATCTTAACAGGGCCATAGTTATATGGATACTGAGATCTGCAAACAGAGTTGTTCTGATAATCTTCCTCATGAAGATATTGATGGCACACAGTCCTTTATATGCTGATGATACACACGCACACACATATGTGTGATTTCCAAACAAATCCGATAGTAGGTAAACATAATGAATTTTAGGTTCCAAACCTAATTTTTACAAAGCTTATGTAATGAAAAATATAAATTGATTTTTTTTTTGTTTTATCACCTATCTCCACAAAAACCTTCTGAATTCTGTATCTAGATTTACAAGAAAAACCAAAGTAGTAATTGATGACTAGTATTGCAAGATATCTAGTGAACCGTTCCTTTTCAGGCATGGATTCACACACACTTGCTGTAGAATATCCTAAACGGGATTTTCTACCTCATCACAATAAAATATAGAAAACATTTGCTCCTTTTCCTATTGTAAGTCTAACAGGAAGAGTAAACTAGAAATTGTGTCAATCCTGGCTTCGTATAATTTGTATACCAGGAATGGTGGCTTAAGTAATTTGTCAAAACAGAAAGCTAAACAGAAATCTAGATCTTGGATATCTCTTTTCTTTAGCAGTTATCCAGTCTTCATTCTGAGCTCCTCTTTGTGAACCCATACAAATGGAAGCTTTAGTACTGTCATAGACATACACAGTTTGTTAGCGCAGCATTTTCATGGACGCCTTGAATGAATTTGTAATATAGTTTAGCATTCCATTAGATTTTAAGCATGGAATGGCTTTGTTTGATTAAATTGTTTTACAGTTATTTAATAAATATACAGGTGTATTTATTTTCCCTGATGCTTTCCATTTCCCTTGACAAACCTATCATTATGCAGTTTTTTATTATCAATTAGTACTGCTGATTCTTTAAGAGGTTTATATATATATATTTTTAAAGAAAGCTACCCCATATCTAATAGCACCAACATTAAAACACTGTTTTAAGTACGCATTTTACACATGTATGTACCATATCCAATCTCCGCCTATATAACTATTAGTAGTGGAAGTACACTGAAGAGGACATCACCACTCCATCTGTAACAAAAATGCTATATCCTATCCAATTCTGCTCAATTATAGAAAATCAGTAAAAGGATCGGATTGGGTTTCTTGATAAATGTGTTTCTCACAAATACCACCTATTGCTTGAAATCTAATAAACTTATAGTTCAGGAACAGATCAGAAGGTTTAAGGGTTAGGGTTTATTTACCTTATTTTCAAAGTTTGTTCTTTGAGGTATGATGCACACCAGTGGCCAATGTCTTGTGGCTTAAACAGAAGTCCCTGTTCGCTATTTGAAGACTTTAAAAAAAAAAATCAGCCAGGAAGAAGAGATGGCCAGCTCTGACTGCATTTGGAAATTATCTATGCTATTCACTCAGTATGAATAATTAATTCTAGGCAGGATATGTACAGTACCTCATTCTGTGAAGGTCTTGTTAGTTTTTCCCACCAGAGAATCCACATAACGAGAAGAGTGCTGTGACAAACATTTTCACTCAAGACAAGAAATGAGCAAGTCTTTTGAATTGTTGAAGCACATATAGCTGCCTATTGCACCTATTTTTTTCAAAGGCTCCAGCGGTGATTTATCGGTTCATTTGATTGGTATCTAACTGCTTTTGAAAAAGCAGGAGAAAAGTCCTGCTCTGTGACCAAATAAAGGATGATAGAAATATCCTTGTTTCTACAATTTTGTACATCTAAAGAGGAAAGCATTGGGATTGTGCTGCTTGAGTGGGGACTTATCTAGCTTTTGTCTGGGTTTAAGACAATTAGGATTTTTGAGGTATTCTCGAGACTTTTAAGCCTGTCTCGTGGCATTACTGGTCAACTGCCTAAGCAGGGGGTTGGACTAGAAGACTTCCAAGGTCCCTTCCAACTCTGTTATTCTGTTCTGATTATTTGAAACAAAACAAATTCATAGCTTTTAACAAAAACCAAGATGATTAGTGACTGACAAAATAAAATTTACCTTCGCAGTAGATGAAATCATATGAAGAAGGAGGTGGATTAGAGCCAAATTGACTATCTAAAGTTCTGTCTGGAGTTTTGATTCATTCCATTATTCTTAACAATATAATGCAATTGTTGGGCAAGATCGAATATCTTTATCTTTGTCTTGTGTTTTTGTTTCTTATGCATAATCATTCTGCACATAGTCTGGTATTAGCAAAACTAAATGGGAAAATGATACCTTCAACTAGCTAAAATGGATGACACATCTAAGAAAACAAGATATTAATCAAAAGGTGTATTGTTACAGGGAATAAAGCATGTGACAACTTGAAAGAAAACTGAATTAAATAGTTCAAAGTGGATTGGGATAGAAGACAGCCAAGTGTTGATGCTAAAGTGGTTTTACACTGCAAAACTATTGTTTTCATGTACCTCTGAATATATGCGGAGTGATGGATGAGAAGAATTATTTTCCTTGGAAGTAGGAAAAAAGAATATATTTTTTTAATTAAAGAGTGGAAAGTTTTGTTTGGATTTTGTTTGCTATCAATAACAAGTATTGCTTAGTTTAAAAATGCTGCTTATGCTAATGCTTAAAATGCATCCACTTTATTATTCCTTGAAATTTTGCATCAGTGCAAAGAACATTGCTTTTATTTGCTGGTATTTTTATTAAATTTTGGTCCTGGAAACTTCTAGCTAAGCCTCCTGAGGTTCAGCCTATTTAACCCAGGCTTGTTCTAGCTTTTTTAAAAAAAATCTGTCTTACTATTTTCTAGGTTTTGACACATTTTGACATTCTAGGGATAACTTGATCCTGCATACAGATTTACTGTATCAAGTTGCATTCACAGACTAATGTGTCATTATCCAACATGCACATTTTATTTTCTGGGTTTAAGTAGAATCGCTCAAAAGCCATGGTGCTTAAAATTGAGTTTGTATGGGAAAAGTCCTGGTTCATCTGTCTTCTCCTAATGTCTACATGCTACTGCAAATAGATAGCTTTCAGTGCATAACCTTATTTAATGCTGATTTAAATTTTGCAATTGTTTCACATGGTATTTGCCTATTTTGCTACCTCTGCTAAAGAAAGAATGTATGAGATACAGAAACCAATATCTTGGTGGTTAGGAAAGTTCACTGTGTTTATTGACAATTATTTCTGCTGCTAAAATACTTCCCAAATGTCTTGGATATTACTAAATATCAGAAATCTTCACCACAATTTTACTAAAACACGCTTATATTTCTCTTTCACACTGTCTACATATACATATATTTCTATCGCTTGTAACTCTAGGAATTAAAAATGTTGCTTTGTCATAGGGAAAAGAAGGAACTGGTAACTGGAACTTACACTTATTTTTACACCACTATCTCAAAATAGAAGGTCGATATAAGCACCCTCATTCCACTTGTGTTCTAGATGGGGAAAAGGCAAAACAAAGATGGATTCATCTAGAGGTGTCTGCAGGATGAGGTCAAAAAAATTAACATGGCTTCCCTCTATTTTATCTTTTTCTTTAAGCACGCCCAGTAGATACGCTTAAGGCCATCATTCCAAGCCTATTAGATTGACAGAGCAGCTACTCTGGGTATTACTCTGGGTATGTCTCAAGCATTGGGGTGATACTTGGTAGGTTTTTGGAAGGACCTGAGCTGAATGTTACACTTTAAATAACATAAAAAGTGGGATTGCTCCTTTTGTGACTGGTGCTGATATTAGAATGCTAGTGAACTAAGTTTGCTCACTCAAACAAAGGGCTGCACAATTCCAAGGATTGAGACATATTTCTCCCTGTGCCCACTAGCTAAATTGTGGGGGTCACATTGGTTGCAGACCAGATAGGATAGCCCTATCATGGAAAGTCTCTACAATCTGTTTTTCCTTCCTGTCTTAAGATAAGAATTTATCTTAATTATGTAGATAGGGAGACTATTAGCAGACACTCAAAAAAAGTTGCTGAGGAAATGGTCTATATAAAGTGCATCCCAGAAGGGTTATTGCTCTTTAAAAAAAAAGTTCTCTATTTGCTTATTTAGTGATTTGGTTTTTCATTCTCGTTTATGCTTGTTATTTATTATATGTATAGGCTGTCATTTATATAGCAGTTCAAGATGGATACGTTTTGAGGGAGGTATAGCACTAGCATTCTTTTTTTTCCCCCCATTACAGCAACAACCCCATGAAACCAGTTGGGCTAAGAGCCAGTGATGGTCCAAAACCACCCAGGAAGCATCAGTGACTGAAGGAATCTCAGTTTCTTTGCTCCTAGCTAACCCAACATCTTAAGCCCCTGGGCCACACTGGCTATCTTATTTATGTGGAGAATAAATCACCTTATTGAACTAATTGTGTTCAGTTGCATTATTATAAACACAATATAATAATGTAGCTATTACAATTACATTATAATAATTGGTCCTCCATAATTCATAGGAATTTCTTAAACTGACATTTCCTTAAATATTTCTTCCATATATTATCCATCATCACCTATGTATACATTTCTTTTTTATTTATTTATGAACTAATATTTAAATTAAAACATTTAAGTTAACAAGATATATTTAGTACCAAATTGTTAAAGGAAATGGCATTACCAAAGACATTTTAGTCTTGCAGGAAAACAGTATTAGTTTGGCTACTTTTTAAATTAAATAGAAAAAGAAAGAAAGAAAAGGTATTTTTGGCAGACAGCTAAGATGGCAAGTAAAAATTATTTAAATAATGAACATAAACTATTAAGACTGTACAACATATTCTATGATGCATGCTTTAAATTTCAAGGGATGTAGGATGAATCGGTAAATTGGCAAAACTCCCTTTTTGGAATAAAAAAATCAAAGTAACCTGATTACTTTGAAGAATGAATTTCTACAGCTGATCTGTAGTCTGGTAATGTAATTGGTTTGAAAAAGCAAGTGTAGGCTTTCAAATGGCATAATAGCTAATATCCATTTACAAGACAAAAGCATAAGATAAACAGTGAAGTCGTAGTGATAGATGACATTTATAGGGACAAATGATCAGACAAATTGTAACTTATTTTAAAATTCTGAAAGGGAGACGTAGCACTAATATCTTCTGGATGATTTATTTACGAAAATGCAAGACACCCATGTGCCCAATTATTCAAACCTAGAGATGTTTTAACATTTTTTTCCAGTTCTCAACTGACATGGACAATTATAAAAAAGTTCTGAAAACAAACCTACAAAATCTTGAATGCAAGGAAATTTGCATTCAATATTTTTGCATTAAAAAATAAGAATTTGAGGAAATGATGGAAGATAAAACATTTCATTCATGAGAAACTGCCCAATTTGGATTGGCACATGACACAAAGTTATCTCTATCTCCCAAACTGAATTTATATTTTGAGCTATTGAAAGTTATTAAATGTAATCTAGAGATAGAGATTAAATTAAGAATGTTTTTTTGTTGCGGTTTCACAAATTATATCACGTACACAGGTCTGTCTTTGGAAGAAATACTGAAATGAGGTTGTCATATCATAGGTATTAATGGAGCATTGCCTAAACTAATCATGTTCACTGAAGTCTAAGCAAGATAGAAGCAACAATAATTAAAACAAGTTTTTTTTTCCAGTCAAGGTTCCCCTCCTCCCACTTTCATATTGTATAAAAGTTAAATTAAAATAAATCAGGGATTAAAAAGAAATGAGTACATGTCAAAACAAAAGTTATAGCTTATCAGGTTTGCCATTGTTCAAATCAGTTACATTTTATAGCATAGCCATATTGAAAAATAGTAATGAGAGATTTTACTTATTATTGTCTTTTATGTGAAAGTGACAAATGTAAGATTTTTGAACCATAAGAAGGCAGCAAGGAATGGTTTGATTGATTTCTGACAAGTCAGGGTAGAGAAATGCTATGGAGTAAGACAGTCTGTACTGGAAGAATGGCTACTTTGAATATGTCAGCCAGGACAGGAAAATGGGATGGGAAACAGGAAATTCCCTGGACTCAAAAGCACCAGAATCTACACATATGCACAAAGTGAGGCTGTGTTATCTAAAGATTTGGATGCTTTTGAATAAATATAGGAATCTTAATCCAATTTATATGCTATACCCTTCATTCAGAATAACTTGCCTGTCACGATAGGTATAAGATTTAAAATTCATAATATAGCAGAACCTCTGGTCACGACCATAATTTGTTCCATAACTTTGACGATTTCTTCATCTTCTAATGTTTCGTCTTCAGGAATTTCTGGGTCGGGGTCGTGTGTGATCGCCACTCGAGTATGTGTTTGTGACCAGATTCAAAAATTTTGTGAATTTTTTGGTCGGAACCCGATTTGGTTGTGGTCAGAAGTGTTTGTGACCAGAGGTTCTACTGTATTTATTAAGGTTGGTTTGAAGAAGATCTTAGAAACAATGCCTTTCACTAATCATGGCAGAATTAGTTTATTGAAAGGGGTTTTTGGAGTTGTTTTTATTGCTTAGTGAAAAGCAAAAACACAGCTTCAGTCATCTCTTTCCAAATTTAACTATCAAGATTTCGGAAGATGTGGACATCCACTATTTTATAATCCTGACAGTAGCAAGATCATTCTCTTAGAAAATGTAGAAATTAATTGTAATATTAATTAACACTTTGGATCCAGATAAAATCAGAAGGAACTCTACTTGCAGACTGCTGTTTTTCTGATTTTATTCCCTTACTTGATATTAACCCATAGAGATGCATTTTTGAGGGTTGATGGATCCTCTTGAATGGCAACAGATATGAAACATGGGAAAATGCAGTAGGTTGAGGAAATCAAAGAAATTCAGCTAGGCTGCTTTTCCCCTTAGACAGAACACATCTTGGCTTAAGCACCTCTCGGGGAAAAGTGAATTAAAAGGAGAAAACAAGAGCAACAACAAAATGTAATAGCTGAGACAGAAATTGTACTGTTCCACACCAAACAATTCCTGATCTTCAATTAAGATAGCTTTTCTTCTAATTTTACTTTTTATTCCTGTGCTTTTAGTATTGTGGCACCAAAAGGTTAGGATATGGTTGCTATTTTGCCCCATAGTGGCAGCAAAAATAATATATGCAAATAATTCAAAAGAAAAGAGACTGAAGCAAGAGGGCAATTCAACAAACATTGGGACTTACTGAATAAAACTATGATACATTCATAAAGTTATCGCAACACAATAAAAATAGATCTGAAGAAGAGTAGAGATTTCTGAATTCAAAGGTTTTATCTTGCCTGTCTTCTATTACTTATAAGTGGTGAAGACGCTATTGCTTATGGTGAATTTATTCTTGATGATATGGATATTTAAAATTTCAAACTAATGATCAGGAACAAAATTTATGTTCAGAATGTCAAATATTTAAAAGATTTTGAATGGTGGATTAATACTGGTTACGTGCTGATCTGTTATAACTTTTATGTATCTCAAATTATATACATACATATATATGTTTACATTTTAATTTAATAAAAAAATAAAAAATGAGATAAGTACTTATTAAAGGAGGAATGTACCTTTAAAGCAGAACACTGGTGAGGCCATGGAGGCTTTCCTCCAATTACACTCAATTAAAGACCTCTTATTTCTACATTTTCTTCTTGTTCCATTTTGAAACCTTTTCCAAGGAGAGTGCCCACTACAAAATAAATCATATTATTTCAGGTCTGCTGCATGTATCTTTAAAACAGAAAACAAGAGGAATAAATAAACTTAAAAAGAGAAAAATATTCAGGGAAACACTCAACGATGATTTCAGTTTTGAAAATAGATAGTAAAAGGTTGATGATCTCTTGATGCATCAGAGCAAGATGACTTGAAAAGGTGGGGGAGGGAAATTCCCAGTAAAACTGTTCATATATATGATAAGCACGAAGGACAAAGGTTCCCAAAGAGCAGTGTATGGGATCTACAAATATGCCCATATCAGAGTCATATAGTTTGATAAGCCTGTTAGGATTAATATTGACAAGTCTGGGCAATGTACAGTTGTCCTGCATAGAGAATCTCCTGAAAGATGTCGGAACTGAGGATGAGCAACTGGATTTGCTTACAAAGGGTAGGGAGGAATTTGTGTTAGAAATGAAGGATTCCTTATTTTGACTGTAGCAGAGAAAGGAAATAATCATTTGGTGAATCCATTGATGGTAAAAAGATAAATTATGTCCTGGGAAAAATGACTCCAGTTTTTTTTTTTTTTGCTCTCTCGGCATTATTCCAGAACATTCTAAAATAGTCTTTTAATTCTTTCCATGGAAATTACTTGTGGTAGGTTTCCTCCCCCATCCTTATCTTGATCACCACTGTTGTAAATGCAGATCCATAGTGCTGTTCAAGTTGAGATCAGTAACATCTAAGAAATCGATGTTGAAGATGCTGGGTCCTGTAGTGGTCAGGGAACCAAAACCATTGGCTGAGCTTGGTGGTGTGAGGTCCAGCCATTCCATTGTTTCCCAGGGAGACTCCGTGAAGCTCATGTGCAAACCAGTTCCTTCACCAGATGAAGGAGACAACTGAGTCTCCATGGGCGAGAGGGGAGTTGGCAGGATCTCATGGGGTGAGACTAATTCATTGGCAGCCTTGCTAGAAAACCCTTCCATTGCTCCATCAAAGTGAGGTTCCTCAGTACCCAATTTCAGAAGGGTGACTTCACTTGACCGCCCAAGAGGACTGTGGGAATTTAACAAGATTTCCAAATGACTGTCATTGCTAGAGCAGCGTTCAAAGGAGAGCTGATTTGAGGTGTTTTGCTCAAATGCAGTGGATGCCTTTACTAACAAGGGTGTTCCAGAAGTTCCTGAAGACACTGTTATCTGAGGTACCTTCTGAAGACAAGGGCGGTCCTCTTTAGCATTTGCAGGCATTTCTGTTTGCAAACCAAATATGATAAGTCAAGAGCAAAACCTCTTTGGGTCTACTTCCAATGTTAAGTGAATACACTTCTGCTTGTGCATCTGCCATTGCAATGACACATTCCAACCTTTTGTTCTGGCTGAATAAAACCTTACTTGACGCTATACTAGCTCAAAGAAGTACAGAAGGGATGGTGAGAGGAACACGGAGATCATATAAAATGCCTGCAATTGAAAGTAGTGATGAAGCTGTGTTAATATAAGACAAAGTTGTTATAAGTGTTTGTAATGCCTGCCTAGAATCAACGAAAAAGCTGATGTAAAGAATTATTAGAATAAGGACTGATCATACAGATATGTGTACACATGCTCGAGCATGCAAAGGGTAAGAAATTGTTAAAACATTTAAATTAGGCATGAAGGCATTAAAGTTGTGTACGTGATTCACTGGAGCAGACAGAAGCTAGTGAGGAAAAACATTTACAAAGGTTTGACTGTGGAGTCTAGTATTTTATGGTTCTCTCCCAAAATGCCCGAGGCTGAGAGAGAGGCTTACATATTCACAACACAAAATGCTCACAACAGAAGGCAAACAGAAGGAAATGTTTCCAGTGTTCCTCACAGAATGTCCCCATCCGCAATGCCTTGCCTCTCTGTGTTTTCCTTTGGGGGCATACTTTCAAGCAAAACAGTGAGCAGCAGTTACCCACTGTTTTGTTTTGTTTTAAATTCTATAGATCTATATAAAAAAATTATATTTAAAAAATTCTGCATAGTATGCCCACTTCTGGGTTTTCTAAACAATTCTTTTTCAAAATCATGTCTTCTATAATAGGGAGCCCCTTGTGCACCAAAGGAAGAACCAGAAGACCCATGGGTGCCCATGTGCATGACCATGCCAATGTGATTTTCAGAGAGCTTGGTCGCTTCCTTTGCCCTTTGTAGCATCTTCTCTCTTGGTCTACAAAGTGCCAGCTCTTACCTACAGTCTGATTTTTCCCTGATTTTATTCAGCATTATTTTTATTCTTGCATACAAGTTTTCAATATTTGTATTGTTGTTGGATGTGTTTGTATTTCTAATGATGTTTTGGTTGTCACTGATTTCAAATCCCTTTATTCAATCTTGGAAAGCTGAGATACAAATTGACAAGATAAACACAACAGTTTCTGACCAATTCCTGGGAATTGCTAAAAACAGTAAGCTTCCAGAATTGCTTCTTTCTTCTTAATAACTTCATATAAATGTGTCAAAACCTATCAATTTTCTATAATGGTCAATGGCTGTTCTAGTAGGCAGATCCTGGGAGTGGTTAGATTGAATGCTGCTTAGGATCAATAACTAGGCAACAGCTATTTACATATTTCTTCGGGAAGTGGATGGAATCCATGATGGATTTCAGTCCCACCCACCCACGCCTGACAAGCACAGAATATCTGCTGTGGGTAGCCTGAGGTTTATATCCTGTTTTGCTAGGTTAGAACCAAGAGCCTCATTCTACTGGCATCACCTACCTCCAGTTTCAATAAGCACATCTAATAGTTCATCCATCTGCTGACTTTGAGTCATTTGCTACAAGAAGAAAAAAAAAAGCAGAAGAAATTTGGAAGTGAGGAAATGGATTACATATTTTTATTGTAAAAGAAATCACTCTTAAGGGATTGAAATATCATAGTTCTGTAGTGTTTTCGCTGGCATTAAAAATCAGATGTAACAAGCTAATTCCCCACAAATATCAACAGTTTTTAGCACAGATGAGCAATCTGTGACTCCCAAGGTTGCAGGTGGTTCCCTGTATCCCCTTTTGCTGGTCTTGGAGCCAAAACTAATCATAACTGCTAAAAACTAGCAGTATCATTTTGACTTAGGGACCACATGAACAATGTAATATCAACACTGAAAGGGTTAAAAAATAAGAAATACCAAGGGAACCATTTTTGTACAACTTGGCCTTACTTTTCCTATAACCCTACGCCAACTCTATGAATGTTAAAATGTTAATAATAGTGTTGCCCATGTGACCCAGGGGTTAATATGCCCTAAGGTGCATTATTTAATGTCCCATATTTCAAATATTAAACAAGACTGAAAAGCCCTCCCTGGATTCACTGAGATATTCAACCTAATCTTTTTTCATATTTATTAAGAAATAATTCCATCAGATTTACAGTTCTTACTTGTTTGGGTTGTAACCTCTCTGCGAGAGAGAGAGGGAGGGAGAAAGGAAGGAGTCTACATGATTCAAGTGAATACAATCCAGGGCTATTTCACCTCTAATAAAAAAAAAGTTGGCTTAATTTCTTTTTTTGTATTTTATTTTAATTCTGCAAATTGCAATGTCACACTATGACAAGCTGGATCCAGATCAGTTAGATAATTAGATACCATAGAACCAGGGGTTTGAAAGCTAGATGAAATAAGAAGTCTTGAAGGACTACAAAGGAATGGCTCCAATTGTCTGTACTTCATTGACCAAATAAAGTTAATAATCCTGTAACTCCAGAGGAAGGATCACTTTTCCTTTAGTAAATTTGCTGCTATCCCAGACTCAATGCTCGACTTGAGCATGTGTCTCAGATTTTCAGATTTGTCATTATTTGATACCCCAGATCAGGTGTTTTTAACCTGGGATTTGTGAATTCCTTCCTGCTCAGCCCACAGTTAGTCTATTATTCTGAATTGGAAAATATGACAATTCTATTTTTACTAGCTTCTATGTTGACAACAAAGTAATCTATGACTCTAGACTCCAATTAAATTTACTAACTTCAAGAACTCTCACTAGCTAGAAGTATTAAAACTAAAAAACTGTATTTTGCTATTAATTTAATGGATTAATAAAACTTATATTTCTGTATTACATATTTAATAATTTGATAGCTGTACTTGAGCACAATTGTTTTCCTTTATATTACACAGTAAATCCAAGTGTTTATATTATGCATTCAAAATAAAAGGACTCCTTTATTTAAGGACCAGACTCTTAAAAAGGTTACGAATCCTTGCAACAGATTGTGTTTTGTGATGAAAGGGTGCAATAGTAAAAACCACCTATGGCCAAGAAGAGTCCTAAAATACCATCCTGGACCATTACCTGTTTTACAGCATCAGCATAAGGGGGAGGCTGTTTTCCCTCTGGGAGAGCAGCACCGGATTTACAAAAGCTGGCAGACAGAATGGAATACTTTGGGCCCCCTTGTGTCGGCACCTATATGGAAGCAAAATCAATGGTAGGAATCCAATCGAATCTCAGTTCCTTGGCAGCTGCATCTGAAGTCCCCTAAAACTTCTTTCATATTGGTGTCAATCATAACTTAATGCAACCCCAAGGAAAGGGGGGGAAATGAACCCAGATCTTGCCAAAAATGCCTTTTCTAAGCTGATACAATCTTACTGAAGTGATGCAAAGAAAACTTTGCTTAGTTTTCATCCTCATGTAACCCATAAAACCAACTTTATTTCCAAATGATCCAAGAAATGATCCAAGATGGAGGTTCTATTCGGTGCTGAAACAATGCCTGGAACCCATCTCATCGGTTTAAAAATATCTGCACTAACTCCCAATTTATTTTCAGACTGAACTCAAAGTGTCATGTTTATATTTTAAAGCCCCAAACAACCTGGGATCTGCCTATTTTGAGAGGTTTTGTATACAGTTGTCCAAGTATTATAAGTATATCCAAGCAGCTGTTTCTTTACATCTAACGTCACTGGAAATAGTGATGGTGGTTATGATTCTCTGACTCTTCCCCCAGAAATACTTCCTACTCAGTCCTTTTAAAATATGACTCTTATTGCTGGATTGCTTGTACTGACTATTTAAAGGCCGATGAGTACATTACAAGAGCAAAATATGTGTATTTCCTTACCAGAGCTGTGCACAAATGGCGGCTGGGTTGTGGAGAAGTGCTGCGTCCTTCTCCCTGATGGCTAGGAGACATGGAGAGAAGGTAATGGCTGTTTGGTGAGGGCGGAAGGCTGATATGTTGAGGACTCTTTGCTGCCTCTAGTGGAGAATGCTGAGGAGAGCACTGTGGGCTTAGGAATGTGGAGGACAGTATGCCATTTTGTCCAGAAGGTTCCATGCAATGGCTATTTACAAGGTGAGGCATCTGAGGTGTCCCACAGTTACTTAATGCCTCAGAATTGGTAGCCTTACCTTTCAAGGCAGCTTGCTTAGAGGCAAATGGGCAGCTGGACACTGCATTCTCCTGCTTGACTGGAAAACCAAACACATGTGCTGGGGGCTGCTTATCTTCCAGTCCATGGCTTCTTTTGCGTTTCTGGAGCTGCATTCTCAACTCTTCCACTTGCCTCTGCTCCTGTTGCAATTTCCAAGTCAGCTCATTGATTACCTTTTGCTTTTCCACCAGCATTTTGTCTTTCTCTGTGTCAACCCTTTCAACATCATGCTGCATGCCAACTCCATTGATGCTTCCCACCAGGTTTTCCTCACAACCACCTTGCACAGGTGAAGGGTGCAAGACAAACTGTGGGGAAGACAGTGGTCCTTCATTGAAACTGTCTGGCAAGGAGCCACTCACTGAAAGGTCAGAGGAAGCTGGAGAGATGGGTGGAGTGGAACTAGTGCTGCCAAAATGGTAAAAGCCATTGGATAACAGACTGGTAGAAGACTGTGACGGATAACTGGAGAGAGAGCTTGTTGGAGTTACTGGGAAAGTGACAGTGGTTATTTCATTGAAAGAAGCCACTGAATTCCCACTGCACTCCTGAAAGGGTCTAAGACGTTCCATCAAGGCTGTTTTTGTACCTGACACAGGAAGTCCCCTTATTCGGAGTTGCTGTCTTAATTCTGACACCTGTGATAAAATGGCTTTATTAGTGTCAACCTCATTTTTTACTTTATTGCATGTTTATTGTTGAAAAAGAAACTTCTTTTAATCAAACTCTTTTAGCCAAACAAAAGCTAAATCTAGAATCATTTGTTCCAACAGAGCGATCTTATTATTACCTAGCCTACAGAGAAGTTGCTATTAACTGTTAACTTTAAATTGTCACCCATCTTAGATTACACACAAAATCACAATTTGCCAAATACTGCATGTTAAAGTGCTGCAAATTTTAACTTTCTAACACCTTTTTTTAAAAAGAGACTCTTACTGCCATTTTGCCCCATATCAGCAACATATACTTGGGTATTTATTGGGGTGGGGGTGTGGTGCAGATGATGTTTATTGGCTGTGGTTTAGCACTCTGGTATATACAGTAAGTTGCAGTTTCTGGTTTAGCCTTTGGCAAATGCAGGACATTAGAATTGATTCAATAAACCATAATTAAACCTTCTATAACTTGCCATGTTTTCTAACATTGTTACACCTTACTCTGCACATAATACTCACTTTAAGGTCATCCAGATTGGATGGGAGAGGACCTGGTTTGAGGGATGAAATGCAAGATGGCCCAGAAAAGGTTCCCTTCACTGGAGAAAGAGCATTGTTGGTGATGGTCGTAGGGGAAGAGCCTGAAATTTTAGGCTCATTTGGTTGTCTAAAAAAACAGGAGCAACATTTGTTACTGTGATTTCTTCTTTTGCTTCTAAATCAATGTCAATTGTCAGTGTATCAGCTTTGATCCTAGTTTTATTATGCATTCACTATCATTTTTTCCTGATATTTCAGTACAAAATAGTAGTACTTTAGCAGAATTTCAAACTGAGAGATGCTTTGGCCCAGTAAAGGCTTGTAATGCTCCCATTAAAAGGTTTATTATTTCAAGGTCTTCAAGTTAGAGAAGAATTCCTAGTTTAGCAGCTCAAGTCCTAGGCCCCAAACTCTTCTCATTTCCTGTAGCAAGGGCACCCAAATCTACTGGACATATATTGATCCTTCATTCGCAGTGAGCAAGCTGCACACCCAGCGGACGTAGTAGGAATATTTGAAACATGCAAGTCTAATATTTAAAGGATGCTAATCAGCCACACCGTCAAATATTGATATAGCTCTGTTACAAATGGTCACCTAGGAAGACTGAAAAACACTTCCACCAGGAACTCACTTTAGCTGAGAGGAATGTGATCCAGGGTAATTGAATTGCTGCTGATGTCGATGCTGCTGTTGCTGGCTAAGGATCTGGAGCTGCAGGAAGAGCTGTTGTTGTTGCAGTAGCCTGGCGTAGGCAGAGTCCATGGGGGGAGGAGACTTCTCTGCCTTCTGGTCTGGTGGAATGTATTGATGATACTTTAGCTTCTTCACTTTGGGTTTCATCTCCTTGGGTTTTTTGTGGCGGTTCTTGCCATCACTTGAAGATTTTGACTGTGTGTTTCACACAAAAAAAATATCAGGAAGGTCAGTTGGAACCCAGAACTTTTGAATGATCTGTCTAATTAACCCATTTCTTGCTAAGTCTGAATTCTCTGGAGGACTGCCACTGATATTAAGTACCCTCAAAAGCCTTTGAGCTTCAAAATGATGAGTGAGAAATATAAGAGAAACCTTATTCACTCTTCCTCCTTTTACATGCAGTTCAGAGCATAAAACAACTGGCATTTTGTTCACATAGTATTAGGTGCACATTCCTTTCAAATATTCTGATTTTCTACCTGCTGCCATTTAAGAAGACATGGAAAATAATTCAAAGGACCATTGCATTTTGGTGCAGGTATTTAGTATAATATTTAAAAATCAAAGTATCCTTAAATAGCTAAATTTGAACTTCCTAACTTACATCTGTCAGCTTCATGAATGAGAGCAGGACAAAAGGGATACATCTATATAACACTAACTGCCATCATTCCTTTCTGATTAATTACTCCACTTAATAAATTATGCAAAATTGCCTTAGTAGTCATATTTGTGTGCTATAATTTCAGAAACATTTCAGTTACTTTTAAAAATCAGCATTTGTCTTTCAGAGCAAACATGGTTATGGTTTAGTTGGTCAACTATTGTTAACCGCTCTCCTTTTCTCTAAATTATGAAAGATACTAACATACCTTTACAGACATAGTGATAGGAATAGGAGGTGTCTGCTGCCCATTGAGCTGTTTTGGACTTTCTGGCTGGCTATTTTGAAGAGATGATGAATCAGCCGTATCATTTTCAGAATTATGGGAATGACCCTGAGATGAAAGAAAAAAAAGACCATTGAAAATACATGTGACAATTATGCCATCAATGTAGATAGTTTCATGAAGATTTGTGCAGACAGGCAATTTATGAAGGCATATATAAGTGAGTTACTTTAGTTGGATTGATAGCTGGTTACCTTGCCTTTGTTCCATTTTTAAAAAATGGTAGTAAGGGCTGAATCTCTCTCTCTCTCTCTATATATATATATTCCTTGTTGTTGCTTATCAGTTTATGGGACATATCAAAATACAGAATAAAACGTAATACTTGACACACAATAGAACCATATATAAAAGTGGAGTATGAGAAACAGATTAAATAAAAAGGGTAAACTAAGGAATAAAATATTAGGTTATTGAATCATCTCTACAATTTACCCCAATCAGATCCACCTATGTAGATCCCAACTAAACTGTTTTATTCAGGTAAAGGGCTGTGTTGTATGTGATTTTTTCAGTTCTGGCCACAGATGAAATATATACCGTACTAATATGAGGGTCCCAATAGTTCGTTTGTCTGATGTACAGTCCAAGTTGCCAGTCTCTCTCTTTCTTATATAGTTGACACTCAAATAATATGTGTGCTATATCTTCTATAGCTGAAAATATAAATATGTTCGCTATAAGGGATTTGGTCAAACTGTCTGTGTGTAACCATTGTATCTAGCAGCTCAAAGCTTACATGTAGGCTGAACCTGTACATTATCTTACCTCCTTGAGAGGACACTTTTATTTGATGATTCTCCATACAGCATATCACATAGATTATGTATCTTTTTAGAAAGTGTCTATACAATTAGGAAAATCATCATGGTGAGTCATAGCAAAAGCAGTCTTGCATCAAAATTAAGCAATAAGCAGAGTGGTCTGAAGCTTAGGTAGATATACTTGACAATCTGTGAGGGTGATGAGGTATACTGTGGAAGTCTGATCATCTTTTAGCTTGCATATGGTTAAGTAAATCCAGGCTGCCAAATAATTCACATGTACAAGTGTATGTCCAAACAACATTTTTGGGATTTTCACCATAATCAATATCTTTTGCAGATGACTTTGGATGGCCTGTTAAACTATTTCTATAAGCAATATGTATACTAAGACCAATCACATTTATCAGGCTGGTGTTACTAGGAAACCAAATGGATGATCATTGGGCTCCCTGCCATAAGTGCTTGGAAAATGGGAGATGCCCCATGCCAAGTACACTGTGTAACAAAGCTGTTGGAATGAAGAAGAGCAGCACTAGCCAAGAATGTGTCGTGTTCAGGTTAACAGTGGCTTGGGATCCTTTGCAGGACACCCCCATGTTTTATGTAACCACCAAAGGCTGACCTTATGGATGACTTCCTGCACAGGCTACAGTGCCCTTAGAGAATCTTGACATGTACTGCATCTTTAAACCCATACATTGTATTTGCCTGAGAAAGAACAAATTATTCCTCTTCTGAGAGTTAGAATCAATTAGCTAATTCTGAATGCTATTTTAGAATGAAGGCAAATTACGGAAATATATAGCAATGGGGCGGATGAGAAATATCCTTACTATATTGGTTGTAAGGTATTTTTTCTTCCCAAACCATATCTAAGAGTACTGATGGGAAGAATAGCTACCATTTTTATACATTTATTAGCTATGCACTGTTCCAAATGAAGATAAGATCTCCTTTGTGGTAAACTCTACTCATGGACGTTTCTGTGTGATTTTCCTAGAAGCAATATGGAAGTGCTTTGCCACTGCCTTTTTCCAGAATGTTTTTCCATTCCCTAGTCATCAATTTCCCTGACATCCCCAGATAGAATCCCATCTGAATATTAACCAAAGCTTTCCTTAGCTTTTTGAGATCATCCAAGATTGCCAACAAAAGCCATCAGCTATAGAGATGAAGGGCCAGTAATTCAGCCAAATGGGCAAAACAACTCCTCATGTAAGAAGTAATACGTTATACAATCTAATTAATCCTCTCAATGATATGCTAGATTGAATGGGATTTTGGTTCTCCTACTACAGAGCAAGACAAATTCCAAACTGTGATGTGATTGAACATAATATTCACAACTCTCTGCAATCTAACCTGCAGTAGGTGATAAAAATATCTAAGAATGTATCTAAGAATAGCTTTGTCACATCAGATCAATTTTAATCTAGCAAGAACAAGTAACTGTAAATCTGACAAGTAAACCACAACAACTCATGTTGCCTAAAATGACAGTCTACTAACCCCTTCTTCTTAGCTAAACACAAACTCAGGCACTACAGCTGAAATTCAAATATTAAAAATGGTTATTTGACTGAGTGTTTACTAGAACCCTGTACATTGTACCAAAATCAGAGCAAAGCAAATTTATAGAAGTCATATATCAACCTAACAGTCTACCTTGCAACTGTTATATACGTTATAGTCACTTCATGGATTTTTTTTTCCTGAGCAAAACTGTTTTTATTTAGTCTGAGGCTTTTAGGCTTTCTCTAACCCAGGGAAAATGGAAAACTGGAGTTACAAGTACAGTTTTTCCTCATGCTAAATTGGAGAGGGGGAAATATTGCCTTCTGCTTGCACACCTTGCAGATTAAAATATATAATAAATAACCAAACAGTTAAATTAGCATGATGACCATCGTGAAATGGAGATAAACTATTATGACCATGGTTTCAAAGAGATGAGAGACAGGAAACCGAGGAAAGTGTAATGACAAGCTAATAACCATGTACTAATAACTCAGTCTCTTCCGCGCTGTGGCTCTTACCATGTGGCAAACCAGTCATCCCAAGGCTCCGTCATCACAGAGAAAGAGAAAATGAGATCACTCTAGACTCATTATACTGTCAACGCTTAGAACATTCCATGTCAACAGCACTATTGCAGTGTACAAAGCTGTCTACAGATTGGGTCAAATAATTCCAGGCTCATTTTTTGTCAAGCTACCGGTAGATATGATCCAGTTATTTTTCCTCAAACTTGGAAAGAATTCCAATCCTTTTCCAAGCTACATTTGGGCCCTAGAATACTTGTTAAAGTGTATCCATCCACCTTATAGACAACAGCAAAAGTCCTTCGTTGGTTGGACTTTGGGTTGTACACCCCATCCCACAGCTTTTCTTTAAATCTGCCCTTCAAGATTTCCCTGTTTTACCTAAACACTCTCTTAAAAAGCTGCCTCTAGGGATGAGAGGTAAAACAATTTTTCTCACATAAGACCGCTGAGGCCAAAGATTCTTGCAAAGAATGACTTTATTTAAAGAGGCCTGATAAATCCTTGAGGTACACTTCAAAACAGATTCTAAGCTATGAAGTTTCTCTGAGTCAAAGGTTAACTATTACTGGACCTTCAAGCCTCATTTTCTCAACCAGACCACACACCCTTTTTTTGCTTTCACACAATCTAAGAACAACACTCCTGAATTTTTTTAAAATAATAACCTGTTGTTATTTAATAGGAGATGAGACTTGAAATGTCCGCACCACATATTATTTTACCTGAGTTGTCCCAGACACTGAAGGAAATGTTGCTTCAGGTATTTTGATTCTTGTTGCCAATTCTGTAGACCCTTGAGAATCCTCATTTTTAACTTGCTCTGGGGACATCCCATCATTGCTGCTATCTTCTTCAAAAGCAAAGGCATCTGAAGATTTAGTGAAGTTTCCTTGGGTACCTAGGCAGATAGATAAACTCAGTAATACATTTATAATAACTTTGTTGTGAATGGTAATAGGTATCCAATGAATTTGCAACAAAATAAATAGCAACTGGGAAATGTTCATACTTGGCATTACAGTATATATAGCATCATCAGAGACCCCTCATTATTTGGGGGAGGGAATGTTTCATTTTAACATTAAAATGAGGACCACAAAACTGTGAATAACAAGAACTTGAGTCTACGGGAACTGAGGAATTAGGTTCCAAAGCCTTTAGTTGTCATTTTCCTTCCGGACAGCATTTCTTGCCTTATCTTTCCACTGATGTCAATGTGCCTCTTGGCAGATCTGATTGAGTCAAATTTCTTGCAAGGCTCCACATGACTTCCCAAGTAAATTGACCTTCTTCTTTAGAGAACTTGCTTGACTGATAATGGAAGAAGTAGTTACAGTTGTCTCCTGTGACTTACACAGGCTTTTCTGCTATGTGCAATCCTTGTGATCTCAGTGAAGGAGCTTCTTGATGACACAGCTAGACATGAATACTGTGCAATTGCTTCACTGATGAAAGGTCCACCCAGCAAGATCACAAAAGAGCCATTGCACAGCTCACAGCAAACTCTAGTGGCCAATGTGGTACAAAACTATGATGATCTGTACCAGCACAATCAAGAGGATACTCTTCTAACATTGTGAAAGATAATGAAGAGAAATCAGTATGCGTCATATGATGCAACTGAGGTATCACCACCATTATCAGCTGAGTATATCACTGCAAAGAAGAAGAAGGTCTGTTGCCACAGAAAATCCATATGAAACCTCACAACCAGGCTGATCCACCAAAACCTACAGTAACTAAGACGTACACTGTCCAGATGATATACTTGAATTGATAAAAAAAAATACCATACATGTAAATTTGATATATGTATCAAAGAGGGCCATGGTGGCTCAGTGGTTAGAATGCAGTACTGCAGGCTATTTCTTCTGACTGCTAGTTGCCAGCAGTTCGGCAGTTTGATTCTCACCTGCTCAAGGTTGATTCAGCCTTCTATCTTTCCAGGATTGGTAAAATAAGGACCCAAATTGTTAGGGGCCATATGCTGACTCTGTAAATTACTTAGAGAGGGCTGTGAAGTGCTGTGAAGCAGTATGTAACTCTAAGTGCTATTGCTATATAAATTTTAAGTACAGTGTGTATTACAAGAATGTGTCCAAAATGATTATCCATAACAAAAAACAAGATGAAAACTACATATAGGATGATTATACATGTACCATATCTGTATTTAGCAATCATTGATAAGCAAAGCTGCAATAGCAAAGGCTAATCTAATTGTAGACCAGTAATAAAACAAAATAAAATATAAATAACCAATTCCTCCCCCCTCCAAAAAAATTCCAAGAACCTCAAAATAAAGCAATGGTTAACCCATGATGGTATTCAGTTGATGAAAACCATCACTGTAAATTGATAAAATAGAGATTGAGATTCATAATTGCAAGAGAATACTTTATTTATTTCAGAAAAATACTCTAATCTGGCTATAAAACTCAGTGTATATTTCATCATCACATATATACAGATAAAATTGTGCTGAACAAACAAGCTATAAACTTAGACTGCTGGAATTTCTATCAAGTGATTTTTTAAGAGCAAACCTTGTATGTATATATTCAAGATATTTCTTAAAGCAATAAGGGCCATTATTTTCTATTCTGGGTTTTTGAAATATATTTTTGATTGTAATGGAGGTATTATAAGGTACAATTTGTACACAATTTGTTTTAATGTAAGTTGCTAAATCAGTCTCATCAGTAACAGTTCCTGTACAATTTTTCTGGGTCAAAAGCTGCACTGGACCTTGAAATCTCATACTGGATCAGCACTGCAAAAATGGTGTGTCAAGGACAAAAGCTACATCTGATTTCATTTCATTTACAGTTAATCTTAACTGAAATAAAATACAATTATTCTGTGATCATGTCATCATTTTCTTCTTTTGTAGAAGAAGAGATTGGACCGACATTTATCTTGTATGGTATAAGGTCTCCTGCATGAGCAGCCAGTTTGACTAGAAGACTTCCAAGAACTCTTCCAACTCTGTTTTCTGTATTGAAAATTACAATATGGAAGAGAAAGATAACAGATAAAGTGTACAGACAGGATCTGCTATATCATAGCAATAGCACTTTAGCACTTTAGATTTATATACCGCTTTACAGTGCTTTTTACAGCCCTCTCTAAGCGGTTCACAGAGTCAGAATCAGC
>JAOYMU010000098.1:51305231-51315776 GCA_025802295.1 Psammodynastes pulverulentus
TGAATTAGGGTTTTAATTTAATTGTCATTGCTGTTTGTTGTTGTGTTGTGAACCGCCCCGAGTCTCCGGAGATGGGGTGGTATAGAAATTTAAAGAATAAAAAAAATAATAATAAATAAATAAATATGGCTAGAAGATTCAATGGTTATTTTTTATTGAATAATTTACAGTAATACAGTAACAAAACAATACAAATATAAAAAAGAAAAAGAAAAGCACAGCAATATGTAAATAGGAAAGATTTAAAAGAAGTAGAGAAGAAAAAACATTATGAGCCTTGGTGGCACATATGCTGATTCTGTAAACCGCTTAGAGAGGGCTGGAAAGCGCTAAAAAGTGATACATAACTCTGTGCTATTGCTATTGCTATTAATAAGAAGCAGCTTCTGATATTCTTTACAGCAGTTATAAATGCATTTATATTTTAATCTCCTCTCTCTAGGGTAACACCAGGGCTTCCTTTTTTCCAGATCCTACTCTTTCTAATGGTCAAGCCCATAAATCACAAATTCCTTTTTTCCATTTTCAGAAAAAGCCTATAAAGGTTTCCAGCCACTAACAAATATAGTTATTGTTTTTTCCTAGTCAGTTTTGACATCTCTACAAATTTTGTCATCTTCACCAACCATTTCTCCTGTGGTTACTAAGAGTCTTTCTATCTTGGGCAAATAATAATCTTGCTGCAGTTCCTGTGTTCAAAAACAATTTTCCATATGTCTTTTCTACTTGTCTGTCCATTAGGTCCGAGCAAGTAAAGTTCTGGTTTCAGCTGAATATTAATCTTTAAAGTTGGTTCCATTGCTCTATGTATTAGAAATAGAATAATTTCTCATTTAAAATATCTCAAACTTTCAATTATTTAAACAGAAAAACTAAAGTACAATAATTCTTTTAATTTTAAATATTCCAAATGCAAACATTCAATAATAATGGAACTCAGTTACAGAACTATTATATTATAGGAAAGGAAGTTTCATTAAAAATAGAATGTTTATAAAAGAAAATGTCTATGGAGATTCTCAGTCATCCAGGTCATGGTTGTCCCAAAGGTGCTTTTTCAAAAAGCAACTGGACTTTGGTTGTTTTTACTTTTAAATGTTTTTCTTTTAAAATGTTTCCCTATTTCCTTATTTCCTGTTCACAATCCTTTCAGCAATTCAAAGAAGGTTCCACACTCATTTGCACCATTTAGGTGACCCTGAGAGACAGATAAACCCCCAAGCAGCCTCAATGATTCTCAGGAAGAATGCTAATGACCAAATGACTGCAAGAAATATAAATATGTTCATTTTCCAACAGTCATTCAGAACTGAAGAAGCTTCTTGGATGAAAAGTGAAACATCTTTAAAGAAAAACAAAGAACGTTCAGTTGCCTTTTGAAAAAGCACTGTTTGTACAAAAGAAAATGTAATACTCCTAGCAAACCACAAAATGGTGCTAATTGCTATTCTAAAAAAAGGTGAAACGGAGATATCCAAATTAATATTATAGATCACAAGAGACTTGAAAGAGAGAGACTATGCATGTACGTACATCTTGCAAGACTGGTAATATAAAATATAATTTCCTAATTTGTACAGAAGAAGAAAATTTAGCAACATGCAGAAAAAGAAGAAGAAGAGATCTAAAACAATATAGCAATAACACAGACTTGTATACCGCTTTATGGTGCTTTTTACAACCCATTCTAAGAGGTTTACAGGATCAGCATATTGCCCCCACAATCTGGGTCCTCATTTTACCCACCTCGGAAGGATGGAAGGCTGAGTCAACCTTGAGCCTGGTGAGATTCAATCTGCCTAATTGCCAAATTGCAGGCAGCTGGCTGTAAGCAGAAGTAGCCTGCTATTACTGCACTCTATCCTCTGCGCCACCAAGGCTCCAAGCAAAACAAATTCCTCTCCCTCACTTTTCTTGGCCTTTCTATTTCCTAGATGGTTGCAGTAATTGTGGAGCTGTTGAGAAAAATGCTCAATTGCTCTCCCAGCCTTCACAAGTTCTACAGCCCTAGATTTAAAGTTTTCCTTATAGAAAATAGGGGGAAGAAGTGGGATAATTTTTTCTCTATATAAAGCAAATTCCTTCGTGAAGATCTCTGTCAGATGACTGTGAATTCCTGAGCAAACTAGGAAACTATATTCACAATACAACATAGTTTTATAACAATAACCATTTTACGAACAAAAAAAAAACAAAGTTAGAAAGCAGAAACACACAGCAGAACACGGCAAATAGGTCAATCAGCAAATAAATTCAGTCTACTTTCCCTTTAGAAGTTCACCGAGATAATCATGTTAACTGAAAAATAAGCAATGATCTGGCAGGTGGATCTAGTCTATTCCACCCAAGGAGTCAATAACCATATCCTTAAAAAGAAAAGAAAACAAAACAAAATCCAATCCTCAAACAAGAGGTAGACAAGGAATTTCATTGCTGAGTCAGATCTGGCAGTTTGAACTTAACACAAATAAATTGATAGCCAACAAAGCTGGAACACGATTGGAGTCATTTGGCAGGCTCCGTCGGTACTCCAGCAGCACACATTTTTAATCAACTGAGCACTGTTTATTTGTTGCACTTTTAGAACCTCCAATAGCTGGGGATCTCTGGGTGGCATATATACAAATTAAACACAAAACAAACACCCCCCCTTCCTCATGATAAACAATGAAGAAAACAACACACAGTAAAACCACAGAAATCCAGCAGCAAGAATAAATACTGCAGGACATCAAACCAAAGTAAACACAGCAAAACAAAATAGTTCTTGAAATGCATGGAAGAACAAAAAAATATGGCACTAAAAAGCACTCTATTGCAACATAATCATCAGGTGAGCTTTTCTGATTCCATATATGAGACATCAGGGCTATATCACTCAGTTGGCCACTTGTACTCCTTCAAGGAAATTCACCCCCCCAACCATTTAGAGCTTGAAATATTCAAACTACCCTGAACTTAACCCAGAAATGCAATATCATTCAGACTGCCTTGCTATAATGAATTCCCATTATGTTAAGCTAATCGGACTGATTTCATAAATTAAAACAGGTATGACCTGAATCACAACTTTTTAATAACTCTGTCCATATCTGTGGGTACCAATTGAAACTATAATAAACAGAGCTACTAAATTCCTGAACATGGGAAATCTATGCTCATACTATGTGGTGTTATCTTAAGTTCCAATTTTTTGGACCAATGATCTAGCTCACAGGTGTCAAACTTGATCATGTAACATGACATCATGTGATGTATCACAACACTTTTTTGCCTTTGTGGAGCTGAGGCAGGTGTGGTCTGCTTGTGAGGCATCTGGCCCGTGGGCCACCAGTTTGACATCCTTGGTAGCCAGGTCATCAACAGAACTATAATCTCAGAAATTGGTAAATTTTTTAGATCTTCCTTCCCAGCCCAGGTAGGCTGGACTTTGAAGAATGGGATCATCTCGGCATGATCTAGCAAGAATACTCTATATATGTGTGTTATGTAGCTTTATTTCAAAATCAGTAATATAGACTCCCAAATAATAAATAAATCTACCCTTGGATGAAACCAGATGTGCATGTGTATAGGTTATATATAATCTCTTTGTGATTCCTCGTCCTTTTCAGGTCCTCAATCTAATCAAGGGTTATCTTGGATTTCAAACTTTTGAGCATAGTTCAAGAGTTCCTTCCAAATCTATAGTACAGATCAATGAGAATAAAGTCAACTACTTAGAATTAATACACCGTTTGCATTTTAATGTGTTATATTAAATTCAGATTACATGTAATTTAAACAAAATTTAATTTTCTTTCCTTCTTTTGCTTGTTTTCTTCTCCTGGCTCTGCCTACTTCTTCAAGGGTGGTTCTGTCAGCAGACTGCTACACTATCAGCTCCCTTCCCAAAGAGTTATTTAGTTTTGACCAACTGAAGAACAATCTAAAACTCAACCCCTCATCCTTTAGGAATATAGTCATGTTCCCTACAAAGGGGCCTGAGATGTTAAATGGTTAAAGCAAGAGAACGCCCTGCATTTGATCCAATCAGATTGGTTTGACACTTCTGCAGCATTCCATGCCCTTTTGTTTGGCACCAGCACTTGTTGTGTAGGACAAGATGCTTTCACTGGCACAGGTTGATTTTATTAAACACTCAACAGGATGTTATACATCCAGGCAAACCAGACTTCTTTTTATACCACTGAAGGCTGGCACTCTAGCAGGGCACCCATACAACCTAGCCAAGCTAAACTTTCTTGTCCTTTTCGGAGATATTTATAGATGGGAATTTTGACAAGAATGAGTTTCTGTTTTTGAAGGAATACTTTTACTTATTATGATGTCTGTTTTTAGCTTGTGGGTATCCAAAAGGTGAATGTAATTGAGAAAACTGTAGTATGTGTGTACTTTCTAAAAAATGTGATGAAGCAATTTATTATGGGAGGAAGTAAAGAGACACCAGGAAAGAATGATTCGGGCCACAGAAAAAGAATAATGTGGAAAATTACCCCTCTCGCCATCTCTGTTTCTCAACCTGTTTGCCAACCCAAGCAGAAAGAATGGGTACGGGGAAAATAGTACATTACTGCAGAACTTTTGCAATTAAGTGAAACGGAGAATGTTTTTTCTCTTTACAAACGAAAATATATTCAGAGCAAATGTTAAAACTAATAAAAACATTACTACCATGTGGTATGAGCTGAATATTTTTTTCATCGTTTTTATTGATATGAAAATCTGTAGACAACCCAAAGTTTCTTTCACCTGCTTCATTTTTTTGTATTTTCATGGTATTTCTTTTACTTAGACTATGGCATCTACAGAGATCA
The DNA here is from genome assembly GCA_025802295.1 of Psammodynastes pulverulentus. NCBI lineage: Eukaryota > Metazoa > Chordata > Lepidosauria > Squamata > Psammodynastidae > Psammodynastes > Psammodynastes pulverulentus. The sequence goes on from JAOYMU010000098.1 coordinate 51,310,049, forward strand.
TGCAATCATTGATATACAAATTTAATTTAAATAAAGCTTCAGCAAATAGATGACAGATGATAGATAGATAGATAGATAGGTAGATAGATAGATAGATAGATAGATAGATAGATAGATAGATAGATAGATAGATAGATAGATAGATAGATAGATAGATAGGTAGATAGATAGTGGGGGTAGGGAGGGGACACTACGATATAGGTCAAAATATTAAATTAAGTTAAAACCATAATAAAATCACCATAATATGGAGCCATAGAATTGGGATAGATGTTAGAATAATAGTACTTCTGATGGGATAGATGTTAGAATAATAGTACTTCTGATATGCAGGAAATTATGCTTTTGGGGGGATAAGTTAATTACATCTGCAAATGTGTGCAAATGCCTGAGTTACTAAATGGCATTCTTTAAGCATTGTAGACCTGACTTCATATGGTATCAAATCTTTAAACCAAACTTAACAACATCCATATAGGATTTTGAAATGGTAGAGTTAGATTAATGACCAGCATCTGCAGAAAGGTGGGTTTATGTGAAACCCAAAGCTAAAGGACCAGCCACACTCCTCAAAGAGCCTTACATGAGTTTGGATGGTATTTGGAAGGGAGATTTCCAAGAATACCAATACCACTTAGGCCAAACATGCAGTGTTGCTGCTGAGAAAACTAAGTGGATGCATAACCAGTAATCAAGTTCAATTTGACAAGATATATAGAAACTTCATCTAAAAATAATACATATTCCTCCTGATCAATGCCTGAATAATACCTTAGTATGATCAAGTACTAATGTCTCAACAAATTCTAATTGTCTTTTTTTGCATCACTTTGAGACAGCTTTATATTTCACAGTTAAATCATGAATTACGGTGGTGAATGAAAGCTTATGTGTCATTTTCTGATGAAAGATGTTAACTTCTGCTCACATCAGATATTTTTCTTTCCTTTTTAAAAGTAGCACATTCTATAAGGGCAGTCTTCCAGACCTGTTTAATTTGAAAATATTCCAAGTGAAATTAATATTACAAATAAAAGCACCCAATAATTTTTACATTTGAGAAATTTCTGTCAGTTTTCAACTTGACCGATGTGAAATGAAATTTCAGCAGTTGATTTATGAACGTTATTTATAGACCTTTGGCTACTCGTTCTTTTCATATATCCAATCTACACACAGACATACAGACACACACATATGGATTTGATTTATTTATATAATTTATATGGCTGCCCAAGTCACTAAGAGAGATTCTGGGCATCTAACATATGGTTACAAACAGAGAAACCAAAACATACAGAACGCCTCAATATACGATCACTGACAGATCAAGCTGCATAGAAAATTACAATACAAATCGTTTCAAGAAGGACTCATCCAATGTTTTGGATAAGTAAGGTAGACATTTCTTTCCCTGTTGAAATAGAGATTATGGTCTTGACTGAAGAAAACCTGAATTAAAATTTCAGTTCTGCTATAAATCTCACAGGGTAAACTTGGCCCAGTTTAACCTACCTCCACAAATAGGGATGAGATAAAGAAAAGAAATGTTTACTTAAAATATTTACATACCACCATCAAAATGGATTCCGAAGTAGCAATTAAGACACAAGCCAAATTAGAAAATGAATCAACAACCTAGCAGAAATGAAAAGCCAAGATACAATATTGAAAATTGCCTGGATAAATAGAAATGATTTCATTTGGCAACTGACAGATAGCGCAGTTGGCATCAGGTGAATCTTTCTGTGTAAGGTATTCTACAATAAGGGTGCCAAAGCCAAACAACAAATTCATTCTCCAGTCTGGTGCATACCAGATGTGTCCAGCATTAGTCATATTGGCTGGAAATGGTGAAATTGTAGTCCATCACATCTAAAATGTAACTTTTAGAGGAAGCCTTCTCAGCCGATATCCTGAGAACTTAAAAAAACCCCGAATATCAGTAATAGATATTCACAGGGTTTTTTTTTCTCCCGATGAAAGGTGCCGGAACGCACCCCCCGTCGTTGCGCTAAATATCCCGGAAGTGATAGCGCGCGATTGGTGGAGACGGAACACGTGACACGGACTCCGAAAAGGATCCGGAACGCCATTCCCCCGAGTTCCGGGAGAAAAAAAGCCCTGCAGTAGAGTAATCTAGCTCTTTTAGCAGCTAACATTTGGTTGCTAAAAGGGAGCCAGTTTGGTCTAATGGTTAAGGCACCAGGCTAGAACTAGGAGACTGTGATTTCTAGTTCTGCCTTATCCATGAAAGCCAGATGGGTGACCTTGGGCCACTATCAGTCACTCTCTCTCAGCCCAACCCACCTCACAGGGTTGTTGTTGTGGAGAAAATAGGAGATGGAAGGTGTGTTGTATATGTTCACAGCCTGGAGTTATTTGTAAAAATAATAAAGGTGGAATATAAAGAAAGAAATAACAAAATTTGATAAGCTTTTGTGTTGTTTGTTTTCTCTGTTGTTGCTTGTTGGGACCATCCAACATATGTAGCAAGCCAAAAACAATATTCTATTTACTTTTTCTAATTACGCAGTGAGATTCATTTTCCAATGCGGTTTATGCAGGACATATTTTGAAATCTCAGGAGTAATAACAATTTATTCGTATGTTAGTCACTGGTTTTTAATAGCCTGCAATTACAAGTTTCAATTAGTTCCTAGCTTGTTTGTTTTAATCAAAGATCTGTCAGGGAATGGGAATGCAAGCGGGCTTGAACCGGCATTTCTTCAATAGCGCACATCTCCAGAATGTTAAAAGGAAAAATTCCTGTCCACTGGTTTCCTTGGGGAAAATGAGATTGGACATAACCTCCCTTCTAATCTTACTGGTGCTTTACCTGTTCTCCATAACCCAATTTTGTCAGAGAATTCTATCTAGTCTATTTCATGGTCCTTTCATCAATTTCATTGTCCCTTAGTCAATTTCACATCACCAATCGAAAATTCCCCAGCTTGATTTTCTCTGCTTATGTCAGGAGGACTTGTGCATTGAAACACAATGTTCTTGGCAGCTCCTTATTATTATTCCTTTTAAAACAATAAATATTGGAAGGATGGTTTGGATCATGCCTTCTTTCTTCCCTTGGTGAGACAATCAGCATTTTGATGGAGTGTAATGCCCATGTAGATTCCATCCCAGGGAACAGAAACAGATATGTTTTGATTTAATAATCCAGCTTTCTTCTTGCAGATAGCTAATCTTCTTCATTCGTTGTCACAGCAATGGTCTGTCAGTGTACATTATCTCTCACTTTTACAAATAGAATCTTCTATCTTATCTGTTCCATCACACTACTTAGGTACCAGCTGGTGTTAGGGCTTTTTTTTTTCTTCCCTGAACTATGGCATTGGAGTATATTTTATTTTCCTTTGTTTATCTGTTTTGCATTCTGTAGATTGCATTATAAAAGCTAGCTTTTCTGCTGTTGAATTCAAGGTGGCTCACAATTTAGAATGTGTGTGTGTGTGTGTGACTGGTGGGATTCAAAAATGTTTACTACCAGTTCTGTGGGTGTGGCTTGGTGGGAGTGGTGTGGCTTGGTGGGCGTGACTTGGTGGGCATGGCAGGGGAAGGATACTATAAAATCTCCATTCCCATCTGACTCCAGTAGAAGGATACTGCAAAATCTCTATTCCCTCCCCACTCCTGGGGGAATGTTACTGAAAATCCCCTCCCCTCCCCACCCCACTGACCTAATTTCCAGCTCTGTTCTCCTGTGCAGGACAACAAAAGAAGACCCAACCAATCAGCTGGGCCTCAGGAGGCAGCAAATAGATGGGGGTGGGGCCCGTCAGAGGTGGTATTTACTAGTTCTCCAACCTACTCAAAATTTCTGCTACTGGTTCTCCAGAACTGGTCAGAACCTGATGAATAGCTCCTCTGGTGTGTTTGTATTGTTGAAACAGGACCAACTTTGCCCATATTTGCATAGATGAGATGTCTTTCAAGTGCGTGTGTGCATGCGTGCATGCATAAATAAATAAATAAATCTCCTTTATAACAGATTCCTTCTGACTATTCCAGTGGTTTCTATAAGCACAAATACACAAATTGGAGGGGATTACAGCAGGCTTATTAGCTAAAGGAGAGAAACTTAACAAACTTCTAAGTGCCAAGAAAAATGTTGTAGCATGTGTGGCAGAAAAAAGAGGATTTATCAATTAGATTACCAAATTTTGTCCACATCTCTCAGTGTTGTTATAAACTAGGCAGTGCCCTAGTCTATCAGTCTCTTCTTACAGTGGCCAACCAACCAACCATACAAGGATGTAGTTTTGGTCCTGTAGCTGATCCCACCCTTTGTAGAAACTAAGTATCCAACACCACATCTTGTGGTAGTGAATTCTGAAGTTGGATTACCCACTGAGTAAAAAAAAATCAAATCCTGACTCCTGTTCTAGGATTTTGTGATGGGAAAACATTATTCTTGTTCACTTTTATCCACATCCTACCTTAACTTGTGCATTTCATTCATGTCCTTCTTATTTACCTCCTTTCTGTGGAACCGTGGTGGCACAGTCACTAAAATGCACTATTGCAGGCTAATTGTGCCCACTGCCAGGAGTTTGATCCTGACTGGTTCAAAGTTGGCTCAGCCTTCCATCCTTCCAAAGTCATTAAATTGAGGGCCCAGATTGTTGGGGACAATAGGCTGACTTTGTTTAACCACTTAGAGAGTGCTGTAGAGCACCATATAAGTCTAAATGCTATTGCTATTGCTATTCTAGACTAAGAAGCCCCAAATATCACAACCTTTCCATATAGAAAAGCTTCTTCAGTCTCTCAATTATCTTAGTTACCCTCCTTTGAACCTTCTTTACCTCCATTATATTTTTCTAGGTGCGGTGATCAGGACTGCATACAATATTCCAGAGGTGGTCACACCATTGATTTACATCAGCTGTATGATATTGGCATCTCCATTTTTCAGTACCATTTCTTAATCTGTTTAACCCGCTGTTGACCTTTTCTTAACATCTGATTTAACACTGTTGACACCTTCATTGAACTGTTCACCATGATTCCAAGACGACTTTCCCCATCAATTACTGCTAGCTCTAAGTATACATTGGCTTTAAATTAAACAAAGTGTTCCACCCTCCTGCTGTCCAGTTGGCATATATCCATAGATGGAGAAGATGTATGTTTGAACAAGTAGATAAATTTTCAACAGTATTTTTAAGAGGAGAAAAATAGCAACAGCAATAGCACTTAGACTTATATATCGCTCCGTAATTCTTTACAGCACTCTCCGGGTGGCTTATAGTGTCAGCATATTGCCCCCAATAATCTGGGCCCTCATTTTACTGACCTTGGAAGGATAGACACCTGAGTCAACCCTGAGCCAGTTAGCATTAAACTTCTGGCTGTGGATAGACTTAGCCTGCAATACTGCACTCTAACCACCAGGCCACTACGGAAGGCTTTGGAGCAGGGATATATTTCGTGGTACACACAAGCAAAGGTGGTGCAAAATACTGGCTTGTTTTGGAAGCATCTTTTGGGCAGTGTTGGTATTCAGGCTTAGAGACCACAGTCTAGACAACAGATTTCCTGAGGTATTGCTTTCAAAGTTGGCTGGCATTTTCAGAGGCAATATGGTCTCTGTTATGTTAACTCATATGGCATTCTTTTTTTTTTTTTGTATAAAAAAGTTTTATTAGTCACAAATATACAAACTTATCGCTTACATTATGTAGAAATTTCTATTATCCTAACAGATAAA
>JAOYMU010000098.1:51374869-51388553 GCA_025802295.1 Psammodynastes pulverulentus
CTCCCTCCCTCCCCCCCTCCCTCCCTCCCTCCCTCTCTCTCTCTCTCTCTCTCTCTCGCTCTCTCAACACAGACCAACAAAAAAGAAACAATTCTCTATCTCACTCTCCATCTCTAGACTACATTGAATAGTGGCACTTGGCAGCAGTGCCAAGCAGTAGTGGGATTCAAAACTGTTTACTACCAGTTCTGTGGGTGTGGCTTGGTGGGCATGGCAGGGCAAGAATACTGTAAAATCTCCATTCCTACCCCACTCCAGAAGAAGGATACTGCAAAATCTCCATTCCCACCTCACTTCTGGGGGAAGGTTACCACCGGTTCACTGAACTATTCAAAATTTCCACTACCAGAGTTCTCCAGAACTAGTCAGAACCTGCTGAATGTCACCTCTGGTGCCAAGGCTGGGTGTGGTGCCAAGGCTTGGTCTGAAGTAGAGACATGGCCTTGACTTCAGCTCTAGCACCACTGGCACTTAAAAATGCTGCATCATGATGCTTCCCAAGATGCATGAGCCTTGGGGAACAACACAATTGCTCCTGTGGCCCAGCATTCCTCAGGATCTGCTGATAGGCACCTGTAGCCTACATGAGGCTGCTCTGGGTTGGATAAGTTATTCCTTCTTGAAGTTGGGTTTTTTTGCAACCTCCAAAACCTGTGCAAAAGCATACCTCATTCTCATATGATTTTTGGAGGCTGCAAAAGCTGCACAAGTACATGGCCCTGTCCCATGGTTTCTGGAGGATCTGGAGGCCATGCAAAAGCACACCCCATTCTCCTCCAGCCTCTGCAGCATCCATAACTCATGCAAGAACATGAAGAATAGTTGTTGTCTAGTGTAAGTCAATGCTAGTGTGTCACCCAAAATATTGTGGCTTGCCACCTTTGACGTGCCATGCCATTGGTTTGCCATCATTGTACTAGCATTTAAGAAGTATCTGCGCAATCAAACAAATATAGAGGACAAATAAGAAGTTGCCAATGGAGTTTAACAGCGGAAAGAGAATGAAGTATAAAAGAGTGACGAGAAATGACATGTTCTGTTATGATTGCATTCTGGAAAGCTTGAAAGTCTGGTGGTTTTCCCAGGTCTTTGGGTTCAATTGTCCGAGGCTCCCACTGGATTGTTTGAGGGTGCGGCATGGGTAGCTAGATTTGTCACTAGTTTTTATTTTTATTGATATCGTATACCTTCTATAATTCCTGCATTCTATATTTATTCTGTTTAGCTTCACTGTACACTGCCCAGAGGTTTGGCCTCAGGCAGTGACTAAACTGTATCAATTAAATTAAATCGTGAAGGGTGAAAAACTCTTTTTCTCATTAGCTGCTTCCTAGAATAGAACAGAATTCTTTATTGGCCAAGTGTGATTGGACATACAAGGAATTTGTCTTGGTGTATATACTCTCAGTGTACATAAAAGATACTTTTCATACATTGAGATATTTTTCTCAATAGCTGCTTCCTACAAGGGATATGCCCTGAAAACTGCTACCTGTCCGTTGTGAGTAATGAGTGATTGCTTCCTGGTAAACAGAGGCTGTAAGGGGAATATCATGCACATCATTGTTCTAAGGAACAAGCTCACTGAACAACTCATTGAACAAACTACACAGGGAGAATAGGAATTTGCCAATAAAATTCAATGGGAGAGCTCGTTTTCTCTCTAACATGGAACACATTGAGCTTGTAGCAGCCTTTGGAGTGGAGTGAGAATATACTAGAAGAGAGAAATAAAAAATTCAAAATGATATTGACTAGAAAAATAAACAGATAGAAGAAAAGGAGAATGGCTGACTGCAGTAAGAAACACCACCACAATGTGACTGCAAAATAAAAAAGGCAATTTGTCATCTGTCAAATGAAATATAGTTTTAAAATTAAGGGACTAGGAGTTAATTCCCGGAGAGGCTGAAGGAATAGGAAATGTTTAGCCTTGAAAAGAGTAGACTGGGGTTAAGTATAATAGGACTCTTCAATACCCAGGGGGACACCACAGAGAAGAAAGTCAAGCTTTCTCCTCTGGTGTTCCAGAGGGCAGACACATAATGACTGGGTCTCCTCAGTAATTTTCATAAATATTTTTAAAGCCAGGTATGAATAATGCATTGCTACGTTTTACTGCTACCATTAATATTGGAAGACAATAAAAGTGAACTGTCAGCTACTTTAAAAATCCCCCCCATAGGAGTAATTTTTGTGTGTGTGATTCTTATCAGCTGCAGAACCCATGTTTTCAAATGGTACACAAGCCTGCAGCTTCAGCTGCAGAAGCAGATGTTCAGAGGAGCCAAATGCAATCTATCCTATGAGTACATTGAGTTCCATGTAAAAGAACGGTTAAACTAAAGGGGAGTAAGCCCTGCTACCTAAATGACCACCCTGGTTCTGAAATTAGATGTTACTGCCATTGCTATGTACATTTCTCATTCAAGCTGTCAGACTTCTTGCTTGATCTGCTTCCAAGCCCCATGTCCCCTTCTCTGAAACATCATCCATGTTTAGCCACCTTTTCTCCTAAGTTTCCATGCCTGCACTGATATTTACAACCAGCTTTTGGCTGAAGCCGCAGTTTGCTCATAGGCACATATGTCCTATGACACCATAGTTGTTGTGACATCTAGACTATGGGCAATGTTTCTGCAAAGAAAGATGACTGGGCATAAACTCAAAGTACAGTTTGCAGCATGAAGGGATACGTTTTTACTTAAAAAATAAAGACCACAATGACCAGTTAAATTTACACCCAAGCAAGCTGGCATGTAATTGCACCCCGCTAATTCTAGTTGCTGGATTTGGATTCTAATATCAACTGTGCAGACAAGCTACCTTGTATATAAGATGATGATGATGATGATGATGATGATGATGATGATGATGATGATTCCAAACCACGTTAGCCTTTGCACATTGTGCAATCTCAACCTGGTGATTAATTTGTCATGCAAGCCAAGACAATTGAATAAAATTGTAAATTATAAATTGAGAAGATTGCTCAATTATAATGCATATATTAAGCACAAAGCCTAGGTTCACACAATATGCTAGGCTGAAATGTGAGAAATTGGTTTCAACATCGACATATTCTGCAACTAAAGCCTCTGATATATTTCTTTGTTTAGTAAAACATAAATTCAACACACAAATAGCTTGTCGCAAAAGTGACTGCCTGCGAAGGCTCCTGGATAGGGGCTGAAAGGTGAAAACGGAAGCAGTATGCTCCATCCCATAATTGGGTAGACCAGGTTGCTTTCACAAAAAACCCTTAAAGTTTCTGATTCTATGGATAAATGCATATGCTAATATTTCAAATGGTAAACATGGGGATGCTTTCAATTTCCTGAATATTTGCAAAATGCAAAACATATATCGTGACATCTAGACTATGGGCAATGTTATATCTAACATTGTTAACAATGTTAAATCTATATTCATTATAGATTTTTTGGGGGGGATGCCACCTATGTACAATTATATCTTCCTTGAAAGCTTTCTGTGGTTTTTACAGTTCCACCCTTTGCTTCCGACTTGTTCAGTTGCTACAGAATGAAAATGTATGCTTTTATGCATTGCTGGAGTATGTTGACATAACTTCCTGCTTTTGTTTAGGAAGGAGATTGATACATATCTCATAATGTTAACAAAAGCATTTCAAGGTGGCAAAAGAAATATATTTTCCAGTGTGATAGTGAGATTTCTATGGAGAGAGAGAGAGAGAGAGAGAGAGAGAGAGAGAGAGAGAGAGAGAGAGAGAGAGATCAGTATTGCTTTAAAAATATTCATTGCTTTAACACTGTACAATTTTTTTATCTTAATAGCAAGATGATTACCCTCACACATACTGCACACTATTCATTAATCACATATCATAGAGCCGTATATGATTTTGACATTTCAAAACCATCTCAACCCTCAAACAAACATTAATCCAGAAATTATAGATTATATGTGATCTGGAACAAAATTAATTTCTGACCATTGTATTTCAGGAATAAATAAAATATTATTTATTTCAAAAGTATCTTTAAAACAGACCCATGCTTAAAAGAGTAGTATAAAACTTACAAAGCATAAAATTGTTAAACTTTTCAGATTATATAAATTTAACTCCATGTAGAATCAAAACCGTGAATCTGAAAAAAAATGAAGAAAAGCCAAGGAAGCCAAATAAAATATTAAATATGAAGGTTAAACATTCCTAAAAGCACAAATATGATTTCTGGATAAGAATGTTTTTCTAATCTGGACGGGGAAAAGCCCCACACAATTCCATATAATCTCTTACTAGGCAATCAAAGCTGGGATAAGGTTAATCCTTTTAAACAGATTCATGGTGCATTCATACCATGAATATTTATGGTTTTGCACAGTCCAGCTCAAAAAGATTTACTGAAATAGGCAGAATTAAAACCATCTTTATATTTGCAATTGGAAACCTCAAATAGATTTTCCATATTTTACATTTGCACCAATCTCTTCACATTAAAGACAAACAGTAATCAATAATGAATCTCTTCCATTTCTGAAAAAGGATACTTCATATTCTATTTCTTGTTTAAATTAAGGAAATATGCATATCAATCATACTGTACAGGATTACCTATTTGCACACAGATCTGCACCAATGTAACTAGAGACACAATTGGACAGTATCTACAAGACTGCTTTAGGATTTCAGGATAACTTTTGCTCTATCTGCTAGATTTCTCTGTAGCATTCAGAAATACCTGCTATTGCATTAAAAAAAAACTATATAAGTCCACTGATTTTGTGAAAAATCTTTTACAATACAAAATATATTTTTAGAACTGATGCTATACTGGCTTACATAGCATGCTGCCAACTTGAAAATGCACTCTATCTCTATATTTATCACACATTCCATAATGTTCAATAATCAGCACCGGATTCAAGTAGCCACCTGCAGGCAACACAGTAAGAGAATTTATTTGCAAACTGGCCAAGCCCAGCACCAGCCTGCTTCTGCCAGGGCATTTGCAACTATCATGGCCAATTCCTTGCTGCTATTCTTTTTTAAGCTCTCAGACTTCAGTTCGTCTTCATTCTTTCCTTTTGCTCTGTTTTCTAAACAAAGCTGTGGAGGGGCAGAGGAGAAGGCTGGTGCTTATTCAGTGGAAACTCCATTGATTACTCTGTGTGGTACCTTACTGACATCAAGGACACCTTTGGTACAGGGGAAAATCTGGGTTCTATCAGCTCTTATAAGCAAGTGTTTCGAAAGGTTTACAGAAAAGTAAAGTAAACAGAGCTCTGAGTAACAAAAGAGTCCCGTTTATGCATTCTTTGATTCACTGTAAAGGATGGTGTAAACTGACTTTTTAACCAAGCATTAGGCAAGCATTTGGGCCCACGCCATTCCATAATAAACAGTGACATGGCTATATTAAAATATTTACTTAATGCACGGCCGTGACTTATAGTATGAGTGGCTACTCAATAGAATGTCCTGAGTGCTAAGGCGTCAGGTGCCACTGCCTGTATAAATATTCTGTGTGCACTTGTTTATAGGAAAACCCCATCTGGATTTGGCTAGAAACAGCAGACACCCTGGTGACCCCAGTTTTTGCTATTGGAAAATATAACACAAATGTTCGTTCTTCCAGAGAAATGGCAGCAGTTAAGTGCCATTTGACAGAATGAAGGGTATTGGCTTTTCTCAATAGGGAGCAAGACTTGCAACGGAAACATTTTCACCAGAAGTGCATTCTTCGTTGGCACGTTTTGCTGGAACAGACACCTCTACATCCTAACAAGTTCCATTTTTAGAACGGATTCTTTGGGGTTTCAAAAATACCCTTGGATACCCACGTAGTTCCAAGTTCTTTTGTTCCATCTCCTCAAGTGCCCAAGGCAGAAAAAAACCCCATCTTACAGTAGTGTCACCATGAAGGGAAGAATCTGATTCAATCCATCTGCATCTAGTAGTTCAATCGCAAACACTTAGCTAGGGTAGAAGATGGGAATGCAACAGAACCTTTCCATTCATGCTTCCCAGCCACTAGTCCTGAAAGTCCATTGATAGTCAGCAGTCTTTCGATTGCTCTCCCTAATGTCCAGCGGTACAACAATAAAAGAAGCAGGTGAGTCAAGGAAGAAACTGATTGGGTAGCATCTGTAGAGAACCTGATCTCTACCAGATCATTGAACAATCTAGAGATGTACCAAGATTATCAGTAACAGCGATCTGTTAAATCGAAATCCATCACTTTCATTCTCTCATTTAACACAGTAATGTCATTATTTGCAATGACAATATGCAATTACTATCAATTATTATTTACTAACACTTAAAAATAACATCAATAACTATGAATAATGTTGTTATCCAATGAAGGTCATATGACAAACTCCACAGCTGGCCACAGTTTACCAGTTCTCTTCTTTAACAAATAACCCTCAAGTCTTTCTGGTAGCTAACAAACCCTATTAGTTTTTTTTTCCCAATGGAAAAAAAATAGATACCCTGCAGATGTAGACCTAGGAGAAGAACACAGAGTCCCCTACCTGTTGCTAGAGTCCATATTTCACCTACTGCAAGTGCCCATAGTAAGAGAGTAAAGCAGTATTGGACTAATGATGGTTGAACCATAAACTGGGATTGCGTTGGGTTCAGACATGTTAAATTAATCTAAATAAAACCAAGGCATCACTATTAAGCATATCTTAACTATAATGTGATGTCTAGGTTTTGGTCCACATGCTAAGCCAAATCACAATATGGCTTCTGTGTTATGCAAACCAGAAATTAATGCAAAATACAGAACAATTTCATCTACCACTACCAAAAAGAAAAACAAAACCCTGCTGCAAATGTTGTAATCATAGACATACTTACTTGAAAGTTATCTCCAGAAACATAGTGGTACTTAACTTCTGAGGTACAACCATAGCCTTGAACTGCACTTCTCTACTCCTGAATGCATGCTTGCTTGCTTTCACTTTGAAAAAAAGAAAAGAAAAAAGGAAGCAACGCATGTTGGAGTTTGCAAAAACAGCTTCAACTGATGTCAGGGCCCCTCCCCCCTTGGCAATTCTTTCACTTTACTCTACAGCCTTTAATTATATAACAAACGCGAACAGTATAAATACAATCCAACTCTCATATCCTGTCAGACAACTTAGTGCTGCGAACCTGACTGAAAGGGGGGAAAAAATAATTCTGGCCACACATTTCAGCTGTGTGTTGCTCTATCTTTATGAGTATTATAGTTTAGTCTAGGGGTGTTTCTGTTGAATAACATGCTCACAATCAAGGTCAAGACATGTATATCATAGAAAGCCTACCTCTTTTTTTCCCCCTTTTCTCCTCTGCCCCTCCCCTTTTGTTTTGTGCTGCAGCTATGAATTTATGCACCCTCCAACTGTTGAAAACAAACTATGCTTAATCTCAGTGTTTGGAAGTTGCCCCATATCAGATACATGGTGTCCATTATATGCAAAAATGTGCCGTGTCTCCTTGCCAATACTGTTACAAAGACCTTCTTACTGTCACCTTTGATCCATGGAGCAAACAGAGTAAGGAAAATACTGGCATAAGCCACGGACACTGAACAGGTCTGGTGAATCACTGACAGGCCAAGTCCAAGTTGTGCATTTTGGGTGGTGGGAGGGGTAATCAACGAGCAGAATGTGCTTACTGCAACACGGTGTACAGGGCCATGCTAGCACCATTATAAAGAAAGCCTTTCCTTCCAACTATATGCTGTATATCACTTTAGAACAAATCCTTCCAGATGTTCTTGGGCATATGCAATGGAGTTTAAAACAAAATAAAACTTACTGAGCTTCAGATCTTGAGAGAGATTCTATCTATACCAGAATGTGTATTACCAATTTAACCAGTGGTGGCTTCCTCTGAGTTTTCTTACCTTTGGTGCAGGCTACCTTTAATATTGATATCCCTCTCTGTTTGTGAATTCCCATTTCTGGAATACTCCAGTGAGAGAGACTACACATTAAAACCAGTATAAATCTTTAACATGGGTGATGTCTTTCATAAATCAGAGGAATCCCTGTTCAGGTTTTAGACCTTTGTCCCTTTTTGTCTCATTTCTTTCTTTACTGTTGTGTTCAGGTAATATATTCTACGGCTGCGCACTTTGGATTTGATTTCAAATTCAAAGTCTGTATTCCAAACATTGCCTCCATCTCCACTTCTTTAAAACAGTTGTATCATCAATCATAATTTTTTAAAAATGTGTTGTTACTGTTGTTAAGCTGGCGCAGAATGTGGCAGTATGAGCAGTGTTGGCTGCCCTTATGTTTCCACATGTAACACCTCTGCTATGTGAGCTTCCAGAATGTTTCTAAGCCCAACTCAAGAGGTTGGTTATTACCATTAAAATCTTACATGGCATTGGACCAGATTACCCAAGGTGGGGATCCCCAACCCTTGGGCCACAGCCCACTACCAGGCCGTGGCCAGAGATGGTATTCTACCAGTTCTCACTGGTTCAAGTGAAAAAAGCTGCTTTCAGGTGAACCGGTAACTAAAAAAATCTCCAATGATCCAATGATCAGCTGAGAGGATCAAAGAGTCCTCTCAGCTGATTGGCACATGCATATGCAGAAGGGGGAGCATGCACGCATGCGCAGGGAGGGGGGAAGCATGCACACACTCAGTAAACCAGTGGCAACACCAGTAGGAACCCACCACTGGCCATGGCCCATTTGGAAGTGGGCCTGGGAAGTGGCGGGAAAGCCCGCACACATGCAGCTCCCTTTGCGTGAGAGGCAGGTACATGTGCCTGCTGCTCATGCAAATGGAACTGGGCATGTGCGTTCTCCATCTACTCATGTGAAACCATCCCTTCTCTCCCCTCCATGCCAGTTCACAAAGCCGGAAAGGTTGGGGACCCGCTGATCTAAGGAACCATCTTGTCCCAATTACAGTGACCCAGACAGGCAGGAAGGATATCTTGTGGACCCCGCCAATCAAAAAAATTAGATTGGCGGAGTTTAGGAAGAACTTTCTCCATCATTGCCCCCACCCCCAGAAGTAAGGCAGACCCCCAGTCTGCTGCCTTTCTGGAAGAGTGTCAAGACCTGGATCTGCCAAGTGTCATGAGAATCTGAGCATCATCCAACTCGGGGGTGCTGAGAGTGTGATGCCTCAGCTTTTTAATCTTTTTTAGCTTGTTTTTACTCCTATTTTTAACTATGTTAAAAATCAATGTCTCTTATATGTGGCTATATGGTTTTTATTTGTAATCATCCCTGGTTAGAATGCAATATTGCAGGCTAACTCTGCCCACAGCCTGAAGTTCAATCCTGATGGGGCTCAAGGTTGGCTCAGCCTTCCATCCTTCCAAGGTTGATAAAATGAGGACCCAGATTGTTGGGGGGCAGTATGCTGACTCTGTAAACAGCTCAGAGAGTGCTGTAAAGCTTGATGGAGTGGTCTATAAGTCTGTTCCCTATTCCTATTGCTATTTGTAAACCACCCAAAATCACTTAGGCAAGACGGAAGGACTATACATTCGATAAATAGAGAAAAATAAACAAACTCAGAAGATGCACACTGAGCTGTTTTCTAGAAATATAAGCACAATCCTGGTAAGTACACTTGCTACAAAAAAAAAGGTGCCAGGATAGTTTGATAGTATTTTGAAGTTAACCTATACTATATTCTAAGTGCTGTAGGATGTAGCCCAAAGGAGAATTCAGATACATTTCAGAACCCAGAAATGATTCAGCATTTGTTCTTCTACATGCATGCATTATCTAAGCTGCTCCAGACGATGGTTGCCTGCATTTCATATTTAGCAATCTGGAGACCTAGTGGAGAGAGCTCAGATGATTTGCTATCCATTCGTGTTTAGATGAATCTGATTTGGCGGTATGCCTGGGTGAGCTTGTGGGAGTGAGGTAATGGCTCATAGGCAGAGGCTCTTTGATCTGGATGTCTCAAACTAATGAGCTCTTTATAACGCAACTTTCTTTTATAAACCCATACACTTGATGATGCTGGTAAGGATGAAGCATCGGAAGAACATGCTTCTTTCGCTGACGCTAACTTACAATCCATTCATTTCTGTTTCTTTAGGTCAGGGATCTAAAAGTCAACTTTTAACCTAAACTTGTTATGTCTGCTAGTTTTCCAAATAAATTATTAGCAAAATGAGTGGATTGGGCTTCAACCATACGGCCAATTTTTTAGATTCACAATTCGTACATTTATTTTATTGTGTAGAAGTAGTCCTTGACTTAGGAACACAGTGGAGAACCATAATTTCCATTGCTAAGCAAGGCTCTGGAAAGGATATGTTCAGAATCATTCTTATTACTCTTGGATCCTATAAAGGGCCTTGCTTTAAATCTTTTGGCTGCAGTTCCCAGATAGACACGTTCTTAATCCACGGCTGATCCAGTCTTTGGGCTCGCTGACTTCAGTACTTGTTTAAAGTATTGCAGGAACAAGCATTAAGAAAGGATTTTTGTATTCTCTCCTTTTGCATTTAGGACATCTATAAAAGAGATAAACGGCAGGCAGCTCTCTAAGAAACCGACCTCAGCTGCTTATCTTCCCTTTAAACAGTTTGATGCCAGCTTCGTTATTACTCATGCTTTCATCTATTGAAGGATTTTCCTTGAGCAGAGACCCCCTGTTTCATGAATAAGCACTGCAGTTTAGACAACTGGCATGAATATTTAGGACTCCTGCCAGAAAGGTGATAGGTTTGCCCCTCCCACTTCTCTCCTGCTCAAGCAATTTCTACTTTTGGAGACTGTGGATTTCTCTGAGATAGTCCAGGGTTTCACAGAGAGGCAAGGAAACGGGCAGCCCTAAAGGAAATGTTAAAATATTGACAAAGACTTCCTAACTTGGAGACTACACTCACCAGATAGTTGTCAGAAGATTAACAGAGCCGAAAATTAAAATAGCTAAATTTAAGGACTCCTAACAGTTCTGATGTTATGCTAAAGGCAGCCAGTTTTATTTTGGAAAAACTGAAGAAAGCTATAAATGGTGGCTACCCTTTTCAGGTTGATCTGACCAGAAATCTGAACAGATCGCTTTTGAAATTAACCCAAAAACCATGATTTTCCCATTGTTGATCTCTTGTGAATGTTTTGAGTTGCACAGCACTGGCATTCAGCAGCAGGAACTGAATTCTATTAAGTCTGTGAATATAAAAGGTGCTCATATGTATCCTCACACCTTAAATTTTGTTATTGTTCTCATCTCCAGCATGTCTATCATTTTTTTGAATATTTTCTTCAGGAAAATCAAAAGTCTGTGGTCCAGGATCAAATGTGTCCCTGGAGCACAGGAATGCTGCATAATGAGAACTCTAAATCTTTATGTCTATGGAGATTCTCAGTTCTCCAGGACATAGTTGTCTCAAAGGTGTGTTTTCAAAAAGGTAATTGCACTATTTTTTTACTTGAGAAAGAAGAAGACATTTCACTTCTCATCCAAGAAGCTTCATCATTAATCCACCACCACCACCATCATAGATGATGAAGCTGCTTGGATGAGATGTGAAATTATTTCTCCTTCTCCTTCTCCTTCTCCTCCTCCTTCCTCAAGGAAAAATCAGCCCAGTTGCTTTTTGAAAATGCACCTTTGAGACATCTAAATCTTTATGAGTATAGGAGGACATTTAGTATATAACTACATGCATATCCACCCACCATATTATTCCCTTTCAGAATAAACAAGACTATGCAGATCACAGAAAAGCAGTAAGAAACACCAAACAAAAACAAACAAAACGGAACTGCAGCTAAAATGTATTTATTCCAACACTGTTCATTACTTGTCATAGTTTTTTATTCATTCGACTCATCCTCTTCTCTATACTATGTATTGCTTTGCATGCTATCTTTTGCTCGCTAACTTTCTCACCTCTCTTTTTGAAGTTCTCATCAAACCCATCCAGTCATCACTTTCTCCGTCTTCCTCTCAACCCATTTACTCTTTCTTTATATATTTATGTTATTTATCCAATTCAGTACTCATCTATTCTCTTTATACAACCAAACCATCTCAGCATACTTCTTTCATAAGTGTTATTAATTTTTGTATTAAATCTACATGTATATGGTACCCATTTATTGTAATCCTGTTCTCTTGTGGGTTTACCATGCATAAGTACCTTTAATAAGTAATCTTTTCCAATTGCATTTGACTTATGTAAGAGTACTGAAGAACTTTATATAGCATTATACTTTGGGCTTTTTGTTTATTAGCATTAATTTCTTGCAATGAAATATATGGTACCTGCTATCTTTCTATCCATCATTTAAATTAAAATTTCTTGATTTTCCCATCTTTAGTAAGCATGTTGCCAAGATACACAAATATCTTTGGTTGCTCCTTTTGGGGTATAACTTTCAGCCATTCACTCCATTTTTCTTGACAAATACAAATATTTTGATTGTTGACACATTAATTTCAGATTTACCTTGTGGTAACATATAGTTTATTCATCAAAGCTTCAATCTTTAGTAATGCAACCATGCATCATGAGCTTAACAGCAGAAGATACAAGGACAAGGCTGAGATAAGTTGATTTTACTGCAAATGCAAAAGCTCTCTATTCATTTATCATAATACATACTGCTTTTTGTTCATAGATCTTTCAAGGAGAAATGTGCCTTTCTTATTTCATAGTCCATTCTTCATCACAACTACTCATATGTTTTTAGATACAAATTGAGATATTCACCCTAAGCATGCCAGTGCTACTTTCAAATGCAGCTGGAATTGATCTTGCCTGTTTTGACTCTTTGCAGAATCTTTCAGCTATTCCTATAGGCACAAAAACAGAGACGAGAGATTCGACTTCCGGGTCTCAGAGGCGACGGAAGCTGGACTGACTAGCTCTTGCCCCCAGCTTCTGAAACCCACCATCCTGGAGGCCCTCCAGGGCCAGGTGCCCTGCTGGGGTGCCTGCCGTTTTAGGGTGGCTTTCGCCAGGGGTCCCTGGTCCCAATTCCAGGGGCTGGGCGGCCAATGCTGGTGCGCCTGAGGCTCCGGGAAACAAAGTGGCATCCGGTGGCCATTCCCAAGGCCGCCGTGCACCACTGTGCCTGGTAGGCCCGGGGCTTGCTTTTAAGAACAGCGGCTTTACAACGTTAACTGAAAGGAGGGTGGTGACCAGAGGAGAAGGAGATGGGATAAGAAAAAACTGGTGAGAGCGGGAAAGCGAGCATCCTTGGAGCGGGGGGGGTTCCCCCCCTCGCAGCTGGAGAGGATGCTGTGGTTGTAGGAGAGAGGAAGGGGAAAAAGAAAGAAATGTCTTACCTTGGAAAGCCCCTAAACAGAATGGCTGAGGAGGGATCCAGGAGAGAAGGCTGGAGGTCTCCCCCCCACTGAAAAGTCATGGCCGGAGCCTGACTTCCTGCTCCACTATGGAAAATTGATGACATCACCTACCTTCGGTTTCCTGTTTGACCTATTCTGCGCGCCGGACTCGTTGCTCCTGTGAGTGCCCCTTGGTGGATCCTGAGGAAATAGCAGGGAATTTAAAAGAACATCCTTTTTTCCTTCCTTTGGATGCTTGTGCTTACCTGAGGACCTTTCATCCTTCATTACTGCAAGATGGCTAGAGGTCAAAGACCAGCTGCTGGCGATATGGAAAAAATCTTGGAGAAGTTGGGAAAGTTGGACATATTGGACCAGAAACTTGATAAGCTTGATGACTTGCAAAGAGGACAA
>JAOYMU010000098.1:51415077-51428174 GCA_025802295.1 Psammodynastes pulverulentus
CAATTATACCATTTCTTCCAGATTTTGTAATATTCGGAATCTTCTCTATCTTCTAACTCCAAGGTCAATTTGTTCATATTCAGCACACATTAAAAAATTTTGAATTACCAAATCATCAGTGGGAATCTCCTCTTGTTTCCATTTTTGGGCATATGATATCCTTGCGGCCGTAAACAGGTGTAACAATATGTATTTGTTTTCCTTTCTAAATTTCCCTTTTATTATTCCTAATAGAAATATTTCAGGTTTGTACTCTATTTCCTCTTCAATAATGTCTTGCGCCCACTTCTTTTGATCCTTTTTAGTGCCTAGAATCTTAAATATAAGTTGGATAGCCATACAAATTAATTAAATAAGCAAGCACACTATTATAACAAATGTGTTTGTCTCTAACATTGCCATTTTTAAAATTCTTTTTGGTCTTTCTCCTATTAAGACGGACTGTTGATTCATGTTCATGTATTTTCACTAAGCATTCACAAAGATATGTATGTCTGTGTCTATGTGTCTCTCTCTCTCTCTGTGTGTGTGTGTGTGTGTGTGTGTGTGTCAATTATGACATTATACACACAGCAGTGGTATTTTTCAACGTTGGAAATGACAAAAATTCCTGAAAATTCAGCAGTTTGAGCATTCAGAATTATTTTGCGTGGTATTACAAAAATCAGAGACTTCATCCAGGTTGCCTTATGCATTTGAATAGGTATTGCTTTAACGTAATAATATAACTAAGCCTATATTATTCTATATCATTTGCATCATTGTACAATAATGTAGTGATTTCTATATTGTAACAGTTTCAAGAATTCTGACCAAATAATTATAGATTGATATCAAAGAAGCTCTTTCAGCTAAGCTAGACATTTGGTTTCCTTCATTAATTTACTTCAAAGCATTTTTGTGTAAAATAGCTAAGATATGCATCTGAATTAATGACTGATTGTCTATTATATTCAACAGAGTGGTGTTTGGCATCAAGGAAAGAGCTGCTAGCCCAACCACACCCAAGACATGTCACAATAAAAACAAATTGAACCATAACGATTTCATGCAATTCCTTTCCAACAAGTTATACCACACATTCTAATGCTCCTCTCTGCATTCTGCAAAGATAAAAAAAATGTGAGCATAAATTGTGGGTTTCTTGTTTAAATAAAAAAAAAAATCCAACTGTTTGAAGCTGTTCAGAACAAGTCTTTTGACATGATTTAATGCCTCACTGCAATAAAGGCAGAAAGGTGCCTCTGTCACAAAGCATTACTTTCGAAGCCACTTGGAAAAGCACGGCTGTGAACACTAATTTGATTAAAATAAGACCATTTCCTCTTAGATCTACTCCTGAATGAAAATCATTGAGGCAGGTCCCAAAGTCTAACACCAGAAGGATTACAGAGAGATAACTGGTAACAGAGAAACACACTCTTCTGTCCTAGCATCCCCTGCTGGAGGAGAAAATCCAGTTGCTTTTTACAACAAGGCCACGCATTGATCCACTCCACAAATGTTGTAGCAAGAAACAGTCATAAGATCAAATTCTTATCTTTAGAATGAATCCATTGGATGAGCAAAGAGAGACAGCAAATAGGAGCTTGGCCAGCAGTCAAATGGGAGAGATTTTTTTATTTTCTTTCAACCTTTTCTTTTACTTCTTTACCATCATCATCATCATCATCATCATCATCATCATCATCATCATCATCATCATCATCTTTCAGTCACAACTAGTCCTCACTCAAATAACTGACTAGAACAGGGGTATAAAATTGGATTTCTTTGAGAGCCGGATCAGCACTGTAGTTCTCCTTTGTGGGCCATGGGGGGAGGAGATGGGATGGATGGCTCCTGCAGCACGTTGCTGGCCAAACCCGGCCTGAACCATTAGCTTGGTGCCTGAACCACTAGACCAAAGTAGCCCCCTTTAATATTCATTGTTAAAGACAATTAATTAGGCTATTAAAATTACAGGATTTTACATGTTCATTGCTCATATCCATCAAGCCAGGAAGGAAATGAGCAAATGACGAAGGGAGAAAAAACATACCAGGAAACTAAAGGGGGTGATATACTGTTGCCCTGTTCGCACATTTGCACAGGATACTTTTACTCCCTCCCTTCATAATCTTGAGGTGGCTTGCAATAGGAATCTCTGTTGTGTTTGCTGATGTAGGCTTCCTAATGTTTTGTAACATTTGTGGTCACCTAGCTAGTTATGTTATGAATCTCTTTATCGGTGGTCTTGTGTTCCTAAATTTACTTGGGCCTTTAGAATTAAGATACAATATGAGCAATACCAATTTAGAAATTCATTCTAACCAGTGATCATTTTTAGCTGGAAGGTGCATTGCCAGTAATACAATGGTGAATTGTGGCACTTTCAATCTATTATATGTCCCATGAGTCCCATTTTTAAAAAAATATTTTACAAGATTTATTTATTGCCCAACTCACCCATTTCCAAAAGGAAACTCTATTTGTCTAGTCCTTTTCTGAGGTAACTGGAGGTCAAATTCTATGCACATTGGCCTGTGATTAAACATATGACAGGAAAAGACTAAACATCAACTTTTGATGTAAACTAGAAATCAAATGTTCAGTGTTTGCTATTAAATTATGAAAAAAAAAACCTGATCGTTCTACTGACATTTGTTCTTGGACAATGCATGCTATGTGCTTGTAGAAAAAGAAAATACTGTTAGGTAATGCTGCCAGAAAGCAATGCTTCCAATGTTTCTGACTTAATTATCTACATTTTCCCTTTCTTCCTAGTCTTTCCTTCCTGCATAAGTCCTTTCTTTTTTTCTTTCTTTCTTTCAATGTTGATCCATTGGTTGCAACAGGAAATGATCAACTGGCTTGTTGCCAGACATTGATGTCTTAGGCTGAGAGAGAGAGTGACTGGCTCAAAGTCACCCAGCTGGCAATGCCATTTCTGATATCAGTATAATAACAGCCATCTGAGTATATCATTAAAACAACTCAGTGCAGAAGTCCCTTTTTCAAAAGCTCTAGTTCAACAATGGCAGGAAAGAAAAATGAAAGACTACTCTAGTTGCCATTAGAGAAAACAATTAACAACTCACCATCTGAGCAAATTTGTGGAAGGCTTGTGGGATTTAGAATAAAATCATGAAATTTGCCACAGCCTTAATGCATATCTAAATAAAGATTTGCAGTTAGAACAATTAATCAGTGGAACAACTTGCCTCCAGAAGTTGTGAATGCTCCAACACTGGAAGTTTTTAAAAAGATGTTGGATAACCATTTGTCTGCCTAAGCAAGGGGTTGGACTAGAAGACCTCCAAGGTCCCTTCCAATTCTATTTTATTCTAAATAGATAAGGCAATAGCACCAACCAGTGTAGTAACAGCAAGTATTATAAATGTCTTTCATTTTTCCCCTACTGATGTTTTGCTGATAGCAACTGTTTATGAGTTTTAGACATACCAGTTGTTGTTTTTTTTCTTTTATGAGGAGTCCTTGGTGTTCTCTGAGCTTGGTTGTTTTCTTGCAGACATTTCATTACCCAAACTAGGTAGCATCATAAGTGCTACTAAAAAGTGCTGTTTGCTCTCAATTTATAGTCTAGTGCAGAGGTGATATTCAGCAAGTTCTGACCAGTTCTGGAGAACCGGCAGCGGACATTTTGAGTAGTTCAGAGAACCGGTGGTAACTTTCCCCCAGGAGTGGAGTGGGAATGGAGATTTTGCAGTGTCCTTCCCCTGCCATGCCCACCAAGCCACGCCCACCAAACCATGCCACGCCCACCAAGCCATGCCCACAGAACTGGTAGTAAAAAAAATTGAATCCCACCACTGGTCTAATGGCTTGCCATGTGAGTGTTGGTGGGAGCTGGGAGGGCTCTTGGTTCTCCTCTGGTTGCAATCTTTGGCCCTACCCAAAAAATCCACTAAGACCATTTCCAACAGTGGTGATATGCTTCCGGTTCGCTCCTAATCAGGTGAGCCGGTAGCGCTAGCGAGCGATAGCTCCGACAATCGGTGTTTGGGTGGTTTGTGGGCCCTCCCAATGCTCTTTGCTGAGCTTTATCCCCTCAGCTAATTGGTGCAGCAGAGTGGATTGCTGTGCAAAGCAGCTGAGAGGCACTTTAGCTGGAGCTTGTCCGAGCTGTGCATGCGTGCACACTGTCACCAAACTGGTAGCAGCGCCGGTAGGAAATCACTACTGATTCCCAACAATACTGGCAGGGCAAGCTACTAGAACTCATGCATATAAAGTTCCTTGCCTTATCCAACTCACTCGCCATTAGAAATCTTGCAGACTGCGCTCTCTGATTTTGGTGTCAATGTTTCATTAGGGATTTGCCATATACTGTATTTTCAAGGGGTTTTGTTACAGCTAAGAGATCTAGAAACATAGTTGACCTAAATAAATGAAAAACTAAGGTTTTCAGGGTGCTGATGTCTAAAGTCAATTTGGACAATATAAGTGAAATTAAAGAGTACAAAAATCCCCATTCGAAGTTAGTGGTTTCTGTACTAGGGAATCCCAAAGGTATTTTTTTTCAAGAGGCAACTGAGCTCTTCAATAGGGAATATGAGCTACCCGCTGCAGTTTAGTTTCAAAATTAAGTACTGAGATTGCTCAAAATTAAATATTGAGATTGCTTTTGAGACGTTAATCATATGTAGTAAATGGGCCATACTTCTGAAGTTCCTTAACAGCTGCCTATATAGTCCCATCCTACATGGAAAATGTTGAATGAAGAGAGTTGAGCTTCTTACTCCTTTCAGTTTCTACACGAGCAAAGTGAACAGTTTTGAGACCAGAAGTTCTCTTGCTGTAAGTGGAACTGGAGC
The DNA here is from genome assembly GCA_025802295.1 of Psammodynastes pulverulentus. Classification (NCBI taxonomy): domain Eukaryota; kingdom Metazoa; phylum Chordata; class Lepidosauria; order Squamata; family Psammodynastidae; genus Psammodynastes; species Psammodynastes pulverulentus. The sequence goes on from JAOYMU010000098.1 coordinate 51,419,895, forward strand.
CAGTGAAATTAGATCACAAGATTACAATATATGAAAGCTAAAAGAAATACATTCTAAAACACTTCATATTTTCATATGCAGGGGTGAAAGCCTCTACCAGCCCCATTCATCTTTGTTTGCAAAGACCCTCTGATTTAATCTGTACTTTTTCTCTTGAAAAATTTAACTAGCTTATTTTAATTACTCATTGCATAGGAAAATTCAGTGAAGAAATAAACACTCTGCAGTGTGCGAGTTGAAAGTGACCTGAATAAAACAAAAGCTGGAGGTGATAGATAACATGAAAAAAAAACCACAAAAGAAACGGTCACATCTAAACCTAAAGAGAGATGTGCAGTGAAAAAGTTGTAACTGTGGTGTGAGCCAAGCACACGGCCAGCATAAGCTGCAGATGGTGGAACATGGAATCTAGTCTCATGGTTATTCAGCTGAGCAAAGCAATGTTTTCTATTAAACAGCCCATACATAATGCACACATGCGTGCTTTGACTCTTGGCTATATAAAGAAGGAAAATTGAAAGTATGCTGACTCCAGGCATTGTGAAAGGGAAAGAGGGTTTAGTATCATGCGTATATTCATACAATGAGGTTTATCTAGGGTTAATTGAATAAAAATCTATTCAGAGAATTTAGTTGCTGTTGGATTTTCAAACTTACAATTCACCACAAATACCCCAATCACATTTTAGACTAGCATAACATGTGAACCCAACTGCAATGTGAGTCATGAATCAAAATGGCTCATTCAGGGTCAAGGGGCCAATTGGGCAATAGGGCTGAGACAGGGCCTACTCAATGCACCAAAGGAAAACTCTCAGGCAGAGGAAGCTAGTATCCTGGTCTTGTAATAGAGACCTTCCATAATAGTCTCTGCTTTTCTATAACCTTTCATGTGTAGTTCCTCAGCCGATACAGTTTGGAAGGAAGCATTTCTGGAGGGTCATTGGCTATGCTGTTTGCTGTCCCTGACCGCTTCTTTTTCTGTTAACCTTCTGATAGGCTTTGCTTTTTATATATATTTATAAACATTTATTAGATTGTTAAAATGCATTCTTTTTTATTTTTTAATGGAAAAAGCACTTAGATATATTGTAAACAACCACTGCCAAATCCTATGCTGCTTCTGAGGCTCTATGACTACTATGCTGCAGTTGCTGTGATGTTGCAGAACTTGGAGGTCACTAGATCTTATAAGCAGCCAGTAATCAGACTATTATGAAAAGCCATTCTTAGATTCATTATAACTATCCATTTACCCTCCACTATATTGCACAGTGATGTCACTATACCGTGCATGCAGTATCCAAAATAATGTAGAAACTTAGCTATTAAGAAACAGGGTTATGAGATTTCAGACACTGGACAAGCCGAATGCATTATATTAGTTCTTTGGCATCTATTGATTCCTTCACATTTCCAGAAATTATCCATAAAACTAATTTAACTTCCAGGCTTAGAAATTGAAACCAAGTTATACAAAGGACTTTCTTATTCAAAGAATAAATTTCCTGTCCTTCAATCTTCTTTCCTTGTATGAAGTTTGTATCTGAAAACCCAAGTCTTTTTCCTTGAAAGGATTTATACAAAATGAACAAAACTTTCTAAAGAGGATTTGCTTTGGAACTCCAGAACGTTTGAGCTGAAAACTCAAACTGTTATTTTGATACTGTGATTCAGCAGCCTGCTGCCCTCCAAAGCACGATCAAATTAAAGCAAAGAGTCATCAAAATATCAAAATCTTCCCGTTGCAGAAACAAGAGTCCAACATGCCCAGATTCACTTGGATTAAGCAGGTGGTGGTTCTTCTGATATACTACAGAATGCAATTTCATGTATCTTTCAGAGAGGGACTCATAAATGTGAGCCAAACCAGAAGACAAAACGCAGGATCATCTCATAGATTAAACAATAGGATATGCTGAATAGAAGAAAGGTTGCTGTTTCTATCCAACTGAAGATCACAGACCAGGACTTGAATACTGTGTATTTGTAAGAATGAAGGCAGCAAGGAAGGACAAAATTCTTGACTTTCAGCCACAACCATTTGGATCGCTGAATGCTGTTGTGAAAAGACAGCCAAGACGGAAAGATTTGGCTCCGTTTCTTCCCCCAGCAAGAAAGAGAGTGCCAAGACCACTGCACATGAAACAATTGCAAAACCAACCTGTAGGCTATTGCCATCCACCAAACTCACCATTTAGGGAGGCAGAATTGCCTCATCGTGGATTCCAAATGCTTGTGATTATTCCTCATAAGGACACAATGAATACCCTCAACAATATCTTGGAGAATTTTTTTCCAGTCATTTAAGCACAGCCAAAGTGGGGGGGGGAGGGACTTGGGTTTTTCTGCATAGGAGACAGTTGTAGCATGAGCAAGGATAGCAGCAGTGTCATTGAAGTCATAAGAATGTCAGGATAGACCTGCCAGGTCACAAGCCCACTTATTCAATATTCTGTGTCATACAGTGTCCAACTGAATGCATGAATGCATTTGGGAAGCTCCCAAGCCTTATCTGGACAGTGATACCTTCCCTCCACCTTGTCTTAGCAGGACTCTGTATTTAAGGCATGCTGTTTATGATTCAGAATCTTCAATATTAGTTGCCACTGATTGTTCAAACCCCCATGAAGTTTTAAAACTGGCTACTGTTATTACTACTGGTGGCAGCAGTTTCACTCTTAAGCTAATTACAATATAGTATTGGAAAAATAATTACTTCTCTGGGTCCTGATCTTAATTTCAACGGAATTAACCTTGAATTTTAATATTATGTATGTGATGGAGGGGGAGAATATTGAAGGACTTTATGTTTCTTTATTTTTATCATTTGAAGTTGAACAGCCTTCAAAGAGTCAGTCTTGAATTGGGATTCAAGAACAGGGTCAAAAATCAAAGGCCTTAGTATTTCTCCTGTGCTTTTCACTGTATCCAGGACTTCAAAAAGGTAGATTTTCTTTCTGTTTCTGTCTACTTAACAATTAGCTAAGAAGGTTATGAAAGAAAATGAGACTTATTTCTGAGTAGACAAGAAACCGCATGATTTAACTGAAATTGAAACTGGAATATGTAAGTTTATAGCTCATGCTATACTGACTTGTAAATTGATTACACAGGTCTAAACCTTTTCCAACCGTCATACACCTAAATATACCATCCAGCTGCGGGACAATACACATAAAAAGCAATACACATAGGCCAAACTGCTACAGTGCTACTCAAGAAAAGGATTGTGGTGATAAAATATGTGAATCTAATGTATATTATTAGTATTATTCATTTCACACAACGCTTCATACCAGCAGTGGTGCATGTGTGTGCAGCTACAAAGTTTTTATAAAAATATATACCAACCACTTTCACATATTTATATAACGTCCATCAAAATTAATAATGGACAAATTTTAAGTTTCAACATTTCTCAAAGGTTAACTTTATTAAGTAAGGTCAAATAAGACTCCCATTATTCTTCTGTGTAAACATGCTTTGTTTTAAACTACAAAAGTGCAATTCTGGGATTTTCAACTGCTATGTTAGAATTCATTTAGATAAACCCTTTGGGCTTTTGCAGTTTAACTCTCTGCTCGTGAAGCCCCTTGTTAATTCATATCTCCAGCATATTATCCTTCCGGGGAAAGACCACACATCATTTCTATGTAATGTATAGTCGCCAAGCAAACAGCTGGTCAAGCAATAAATGTTAAACAGTGGTACTGATGTATGTGGAATTGTTATATATCTTCATCTTTTGCGTTGCTTGTGGAGGGGAACTTGCACAAAGCCTAATCTTCTGTCTTTCTTGATGGGGGCAGATTAATTTGGGAGGTCCACCCAGTGCTCCTTCAGCTTGTGAAGAATTTTATTAAGGGACACATAAAGCTACCAGTGAGAACAGCACACTTGTTCCAGACAACAGAGCATGCTACCCATATTATTTAAAAAAAAGGCAAAAGACATCTTCCAGATGTTTTATTGTCTTGGGCCTGCACAGATGTTTTCTATGTCTGCCCATAAATGTTAGAAATGTAAAACATTTGTGGTCCTACAGATGCAAAGATTAAATTATGCAAGAGATTGGAGAAATCTCTGTGTAAAGAGAGACGGCCCTGATCTGTTCATAATCACTGTTTCAAGTAAAAATCTGTCCTCTTTTTTAAGCGTTTCCCTAAAGATTTTTATTGTTATTACATGGATTAAATATTATAGCTGATGCGAACAAGCAGCACACAGAGAATCATAGAAACACCCCTGAATCTATCACAAAGAAGGCCATGGGACAGCCCTGTCTCCAGTTCAACATGGTGTCTACAAAACAGCAGTATGAGCACTTCAGACACTTCCCTTCTCTTTCATGGACACTAAAGGCTATTGGACCCAAATTTGGAATTCTTTGTCTTCAAACAGTTATTCTCACTACCTGTACTTTCTTTGTCAAGATTCAGAGATCCTTTTTTTGTGAGAAGAAGCAGGTAGGGTCCAAACAGAGTAGCAAGGGTCAGGAAGAAGCTATCTAGATTTAGAATTTCCATCAACTTGCCTAATTGGTGACCCATATTAAAATAACATCTGACAACTGTAATATTTCATGCCAATATATCTTCAAGCAAGTCAAGGGTGGGAGGAGAACATATCAACTCAGGGGTAAGGAAAGGCTCATAGACTGAAGGCCCCCCCAAAAAATAAGTTCTTTGTGGCACTTCTTTAATTAAGCAACCTTTTCCAAAAGCTGTACAGGTAGTTCTTGACTTACAACAGCATGTTTAGTGACCATTCAAAGTTACAACAGCACTGGAAAATGTGACTTATAACTGTTTTTCACAGTTACGACATTTACAGCATCCCCATGATCATGTGATCAAAATTCAGGTGCTTGACGACTGGTTCATATTTATGACCATTGTTGTGATCCCCTTTTCTCATATAAAAACTTTCATTGGTTAAAAATAAATAATATTATCGCTTACAATATGTAGAATTTTCATTTTTCCCTTTAAGTAAAAGTATTACCAATTTTTTTTCACACAGCAGTGCTTCCCTTTTTAATATTCCATTCTTAACAACCAGATTTAAACAAGAATACCAATTCACTATCCAGAGTAATATTATAGCTTACAATATTAAGAGATATCGTAAAAAACAAATACCAAACATTAGATTCTTCCCACCTCGTCATTTCTTAGTTTTGGACCTCAGGACTCTGGCCTCGGCTCCCTCCCCAGACCGCCACAGCCCCTCTGCCGACTCCCACTCCTTGATCATCTGCTACCTCCCCTTCCTCGGTTCCTGCATCTTCACCCTCTAGCAGGGTCTTATGTTCCTCCAAGTAGGCCTTAGCCTCCGCCACACTATTAATTTTCTTCCTAATGCCCTTCCAGTAGATCAGTTTTATTGCTGGTCAATCCTATAGCAAAGGAAATCTTAGACTGGGTTAGGATTATTGACCGTAGAAGAGGGAATTTTGTGCCCAACTGCGACAACTCCACTTGCCTGGGATATGATGCTAAATTTGTGAACAGATATTGATTGAAGGGCCTTAATCCAATGGATGCAACACACCTGGTCCTGACCACTGCAAGGAATGTCTGACTAATAGTTATCTTTATCTGCTTTCTATACAGGTAGTCCTCATTTAGCAACCACAAATGGGACCAGCAACTCAGTTGTTATTACAAAGTGGTCATTATGTGAAACTGTGACTGTGCTAATGCTCTTACTTCATCTTTCCTTTCTTTTATAGACCTGCGTAGGTCATAAATGAGAGGATTGGTTGTAAAGTTACTTTTTCATCACAGTCATAACTGTGAATGGTCACTAAACAAGATTTACTTGTATTCATTTTCGTGTGGGTGCATATGTGTTCATATGTATACATGTATATGAATGTGTTTGTAAAATATACATTTTAACCATATTTTAATCTTATTCCTACTTAGAAATGGATGCCCTACAATGGGTCTTGTGTGCCTATTTTCCCCATATTTTATGTAGAATAGAATACTGCTGGAAGGGACCTTGGAGGTGTTCTAGTCCAGCCCCCTGCTAGAGCAGGACAACCTATACAATCTCAGCCAAGTGACTGTCCAGTCTCTTCTTAAAAACCTCCAGTGACGGAGCTCCCACGATTTCTGAAGGCAACTGTTCCACTGATTGTTCTCACTGTTAGGAAGTTTCTCCTTAATTCCAGGTTGCTTTTCTCTTTGATTAGTTTCCAACCATTGTTTCTCATCCTGCCCTCTGGTGCTTTAGAGAATAATTTGACCCCCTCTTTTTGGTGCAGCCTCTTAAATACTGAAATACTGCTATCATGTAACCCCTAATTCTTCTTTTGTTTTCTATTATAGTTTTATACTTCTATACCCTCTCATATTGTATTGTTAAACCCTGGACTTTGGCCATAATAGAAGTTTCATGATTTCAACTAATATACATAGAATTGCGTAGAGGTAACTTACAAGGAATAGAAATCAACTTGAGATATCCTAACTAGAGTGGGTTTTCCCCCCTATAAACAAAGCTCCATTAAAAGTTAGCTATCCTATGGGCATATCTCTTTCATTTCATCCAGGTATCTGGATACCTGGTGCCTGTGTTAAATGAGATGAAAACAAACATTTTAGAGATTATTCAATTTATATGTTCTGGGTTTGTTTGTTTTTTTAATCTTAAGGTCAAACGGCAAATGAAAAGGCAGCCCTCTAAAGGATGTGTTGATGCCTGGAAAAACCACTGCAAGCAGTTATTAAGTCTGATCTATGAGCGTGAAGACTCCGAGCCATTCCGACAACCTGTTGATCTCTTTTCTTACCCTGTAAGTTGTGCTTTTTTCCCTGAGTTTAGCAATAGCACTTATAGCACTTAGACTTGTATACCACTTCACAGTGCTTGACAGCCCTCTTTAAACAGTTTACAGAGTCAGCTTATTGCCCCCAACAGTTTGGGTCCTCATTTTACCCACCTCAGAAGGATGGAAGGCTGAGTCAACCTTGAGCTGGTCAGAATCGGACTCCTGTCAGTGGGCAGAGTTTGCCAGCAATAGCAATAGCACTTAGACTTATATACCGCTTTTCAGTGCTTGACAGCCCTCTCTAAGCGGTTTGCAGAGTCAGCCTCTTGCCCCCAAACAAGCTGGGTCCTCATTTTACCAACCTCAGAAGGATGGAAGCAGTGGTGGGATTCAATTTTTTTTACTACCAGTTCTGTGGGTGTGGCTTGGTGGGTGTGGCAGGAGGAAGGATGCTGCAAAATCTCCATTCCCACCCCACTCCAGGGGGAAGGTTACTGCAAAATCCCATTCCCTCCTCATCTCACTAACCTGCTTTCCAGCTCCGTTGTCCTGTGCAGGACCACAAAAGAAGACCCAGCCGATCAGCTGGGACTTGGGAGGCAGAGAAGAGATGGGGCAGGGCCAGGAAGAGGTGGTATTTGCTGGTTCTCCAAACTACTCAAAATTTCCGCTACCAGTTCTCCAGAACTGGTTAGAACCTGCTGAATACCACCTCTGGATGAAAGGTTGAGTCAACCTTGAGCCTGGTGAGATTTGATCTGCCAAATTGCAGGCAACTGGCAGTCAGCAGAAGTAGCCTGCAGTACTGCACTCTAACCACTGCGCCACCGTGCTCCGTTTAGGAGGACGGGTAAAACAGCTGCCTGAGAAGGTATAATCTTGTCTCCAAGGCTCTTTCCACCCAGAGTTTGGCCTTTCTAGCCACAGGGCTACAGAGTGGGACAAGCATCTGGCACATTTCTTGGGTTGGAAGTACATTTTGGAGTAAGAATGTTCCACGAGACTTAAGGGAAAGGAAGTTTTAATATCTTTTCCTTTAACATCCTTAGGGATGAAGAATGTGAGGCAGGGTCTCTCCTCAGTCAGACCGGGTGAATAAATTGATATTGGGTTAATGAGCATGTCCTTCAGATTGCTTTGTTAGATTTTGAAGCTTTCATAGGTGGGAAAACATTCTTCTCAGGATTATCGAGATATCGTGGACACTCCCATGGACTTCAGCACTGTGAAAGAAACTTTGGAAGCGGGAAATTACATGAACCCTCTCGAATTCTACAAAGACGTCCGCTTGATATTCTACAACTCCAAAGCGTACACTCCAAATAAGAAATCAAGGGTAAGAGGTCAAAATGTAACCAATAGCTTTTCTATTTATCTCCTGCCTAAGATGCACATAAAAAACCCCCCTCCAATCCTGCAGATTTTAGATGGTGTCATGTTTTAAAATTCAGAACTTACCTGAAAACAGTTGCTGGCTTCCTTCATTCCAGGTAGAG
>JAOYMU010000098.1:51464218-51480896 GCA_025802295.1 Psammodynastes pulverulentus
GTGTGTATGTGTGTGTGTGTGTGTGTGTGTAGTCCTCACTTAATGGCTACAATTAGTGCTAGCAATTTACAACTTTACCTCTCCTTTGATTATTAAGTGAAATGCCATGGCCACTAAGCTAAAAAACCCCAACCACTGTGATTGAGACTTATGGTTTTACTTCAGCCTTATCTATTAACTCTGCTTGCTGCACACCAATTGTAACATGTGCAGATGGTAATGGGATGGCCACGGGAATACTGTGACAATAATAAATGAATGGATTGATTGCAAAGTGTTTGTAAGTGCCACTGGAATTTTGAATAATTGAATGAAAACTACCTGTATCACATCTACAAGTTATTTATTATATACTTAGCCCAGGTTGGTTCCTTTCATGTGAATAATGTGGCACAAGGAGCCACAATATATCACAGCACAGACCATGATACTCACAAAACATACAATGGCACATTGTTCATAATTCTTCTAGAATAGAGAATTAATGCAATCCTTACTATTGAGAGTGACGCAGGGAACAAAGGGTACAAGGAGGAAGTCAAAGAGAGCAAGAAGGCTAGACTTGGAAACCAACTATTTAAAAAAGCGGGAGCAAAGACAAAATACAGAGGAGTCCTTCCTGACATAGTTCATCTCACCTAAAGTTGACGGGAAACTGTTATAAAATCTTCCAGCCCCGTTGTTTGATCATGCTATTAAATTCTCTGTTAACATAATATATAATTTGGAGGACACTTGACCCACCAATATGTAGCCCAATATTTGTGTGTTCTTTCCTGATTACTTCAGGGAGGCCATTCTGTTAAACTGACATTCAGCTGTATTTCTCCTTTCTTTCAGAGCTCCTTTGATCACAGAGCTAGATATGGAGAAAGGAAGAAGCATACCATTTTAAACATGTCTTTCTGTCGTGGGAGAGAAAGGGAGTCTTGGTCAGTCCCAGAACTTCTATATGCTCAGATGTGTAACATGCCAAGAGTAGCAAGGACAACCATTGAGCAATGAGGTTGCAGTATCACAATAACCATCATTGCTTTCGTTCAGAGGTGGTATTCAGTAGGTTCTGACCAGTTCTGGAGAACCGGTAACAAAAATTTTGAGAACCAGCAAATACCACCTCTGACTGGCCCCACCTTCATCTATTCTCTGCTTCCCAAGTACCAGTTGATCGGCTGGGTCTTCTTTTGTTGCCCTGCACAAGAGAACAGAACTGGAAAGCAAGTTAGTGGGGTGGGGAGGGAATGTGACTTTACATTATCCTTCCCCTGCTACACCCATCAAGCCACAACCACCAAGCCACACCATGCCCACCAAGCCATGCCCACAGAACCAGTAGTAAAAAAATTGAATCCCACCACTGCTTTCATTGTTTTGAACTGCAAATATCCCTTCTTTCCCACCTATAGAGGTGGGCAGAACACAACAGTATGAATGGCATAGTAGCAATGAAAGGAAAAGGCAGCGTGATGCTAAGGCAGATATGTGGTAGCACAGCTTGGATTATAGTGTGCACTGGCTATCTGGTAAGGCTCGTAGAACTGTCAGAAAAGAAGTGAGATGAAAAAGAAAGAACAGATGTTATGAGATTAAAACAAATATTTATTTAAACTAAATCTTAACATTCAGATCAGAAAGTAAAACATTTGACATCACTATTAAATTATCAAAAGTTGTTTGGCATTGGATTCATGGATGTATTTGTTTTTCTTATACTTGTCTTATTTTTCTTATTCTGTTGTTCCATTTTCTGAGCTAAATTAAGTGCACAGCCTTTAACAATTGATCAGGCTGGAAACTAATTACAGGACTGCTTCTCATCATACTTATAAATCCCTGCTGTTCTTCAGAACAGTGGATACTGATGCTACATCTGCCCAATCACACCCCATAGAACAGGAGTGTCAAACTCGAGTCATCACGGTGGCATCACATGATGTATCGGGACTTTTTTCTCCTTCGCTAAACTGGTCTGGGCCAGCATGTGACGCATTTGGCCCACAGGCTGTGAGTTTGACACCCCTGCTATAGAAGAACTCACAGCAAGAAAAATGAAGAAGGATCTTGCCCAGGATCAAAATCAAGCAGGTAACATAAAACCCCAGCTTTAAAGTACTTCACAATGTCAATAAATGTTGACATTCATGTATTGATGATTTATCACAAATCAATTGGGAATTTTGGAATCAGGACAAAATATATTGTTCATCAATCCAATCATAAATAAAATTTTAGGACCTAAACTTTGAACTTTTGCTGTCTTCAGGAATTCTTGGCTTCTCAAGTTTGACTGTGCGAAAAACTTTTTCAATCTTATTTATTTTTTCCAAGCCCTTAGTTTTGGTCAGCTCAAGGCACTGTATATACTTAATGCGCTAAACAGATATTCTGTTTAGTACTGTGGTATGCTAAATGGTTACAAAGCATGGGAAGAAAGATCTGCCTCCTCTTCGTTTTGCCATATTCTTCTATCTTTAATCCTAATTAAATTCATTTATTTTTGTTTGGTACAATATAAATATTGCATCTGCTTATATCTTCCACAAACGGTCAGGTTTATAGACCTTTTGAGAAGGACAATAGAATTATAACTACAAAGTAAATGATTTTTTTTTAAAAAGATCTATAACCAATATTTCCCTGGTTCAATTTTCATGTTTGTGATAAATGTATTATAAAGATAGCTTGTAGTGTACGTTTAGTAAAGGTGGACATTACTGACATACCTGCAAGGTTATAGCAAGAAGTACTGAAAATAAACATAATCTGAATATACTAAAGTGTAGTACTGCGATTTTCTAGTAAAGAAAAATAGATAGAAAAAGATAGAAATGATGAGATGAAGATCAATAAACAGCTCTCAGACTGAACCTTGATTCACCTAATATTTGAATGGCACCTTTGTGAGTTGAGTTGTTACATCCAGATCTGGCCCTAAATTTTCTTGTGGTTCAGAATTCTGTGTAACTGAGATTTCGGTTTCAACAGTTGTGCAGGACACAGCTGGAGGGCTTCACAGACAGCTCTCTGGCTGCAATGTGTGGAAGGATTTCTAAAACACGAAGCAGCTGTGTACAGAAGCCAAGGGAGCTGTCCCAATACATAGTCTTCTTTTCCAGGACTAGTAAAAGGACAGAGTGCCTGTGTGGCATTGCAGCTGGGCAAAGAAAACCTAAGCCCACACATCCCTTCAACTGGGTGGAAGTTCCTTTTTGAAAACCTACCTCAAGTTGATCTTGAAATGGTTTCACGCTGGCTGCACAAGCTCTTGGGAATAAAATCACGATGGAAATGGGAGAAATCACACTCTGAGAAAAACTGGACACGCATGGACGTTGGTTATGTTTCGGTTCAGGTTCTCTCTTCATAAAAAAGAGAACACGTATAATGAGCTCATTTATAACATAGCAAACAAAAATATGAGTTTACAGTGGTGTCACACTCAAAGATGGACCCAGGATTTTGATTCAGTGGAAGGAAGTGAAGGAAGAGGGCATCCTCTGCATTTTCATCTATGATAACTGATATGAGCACCTGATATAAGTAAAGGATATAGGGCAAATTATGAAATGTGTGTGATGTCACCATACGTGTTACTTGTATCAGCTATCATGAAGTCAGTATGTAATCGTGACAGCGTCATCTTTTGACAAAATGTTTTATTTGCTACAGACTCTAAAGTCCATTTTTGCATCTATGCTTGGAAGCAAATGTGTATCCAAACACAGTTCTCTGGCCATTCCTGAAATATTCCCCAAACCCCTAGAACTAATTTGCTACAGACCATGATTGTCTCAATCCCATCTGGTTAAGTCAAACAATGCTCTCATCAGGTGACCAATAGGAGAATGCAAAACTCAGTATCCATATTGTAGCCTCCCTTCTATTCTCCTTCTTGCTGTATGCTTTGTTTGGGGTTTTTTGCACAATGAGTTTTTTTTCTTAAATGTGTCACTGCACTACTCTTCAGTTCAATAACATAGATCCAAGGGTGCAGAAATTACAGCAACTCAATAACTATGGTGATCCCCAAAGTAGATGGATGTCAGAAGTTACTGAAAACTCTATATCTGCTTCAAGTTGCTTCACTGTTGTTCCAATTCCCACAACAGAACTAGACGTTAACTACCCTAAAAGGACAACAGTGAATACTTATGTGGATGCATACACACTTTGGATTGATGTAGGTGCCCTGTATGAAGGGCTCTTAGTCTTACTCCATTCAACAGAATGCATTTCAAGTTATAGAAGATTGCAATCCTCATCTCTGAAACTTCAAATGAGCTCCCAAGAAATTGATTTGTTCACTTGATAGGATTTTAACACTCTATTATTTTTCAACATAGACTGGCAAATGATTTTGATTTTGTTGGTCCCTGAGAGGTTCTTGGAGAACCTCCAAAGTCTTAGGACCACACTTTCAGAAATATTGCCATAAATCATTTAACTTAAATAATTTAAATCAACTTCATATAGCTACTCTTCCTAATGTAGATGCTGGCACAAATAACTACATCAGTGAACACTATAGATTGCACAAACTAGTTGCAGAATCATATATCACCATGTGCATTTGATTCACGGATATGCACTTTTTGCATTATAAGAACTACCACCACACGGACATTCCATAAAGCCAAAGGGCACATGCAATAAAGCATATCTGATTATTGAAGTCAGTTGTAGTAATATGAAATTCTGTTTCAGTTCCAGGTCTTTCTGGCTAAACAGATTATCCTACTTAGGAGGAAAGATGGATGAAAGCAAGATAAAACATTGGCTGATGACTAAATGATGATGACAGCTGGATGCCCCATGAAATCACTACAGCGAAACATTGCCAGTGCATGTAAAAAAGTCTATCTGGAAGCAGAAATAATTATAAGCACATTTATCACATTTATTCCCTTGGAGGTATTTCATGTCACCTTTGAATTTTTCACCTGAATCCATCTTCCCCATGGGAGGTCCAATATTCAGACAGTATTAAATCTCCTCCACCTTTTTTTCTCCAGTTTGATCCTTGACACCTCCCCAAGGTTTTGAAAATTTATGCAAGTCCAATAAATATGAGACGTGTGGAGTGAAAACTTTAAGACACATTCCTCTATAAAAGATTAGAAAATAGCTTAGGGAATTTTATCAAAGATTTTGTTGCTCCTGTTTTGCTTTTTTTTCCCCAGATACCAAATATTTCCCATTTCAAGTGAGACTACAGAATGTTCTATGTAAGATTTAAGTGCTAACTGTTGCTGTTTAATGCAATGTGTGAAATTTTGAATGTGATGATGAATAGTTTACCTGTTACAGGTTGTGAACAATTATGGCAGTTGTGTCCAATAGTTTTTGACAGTGTTAGAGTTGGGCATGAACCTAGTTTAGTAGAGACATGACAGGTGATGTGAAAATGCTGTCTGTACATTCCACTCACATGGGCAAGTCCTGGGTTCTAAAAGATTGATATAATAACTCATTGTTGTTGTCAGTCATTCAGTCATATCCGATCCTCAGCCACTTTATGGATTAGCACTCTCTATGCCTTTCTATCTCACACTGCCTCATTCAGATCTGCCATGGTCATCTCAGTATCATCTTTTAGAGTGTCCAGCCAGAAGGTGCTAAGGCAGCCCCTTTTTCTTTTTTAATGATCACTCCCAGCAAGTCACCTGACATAACCAAAGTATGACAGCCTCTGTTTGGCAATCTTGCCTTCAAGTGGACAATAACCAGCCTTACAAAAATGGCAACTAAAGAATGGATTTTGAGAAGCATTTAAAATTTGAAACATGATCTAAATCAGGGGTGTCAAACTCAATTTCATTGAGGGCCACATCAGGGTTGTGTTTGACCTTGGGGGGCCAGAGGGGGCATGACCAGGGTGGGCATGACCAGCTCAACGTCACTCATGTCAGGGGCACCTTATGGTAGCCCGGGTGGGGCTGGGGAGATCCTCCTGCAGTCCTCTGCCAGCAAAAACATGCACGGCCTCCTGAGTCCCATTTTTGCTGGCAGAGGGCTGCAGAAGGCTGTCACAGCCAAAAACAGAGCCCAGGAGGGCCTCATGCAGCCCTCCTGAGCTCCATTTTCTCTGGTAGAGGCACCACAAACCGGTCCTTCGCTGTTTCCAGGATGGCCCCCACAGGCCAGATCTAAGCACCCCATGGACAGATCCAGCACATGGGCCTTGAGTTTGACACCCTCAATCTAAATGAATTAGTTCAGTCTGGTTCTTCTAGTCTATACTTCTCAGCCAGAATACACAGGATTCTATTATTCCCAGTACGTAGTTCCACCAATTGAGAAAAATAAATAAATAACCATTCATAATAAGCTTGATCACTTCCATTTTTTGTATTTCCTTGAATTACATTGTGGATTTTATAGCATTTGGCTTTGTAGAGCTTATCTGTCTACAAAGAGAGAACAGCATGCTGTACTGCTGGAAACATCACTAACAGATAACAATTTTTTAAAGTAAAAGGTTTTGAAGATATCAACAATAGAACTCTGATGTTTCTGCACATAATTAAAACCATTGGACTAACAATATTATAGAAAATTGTTAACCACAGTTATTTTGTCTTCTTTTATGAGTTCTTCATAGTTGTTTCAGCACTGCCATTCTAGGGAATATCTCTTCATATCCCTTACAATTAGTGGTGGTGTCTTTTAGTTTCATGAGATTACCTAATCTCTCCCAAGCATAAATCATCTCAGTTTACTAATAGTAAAAATTGTTGCTCCACTTACTTCAAAGATTACAGGATTTTATATAAATTATTTAATCAAGCATTTTCTCCTTATAATATAATATTAAATCAGAGATTTAAAGATGGAGTGGATTGGAAATGGAGCCTGCACTCCAGCACAAAGCGCATAGTTCTTTCATGTGCTAAACCACAGCAAGGTATGCTCAGTTCTAGCTTTGGAAGAAAAGTGTCAGATGGGACACAGAAAAGTCTTTCATTGCCTTTCCAATTAGCACAATTATCTAAGTAGTTTACCTGAGAAGGCCCCCGAATAGTAAACATCCTCTAAGCAATGGAATAAAGTAAATCAAGCAAACCAAGCAATAAAGTCTCCCCAACCAAGACAATTCCCATTAGGGGCCTAAGTCCCATTAGGGTCATTCTTCAGGGTAGAATGAGGATCAAAACATCTGTGAGGAAACAGAACAAACAATGCTAGGTTCGTCATGATTCCATTGCTCAAATTATGGATCAAATTATGAGGGTTACCCTATGTTGGGGGGTTAAACTCACAGCCCGCAGGCCAGATGCATCATGTGATGGCTACCCCCACCCCCATTTTGGCAAAGGGGGAAAAAGTTGCAATACGTCACATGATGACAACATGTCATCAGCTGGACGGCTGGGTCTTCTTTTGTTGCCCTACACAGGAGAATGGAGCTGGAAAGCAGGTTAGTGGGGGTGGGGAGGGGATTTTACAGTATCCTTCCCCCAGGAGTGGGGAGGGAATGGAGATTTTACAATATCCTTCCCTGCCATGCTCACCAAGCCACACCCACCAAGCCATACCCACAGAACTGGTAGTAAAAAAAATTGCATCCCACCACTGCGTAACTAAGGTATAAGAAGAAGTGGGGGAGAAGCATAATCAGGCTGGTAAGATTCTATTGTTCTATCTAGCCTATCTCAATCAAGTGTAGTACTGGTCCTTCCTATGGAATCTGCTTTCTGATTTGCTGTTCTCCAAAAAAATAACATCTGATCCATTTTCCCTGTTCTTATAACAACCTTCCTCCTTCTCAGTTTTTGAGGGAACAGGGGAAATGTGGAAGCCTACTGTGATAAGCTGAGATTCCTAGTTTATTCTAGTTTACTTTGAATTGCCACTTTCTAAAAGCTCTATTATTGCTTCTAGATCTTTTCATATTCCATTTTTGTTGCCTAATTAAACCCTGTGTTTTTACATTACTTCCCTTCATTGCCCAGATTCTTCTGATTACAGACAGTCCCCTCCTCCTTCATAATTCAGTTCCTGGCTGGCTTTCCCAAGGCAAAGTTCAAATCTCCTTGTCAATACAAAGACAGTCTGAGTTTATGGAAATCCTCATGAACTGGGCAAGATGCTTGCATAGCCTGCACTGCCAGGACTTGCTGTCCTACATTCTAACTACAAGAGGAATTCTTAGCCACCAAAATCAGGGATGTTTTGCAGGCCCTTCCAGATAAACCCAATTCGCTTAGCTGATAGCGTGTAAACTGTTTATCAGCTTTTGTGCATTCTCTGTGCAACAGGATGGCTGTTGTTCTTGGAATCCTGTTTGGTCATAATATTTAGAAGAGGGTTCTGATAACGAGATAAGTTGCTCACCCACCACAGATGGCTCTGGAGAAACGCAGCTTTAGCCAACATTCTGAAGGGAGAGAATAAACTTGTAAGAAATGCAAGTGGTTTGTAAGTGGTTTGAGTGAAATGTCACATGGAAGGCTACGCAGGCCTGTCTGTTCAAGGCATTTGGATTTATAGAATTCAATGATTAAAAAGCCAACTTCAATTTTAAGTTCCTTTAAAGAAATGTCTAGGGACTTAGTGGGTCTGTGGCTTAGATCTAAGCTTGTCGATCGAAAGATCGGCAGTTCAGCAGTTCGAATCCCTAGTGCCGCTTAACGGGGTGAGCTCCCATTACTTGTCCCAGCTTCTGCCAACTTAGCAGTTCGAAAGCATGTAAAAATAGGGACCACCTTTGGTGGGAAGATAACAGTGTTCCATGCACCCAGTGATGGGATTCAAATAATTTAACAACTGGTTCTCTGCCCTAATGACCAGCTGGGTAGGCATGGCTAGTTGATCATGTGACTGGGTCAGTCAGGCGACAGTAAGTCTGGGCGTACTGCCAAGAAACTTTAGCTATGATAAGGGTTAATTGAGACGCAGTTTCTGTAAGCAGGGCAATAAAGATGAAGCTAGAAACAACACCAGAATGTTTCTTTCCTGCCTTCCTTACAGGAGTAGCCCTGTAAAGTGGGAACAAAACCAAAAGCAGATTTCTTCCAACAACCGGTTCTCCAAACTGCTTAGAAAGTTAACAACTGGTTCTTGCGAACAGGTGTGAACCTGTTGAATCCCACCACTGCGTGTGCTTTTGGCATTTAGTCATGCCGGCCACATGAACATGAGACATCTTTGGACAGCACTGGCTCTTAGCTTTGAAATGGAGATGAGCACCGCCTCCTAGAGTCAGGAATGACTAGCACATATGTGCAAGGGGAACCTTTATTGTGGTAACAGAGCATAAGTGATCAAGCACGTAAAAAATGAAAGTAGAAAAATAGGGACCACCTTTGGTGGGAAGGTAACAGTGTTCCTTACGCCTTTGGCATTTAGTTATGCTGGCCACATGACCATGGAGACATCTTCAGACAGCGCTGGCTCTTCGGCTTTGAAACGGAGATGAGCATCAGCCCCTAGAGTCAGGAACGACTAGCACATAAGTGCGAGGGGAACCTTTACCTTTACCTAAAGAAACATACAGTACAATCTATCACTAGACCTGAAAATCAGGGATGTTTTTCTTCTGCCAGCAAAGACCCCCTAATGTTGGCAGGCAAGCTACACTCTTAACCTGTGTCTAAAAAACAGTGGCAATGGGATAAGACCTTTGTTATCACCATTCCTCTCTAATAGGCTTCGTTTATACATGTTTAGTTAGGAAAAAAACATTTCACTTACATGGGCAAGATTTCCTGACAGCAAGTATGGCTTGGATTGCAGTCCAGAGCTAACCAGGCTTTTCCAGGAGCCCATTGGTTTTCTTTCTTTAGGATAAGAGCTAATTCATAAAGCTAATGCGCAAGGATAGAGTAGCAGGATCCTCCATATCCTTATTTTGCTTGGTCTAGAACCATCATTCATATTTATGCCCATATTGAAGTGTTCTTAGCTGATTTATCTCTAACTGTGTGCACAGTGATGTGCTTATGAGGTTACCCAAGTTTTAGAAGCAGTCCAGTCTAACTTTCTCAGATCCCTGCTCTGAGTCCCCTGCTCTGTTGCAAATGTACAGCTGAAATGCATCTCTGCCAAGGCCTCCTTGGATTCTGCTGGCAGAAGGTACTGGCAGCAGATCTTTCAGGAAGACTTTTTAGTTAAATTAACATTGACAGACAGGCATCAGTCTCCTAACAGCAGCTGACCTGGCTTACTGTGGGTTCTCCCCACCCACCACCCACCTCATGTACTGGGCTTCAATAAGGTCTGGAAAGAATTCAAATAGAGACTCTTAATATGCAAAGAGGCAGAATTAATCTCTCATATCTCCATTGCAACAAACTCTCACACCATCCATTGAACATCCCCAAATGTTTACAAATTATTTCTGTTGTAAGAAATGCATGATTTATGTAAAACAGCATGAAACCCTATGAAAGAAAGAGATTTTGGTTCTTCAAGATGCTAACTACATATTCAGTTATTCCATTCTATATAAGTCATATACACATGCAGAGAAAAAGCAGGGCTGCCTATTTACTTATTTATTTAAATGTGTTATAGCTGCCCAACTCTAATGGACTCTGAGCAGCATACCAAACCAAAAAAATCCACATAAACAGATAAAATGTAAAACCACACAAACAGCATGGACTGTAATGACCTTAAAAGTAGCACAAATCAAAGAAAATACCCCTTTCCCCCTCATACAATAATACAATAAGTAATTCCAGCTAATTCAGGAGTGTCATGAATAAAAAATAAGGAACTATAAACCAGGAACAC
This sequence comes from Psammodynastes pulverulentus, assembly GCA_025802295.1. Classification (NCBI taxonomy): domain Eukaryota; kingdom Metazoa; phylum Chordata; class Lepidosauria; order Squamata; family Psammodynastidae; genus Psammodynastes; species Psammodynastes pulverulentus. The sequence continues at coordinate 51,474,956 of JAOYMU010000098.1, forward strand.
AGAATATCAGTTGTATAATGAGTCTTTGTGATGAAGTCTAGAAGCTATCATATCTATACTTATGTGAACTAGACTAATGTAGCTTGTTATTATGGAACTTTCTTTTTTATTGTGTTCTGCTCTTAAACTAGCTTTGTCTACTTATGCAAGTGCTGAGGGAAAAAAACCCAAAGAATTGCTGATAAAGAGAGAAGTTATTCATAGTGTTCTTTTACATGAAATCATATAAAAATTCATTTGTTATAAAATCAAAACCAACAATCTATAAAATAGTGTACCACCATGCTTTGTGCTGATGACATTAACAAAAAGAACAGAAACAGAAATCCAATATTTTGTCCCTTCCCAAATAAAAATGTTAGAATCTTATGGAGATGACATCTTCATAAGATCGCATTTGATCGATGTTTCTTTCAGAGAGACAACATCACATTAATAAACTTGGATTATCCATTGGATTTGTTCTCATCACTTTTAGATTATCCAGATCTAGTTGTTCCAAATACCTAATGCTTTTGAAAACTTGTTAACTTTTGCCTGTCATTTTCTGCCTCATCCCTTCAACTAAGGCTATCTTGCTGACAAAAGTCACACAGCTGTCCAAAAGTGCCAGTTTTGTCTGAGAGCAAGGTTGTGTTCCTTTTGCTCCAGTCTCATAGCCAAACATGCTTGGGTTGGGCCTCTTTATTGCATCTCCTAATTGTTTAGATTTATGAGGCATCTACCGTAGCTTCTAAGACAGCGTTGAAAATCCCCTGTTCTGTTTAATTCATTCCTTTTTTTCCTGGAGTTTATGGATCCAACTCAGCAAGTAAAACTGTGCTATTGCCAACATTCTGTTTCTTTTCCACATTGTAAAGCAGGTCTATGGAATGTATCCCCCCCTTTTAAAAAAAGAGAATGACTGCTGACACCTCCCTACTTCATAATCCTTTCATGCAGACCAAGGTGAAGTAAGCAAACACGCATTGTTTTTGTACAGATCCCCAGACAAGAAGGTGCTTTTTCAAGAATTAATAAAAACATTCCCTAGTTTGGATCTCAAGTAAGATCATTACTTTTTTTTGTAGTTGCATAGCTTTTTGTGTAGTATGATGGAAAAATATGGAATTATATTCAAATCTTCAAATCAAATCTTGCCCATAGAATATGAGATTTTGTATTCACCACTATATTGCAAAATTAATGTCAAGAATAATGTAATAATACAACCAAATCAAGGTTCCAAACAAATCAAGGGCAGTCAACCAACCAACCTATCCTGGTACTTGACACTGCTCATGTGCTGACTGTCGACAAAACAGAGATTGTGGGTTTTGCTTTGTAACTGCATCTTGAGAGCCACAGGTTGCCAATGACCAAGGATATAAAGATATCTCCAAGTTGGGCAGTATTAAAAAGTGAAGATACTTGATGCTTCATAATTTAGCTGAAAAGCAGGAAAAACAGCACTACTGAAAATTGGCAGTTTTGCCATTAAATCTGATGAAACATAACACTCATTGACTTATGCAGTTGTGTGGTCTAGTCTGGTTGCATGATTGTGGATCAGAAAGTAACACACAGGCCAAGAACTCCTGATCTATTTTAACTGGAGAAGTCATTTATCTTTTCAGATTAGACATATTTCCAGTCCTATCTAGAGTAGTCACAAATTGTACCTCAAGATTTCTATTTGCAAAGTGCTCTTGTCTGGACCTATGTCACTTCCTCTAAACTCTGACATTTCTATTTTTCTCATGTTGATTCTCCAGTTCATTTTCTAATCAGACTGATCTTACACTGCAACAGATGCATTGGCAACACAACATACATTCCTACCCTTATCAAAGAACCAGGGGAAAAAAATCATGTGTTCCCTTTTCTCTCCTTGCCTAGCAAATTTCTCCCTTCACTGATCCAATAGTGTCAGAGTTTTAGATTTTAAAAAGATGTCCTAAAAGGCCGACTCTATCTTGTGGTTTTTTAAAATTATTATTATCATCCCCCTTTAAAGTAACGGGAATAGCATGTAGATGAGCTAGCATGTAGATCCAGGAAAGGGGCCCATTTCTTTTCAATCTTTCAACACTTGGGATTAATTTCAGTCTTCTGATTATTTGGGTTAATCATTTCCCCCCTCTTGTTTATGCCTCTTAGTTCTAGCACATCCTTTCAATGATGAAATAATTTGAATTGTTCATGAAACCAGAGTGCCACAGAGTATAAGATAATTTCATAAAAGTTTCCCAAGCAACGTATTTCTTTTTCATGTTGATGATTGCCTTTTGGTCAAGTACAGTATGCTGTACAGAGTGATTTTTTCTTTGAAAATCTGGCAAGTCAAATTAGCTGGGCAAGGGCATGAAATGTAAGTTGGTGTGTACATATGGGTAACAACATTAAACTCTTATCTTAGAAATCACTATTCTTAGCCAAGGTGACACACTGCGAGTATTATGTTTGGGAAGAGAGAGAGAGAGAGAAAGTATCAGACCATTTGATAATTTTCACTATAAATGGTAAAGACTCCAAACTCCAGCTTTCTGAAGAAGTTTGTAGTCAACTTCAATTTTATTCGGCCGAGAAAGCATTCTTTTATTTTGACATCACTTGCATCCCCTTTTATCACAGGGATAAAAAGTATCTTTTATCTAGACAGAATGCATCAAGTTGCAGAATGACTCAACAAATGAATCTATTCTATAAATTAAGCCAGAAAACAAGCGTCTCTGAGCCCTGGCAGTGTCTAAATGTCAGGCCCAGGGTGCAGAGCAATAAACAATGATCTGCACTTTCTCAGTGTCAGGGCAGCTAACAGAAGAGATGGGGGTTAGCAAACTTGGTTCCTCCAGTAAGGTTGCCATATTGCAACTTGGAGATCTTGCTGGTGTCTGCTTACCAGGAAGATGCAGCTCCAGTTTCTCCAGCTACACACGTTTTCTGCTAGCTACACATCATCATTCCCTGTCTTTTGTACTGCTTTAAAGCAAAATAAAAGCAAGCAGTCACAAAACAAAACAGTATTGGGCAAAAGAGGGAAGATCCTGATAGGCACGTGCCATGCTTTATGTCACGTTTCAGGCAAAACCATACAATGTTAAATCAAAGGACAGAACGTTGATTAACTAACGTCAGTTCCTTCCAGCTGGATGAGAACAATGGTAATTCCTTATTTGTTCTGAACTCAAGCTTTTTGCAAAGTTTGAAAAAAAATATCATCTCTAAGTGTGGTCTTATGAGCCTTTCAGCTTGTAGTGGTCTCACAGGCAGACCAGCTGCCGTGGACCTAAAAGGAATGAATCAATTTCTCTGTGTTTGTAATGGGATTTTCTGGAGTTTATGATTTTGGGGATCATGAATATGAGTAATTGTAGGATGATGTCTCTGAATATGGATTTCGATAAAGCTTTGGTGATTTAGGAACATATGCAAAGAAAGAAGGGAACCCAGGAACAAGGAAAAGAGTACAATCAAGAGGGAAGTGATTGAACGGTAGGGAATATGATGCAAGGCACATGTTAGACTTGGAGCTAACAGGACTGGATTCAAATCCTGGATGAACCACAAAATTTGCTTAATTGCTTTGAACAAGACATCATTTTTCATTCTTACTAGATTGTTTTGAGGACTGGAGGCTATAAAAACTTGGGCTTGAAAAATGTTTTATATAAAACAGCCAATAATTATAATAATAAATCAAGGTTTCTAGAATTGACACAAAGTCTGCAGACACTAACAGGCCTTGCCTCTGGAACATTATTTACTGGTTGGGAAATCACTTAGGCCAGTAAACTGAAGGCAGTTTTCATAGCCTGTCACCAGATGCTGGAACAACTTCTAGAGTTCTGGAAGTCACCGACGCAATATATCTTGAAGTCAACAGGCTGGAGGAGGCTAATCTAATCCAAGGCTTCACTAGAAAGCATCACATACATTGTGTCTTTTATGTTCAACTTGATCTATTTTGCATACATATTTAATAATCAATATAATCAATAGCTGGCACATGTTTCTTAAAATTGTCTTGAAATAGTTTTAATGCACAAAACAAGTAGGTTAGCTGGATTTATAGATCAGTCTGTATAGCTGTTACTATATACTTCACATTTTTCACAGCTCATACTAAACTTCTGCATAGGGAAAGTTAGCATGCTCCATAGGGAAACTATAGCTGCCCTTTATCAATAACTACATCCGTGCCCAGATTTCCTTGTACATTCTTTTAATTGAATCTATTAATTCAAACTTCTTTTATCAAATAGGAAAATGATATCAGATATGTCTGGTGGCAGAGAAATATCTCCATATAAGATCAAATGGAAACTAACTATTAATCTTTGCCAAGTGATAGAAAATATGGCAGCAACCACCTGGAGTTAAGACTGCTTTCTATCCTGTAGTCTAATGCCTGGCCAAGGAATGGAACCTGAATTTCAAAGCAAAACAAAACAGCTAATTGACACCCTTTGCAAATTTATTTACTTTAAAGCTAGAACAAAGATACTCTCCTTTAATTCTCCCAAAGTCTATCCCAAATTCATAGGGGGGGGGGGAATGACACATAAGAAGATGCATCTTTTTTCCCCCAATCCATGTAGTATGGCAACACTAGGGGTAACCTTCCTCCCTCTCCCCTTTTCTTTCTCCCTGCCTGAAAGAGGAATGTTCTTTAAGGTAATGCATAGGAAGAGGAAGTGCTAGAGACGAACAGCTGCAGTTAAGGAACACTGAAGGCCGCAGGTACAGGTATATCTGTGCTGGCCTTGATAACAGCCCTGGAACCTCACTTTCTGACTATTGGAGTTGTCCAGAGACTGAGGCAGACTCTACCAAACAGACTCTTCCATGAGAGATAACTCCATTACCACAGATTCCACAGGCAAGACTTTACTCTCCGAAGCCCATATACCCACACCCCACACTTTCCCAGTCCAACCTAGAAAATTCCTGTAAAGCTATTGGATTAAGATTCAAAGATGAAGGCAGGAGGGGCAATGCTTTGATTGTGCTGTTTAGGACAACTGTGGAATGTTATGAGCTTTTTCCATAGCTGTTTCTTCTCAAGGTTGCTTGCAACAGCAGAATGATGCAACAGCTTAAACCAAAGCCCTCAGTTGCTCCAGGCAAGGACAGGTAGACAGGGGAGCAATTATGAAATGTTTGACCATAAATCGTGCTGCAGACATATAGCATTCTGATGGCTGCATCTAAGCCAAAACAAAGATAACCCACTGTGTTGGAGTTTGGCTTCTTGGTTGTTCTTGCTATCTATCCTTTTTAACTTCAGATGTGACATACCCCATTTATAAACCGAATGGGATATCAGGAAAGTGGAAAATGCTTTAATATGCAGGCTGGCTGGGAATTCTGGGCATTGAAGTCCGACACATCTGAACATTACCATTTAGAGAAGGTTGTCAAAGATCCAATGCCTGCAAGACATAGACCATAAATAAATCCTTCTAATGTAACCCTGAGTTTGAAGATTGAGTTGCTTTTGCTGCTTGCCTCATAAGTATTAGATCCTGCAGTCAAAAACTGCTGGTGTTAATATATGTTTCTAACACATAGTGCCTGTATGCAGGTCATCCTTGGAAATGTGATTTGGTGAATCATTTGGAAACAGCCATTGATAATTGGATGTCTGTTAGCAATTAGTTCTGCCATAATGGTGGTAGTTTAGCAAAGAGAGCTGTGAGCCAGGAGACCTTTGGTCCATATCTTTCTCCAGCCACAAATACACTTGTTGCCTAGGCAACCAAGTTTATCTTTGTCTTCAGTCTACAATAGAAGACGATAGTAGTGCTGATCTTCCTTATAGCCTCTGCTGTTAAGGTGAATGTATGTATGTATGTATGTATGTATGTATGTATGTATGTATGTATGTAGGTTTTGGCATATTTGGGTCTTGTCCCGTGTAAACTTGAGGGTGTCTTGGCGACGTTTCGACGAGGTCTCA
>JAOYMU010000098.1:51602973-51627018 GCA_025802295.1 Psammodynastes pulverulentus
CAGAAATGGCGCGGCGCCCTTACGACGGTAGCGCGGCTCCCCAGGGAGCCGCGGCGCACAGATTGGGAACCCCTGTTACAACTGATACTTACAAAGATAGTTGTAACTTACTGAGGAATATTCATAATGATACTTCAGATTTATCTGTAGCCTTTATAGTTTGTTTCTTTGCAAGTAATTTTTAGCTACAATATAAATAATATTATTGTAAAAAGTGTAAAAATTACTATAACATGTGAAATGGAAAATTATTACTAACAAGTCTATGAAACATTCACTGATACCTATAATATACAATTTCTTTAGTGCTACAAACTCATATGGATGCAAAATATAGAATTCACAACACAGGATTCCTTCTAATACGGGTTGAAATAAATAATTTCTTGATTCGCAATTCTCTCAGTACTTGGGACCTGAAGTTGTAGTTCATCAAACATGTAAGCATTTGTATGGGACTACTTTGTTTAAGTCCTAAATTTTAATTAATTTGATTAATTTAGGACTTAAAATTTGGACTATAACATTTTTATATTGGACCATTTGACTTGGGAAAAACAGAATGCCAAAACTGTAATTTAGAAAGGTTTAATATGAGTGCTCTAACATATTATCAATGAGAATTCAATAACATTAAGCTTAAGCAAATTGGAAATTTTCATTCTTAAAATATTGATAAAACAGCAAAAATACACTGGACAAAAAAAAACATCATACCAAAAGATTTGAAAATGAAGTTAGTCAGAGACACATAGAACACTCTTATATACAGAATGTGCTTCTAGAAGCTCTATTTTTGGAATAAATTGTTTTTTCAATAGTGCATTTATGAAACGTGTTTCTACAATAGTGCATTTAAGAAATTATCATTTTGGCTTCAGTTTTACATTTAAATGTTCACTTAAAAAAGATTTAATTATGAGACATTTCAGTTACTTTAAAATGTATGTACAAGACATTTTAATATTTACATAGTTCAGTTGAATAGAATAAATGAATCTGCAAAGTAAAAATAAAAAACCGGCACTGAAACAAATGTTTAGTATTTTTGTTGGATAGTGTACATATGAACTTTACTGGATATTTGGTGGAACAATATTATGTTATCCTTGTTCTCTTTCTCAAAGTGAACACTCGACTGCATTCATTTGCTTTTACTCTTTTGGTTCCTTGTACTTTTGTTGCTTCTCTGTGATTGGTCCTTTTTTGTCCTTTTGCTTTTTTACAATGATTATTCTGGGTTTCGGGTGGTTCAGTGATGGAATCTGCATTTTGAAAATTGTTCTCTTGCATATTTTTCTCTGCACTCTCTTTTTGAACTGTACTTGGACTGTAGGAAGCTAATTGACAGAGAGCAACGGCTGCAGTTTGTTTCTGCTCATCGCAACTCTCAATTGTCCTTGGGTCCTGCACTTCTTTTATAGGCATCACAGGAAGAGACTTACTGAAGGAACCTTTATCTGTTTGGTTCTTAGGGTTACATATTTCTGTCCCTAAATCTTTATTTTCAGTTTTTTGAAGATTATGATCTTTAGTTTCATATGATGAGTTCGGGAGACATACATTTACATGATAGTTGTCTTTTACTGAAAGGTTCAAAGGCATTTCCTGCAGTTCCATACAGTTCTGGTTTTCTGTTGGGAAAGTGCTTGTATATGTATGTGCATCGACTAAATTTGCATCTGGTTTCTTGGAAAGATTAAGCGGTGAATCATCTGAATCATCTTCGGAACTGGACAAAGGATCGTCATTACTATCATTTCCGAGCTGTACATTTTCCTTTTCATTAGCGATGTCACTACTAAGAGATAAAATGGAAAATGTTATTGGGTACTAATTAAGCAAAATACTTAAATAGGGTAGATATTTTGAATTAGAAATGAAAGAAATTGCTTATATATTAGCTATTAGAAAAATTCTATCATTGTTACACTCGGACACACACACCGTTGCAAATGCATTTGCTTAACCTGATTAATATTTTTGCATGCACGACATAGTCTTAAATCTCAGGTGACATGGAAGCAATTCATACAATTTGGCTTATTTTCACGAAAAGTTAAGATGATTACATAAAAGAAAATTATGAAGTCAATCTGTGCATCGTATACCCTGAGAAATATATATTTCGTTGTGATTAAGTACTGTGCTTTATCAATGTGCATCTGAATGTAGCAAGAGTTTTCCGATAATTCTGTTAAAAATAAGTAAATGTTCACCTTGGAGAGGCCTACTGTATAAAGATTGTTGGAAGCGAGACATGTTAAAAGCATAGAATGGAAAGAGGCCATTTAGGCCATTGTTATATTATGCCTATTGTAAAATGATTTTTTTTTATGCAGGGGTTCCCCTGAGACCTAAAAGTTATTTCAAATGTTCCTTCAGAATAAAAAAGCTTTAAAAGAGATGGTCTAGAATCTGCTTTCACGAAACGAAACATTCAATGCTTAATCCTAATTTTATTGGTATTTTTAATCAAAATGTTATGTTATTCCATAGATTCTTCTGGTGTTTGTTTATATTGACTGGGTTTGCATCACATTACTATCTTTATATGATTTTCTTTTCATATACTGCCTAGGGTAAAAAATGGTGAATAAGCATAATATAAATACTGCAAATGGTATTGTATGTATAAATAACTGTATAAACGGCAGCATTTAAGTTAGCAATCCTATGCATGCTTAAACATTTGATTCACTATTTACATGGTGCTGATATGTGCATAAATATGCATAAAGCTAGCTTATAAAGCAGAGAATAAAATAAAAGCAAAAAAGAAATTGATAATTTAGTACTGTGGTTGGCATGTTTACTTAGCACAACAATATTATTTACTATAATTCCTACTAACTTTCATGTGTTCTCCTGTTATTTGCCATGCATACCCATTTCCTTATTTAATTTAGGATAATAACACAATAAGTATAGAAATAAATTATACTGAGACATTTCTTTGAAAGGCAAAAGTAAAAGTCCATTGATTGCATTCTTCCCCATTCTTCCTCCCAAACCCCTGCTGTCCTCAGTCTGTTTCTTCATTGGATAGGGAGAAGAGAAATTTAAGGAGAAAAAAGTTCGAATTAGGATAGCCCTGGCTTTGCTCACTGGTATGTAACTTTTGTAAGAATATCCCACCCCTCTTTTAAAATAAACTTTCCCACCTAGCTATATATAGTTGCAATCCATGTATTTCCTACTTGCCGTGTGTTTTCCAGTTTGACAAGTAATGAAATATGTCCTAGGAGGCCCTATGTAATGTATCTTGAGGGCATGTTTGCTTTCACCATAGACTTTAGCAGGAAAAAAAAGTTTTTAAAGGGCATTTGACATTTTACCTTTTAGGAGAATTTCCTTTATCTTCCTTTGATATAGGCGGAGGAGATTGGTCTGTACTTTTCCTCACAGGTCTGAATGCTGTGAAGCTTTCTTCAGGTTGATCACATTTGTTAGTAACTGAAGATGTCTTATTAGAAAGATCAAATAGGCCTTCACAACCATGGCTAGTTTGAGTGAAGTTTGTCGGGCTGGGTCTTCCTGGGGACCCAGTTGCTGCACTTCCAGCACGAGGGCTCATTTTGGCATTTTCTCTTTCATTTTGATCTTCTTTAGAATGATCTTTGTTATGCAGCATAGGTATTTCCTTTTCATAGTCATCTGTTTTTTTATGAGAATTTTGTGATAATAACCTGGCTGGACTTGAAGAATGGGGATATAGCAAGGTTGTTTCCTCCATTAAATGAGAATTTGTGTCTCTGTTAATATCTGCAATGTGTGGCAGCCTGTACAATGGTGGTTCTGTTGGCCTACAAAATCCATATGGCACTGAAAGATTTGGACGATATGGCTGGAATAAGCGGTAGTGTTCGTATGTTGCTGGATTGATTGGTTTAGGAAGTGGTCCTGGATGAGGAAGAAAATGTCTTTGATCTTGAGAGCTGTAGACAGACAACACTGAACTTTCACACTCATGAGAGTTTCCTGACAGGAAATAAGGTGCATAGATAGCTAATCCATGTTCATACAGTGAAGGTGAATATTCTGGAATCATGGGTTGTACATAAGATGGAATGGAAGTGAAACCTTTTGCAGGTGTAATTTTATGAGTAAACTCTGGAGCAATAATCGTACTACCTGTTTTCCATAGATTGTTTGGAGCATGAAAGGCTGACTTTGTTGGAAAGGAAGAGCCTTTATTTGAATCGGAAAGAGAACTTAATTGAGACATATCATTATTATCCTTATTGTGCCGATGTTCTCCCACTGGAACAAATGCAGAAGGCCTTACGATGCCTTCAAGAGCAGACTGCACATTGATTGTACTTTCTTCTTCATTACAAAGAAGAGTTAGTTCCTTTTCAGTGGATGGTTTTTGTCCGTGTACTGATATATTTGTCACTTGGTTTTGAATTTCCATATTTTCCTTGGAATCATCTTTGGCAAATGCATATTGAGGTTTAGAATCAAAATTTGAGAGGACCTTGGAAGAAGTTGGTTTGGCTGCAGTGTCTACCTGAGCGATCTGCTTAATCTCCAAAGAATTTGACTTTGAACATTTGACAACACGGTCTTGTTCTGTCACCAGCGTAATGGAGTTTTTGCAAAGCCCATACTTCATATGGTTAAAAAGATGCGATTTCTCATTGCAGGTAAAGGGGCACTGAAAGCACTTGTATTTAAATGGTTTTCCTGGAGGTCTGGGGATATAATGAGGTTTTTTTGGTTTGCGCTCTTTGAGGAGGCTCATCTTCTAGTCTGATGTTACGTTTAGGATTGTCCTTATAACAATTAGTTAACAGAGCTCGTTTAGTTCGTTTAAAATTAATTTGTGCTTTTTATTGTTTCTTCCAGCTCCAAGAAGAGCTTTCCAAAAGATTTGATATGAAGGTAGTTTTGGAAGTGTCAGGAAATAATGGTGCTTGCAAACAGAAAACTGTAATACAAAAATTAGTGTTAGAAACATCAGAGACATTCTGTCATTTATTTATTTAGAATATATTCATTATTCAACTATTCCACCTTTCCTCCTGAGCTGAAGCTGAATATATAACATTTCCACTTTTTCTTCCTCCACAGCAACAACTTGTCGGTTAGGTTTGTCTAAAAGTCACGCCCATTGAGTTTCTACGGCTAAGAGTGGCCTTCAACTTGAATCTCTCTGTTTCTAGTCTAAAATCTTAACGGATACATTATCCTGGCTCTGAATTTTCCATTGTTCTCTGAAATGTACCTAATAGTATGGATCATTTTCTGTTCTGAAAGATTTATATCTTGAAAATGACATGGTATTTATGCTATGGCCAAATATTCTGGGATAAAAATGAAAATATTCAGGAAAGCAGCTGAAACTGAACAAAACTGAACAACCTTGTGGGGAAGTAGAATCTTTGGAGAAGGGTATAAGTAGGTCAATAGGACAAAGATTATTCCAAGTATACTATCTTTGAGTGGAGTGATATTTAGATGTCTTGTTTAATAGCCACTTTTTTTTTCCTCAGTGTGTCTATTTGCTTTTCAAAAGCCATGTTACTAACATATAATCTGTGTAATGTGGAGTAATACATCATAATTTTTCGGGTATTTCTCAACTTACTATTTTTTTTTATCCTCAATGCAGAGAATGAAATGGCAAAGGGAAAACAAATAGAAACTTATGCAAATAAGACAAAGTGCTAGAACACAATAAAATTAATAAATTCTAAACATTGCATTTGAATATAGTATATTAGCTTCATTGTATGATTAAGCTGCTAGTATTATGAGGAAAAACTTATTTCTTGTCAAGTCACATACATGTCTATTACGTTCCTTTTTAAAACTTTTTTTCTCCTAAATTTATAATTCCAAATATTTTAATTTTTTCTTTGTAGAGAGGGTACATTCCTCCTTTGAATATTGTAGCTGCTTTACCGTATCTAAGGCCATATTTATTTTTATAGGATATTTCAACAATTATGCTGTAGATTTATGTAAAGATATTTCAGAGGTAGCTTATACATTTTATAACTTATTCTACAACAGGAATCCCCAACCCTTGATCCATGGACCAATACCGGTCCACAGCATGCCAGAAACCAGGCCATGCAAACAAGCAAAGCCCCATCCACAGGCTGCAGGCTGCACATGAAACCATGCCCCCTCCCATCCTCAGAAAAACCTCTCTCCACAGAATCGGTCCTTGGTACCCAAAAGGTTGGGGGCCACCGTTCTACAACATAGAATTGAGTCCTTATTTCCTCTTTCTGATATATCTTGCATTTATATTTTCTCAACAAGGTTCTAAAATATCTTTCCTGGGCAAGACATTGCTCTCTCTGTAAGAGGAGATACAGCCATTTATATGTGAAGTGATAATTCTTTGACCTTTTTGCCACACATTCCTCACTGTAAAGATCTTCATCATTTGCTGTGGCTCTCACCATCCTGAATAACTTAATGCCATACTCAAACGTAACTGTATGGGTTTGCCCCTGAATCCAAATAAATTACAAGTATGAGAAAAGTGAAGCTAATTTAGAAGAATCTTAGCCTTTACAAACAAGATTGCCCTAAGGGGAAGCACCTAAGTCTGGAGTAGCACCCTAATTAACTGACCCGAGGTTCAGGGGTGTCTCCTACCTGAAATTCTGGTTGAATTAATTAAAAGAACTCTTACAAACAGCACTGGAAGACTATCCACTCAGGATGTGACAGGGAAAAGATGAAAGCAGAGGGAGAGGGAACTGTAGGTGGATGAGACTATGTGAAGAGAAGGCAGGTCCTAGTAACAAAAGTAGAAGCCTGAGCATAATCCAGTCGAGCCAGTTAGGGAAAGAGGAAGAGATTCCATGCTAGGGAGAAGTAGGGTGGAGTGGGATTGACTCCATCCTGGAGAGCTGACCCAGCTCTACTAGAGAGCAAACAAGCTTTTTAAGCAGCCTAAGCAAATATTTAAGGACCGGCTAGTATGCATAATTTGCAACATCCCACAGTGAGTCTGATGTTAAGTTATGGAATGACATCTTGTTGCAGTTTCTTTGTTGGTTTCTAATTATGTTACTAATGAACTCACTGTTGTGGAGCATGGCTGGTCTCTAAGGTATAAAAAAAATAAGAGTCCAGCATCCATTGATTTATAGAGGCATAATCTACTTGCTTTCTCTTAGAAATAAAACAAATGGATACTTTTAATACAGGCTGGCGATTTGCTCTGCAGATAAGTCAGACGGGCTTGTATTAACCTGTTCCATTATGTGTACTGATTCTGAAGGCGTGAGAATCTCTCAGAGTCATGTTCTCATGATTTTACAGATGTGTTATGGCAGAGATCTAAAAAGTGATGATTTCATCATGAACTATAAGCACTATTATCAAAATGATGACTGTTGCAAAACCACATACTGTATCTGTTACCCGAAACTACAGTAATACAGGGAAGTGATGGCTTTACAATTTCTTGAAAAGTTTTTTCCCCATTAATGTTTAAACTACAAACTAAAGTAAATGCAGAATAACTAATATTTTCAATGTAATATATTATACATGTGATTACAAATTAAGCTATAAAATGTGTAATTCCTTCAAAACAAATATATGTCAATAAAACTTTATGTGGGTCTTCCTGGATTTTTAAGTTCATACTTGTGAATGAAAATTCGCGCCTTACTTTGTTTCATTTTTACAATGTCACTTGACCCTCTCCTGTTACTTTTGAACTTAATATTTTTCTATTCATTATGAAAGATTGACCCGTCATTTACAATATCAAAGAGGATATCATTCTAAATGAATTTTGCTTCCCTTTAATTCATTACATACTGATTTATTAGTGATATTTCTAGATTACCTTTCCATAAAAATGAAAAAGTAATTTTTATTTTCTCCTGATACAGGTTAGAATGTAAAAGATGCTTAAGAAGAATTTGGTGGGGCTTTTTTTCCACTGCTATTTCCAAATTTAGAATGCTTCAAGCAAGTGCCACTAAATATAGGGGATATTTGAAAATCATAAGCTCAGCTTATACTATACTATATAAAATAGTATTGTAGTTTGGAAGATAATTAAAGTAGCAAGTAAATGTTAGTATATTGAATTAATTTATGCATGCACACTAATTTATTTGGACAATATTAACAGAAAAAAAATACCCATCATAAAGCAGCAAAATAGTGCTTGAACAATGCAATTTTAAATTTAGATAATGCTGTATAAACAAGGTGAAATATTTGGTGAGTTTAACTTAAATATCTAAAGTACCTCTTTATGCTAGCTTTGTGTGAAGAAAGCTATGTAGTCTATTGTAGCCGAGTCAGGAGTCTGATAACAAGTTTTCAGACTAACATATTTTATTAATGAAATAATTAGTATCTGATGATGTAATATTACAATTCACAAAAACTTATTCCTTTCAATAAAATTTGTTAGTCTGAAAAGGTGCTACCAGATTCTTTCCAACCTTTGTACTAATTTATAAGCCTCTGTGCAAATAATACTTCAAGTTACTGTTGCCACAACAAACTGTCCCCGAGGTTTATAAACCCAATAGCAGTTTGAATTTGTATTCTGATATAAGAGTACACTAAAATACAATAAATGTTGCTCAGTATGCACCATTAATTCTTGAAGAACAAAAAAGGGAAAAAATAGTATGTGTTTCCTTGCTAAAACTAAATTTCTATTAATTTATTGCAAAGTTAAAGTAAACTTGGAATTTATATGGTTAATTATCATGTGCATGGGAACTTGCATCTCAGTTTCTGAGAGATATCTCTTTCCAATAACATACAACTTAATAATCAAACTCTTTTGAAATAATCAACCTCTTTAGGTATTTCAAATAGAAAAAGGCAAACACTGGGTGCAAAATAATTTTTACAGCAAAATCTATGTAAATAATAATATATGTATTCTGTTAAATTTATTCCCCTGTGAATAAATATAGAATTGCAGTCTTAAGGATTCCATAATATATTTGGAATGGATTTCTTTAAATATAGTGAAGAAAAAATTAGGAACAGGCTAGTGATAAATCTGAATTATGCTTGGTATATAAAATCATTAATTGCCATTCCCAGTTTTTTAAAAAAGGAATATTACCGGAAGATGGAAGTAATAGAGTTAAAATGAAATACATACTGCTCTTTTTGTGAAAGAAAACAATCTGAAATATGTAGTGCCAGTTAGATATATGTGGACATATATTTTCTGATTCTAGTAATCTATGTTTTTCCATTTAAACTGAAAGGATGAAACTTTATAGATTTGGGAGTAAATTTGAAGTCTTGTTTGGCCTTATATACATCTTTTAAAAAGACAAAAGCTATATTAATTTCTGTTAGCCTTTGTTATTACCTGTGTAAATATTTTGAATTCAGCACTGAAAAATAATCATAATACTTTCCCAATATACAGTATTTCATTTTTTTAAAAACATTCAAAAGTGCTGTTTCAAAATATTCTTTAGAGCACATTGGTGTAATGATCTTGCTTAATATATCATAGCTACGGCTGGCTACGCAACCATTTTTAAGGAACATTATGCATATGGTCTGCTGCTGTTGCAGCATTCTTTTTTGTGATATTGATCTAGGTGACGAGTCTTTGTTGAGGTGGAGCATTTTAGAAGGGCATGCTATGATTAAAATATTGTGATGTGGCATTATTGCATAACTTAAAATCATGCCACTGTCACTTAACCAGCATTTTGCAAGAATGAGATTTCTGAGTTTTATTCCAGCCCAGATTTTCCAGTGATTAACTACTCCACCCTTCTGGATTGCTAATGTTTAAAACTAAAATGAGAGGTTTTTATTATAAAAAAAAAAAAATTGCATGCTTGATGATGGATATAAAATGAGCAAAAGGATAAATTCTGTAGAAGTCAGCATGAACTATAATGAAAGAAGATTTTACATTTATAAATGCCAAGCACAGGAATTATTTGGTTCTACATTTTTAAAGCAACTTAAGCCCATTTTATACTAATCACAATAGGTATTCATTCATTTATTTATTTTCCAAAATAAATTAGCAGTACAATATACTTTTCTCTCACATATTACACACACACACACACACACACACACACACGCACCAAAATCTTAACTATGACTGTCATAGCAACTGATTCTATACTTACTTGAATACAATAGAAAACCTGGCTTCTTAATTTAAATATTTAAACAAGTACGAATATTTCACTTGAATGTGTTAAATGAGGGAATTTTAAAAGTTTATTTTACACTGAAAATTAATAAATTCATCTTAACAGTAGCTGTAATAGCACTTTAGCTTGGACAAAATAATATAGTAAATAGACATGGTTTTATACAGATTTAAATAACAAATTACGCATTATATCATAAATCTGCTTCTAAAAATAATGCACCTGTACTGGAAAAACTGTCTTGCCAGAAAGGCAGAACATGCTAAGGAATACACTTAACTAACACACTTTAGTTAGCTGCTCGTCTTTTCTTTTAAATTGTTTTGTAAATCGTTCAATGATTGAAAGTTAACTTACCTGTGAGTTTGGGAACTCAGATCCAAGTTGTTCTGAAGTATTAAACTGTTGCTGTCAGTGTTGAGAGAGAAGTACCTGTTCACTGCCTGATTAAGTGAAACTGAAGGAGGCTGTTTCAATGGGAGGGACTTAAAAGTGTAGGAGTTAAGCCCTGAGGGTGTAGAGATGCACCTGATATTACTTCAGCCTGAAGCTACAGTTCATGTGTTTCCCTCTATTGCTTTCATTTGATGTTGCCTCAGCATTCGAGCTATCGAGCAGAACTTTTGTCATGTCTGTTGCCTTCAACAAGCAGTATTTGTGTTACTCTCTGAGTGAATAGCCTCCTGTCAAGGGAAATAGAACATGATACAGGCACGTCTCTCAGTTTAAAATCTTTGAAATCATTTCTGAGTAACAGGGAGTTCATAACTAAGACCAATAACTAAGGCTGCAACCCAGGACATGATTTGGTTTGTATTTTTTTATCCTGGTCTTTCGGCGAGAATACTTGTATTCTGTAACACAGCTTCCACCTCCACCTCCCCTCTTATGTTTGTCCTCATGATAACTTCTGTCCAGAAACGGCAAGACTGTGTGCTGTAGAAACCTGCCAAAGCTTGTCAGCAGTTGGCAGCCATAGGATTGTACGTGGAACCAAGTCATTTCGGCAGGACATTGATTAAGTTATTTTTTTTTTAACAGTCACTAAGCATATTGTGTGAGAACTGTAGTATTATTATTGCATGATTACTGTGTGTTATTGTATATATGAATAAACTGATGTTTAGCCTGGCAAAGAGAGAAAAAATCAATTTAGTGCCTGAGCATCCAATTTTACAGGAGGCTCATTTGTTGTCACAACCCATTTTTAATTGCACTGTGTATTCCCGGCACTTTTCTTAGTATAGAAATTCATTAAGGAGATAAAGATAGAATAGTTGCATAATATAGTTTGATTCCTAGAGCTAGAACTTAATGCCAGAATACTGCTTGAGTGCAAAGATAATAACAAATACAAGTTTGTTAAACAAAGCAGCAGGTGGAACTTCAGGGAAAATTCTGAAATGTCTTTTTTCTAATTGATGAAAGCCTCTCAGAGAACCTAGCAAGGAAAGGAAGGAGGGAGGGAGGGAGAGACAGAGGGAAAGAAGGAATGACTTTTATTTTAAAATTTATGTGCAAAATATTGTTTCCATTGAATTAAGGATATGTCTGATTTTTCTTCTTTTGAGGGGATAATTATTATTTGACAAAATTGATAGTGCAAGCCTGAAATGGAAAGATTTTAGTTTTTATGGCTTGTTTTCTGAATGTTCTGTGATAGTGTTGTCCGTAATAATGACCTCTGGATAGAATGGACTCTTTGATTCCCATCATCCCAAATAAGCACCGGTATAGATGACATCCTGTCTGGCAATTACTGGAATTGTAGTCCATTATATCTGGAACATTATGGGAAAGGTAAGGCTAGAGCCCAAAGTTAATATTAAATTTGAAAATATATTTATTTATTTACACATACAAAATTATGTAGTTGTGCAACTCAAGTAATTCCAGCTGTGTACAACATTAAAAATCCACAATTAAAAATTCACAATTTAAACCTTCCCCTATCCACACCAGCAGAAACAAAACCAGCCATTTCATCAGTTTCAAATGGGGTCCCCACTGATAAAGTCATTTTTTCAAGATCTTGTTGAAAAACAAAGGGGGAGGGGCAATTTTATATCTGTGGGAATGATGATCCCAAGGGAGGGAACGACCACAGAGAAGGACTTTTTCCTAGATTTCACCAGATGTATGTCCTTGATAGTTATGACCCCCAACTTGCTCTGCCTTTCTGTTCTGGTGGGTCAGGTAGATGTAATTGGGAAAATGTGGTCCATCAGATAACCCCCATGTAAAGGCTTTACAGATGATAACCAGCACCTTTTGCATCCAGAAGCGAATTGGCAACTAATTCAGCTCCCTCAAAAGAAATATGGATTTGCACATGCATGCCACTGCGTTTTGAGACAACTGAAGCCTCTGGATCAGGGGTGTCAAACTCACAGCATCACAGCGATGTCACGTGATGTATCATGACTTTTTCCCCTTCGCTAAACCAGGCGTGGGCATGACCAACATGTGACACGTCTGGGCCACAAGCTGGGGGTTTGACATCCCTACTCTAGACGTTCTTCAAGGGCAGCCCCATATAGAGTGCATTACAGTAATCCAAACCCTAATATTAACCCAAATGGGAAGTGACCAGGGTGTAGTCCAGGAAATGTATGCTTTTAAATGTAAAAAGGAATCTGCTCCATATTTTCAAAAAGTATATTTCTTAACATTTTTTACAAATCCCCACATGATCCTTTAACATGAAAAGACCTCTTCTCGTTGTGCTTTACAAAAATAGATGGGCTTAAGCAATTGTGCCTATCCTTCCTGACTATGGTTCAATAATATGACCGTAATTTTAATGCCCCTCCAATTGAAGATCATATTGTTTATTGGGTAATTGAATTCTCTGTCTGGCCTTTCATGCTCTATGAAATTATCAGTGCAGCACGCTAAACTAAGAAGTGATTTCTTGAAGGTCTTGCCAATGGGACAGGCTCCTTTTACTCCTTCCATTTTCAAGGGAAGACAAAATAGGTGGTATGATGTTTCCTTATTTACATAGGGGGTGCTTTCTGATATAACTGCCGCTAACTACAGTTTAGCTTTCTACACACCCAGTAGCAATTTTCCTCAAATTGTCCTTGGCTTGTTTTCTAATGAAGATATCATTCAAATCTAGAGTGATGACTACTCTTCTTCAGAAGATTAAAATGGAAATCATAAAGAAGCTTACAGGAATCAAGATTCCTGCTCTGGCTTCTCTTGACCATAAATAATTACAGAAAATTATAAAGCACAAGAGAGTGCTTGCAGACCAACATCTGGGGATGAGGAGAGAGCCACCAGGCCTGTGCAAAACTATGTTAAGCTGTGCTTTGTAAATGTGTTCATTTTGCTTGCAGAAGAAAAGATTTACAAATAGTGATAAATCTAGTTTGCTTTTCAGATTGATACATAAACAGTAGGAAAAGTGTTGCAAGCCATTTCTTTCTTTCTTTTAAAGTTATTTATGTGGAAAAATCTATTAAGGGCCTGTGAGATGCCTACACAAGCCTTTGCCTCAACTTAGTATTTCCTTGCGTTGTCTTACAGATGAAAACATGTTCTATAATTTAAATTCCCTCTCAAAATACTTCTTTAACCTTATATAATGTAAGCAAATTCATGCAATCATAGAGAGGCACAACTGCTAGGTGCTGTTGCTTTTCATCATCTAGCACCAGAGAAATAACTGGTATTGTCTGCTATATTTGAGTGAGCATAATCAAATTAAATGCATGCAGAACAGAGGCACTGTTAATCAGTAGAAAATCAGGCTTGGAGATTAAGATTCAACCTGTTCTGAAGGGCTTGCACTTCTCTTGTCAGATTGCCACCTAGGAGTGTTTCTTGATCTGTCATTACTTTAGGGTGGTGATGGTTCCAGGTAGCAGTGCTAACATGTTTACACAATCACATTCATAATATCAACTACAACAGCACATCAGGATCTATGCTATTGCAATATGGGACTATCATTAAGAGAATCTGAAAAAAAAATTAGTTGCTACTCAATACAGTAGCTAGATTATCAGTACACAGTACTGTGTTCACATCAATTCTATACTGAAAGACCTCTGGTGCTGTTATTGCCTTCAGTGTCACCTCAACATCAACCTTTTCTACTTTGTCAGTGCCTAGATATGAAATGTAGTTTCTTTGCTTCCTCAGCTTTGAGAGAGTGTCGAGATGAAAGGTTTAAATTCAGAGTTTTAACTTAAGAACCTCTTGATTATAATATTTTGTTTCATATTTTCAACTATTATATGTTCAAGCTTTGTATGGAATTCTCTATTTTGTTTATTAATAATTATTTGATGTGCTATTCTTTTTTTTTTTAAGGAGGGGTGTGAATTCAGTAATTAATAGTAGAAATAATGATTTATGGGTCAGAGGTACCAGCTTCTGCCTACAACCTTTAGAGATTTCACCATATCTAGCCCACAGCTTTCAAATCTATAATCATCTCAGCAATTTGCTGGAATTTGGTGTGTACTACTTTAAAGTAAACAAACTTTTGTTTAAGATGCTGATACTAATGATCCTTACTCATTTTTTTTCTTTTTGTATTTACAAGGAAATGGACAGGATATGGGCTCATGATATGGGCTCACCATAGAATAGGGAGGGGGAAAGGAAGAACAATTAGATTCACTAGCAGGGGATTATGTTCAGAAGTTAGAGTAGTGAAAGGTAATTTAGCACAATATTGTGTGAGTCAGAATATTGTTTTACTAGAATTACATATTTAAATAAAAATAAAAGTCTGGTAATTTCTAAAGTTATTTCAGTCTTGGTATTTACATTTAGAGTTATATTTACTGTAAAAATAATCTCAAATGGCAGATTTAAAGAGCTGTCTGCTTTAGGTCTCCCTGAATCTCTCCCTCTCTATGCTCTGTATGCCAGAACAATTCCTTGCTGTTGCCAATCTCTTGTGCCCATTCTGCATGTTACAGTCATAACTAAAGCAGCTACTTTCTGTACTAGTGTTTTTTCTCTGCACAACCTGAATGGATGTGACAGGTAAAACATTGGAGGCAAAGGCAAAACTGAGTCTTATGAGCAATGATGGCTGTTATAGAGACTGCAGTGAGGTGCTACCCTGCCACTTGGGCTTCCTACCATTGCTTGTTGGTAGGAGGTAGTGAAAATAGATGTTATTTGAGACTGAACAACATTTAGAGAGAGGTGATCAAGTTAATATGGATATTAAGATATTAAGATGTAATTTCTGTAACGAGGAAGATTCTCATGGTGATAGACTTTGTTCTCTCTCTGTGAGTGTTGTGCCTACCTGGAATGGAAGCAATTACTACAAATGTTACATAGCATGGCTTTAAAAAGAATAGTAATTTGTTTTTCTTTGACAAAGGAAGCATGTGTTTCCATGAGTTAAAGTTAAAATTGTATTCAAAATGAAATATGGTATCTATACTGTAGTGGTTTCCTACTGGCACTGCTACAGGTTCGGTGACAGCGCATGCATGTGTGTGCACAGCTCGGACGAGCCCCAACTAAAGTGCCTCTCAGCTGCTTTAGCACGGCAATCTGCTCTGCCGTGTCACTTAGCTGAGTGGATAAAGCTCAGGAAATAGCATGGGCAGGTGGGAAGGCCCACAAACCGCCCAAACATCGATCGTCGGAGGTACTGCTCGCCAGTGCTACCGGCTCACCCGATTAGGGGCAAATCGGGAGCATCCCACCACTGTATCTATAGTACCTACAGTAAGTACTAAAGATACATCCTAATCAAACATGATAGTTGATTGGAAACATATTTTATTTTTTTAAATTCTTGTTCAGAGAATTTTACATTCTTCTCTTGGCATAGAAAGGCAAACTACTGTTCTGTTTGCTCACTTTTAACTATTAAAACCTGTCCTGTGGTAGCCTTGGTTTTGTTCAGTTGACATTATAATTATTTGAAAGAACCAAATAGCAAAGCATCTCTGTTTTGTGTTATCATTTAATGATACCTTGTTTCAAGCCAGATTCTTAGTCCTGTTGTTATTATTCTCCAACAAATGGTTCGAGGGCTTAGGCTTTTTCTTACTGCTACACATATCCTTTTTCAAAAAAATTAAGCTTTTGGACTTAGATCTTATAAGCCTTGTGGATTCTAAGGTTGCCACTGAAATACATAACATTTTCAATTTATTAGTTATTATGACTGAAAAAAGGAACATGCATTTCAGATTACATAATTTTATTTTAATGTACCGGTATTTTTTAATGTTAAACTTTTCCTCAGGTGGAGGGTGATAGGAAAAAAATACAGGGAAGCTTGAGATCAAGCACTAGATCACACAGATAAGAATGTAAAGATGAATGCAAATGTGAAAACATAGGTAAAAAGTTGAGTTTCAAGGCATAAATAGAAGATTGAAGAAACTAGAAGCAGATGAAAGGTAAAGAACAGGTTCTATTATCTGTTTATGATATATGCATAAACTATCTCTTAAGGCAACCTGGGAATGAAGTTCGTATAAAATATAGCTATTGGGATGTTAGCGTGTAGGACAACTATTGCAATATTGGATCAACTGTCTGACTAACCCTTGTGGGTGGTGCTTGAGAAAAAAACAGCCATATGGGGACAAAGTGGAGAAATGAAGTATGTCATGTCCCAAAGAGGCAACTGAACTTTCTTTGTTTTTCCTTGAAGACGTTTCACTTCTAACCCAAGAAGTATTCTTCTTGGATGAGAAGTGAAACATCTTCAAGGAAAAAAACAAAGTCCAGTTGCCTCTTGAAAAAGGGGGGACAACCATGACCTGGATCACGGAGAATCTCCATAGACATGAAGTATGCCATGTGACTGATTGACTACTTTGCTGCTTATGAAAAACAAATTCCACAAGGGATGATATATTAAAAATGTATGAGCCCTTTAAAAGCCATTTGTCCTAGATTCCATCATTTTAAAATATATACTATCCCTGGTCAATAAGGTAATAATAAAAGGAATTGTCTTAGAAAGGCTGAAAACATTCTACTTTGGTTTCTTTTTGAGCCGGAACCAGAGGGTGAGAGATGTGGGAGAAATCAAGACATCTGGTTATACTGGAGCTTAGTGCTAAGACACATGAGAGAAAGACAGGATTTGTCAGACTCAGAAAATACCCTGGAAATGAACACTGAATAGCAAAGACATGGAGAAATATGGTATGATAGTTCAACTTGATTGTTGCAAAGAAAGAAGCTGCTGGTTGGTTTGCCTTGCTTTCAGACTGTGGTCTAATCAAGGAAGTCAGGATGACACCAAAAATGCTCTGAGATGGCCAATTTGTGAAATAAACTAGGGTTAGGTCTTTTTAATGCAATAGTCGGTGCTTGCTTCTTTGCCTTTGCCAATATTACTTTTCCATATAGGCAGTCCTCAATTTTATGAACGTTAATTTAACAACTTTTCAAAGTTACGACATGATTTAGGACTGGTCTTTGCCCTTAACCACCATTGCAGCATCCTCATGGTCACATGATCAAAATTCAAGTGTTTGGCAACCAGCATGTATTTATTGTAACAGGAATCTGATTGTCACTGAATTTGTGTTTTTTTTTCTTTTCTTTTAATTTGTGTCAGTGTAAACCAAACTAATAAATATTGGATTGGATTGATAGTTTTAAAGAAAGAATTAGTGTAAATACGAAGGTAATTTAAAATAAGCTTTTCAAATATTGCTAATATGAAGCAGAATGGTATAGAGACTAATGTATCACTACATGGAACTCAATAGATTCTGGAGAGTTGCAAAGGTTTCTTTAAGAAAGTTAATCTGGTTTCTTTTTTATGTTTGTCAATCTGAAGAAAGCTAGGGAAGTGATGCTGGCCTCTGGGCATGATCCCAGTGCATCTAAGAGCTTATTAAAAGCCAGCCACTCCCTGGAAGTGGTAGCTTCTGGGCAGACCTGCTCAACTGGGCTGTAGCTGAAGTAGAGCAAAATCTGCAGGTGCAGTAGGTATTGTATTAAACTGGAGGCAATAGAATAAAATACCTGGATGTGCAAGTTCAGGGAGCACAGCCTCAGAGACAGGATGCTTCTTGTTTTCTTCATTAATGGATATAACTGGTCCTGGAAAATTGACCTAGAAAAGCTGGTAGCTGTTTTCCACTCTTGAGGTGAACTAATTGTACTTTCATCCAGTATTGTATAATTGTTACATTTATATGGACCAATCACCTGATAGGTGACACCCTTCAAAAGAGGATGAGTGCAATAATCATATTGGAGGCGATATAATTCTAGGTTTTATGCAGTGTTGATTGTTATCATTGTTAACAACTGGTATGAAATAATGCCAGGCATACCATTTGGAAAAAAAAATCTGGCTAAAATGCGTAAATTTCATAATATACCAAAGGACTTGCATCTCTTAAAGCAGGCTATGACTTCTGACATTCAATACAATTTGGGGGGGGACGGACGGACGGACATTGATAAAGTTGTAGTAATTACTGCTCCCACATTTAGATTTGTCTGTGGAATTTCAATTTGTCAGAAAAAAAAAATTTCATTACTAACAAATTATAGAGATTTAGAAATATACAGTGTCATTATATCATTCCTAATAGAAAAGAGATAAGTGAGATTGAGCAGAGTGGGTGTGTTTTGAGTCCCATCAATTAAGCAGTTTCATCTAATGGGATCCAGGAAACAGATCTTCTCTGTTGTGGGTTCTGGAATGCTATTTTCTCAGAAATCCAGTTGGTCCATCTTCATGATACTAAGGAAACTATTGAAGACCTGATTGTTCTCTCAGACTTTGGGCTGGACGATAGTTGTACCTCAGTTGGATTTTTTTCTGTGGTTAAGGTACCAGGCTAGAAACCAAGAAACTGAGTTATAGTCCTTCCATTGACACAGGTATATATATCAGACTGCTCAAAATTTGTTTTTGTTTTTAATTGTAAGCAATTCAGAATCATTGGGAGTCAGACAGTCTCTAAATTTTAAATAAAGTCAATATTATTGCTCTCTTTCAGATAATGTAGCCAAGTTTTTACATATTTTTAGTTATTGTTTATACAGCACATCTCCACTTGCATATCTCATTTTAAATTACATTTGATGAAGTCATTGCGTTTTAATTGAAAGAGACTTTACCTTTTAACATCCCGATAAACAGCAAAAGCTATTTGAAGACTAGCTGTACTCCAAAGTTGTGAAGATTTTACACAATCCCTTCCTGTGTGCTTTTCCAGTTCCGCTTGCACAATCATTGACTTACGTGTAACACCTTTTGAAGCACTCTTTTGTCCTCCTTAATGTCTTCTAATCTCCTACTTTGGTGGGATGTTACAAGTCTGAGCAAGTTTGACAGTCTAGGCAATTTTGGGGGCAAAAATACATCAGTTTAATGCTTAATGACTTAAACTTGTGATTCATAGAAAAAGAAGAATTACTAGATTCTGGATCACTTCTGTATATATTTAGGGATTCATGCTGTCAAGAGCTAGAATGTTAATCTACTGTTGAACATAATTTAGCAGATGACGTGCTATGTGCTGTAGGGGAAATAAACACCAACTTTTTCAGATATCGTAGTTTTTATTGTTCCCTTCCTTAAAAGAAAGTAGACAATTAATCCTTTGCTCTCCTTCTAATACAGGGGAAACTTAAACTCAAACAGGTCAAAGTCAAGACTCTTGGGCTGGATCCGGCCCATGAGGTGTTTAGTTCTGGCCCGCGGGCCCACCCTGGAAACAGCAAAGGCCCGCGATACCTCTGCCAGCAAAAACGGAGGTCGGGAGGTCTGTGTACGGCCTCCCTGAGATCTGTTTTCACTGGCAGGGGGTTGCAGGAAGCTGTCGCATCTGAAAATAGCACCTGCGCAACCATCTCAGCCGAAAATGGAGCCTCGATGAGTGACATCAAGCTGGCCATGCCTACACTAACCATGCCCCCCTGGACCCCCAAGATCAAACACAACCCTCAATGAAATCGAGCTTTACACCCCTGTTCTAACAGATCAAGAAAATACTCCATCATAGCTGTACTTGACAGGGTAGTATGGAGAGAACTTGCCTATAAAGTTGTCAAGAGTTAGACACAACTGAACGGTTCCAACTAAACCGTTGGAAAAGCACCCTGATCAAAATTGTATCAGATCCATTATTTTTTCCCCTTTCTTGTTCTTTCCTTGCCATTTTTGGAAGTGAAAATAGAACAGATAATACTACAGTAAAGTGGGCTCCATTTCCTTTCTTTACTAAAATTATATTATAGTAATTATTCCAAAGTGTAAATCATATTTGTTGATGTGCAGCAGTTACAATTTTAACTTTCTCCAGTCCTGCAGCTTTAAATAGTTTAATGAACATTTCATCTGCATCTACAGCTAGTCCTCAATGTATAACCATTTTTTCAGCAACCATTCGACGTTACACCACCACTGAAAAAGAATCTTACAACTCGTCCTCCCATGTATCACTGTTGCAGCATCCCCACAGTCCATCAAAATTTAGGTGCTTGGCAACCAGCATGTATTTACAGTGGTTGCGGTGTCCCGTTATCATGTGATTGCTATTTGTTTCTTTCCCAGCCATCTTCCCACAAGCAGAGTCAATGGGAGAAGCCAGATTTGCTTAATGACCATGTGATTCTTTTAAAAACTGCAGTGATTTGTTTAACAGCCATGGCAAAAAAATAGTTACAAAATTGGGCATGACTCATTGAACAATCGTCTTGCATAGTAATGGAAATTCTTATTCCAATTCCAGTGTTAAGTTGAGGATTAGCTTTACTCTCTTTTGATAACTTTCTAATTTTTAAATATATTGTTTCTCTACAAATATTCCTATCATTCTGCAAAAGTTTTCAATAGTTTCAGTATAATTTTTCCATCTTCCTTTAATTTCATTTGCCTATTAAATATCATCTACGATAAGAGTAATTCTCATCTTAGCTATAAATTTTTCAGTGAATGCTGTGACTTTAAAAAGATCTTATTTTTTTGTTTTATTTCTTTGTTAACATTTTCGATTGAAATAGTGACAAGAGAACACTTACCTTTTCCCATAGTTTCTCAATTGTAAGTTTCCTCACATTCTAAGCATTTTCAATTGATTACATTGATCTTAAGTGTGACTGTGTGACCAGACCATATTTTCCTCTTTAGTTTTCTAAGTCTACCTTGTATATTTGCTACCAATAATTCAGTCTTTTCCACCATTTATAACAAGAAATGTTTGAAAGACTGAACTGGACTTATCCATGTACTGTTTCCTCTTATGGAGTCAATTTGTTTATGTCCTTTCAGAAATATCATTTGTAGAGTGTTATGTTGCTTGAGGTAAATATTAGTAATAAACGAAGAATTATTTTCACAAAACTTGCTTAACTTCACCACATCAAATTCGTGCTTTGACTGCTGCCTTTCATTTCTTCACTTTTTGTATTCCAGTCATTCCTTAATAATGTTACTGATGTTACATTTAGCTCCTCTTGCAATTCACTGTAAAATCCTTGAATAACTTCCTCCATTTCAACTGTAGTAGGAGGCATATACTACTTAATTGGTTAGTTGAACAAATATTCAACTACCTACATCTTCTTTGAGTATCACTGGCATTTCATTCCTTTATATGAGTTCATATTCTAGAATAGTAAACTATATAATCTTTTGAGTTAGCATAAAGAATCATAGAGTTTGAGAGACTTTATGAATCACGGAGTTCAGCCCCTGTTCAGTGTGGAAGCCTATTTTTGGAAACCTCTAGTGAAAAAGAATTCTCTAGCTTATGAGGCAATCTCTTCTGTAGACTGACAACTTATATAATCAAGACATTCTTTCTGATGCCTAGCCTGAACCTGATTCATTTTCATTTTAATCCATTGATTCTGCTTCTGCCCTCTGGAGGAATAGACAGTACATCCGTGCGATTCCTCACTTTTTATATATTTGATTGTCAAATTTATTACAGGCTAAACATACCCAGATTCTTTAAACATTCTTCGTAAGACCTTTCACTATCTCGGTAGTTCTCCTATGAACTTATTCCAATTTGTCACTGCCCTTCTTGAGTGGTGGTGTCCAGAAATTGGCATAGTATTCTAAATGGTTTGATAGGACAAGTAAAGTACTGTGTATGATTTGGGCTGTAAGCTGCTATAGATGTACCCCAAAATAGCTTTCTTATTTTAGCAGCGGCATCAAACTGCTGACTCATGTTTAACTTATGGTTGACAAGGCTACCCAGTTCTGTTTTATATGTATTACTGACAAGCCAGGGTTTTTCATCTTATTTTAGGTCTTAACAACTGCCCAGAACAGAGTATTCTTGCAACGAATAGGAGTCAGTTGATGTGGAGAAATATTCCTTATTTTAAATGCTTCCCAAAGTCTAATGAATACCAAATGGTTGCTATATTGGATAGAGTAATTTGATCAATATTATAAAACAGGTATATTTTTTGAGTAGCAAAAACAAATTTCAAGTAGGGCAGACCTATGAGACTAAAAATTAGCCATGTTCTTAAGATCATGAAGATACAACAACTAGATTCTCCCTTGCCCAGTCATTCTGTCCATGCTTCATGCTCCCATGCACACTCTACAGCTTGCTCCATTCTCCTGTTGAATAATTTCACAGGGCTTCATAGCAGATATGTTCTTGCTTCCTCCTTCATTGTATTACTTTAATCTCCAGATCTTCCCAAACAAATTCATGCACCTTTAGTTGACTCTTTGGGTTGTTGCTCTTTAATGACACTCTTAGATCACAAATCATCCCAAGTTCTTCTCTCATTTCTCCATTATCATATCTAAATCTCTCTTCCTAAAAGCCAGCAGAAGTTAAGATTATCTGTTCCCTCTCTTGTTTCCTGGGTGACCAGTTTTGCTTCATAATCTGCCAACCTTGATCCCCAAGAATGTGCTTGGGTTCTGATGAGTCTTTTTTTTTCCTGTCCAGAGTCTGTGGAATAAATGAATAAGACATTGTAGGCCTACCCTTAGGTTTGAAGTGTTCATTGCACCTGTTGTTTGTTTTAACCAAGAGTATGAAATCATAGATCACTTCACAGATGCAAGAGAGGAAGTTTGCAGGTAGAATGGTATTGTCTACCTCTATTGCAAACCTTTCTTGGTATTGAATGCTGATTCTGACTAAACAAATTGTAAACTAAGAAAGTCATGTCTGCAAGCAAATTTCTTTTGCATAGGCGAAGCCAAGGAAGAAAAAAAAATGACATAAGTTTAGGATAACAATTCATTTACCTGACAGTGTGATGAGTGGCATATTAAATAAATAAATGAAATAGTTTCTGTACTATTTGATACTTCTGGCCATATTGATAATATACAATATTTTCTTTCTTGAGCATTGGCCAATGAATTAATCTGCACTATCATAAAGATCAAGTTTTTATTTTATTTTGTAATTGCTACTGCATAAGCACTAATATTGGTACTAGGAATGTTTAATCCTCACAAGAGGTAATATGGTACTTTTCAAAAAAACTGCCTCCGGGAACTTTTTCCATGTTCCTGCATAACCAGTTAAATTCATTTTTTAAAAAACCAATTTATTCAACATGCTGAAGAACCAGTTAAACTACATTTTTCAGGACAGTGTTACCGCTGTTATTTTTTTTTCCACAAAATGTAGAAGAGAATACCAAACTATTAGTTCTGCTGTGTGGCTTTCCCATGAAGAATAATCTGTGTGGGTGGATTTTTCTTTTTCTTTATGCATTTCTTTAATTGTAGTGTTAATGGGTAATTTCAGGTGACTAAAAAAAATTGGTTTTTTCCCCATTTCTTTTTTTTTTTTTTTTTGCTGGATCTCTTTTTTTCTATTTTGTGGTAAAACTGCATGTTTTTCCTAGTGCAAAAGATGGAGCTTTTAAGATAATTTACAATACTGAAATTATCATTCTGTTTTTATCCAGAGGAGCAATCAATAGCAAA
>JAOYMU010000098.1:51721863-51733310 GCA_025802295.1 Psammodynastes pulverulentus
CCATCCCCATCTATTCTCTGCCTCCCAAGTCCCAGCTGATCAGCTGGGTCTTCTTTTGTTGCCCTGCACAGGAGAACGGACCTGGAAAGCAGGTTAGTGGGGTGGGATTTTGCAGTATCCTTCCCCTTGAGTGGGGAGGGAATTGAGATTTTGCAGTATCATTCCCCTGGAATGGGGTGGGAATGGAGATTTTGCAATATCTTTCCCCTGCCATCTCACAGAAGCCATGCCCACAGAACCAGTAGTAAAAAATATTGTATCTCACCACTGATCCTGTACAAATTTTCAGGCACAGATGGGCAATTTGTACCCCAGACTCAACCAATCTCTCTTTTTTGTTAATCTCAGAGAACTCTTCTGTTCAAAATGTGTAGAAGCCTTCCTGCATTTTAACTCACATGGGATAAGAAAAATGTAACATCTTAACATCAATTTATTCCTTCGCACTCCCTACCACCAAATAATTAAAAATGTCAGGAACAATCTCTCAGCCTCAGCTATTTGCATCATACATTGTTGCCTTTTTTTTCCTTTTTTTGGTCTACTAACTTTAGTTTCTCCTCTCCAAAATATTAAGTGCTCCCTCAGCACTCATAGAAGATCCATCCTGTTTTTTAAGATTATGGTGAATAGGGAGCACCTATAAATTTGGTTTAGTGGTTAATTCACAAGTCAGGACACTGTGAGTTCAAGTCCAACCTTAGCCATGAAAGCTAGCTGGGTAACTTTGGGCCAGTCACTGTCTCTTAGCCCAACTCACCTAACAGGGTTATTGTGGTGGGGAAAGATGTGTTGGATATGTCTCCCACCTGAGTTATTTGTACAAATAATAAAAGCTGTATACAAATAACTAAATAAATAAAATGTTTCCATAATGGTCATATATATTTTCTATGTTATGAAAAAGCATTGGGTTATATTTGATAGTCTTTCATAATTGCAGTAGGCATGACTGAAGGTTAATAGAGATTGCCAGTTAATAATGTCTAATCTCAAAGATGGTGAGTTCTGGGAGATATATTCTGACAAAGCTCTAAGACAGTGATGGGAAACTATGGCCTCATTACGACCTGTGAATTTCAACTCCACAGCAGTATGGCTGGTTCAGGAATTCTGGGAGTTAAAGTCCACAGGTTGTAAAGAGATCATAGTTGCTCACCCCTGCAGAGAATTTTTCTGAAATACTGTTTCCAGACTAAGGATTCACTGTCTAGTTCAGTCTTGCGCAATCTTGGCAACTTTAAGATGTATGGACTTCAACTCCCAGAAATCTCCAGCCAACATGGTAGCTGTAATCCACAAATCTTAAATTTGTCAAGATTGAGAAACACCAGTCTAGTGCCTGAATATCTAGTTTCAGAAACAGCTTATGCCTAAAAAGTGAATTAAATCATATATAACATGAAAACAAACTTAGAATGACTGCAGTGAGGAGGATTAATTTTTCTTTCAAATAATAATCCTTTTTACTGCCCTGCAATACTTCAGTCATGATGTAGTCATGGTAAAGAAAGTCTTCCCCTTCAGATGCACAGACCCAAACAGAATATCTTTGAAAAACATCAACCTCATTTGATTATAACTCAGGAAGGTTGATAGCTCTGCCAGATTATAACTAAACCAGGGCTTTTCTTCTCCGAAGAAAGGTGCCGGAACGCACCCCCCGTCGTCGCGCTAAAAAATCCGGAAGTGATAGCGCGTGATTGGTGGAGACGGACCACGTGATCTGGACTCCAAAAAGGATCCGGAACGCCGTTCCCCCGAGTTCCGGGAGAAAAAAAGCCCTGATGTTAAGTAATGGCAAGACAGATTCTGGATATATTTGAAGAGGAACATTATTTTGCAGACTGTATTAAGCATCATGCACATACAGTTTTTATGTTTAATTTGAAAATTACATTCTATTACATTGTAACTGAAATTCTTCTGCATCATTTGGAGAAGTTAAGTTGCCCCCCAAAAGATGGACTGACTAGTCCAGATACCAAAAAGAAAAAGAGAAAAAAAAATAGGTGCCATTAGTTAGATTTGTCTACGTGTTGGTTTGCTTCTTATAATCGTGTAGCTCTTCCACCATTTTTACCTTTTCATCTTTATGTGCAAACTGGATGTTCTTCCCAATAACTAAAGGTGTGCCTTCCACATCTCATCAAGTGGCATCGAAACTTGTCAAAATATTACAATATGGATTTGAGAATAATACTGAAAATATTTGCCGTTGCCAATTTCTGAATTTGATTCTGGAAAGAGATTTATTAGGTGAATTGGCTACGCTGATACAGGCAGAGCCCTATCAGCCATCTCCCGGCTGTGGAGCTGACTCTTGACTCGCTAACTTTCAATTCACTTAGCTTAATCTTGTGCTACCTCTAATTGAGTTTTATGACTTGAGATATTTTTAAATTTGCATGCATTTATATTTCTTTTGAGAGAAATTATGGAGAAAAAGGATCTTGACTAAAATAATATTGTATCTCCTCTAGTATGTTTCATGGTGAAAAGCTTGCCAATAAACCATGCTCATCAATTAAAATGATAGTAATCCACGCCTTCTTTCAAATTCAATAGGCTCAAATTTTCCTCAAACTGTCCATCTGTGAGATCCTGCAGAAATGAAGAAAAAGATCACAATCAAAATGTTTCACCAAGATACATCATCTGAATACTTCTGCAATCACAATACCTATTGTAAATGCAGGAATAAGCCATGCTTAGATTATGTAACTAAATCCAAAGTTATCCTACAGCAGAAATTCCTAAATATCATAATATATAGTGTTTCATTTATGCCACCCTAGCAAAACAGAATATTTGCTCGCTTGTCTTTCTCTACTTCTTTCTCAGTCCTACACTTTGTTTGCTTTGTACTACATAGATAATTGGTTTGGTTAAAAATGGCAGCATTTTACCAGTGAAACTTCATTAGTTTGGACCTTGATTAGGAATTGTTTTGGTAGCTTAGAATATTATATAAATTCAACCTTGGGCATCAGACATCCCATCCTTCCCCCTAAGAACTGCTAGTGCACGGGTGTCAAACTTGGCTATGTCACGTTGCTGTCGTGATGTATCGTGATGTGTTTTCCCTTCACAGAGCTGGAATGGGCTTGACCTGTGCGTGACACATCCAGCTGATGGGCCGCCAGTTTGACACCCCTGTACTAGTGGATAGATACATGTTTCTAAGAATCAATTCTAGAGTCTGATAATAGCTTATTCATACATGTAGTGGAAAATAGCTGTGGCCTAAACCCAAACATACAGGTTCCTATTCAACTCATTCACACAGAACATGTGCATGTAAGCAGTACCTCATAAGTAAAGTCTACATTCTATGATATTTTTCACATTCAACCCTAGAAGTCAGGGGTAACACTAGTGCCAAAGTATCATTATGGGGTCAACTTTGTTGCTAATTCTGATTACTTTACCCTACAAAATGAACTCTAGAAATTGCAGGCTTCTTTCTGCTGCCCCTGGTATAAGATTCTTGCCAGAGCAAAAGTAACTTTATCTTCATTCTGTGATTAGGTTCTCTTCGACAGTAGTGAAAAGTTAATTTTTGGACTTTTTTGTTTTGTTTTTAACTTATGTATTATTTTGCAAATTTAAGACTCATTGTGCGAGCATGACCAAAAACAGGTGAGAACTTAGGATCTGCTATGGTCTGTATTCTTCTTTCCTTTTTCCTGGATGACTCAGGATGCTCCCATCTGTGCAGAACAATCAACTAGCATTGCTAATGCTTTTAGCTTCTGCCAGCCCTTAGGGAACACAGAATATATTCAAGGGGCATCATAATCTGAACGATAAAGAAAGCAGCAGGTAGACTGAAGATTACAATGCCCTTAATTTTTAGCAAGGAAGAGCTCTGCAGAAAACCTGATGACCATGACAGTGATTTATTTCAGTCAAATGCCTCAAATAGCTGTAACAGCCTGGCTCAGACAGGCTGTCAGAACCCCATTTATTACTTGCTGTAGGAGATACACTTGCCACCCCTCTTCTGATTTAAGACAACTGGTAAATCAGCCTAAGCACAAGAGAATTCAGCCTTTAGATTGCATCTTCCAAGAAGGCCTGATTTTTTTTCCCCAGAGAATTCTTTTTATTTTAGAAGTTAGGTAACATGCACATCCAGACTGGCATATGTATACAAAGACCAGTCACCAAACTGGTGGGGGAATTTATTCCAGTTTCTGACTTGTGTTGCCACCCATGGCCACTTGAGTTTTTTTAGGATTCAGAGATAAATGGCTCATAGAGTGAAATGCCAAGAAGGGTTTTATTGAATCAATATGAAGACAGCTTTGCTATGAACCCCCAAAGTAGCAGATGGGCTTCTGAACGCTCTTAGGATTTGGGATCTCTACAGAAAGCCAAACTCTTTGGAGGCTTTTGCCAACTTTTATAATTAAGAGTTAGGGAATATAAATAATAACTGAATGAACATCGGTACATTACCTTATGACTTGGTCATAACATCAAAAAGGGGGCCCTCTGCCAAAGATACTTTTAGAAAAGAAAGGGCTCCTAGCAGAGAGCAGCTGGAGAAAATCTAATGACATCTCTGATCAATAACCAAGCAACTCAGATAACTGATTCTGTCAAAAACAAAGAAGTATGCCGATACAAACAAATATTTGTATTTCAGGGTTGGAAAGAAGGGGCCTTGGTGCACTCTGAGCTTGGTTGTTTTCTTGCAAATGTTTAATTACCCAAGTAGGTAACATCATGAATACCTATTTGGGTAGTGAAACATCTGCAAGAAAACAACCAAGCACAAGCCCCAAGGGCACCACAAAACATTGTTTCTGATGCTCTTTGGTCAGTTACTGGGAAACCAAGTAAACAATTCTTTGGTTAGAGTATTTTGGGAAAATGATGTTCTAGTATGCAGCCATGGTCCCTCCTCCCTTTAGCAAATGTTAGATTAGGGAACTTATGTTGCCCTTCTGATCTTGTTACTAATAGGAACACAAAGTAAGCAAGGGTGACACAATAATGCAAACTTCAAAGCTTACTAAACTCTTTCCACACAGGTATTTCCTATATGGGCAGAAGAGAAAAGAGGCTCACTGCAGCGATCTTCTTATAATCGTCTATGATTTCATTCTACTACTCAATTCAGTACACTTGAAAGAAGCTGTGCTTGACAGGGTAACATGGAGAGCACTTGCCTATAAAGTTTCCAAGAATCGGACATGACTGAATGATTAAAACAACAATTCAAGCGTTCAGGAGAGAGCCTTTAGAAATTGTCAGATGAAGTTTAAAATAATACAAAGCATAGACTGTGCTAACTCAAAACTGGTCAGACTTGAGAGTGTTTTTTTTTTAACATATTAGCAACCTATTCGTTTGAGAGCATTTACAAAACAATTCCCTCAGTTGCTCACAGCTAGACTTGGCCTTGGCTCTTCATCCTCACTTAGAAACACAGAATGTTCATTAAAAGGAGAGATGTCCAAGGGGAGAAGGTGCTAATAGTTTCAAAGGAGAGCCTACTGACCACTTAATGTCTTAAGATGACGTAAGTGTCTTTTGATTTTCTTCCAACCTGCTGAATATAAGACTGACTTACACAGCGAAGCCTGAGACTTGGACTCAGGAGGGTGTTTGGCTGGACATGCCTGGATACAGGCTTTGTGTGGAAAAATGGTCTAGGATGTGAGGCAGGGAAGAATGAACTATCAGAGCAGGATTTGTGTGTGGGAAATAAAAGGAATAGATGGAGAATTTGATCCTGGAAATGATGCACGTAGGTGGCAAGCTAAGACCCTTAACTCACTCTAGGTATTACCAACTACTAGTAACAGCCAACTGATATTTTGCTATTTAGCAATGTATGTGAAACACTGACCTCCTTGAAGAAAAAGCCTGAAAGCCCTGTTATAACACTTCGTTTTTAATCACAGGAACTGCATATTTTTTTTCAAGCAGCTTAGCCAGCATAATAGTGGTGACAGCTTAACATATTAGCCTGATGGATTTTGCATAATGAATGGCTTCTTCATTGAAAGAAGCCTTTCAACAAGCAGTTGGACTATTAATTCTGGTTAAAGGTTTACTGTATGAAGAGGAACCTTGTGTCTACTTGCCTCTCTTTTGCCATATAAGGTTATGATAACATATCTCTCACATCTATACTTCATCAGCAAGTAAATCAGGTGACATCATTCTCAACTTCAGCATTTAGTTTTGAGCTTTTAATTTCAGAGCACAAGTAATTCATGTTTGCAGCAGCATTAGTCTCAAAGCATACATCATTCAGATTAGCGAGAACAAAGACCCTATTGCTTTTGTGTATGAACAGCAAAGCACACATAACATTTAGTGTTTATGCAGGTTTTTCCAAGTGTTCAAAACACATCAACTGTACCCTCTCAGTAATCTTAACAGCACTCCCCATGGAAAGCCATTATTATTCTATTAGAGATAGCGAACTAAAGCTAAGAGAGAATTCATGATTGGACTAAAGTGTGAACCAGGGATTTCTCATTCTTGCTAGCAAAGCTTGTAACTGTAAAGAAAGAGAGGAAATGATAAAAACAGTCAGTCAGGAAGCCAAAATGACCTCTGTGTAACTGGAAGACTTTGGCGGTAAAAATGCATATCACCTATCAGTTCATTTGTTAATGCAAATGTTTTAAAACACAGTTAGCCTCCAGTGACTTCTTTCAAAGGAAACCGAATCCAGGTTAAGTTCTGGAATCTCTAATCTTAACTGCAAAAACCTGCAGTATGAATAGCAATCTATAAAATATGCTCAACCGCATGGATAAAGAACTGAATACAATAGTTGGTCAGGAAGTGTATATTTCCCTTCCTAAATACAAGCAAATACAAAGGATATTAAAACTCAGTGGTTGGGCCGAGTTACACCAGATTAAGAACTGTCAACTGCAAATGATTTCTTTTCTTCTCAAGGCTTTACAGAAACCTAAACAATGAAATGTGGACAGCAACATTCTTTGCTTGACTAGCTGATACCTTTTTTCCGCATGTGTTGTATGTTTTTATTGAAATACCCAGTAAGGAACACACTGAGCAGTTATTTTGTCTTACCAGTAGAACTTTTAAGAGAATGCCAAAACAAGCTAACTTGCAGGATGGAAGGTGTGCTGCACAGTTGGTGGTTGGTCTGCCCAAAGGTTTAAAGTGTTTCCAAAGCAAATAGCCAAGCCTTCCAACGATATTAGCTAAAGAAAGCCCATCTCCTGTTTCCGGACACATCTTCTAGGATAGGTCAATGATTCCTGAAAGGCGTGATGGATTTTGCCAAGTAGCCAAAGTACAAAGCAGTCAAACTCCTCAAAGTCATGCTCTAATTGAAGTCTCACTCCAGTTTTAGATTTTACAATTTAGTGAGCTGCTCTTGCAATGCAGCTTGGCTTTAGGTCATCCAAGATGGTAACATCTCTTTCAGACTATCACCGTGAGCCTGCATTTTCATAAGGGTGATTGTTCTATGGCAGTGACAGACTGCATCTGCTTAGCATAAACATGTAAGCAGAAGCTCACACTCATACACCCACAAAAATCATATTTAACAGCCTCAACAAAACAAGTTAAAATAAAATTGAACTTGCTCCTGGAATTTGCAAATGAAGATACGTATTCTCATATTCATCAGATACCTTAAAACTACTTGAAAATATAAAACTAATGATCAGAATTCTTAATATACAATAATAGATGCAGTTTTATATAAATAATTACACAATTACAAATATTAAAACTCTGTACTTTGACTTCAGTGAACACAATTCTAACTTAAGGCTGAGGGTGGGTCAAATCACCAACAACTGTGTATGTGCGTTCATCCCCAAATCAGTCCATATTTTGGTCCTTTCCTTAAAAACATGTTCCAATTCTGAATAAAGAAAGGCATGATCGCAATAATCATTTAAAATATATTTTCGTACTTTGACAAAAATTGTAGATTTCACATATTTGACTCAAAATTGTACTTACCAATTTCACACAAATAATTAAAGGTGGGGAAGCTTCTTTGAAATGAAGAATTGGAATTCTGGGTTTGGAAGTTTCCTGAACAGAGATCAGTACATTTCCTGGTCAGTCTGATATACTTATAGCTGTCCCTTTGAGCTTATTACAACGAAAAGCATAGTTTCTGAAATAGTTCTGTGGTTGCCAGTTTTCCTATATACTGCTTTCTTGTTAGCGTGTGGTTAACCAAATCTCCTTTTTTTCCATTTATGGCTTTTGCATCATTATTCTGTTGCAAAATACCTAGTTTTGGAAATTCTATTGTGGGATGGAATGGCCTGGACTCAAAAGGTAATCCTTTTCCCCGTTTTGTCTCTAGAAAAGACAATTGAAAGGAAGAAATCCTTCTCTTCCTGTAATATTGTCTCCTAACTGCCTACGGTTAGCAGGCTGGCTTCCAAGCAGAAATTGCCTTCCTTCGCAATACCTCTTATGAACTCCTTTCATTCCACTCTACATTATTTCTCAAATCAAATGACAACCCAGTTTCCTTTAATGTTGTTTTGGCCTCTGAATAGGATCATAAAGTCCTATATTCCTCCTGGAGCAGAATTCAGACTTTAGTCTCTGGAGCATTTTTTTTTAACTGACTATTTTTTTAGCATTGTAGAAGAAAATGGAATTTACAATACCTATTGTACACTGTTTTATTCCATCAAACAGATATTTTTTTGAGGTGGGGTGGGGGACAGAAAAAACATCGTTTTCAAGTAGTTGATATTTTATTTGGAAACGTTTAAGTTTTGTTTTCCATTTGTTCTGAAGACTCCTTTCTCTTTTGCTTTATTTACGTATGTTTAAGATGACAGTGATTTATAAGGAGAATAAAGAGTGCCAGCTAGTGGCCAAAACCCTTCTATGGTCAATTCATTTGACGCCATACCAAAATCACAGGGTTTTTTGTGAACCCATGCATTAAATTGCATTAAACCAATTGTTAACCTCAAGCCAATTTTATATTACAAAGATGAACTATTCATAAAATATAAAACATAAAAAAATAGGGCATAAAAACATGCTCTATAAAACATAGTGTAGAATAAATCTGAGAGCTGGAAATGTTCTGAATCTGCCTCACTCCTGGAGTTTCTAGGATTGAGAATTACTATTCAATCAAAAACAAGCTTCTACTCTGTTCTGTATTTTTGTATTTCACGATTTGGATCCAGATTTTGGACCCAAAGGGACAGCTTATAAATGCACAAGGGGATTCCACACAGCATTTAACAATATACTCTGAATTTGCATATTTAATTTCAATTTATATAGCAATCATATTTCTGAATGAAATATGTTTTCCGTAAGTAATATGTAACTCCTAATACATCCTCAATTCCAATATATTAATAGTTTTGCAGCTCTGTGTGCACTATACTCACATAATGATAAAACCCATTTCACAAAGAATAATAGCTAAATCAAGAAAATTACCAACCTCAGATTCTTCAAATATATAAAATCCTTTAGTGATTTTATTTTTATCCACATCGCAAAATGCAGTCACCTAAAATGGGAGAGGCAAACAAAAAGAAATGGTCTGTTGCTCTAATGTTAAGGACATAAAGAACCTGTTGGTTGGACTGCGTGCTATATATATGCAATTTAGCCGGTGTGCCATTTAGTGTGGGCTTTCCTTATTTTATTTGTTCAATTTATATAGCCGCTATTCTCACATACTGTATGTCTATATGGGCTGGCTCATACAGCTAACAAGAACAGCAAATACTGTATAAGTAAGTAACCAATTTTATAACATTAAAACAGATTAAAACAATTAAAACCATAGTGTAGAACAAAGAACCATACCTGACACAATTGGAAAAAATATATAATAAAAGAATACATTAACTTATAAAATGTCAACAAACCTTATTTATACACACACACACGCACACACATAGTTTGGTGACCAAAATTGTCACCGATAAGTTGGTTATTAAATGAAGTGATCAGTCAGTGAAATCAAAACCGTGCTTATGATCTTACATCAGCTCTCCTTTGCTTTACATACCTGTGAAGGTGTATTAACCATTAAGCAGACCAAGCACGTGCTTAGGGCACCAGGCCCAAAGGGGGCACCACAAAGTTGAGAAAGAAAAAAGCTTGCTTCGTTTGTACAGTATGTACAAAGGAGGGGGGGGGCACCAAGATTTGTCAGTGCTTAGGGCACCAGTGAGCCTTAATCCACCACTGAAGGTCATAAATGCAAGGATTTGTCATAAAGTTACTTTTTCATCACTGTTGTAATTCCATACAATCAACAACAAGGCAGTTGCTAAATGAGGACCCATCTACCCCCCCCCACACACACACACACATATCTTATGGGACTTGAAATCAGTTTGAGCTGTTATCTACATACAGGATTTTGCATTTAATTTACAAAATGAACATTACAACAAAAATTGAAGAATGTGTGATTAATATAATATACATATGATATGATATATCTAATATAATATGATAATATAATATAATATACAGTATGTAGAGGGATGGAGGGAGGGAGGGAGGGAGGGAAAGAAAGAGAGAGAACAGGATAAAGGCAAAATGGATTTTGTTGTTAGAAATGCTACATATCTATTTTGAAGGTTTTTCTTATTTCAAATCACTCAAAGTACTGAGGAAACTAATTAATAGTTCAGATACCATTACAGCAGCAACAAGCAACTTCAGATACTTTCTATACTAACATATATCCACACGGATGGCCCTCATCCTTATTTATTTTTGTACCATCATTGCTTATGTTTTAATGAAACAATAAAAAAGGAAAAGTGGTATGCATCCAAAAGCAGGAAACAAATGTGTGCCTAATTGTTTATGCAATCAGAAGTCTGGTATTCTAGGATACTCTTATGAACTACTTACCTTAGAATATCACTATTAAACACATTTTTAGAATATCGCAATTAACAATTTTTAAACTTCTCCCCAGCAACAGACCCTTGAGCCTCCATTTGTATGACTTACATAAAATACCTCACAAAATAGTCTTAAATATGTGCAAAATGCCCACGAATGATTACTTTTTATTAGAAATACTACTAAGGAAAATGCAAACTATATTTATCCTTTAAAAATAAAGGGACTTTGTATTGAAGGGAAGAATAATAAATAGTACAATTTTTGCTGTACAGTGCTAGTACAGTCTCCTTTTACTCATTACAAGACATTCTAAATCAGAATTTAGCAGCACCTTCCTGATTATGTTTCCCAGAGCCAGAAGCAAAGTATTTTAGATTGGAATATAATTGCAAGTGTCTTGAATCATGGAAGAGTTTCTTCTGGAACTACAAGGCCATCATCTATTGATCACTTTCCCAGAAATATTATTTGAATTTGACTACATGCACAGATTTCCAATAAGATAGCAAGAAAGAAGGAGAAGAAAGAAAGAAAGAAAGAAAGAAAGAAAGGAAGGAAGGAAGGAA
>JAOYMU010000098.1:51741543-51751788 GCA_025802295.1 Psammodynastes pulverulentus
GGGGGAGAGAGAGAGAGAGAGAGAGAGAGAAAGAGGGAGAGAGAGAAACAAGATTCAACATTATTTAGACACAGGGAGGTCCAAAAAAAAGGCTCAAAGAGAAAGTAGTGTAGAATCACTGAAGACTTAGGAAGTCTTATACATTTCTATAATAAAATGTTGTCAAAAGAGTTGAAATCTGCCAAAGATGAAATATTCTGCTGTGCTATTAAATGAAGTATGAAGTATGAAGTAACACTCTCAAAATGCATCTCAGGAAATTTTCAGATCATGCTGTTTCAAATGTAATAAAACACATAATACTGTGTATGTGTGTGTTGTGTATGTATATTCTTATGTCTATTTGTGTATCGCCAAGATAAAAGTGCTTATCGATATTATTTGCATGCTGCATTTACTTGCTTTTACAAGTAAAATAGATGGTCAAGCAATAACAGCCTAAACTTTGCCTCCCCAAAATTTGAAAATTGGGGAATTGGGCAGGTTTATTTTTTTCACTTGATGTATTTGTCATCCTTCTGTTTAGATGGAATGCTGAAGGCTATTTGCTTGTTACTTGCTACAGTTTTAATTATATTTTCTTTCTTTCTTTGTATTTTATCATGAGAAGATATGGTCAGAAGCATCCTCAATGAAGTGGTTTACATTTACATCACTTTACAGGATTATCAGTCAAAATGTAAATAGACAGAACCCTGTTAGACATGTAAACAATATTGCACAAGGTTTTGCTGCCGGTCATCACCAATATTACATTGTCACCTGAGTAGCTGAGTAGGCTTCCCCTAATGTAGAAGTTTTTGATATTTGACAAATTATTTCCAACGTTCAAGAAACAAAAGAGCATATTTTTTCACCTTTGACAATCTGAAATCTCAGTAGGATGGCAACAATATTTACAGTCAATATTCTCAGCTTATACTTCTGCATGACGAGTAAAATTAGTTTCCCTTTCTTGCTTACAAACGCTTGAAAGAAGCACAGAGACCTCTTTACAATGAATAAAATACTGGCAATGTAAAAGCCAAAAACAACATGCGGGACATTAGAAAGTTCATTAGCGAAGTTGTGGCATTACTGCTACTGTTAAATTCTAAGTTTAATCATAAATTCCACAAACCGGCAGATGTCTTTTTATTTAAGTACGTTTTTATTCAAGTGTGTTTTTCTGTCTGAACTTTCAAAATAAAAGTCCATTATGTCATATATAAACATAAGATAACATCAGCAAATGCTTAGAACTATCTGAAATGTTGAATCCATATGGCTTTGGAACTGAAACAAGGAAACATCTGCAAAGGCAGAAAATGGGTCAGGATTATCAATTTTAACTG
This sequence comes from Psammodynastes pulverulentus, assembly GCA_025802295.1. Classification (NCBI taxonomy): domain Eukaryota; kingdom Metazoa; phylum Chordata; class Lepidosauria; order Squamata; family Psammodynastidae; genus Psammodynastes; species Psammodynastes pulverulentus. The sequence goes on from JAOYMU010000098.1 coordinate 51,742,878, forward strand.
CCCTCAACAAATTAGGGGGTGTGGGGGGGTGTCCTTTTTTTTTTTTCATTTAGCTCCTTTCAATAAACTTCATAAAATCAGTTTCGTTTGGCTTTCAATAACTTTCTTGTTTTGTTTGGCCTCATTTCAAATCATCTTTAGAGACCTCTTTATCATAATTGCATTTTGTTTATTTTCTCAAAAAATCATTCCCATAATAAATGCAATATTTCAAAATGATATTGTCTAGGATGACAAACAAAAACAACTTCATCAGAGTTTATATCAACAGTTTACACCAAATATTCCTTCATTATACTCAACTAAAATTCCAAATCAAATTTAGCAATGATTGCTAATTGGTAGATATAATAAATTAACTTCCAATCAAGTTAAAGGTTGCTTACCAAAATTTACATGGGTTACATAAACCTACAGATAGTCCTCAAGGTATAACGACAATTGAACCCAAAATTTCTGTTGCTAAATGAGACCGTTCTTAAATGAATTTTGCCTCATTTTACGATCTTTCTTGCCACAGTTGTTGAGTGAATCACTGTCGTTGTTAAGTTAGCACCAGGGGTTGTTAAGTGAATCTGACTTCTCCATTGACTCTGCTTGTCAGAAAGTCACAAAAGATGATCGTATGACCCCGGGACACAGCAATTGTCATAAATATAAGTCATTTGCCAAGCATCTGATTTTCTCACTGTAACTTCGAATTGTCGCCAAATGAACTGTTGTAAGTCGAAGATTATCTGTATTTAATAGCCTTAGCTTCTTTAATACATTTTTGTTCAATAAGATTTAATTTTTGGAACCTCAAAAATTAAATTATTTTTCATCATATATCCAACTTCCTCCATTCTTGTACCCTCCCAGCCAACATGGCTGTTGATTGTGCTAAACTGGAAATGAAGGGTTGTTGTAACTGTAGCATGTCTAGACTGACAGGTTAGTAGAAGCTATTTTATAATCTCTAGCTAGTTGATAAACTCTAATCAACAATTTTCTGAATTGGGCTTTTAGTGTAATTCAATGTTTCTTTGGGCACATCTTTACTCCTACTGACTGAAATGGAAGATGGGGTCATTAAGCAAAGCTTTTTTGTCCTATGTCTAAATGTGTCCTATGTCCTATGCAGAAACCCCCAAAACTTTAACCTTAGACTGTCTTCTGTTGACCTCACCCCTTTCCTAAGATGTCTGTAAGGGGCGTGCATAAGCACACCAAATGCCTACCAACCCTGTCCTAATGTTTCTTTTTATTCGTACCCATTTTATGTATTCATAATCATGTTTATACTTACACTTGTTATCTAATCGTGTGCTTGACAAAATAAATAAAATAAAATAAAGTAAAGTAAAATAAAGATCTGGCTAGCCTCAATGTATTGCTTTCCAAAGTTATGGATCCAGGCTACGAAGGCCTTAACTATCACTGAAAGAGGCTTACAGATATGGCCGGTGCTCTACCCACATTTTCATCCAATTCTCCCTGACAAGATAGCTGAGGTAATCTGTAATTTGGGAAAAGGGGGGCAGAGCAGATTGCTGTAATTCATTGGTGTTCCACCAGTACCAAAATCAGGGCCAAAATGTTCTTTAAGAGATTTTTTAAAAGCTGAATTTTTTCTTATGACTTATTACACTTTATTAGCATAAAACTTTATCCACAATTAAAAATCTTAATACATTTTTGAAGACATCGTGCACCATTACTTAACATCTACAAGTAGTCCTCGATTTATGATCATAAAAGCAAGAGCCCATTTGTACGAGGTACAATGCCAATAAAGTGAACTAACTAATTAAAATTTATGTTGGTGAGAAATTTGTTAAGTGAGTCTTATCCCGTTTTAATGACTTTTCTTGCCACATTGTTTAAATTAATCACTGCAATTGATAAGTTAGTAACCTGAGAGTTAAGTAAATCTGACTTTGCCATTGACTTTGCTTGTCAGAAGATCACAAAAGGGGATCACATGACCTCGGGACACTACAACCACCATAAATATGAACCACTTGTCCAAACATAAATCAGGTAACCATGAGGATGCTGCAACAGTCGTAAGTCTGAAAAATGGTCATAAGTCACTTTTTTCAGTGCTGTTGTAACTTCAAATGGTCACTGAACTGTTGTAAGTTGAGGACAACCTGTATTTCTTCTACTCCACTTTATTTTGAAGATGGTCTTCTATACAACTAATGTATGATTATATTATGTATGAAGCTGAACTAGAGCAAATAATTAGTCATTAAATGCAACAAAAGTACTAACGATGTGTTGAAAAAAATGATATACATAACTATTTTTGGGACTGTAAGTTGTTTTAGAAATTCATAGTAACATTTAAAGTATGACGAAAATAGATTACATAGAAAAGGGGAACTAATCTGAAGAGATTTATGGAAAGGAGAAAGAAGAGTAGCTCCCTTGTTTCTGAAATATCTTTAAATGCCAAAAAGTTGGGATAAATAGTAAAAGAACATTTTTCTGATGATTATTTGAAATTTTTCCAAAGGTTGCTCACAGATAGAATCAAAATACTGGAACAATAAAACAGATTTCTTATGTCCCTGCATTATAAAACTGAAACTTGTTTTAGGATTATGAAATATGGCCTCTACTGGAAGCATCTATAAGGAATGGAGAAGACGGTATTTCTATCACCATAAGAGCAATAAAAACATGTCTAAGCTAGCATACTTACTCTTGTCAAGATTCTTTGATTCTTAACCGAAATTTCCTCACTGTTTAAAATTTAGTTCTGCCATAACAAAAGATTGTGGCTTTTGCCAAACACCTTGATGTGGGAAAATGGGAATTGGGACAAGACCAAGTAATCAAATTCTTTGACTTTTCACCTACAGTAAAATTTGTATAGTAGTTTCTTCTCTAGAGAAGAAACAAAAGTCTAAATATTATACTATTGGCTAGCCAAGCCTATTAAAAATTACTTGTTAGTAATTCAACTCTATTTACTTCTCATTATTATCTGTTCAAATGAATACCTGAACAATACTTTTAAGGCACAATCTGCACCAAACACCACTACTGCAGGCAAAAAGTAGCTGGAGGAAGCAGCACAGACTTCTCCCAGTGCCACAGTCCTAATCAGGATGGGAGCTGCCAAGGACGGTTTATTATCATGAAAATATAAACTCGCTGTTCCCATAGAGCGTAGTTTGGCCCTTAAGGAATTGGGTTCTGTACTGAAGTCTAAATGCGGTGAGGTAAGGAAGAAAATATGTATCTAAATTTGCACTCTGGCCCTCACATGCTCTTTTCTGCAAGGGTTAAGCCAGAAAGTCTGTACCACGAAGCTTTATCTTGGGAATATTTTTGTAGCTTCAGGTTGTGTCATAAGGACAAACAGTGGGTGGATCTTCAGTTCATGCAGAGAAGTGTGTGACTGAGCCTTAAGGCTAATTACATGATAATTACAGATGTGAGTTCTGTGAAAACCTGTAATGAGTGCATCTTAATGTTACTAATATTGGTAAAATATGTTGCTTAAGGAGTGTCAAAAGACAGAGATGATTTGGGGGTTTCCCCTTAGGGTTTCCGGTTCACCTAGGTTGTCTTGTACACTGAGAGCTGTTCCCAGGGCCAGTAGCTGGAATTCCTGCCTTGGGGGATAAGGGAATGCCATTTTCCCAGACTCCCAGAGCCAACACAGGTGCAAGGAACTGCAGCAACTTGCAAGCAGCAATTAAGGAACTGTTCGAAACAATATGAAACTAAAAGCAGGTCTTAAAAAGTTACATAAACCACCTCCAGAGAAGATTCTCACTAGTTAATTTCAATTTTCACACGAATTTCATAGCTAGAAGCAACAGCAGTGTTGCTGGTCATGAGGATCAGTTGGGAGTGCCAAACTGGGGCTCCACAGCTCATAATCCTGATGAAAAAAATAACTTTAAATAAAGGCATATGCCCCATCAAATATTTTTGCTAACAAAATACTCAAAAGCCGTTAGGAATGAAATGTAAAGAAAGGGAATTAAATCTTTTCTTGTGATTACTAATCAAATAAAAACTCTATTGATAATCCAAACTCTACCTTGGCACCACCCTAGTCTTAACGTATAAGCACTCCAGTTAAAAACCTAGAAAAAGATGGATATGTTTTAATAAGTGTATTCCAGAATGAAAATATTTCCTTAATTATGTCGTCTAGACTATCTAGGAGACATATAACAAATTTCAAATTCAAATTCCTCTCCTCCTCCAATAAATATATACAATGATATACAATGTGGAAAATACAATTATACATTTATTTTTGATTCATGGCTTTAATTCCTCAGCATATAACAACTTACTATTAAAATAACCACAGCTGTAGGAATGGAAAAAGAAGGTTCAAGAAAAGGCCCTACAATTATTATTATAATGATAATATATTTTATGCATATATAGATCTATAGATACATTATACAGATAAAATATAATGTAGTATACATTATAATGATAATAATGGAAAGCAGTTTGGTCTAGTGGTTAAGACAGCAGACTAGAAAGCAGGAGACTGCATTCTAGTCCTGTCTTGAACATGAAAACCAGCTAGTAACTTTGGGTCAGTCACTCCTTCTCGGCCTAACCCATCTCACAAGGCTGTTCTTGTGTGGAAAATAGAAGCATGAAGGAGCATTAGATACATTCATCACCCTTATGAAGTAATGTAGATGGGTTATACATTTTACAAAAACTACATTACTGTGCTTGATGACCCTCAAAGTGCAAAGATGTTATTGGGTAGGCTAAAATATATTTTCAATATTATTAAGTGACAATATTGAAATATTTGTAAGCAGGCAGAAAAATATATGTTGTTTCTATTAATTATATTAATACTACTTCAGTTAGATTCTACCATAGGCAGTGAAGTCTGTCCTCCTAGCGATGCAGCTTGATACTGCCCGCCCATCAGGAAGATGCTGAGCTGAACACAGACCAAACCGACATCAGGCCCAGGCAACAAGATGGTTAGTCAGTTTTTTGGTCACAATGGATCTAATAGCCATCTCCCTCCTAATGTAGACATGATCACAATGGATCTAATAGCCATCTCCCTCCTAATGCAGACATGATCCAGATGCTGCATTTAATCGCACGAGATGGCATTTGATGATCCAAAAAGTGGACCCTGCACCTGCGGGAATAATGCTAGGAAGATGATGAATGAAGAGTTAGATTCCGTCATCACAAAGTCCATGCTATTTAACAGGCTATCCCAAAGCCTCTACCACAGAAGATTATGAGAGTGAGGCTTTTTCCTTCTTCTCATATCCTTCCTCATTTGCCTTTCAGTAATCTATTCTGTAGAACAAATTAATCATGGGAATTCCCAGAAGGGGAAAACCAGTAATTTATTCCTACATTTAAATGTTGCAAATGTATAAAACGTAGCTCCCCCACTAGCCAATCAGACATTAACTTCTTTTCGTCTTGCAAGGGGAATTGCAAAATTAGATAAATACTATTAGATTAGTAAATTAAATAAATAGTTTCTGCCTGTAGGGCATGTCGGCTCCAACAAAGTATGATTAGAACACTGATAACTTAGGCTGATTGCTATCTTTGCTGAAAATATTAGATGACACACCTTTCTTCAAACAATCTATATTCTTTAGTAATTGTCACTGAGATTAATTTCTGAAGATACATATACCAAAAGACAGGTACTAAAAGAGGGCTACATTTATATGCCTACATTTCAACCTGAAATCGTATATTCCAAATACTTGATTTCAAGTATTACGTTTCTCTTTCAAATTCCAAATATTACCTAAATTAGCCAAGTCAGTTTAAGCTTTATTTAGAATACTTGCACAGGTGTCACTGTTGGAGGTAAATGATTTCAACTGAGTACTATCAAGAAAAGAAATTAGCTGAACATTAGCTGTGTGAATCTGCCCTCAGAGACATAAAGGGAGAGCACTTCAGCACCACACCTATTATGAAATCTGCAAATTCCTGTACAAGGTTCCCTTCAGGCATCTGTAAGGATTCCTAGGGAAAACTGCTTGCCTATAGATATAAATGGATATAACTCAAATAACCGAACGCAGTGCAGTAAAACTCCACATTGTTCTTTTTTTTTTTCAAAAAAAGCATTGTTATTAAAAGTTACAATTAAAAAAGATGAAAACTAATACAAACTAAAAGAAAAGAAAAGAAAAAAGAAAAAGAAAAAAAAGGAAGTTCAGAAAAGAAAACAATAGGAAGGAAATTGGAAAGGAAGAAAAATAAGAATACGGTAAAGAATAAAAAGAATATAAAGAAATGAATTCTTCATCACAAGTATAAACGATTTTATTAAATTATCACTTCTCTTAAAATACAACAAATAATCTCTTCTTCCCATATTTTATGCATGCATTCTAAATAAATCTATTGGGAGAATTGCTTAAAATATTTTAGAGCTAAAAATGGTCAAAAGGGAGATGCCCTCCTTGCTTCCAAGCAAACCATTCATTCTAAAAAAGGGGCAAACTTTATAAGCGCAAACAGCCAGTGACTCTGTCCAGCCTTTCTGACTAGCATTTTTCACTATTCTTTTAAGGAAAATCTAGTAATGAGTCCAATTTTCACCCTTTAAGTATTACCTTGTGTTTGCTAATGTACATCTTTGTAGACCAGTCAATCTTTCCAATTCTGTGGAAATACTCTTTTATGTTTTTTAAGGTGTCTGAATTACACCTCTGGATGAGTTCCCTAATCTTGCAGATTAGTATTAGGGTTTCCCTCACAGCCTTGTTGTGAGGGGATGAGAATGCTATAAGTTACTACTAACTCCTGAGAAAAGGTAGGATACAAATCTAGCAAATGAACAATATAAATAGGCCACTGACCAGTACAAAGAATAATTTTATCCTGAAATCAATGATTCAATGGAAAGACTCAATGGAAATACAACAGCATTAAATAGGCATCAGTCAACACAATGGTCAAAAGAGCACATAATCATTTGGTTTTGGGTTTCACAGTCTTTTTACTGTTATCCATGAATAACAGAACATGTAGAGATAATTGGGGCTGAGATTCTGAAAACCTGAGAGACCTAAAAGTCTCTGCACAGACCTGTCTTGGCCCTTTTCATTGTAGGAACCCAGTTAGGAAGACGGAAAAATCTAAATCACAGCGTGGCTTTTAGAAGCTTTTAGACACTGGCTTGCATGGCTTTCCCACCCACACAATTAGAAGGGAAAAGTAAAAGTTTCTCAGACAGAATAAAGACTAAAAGGCATGACTGCACTAAAAGCCATGCTAGTGTTCCTTTTCAGATCATGGGCTCCATCGCTGAAATATATTACAATTATCACCTTATGTACAGTAATTGGATCTGAATGTTTCAAGAATTGTATTATTTATACAAAATAATCAACACTCAATATTTTTCTGCCTTACATTGGTGAAATATGTTATTCATTTCAGAATTGATAAACGTGGGAGGGAATAAGGGAAAGAGGGGGAGAAAGAAAGAGATAATGGAAGCTTCGTGTTTGTCTGTGTACAGAACCCATCTGAAATTGCTTTGTGCCACTTTCACATTCTGCAAGGATGCTGTAATCCAGGGGTCTGTGCCATACAGTCTTGTAAAATGGACTTAACAGCTTGCTGTTAATTCATAACAAATCCATTTCCCATAAAACATTTTTCCCACAGAAGGAAAAAAACTGTCTTCCAAATAGTTTGAAATATCATTAGAAAAGGTTGCAAAAATTCTAACAATCATATCACATACTGAACAATATGATGCCATTTAAATAGTAATAGGAAGACAAATTTTTGCTTTCCGCTCTCTATATTCCTTCCTTGTGGTGATCAAACTCTTTCTAGTAAATTGTTTGTTACATTTTACAAACTTACCTCAGTAAATAATATATGGATACATAGAACCACAAAAAAAATCACTGATACTCAACAACAGGTGTTGGGCAAAAATTCATTTTTTTCCTTTTTTATGTGCAAAATTCATATCAAGTGTGTTGCTCATAACCTTTGAAACTAAACAGATTATATACACTGAATACTTTTACAGATGTTTATTATGCAACTGATGCAATAGTTTCTACGTACAAAAAGGATTTTTCACTGTAAAATGGTTCACATTTAATGAGTCTATACCACTGGTGGGATTCAAATTTTTTTACTACCGGTTCTGTGGCTGTGGCTTGGCAGGCATGGCATGGCTTGGTGGGCGTGGGGAAGATATTGTAAAATGTCCATTCCCACCCCAGTCCAGGTGAAGGATACTGCAAAATGTCCATTCCCACCCCATTCCTAGGAGAAGGTTACTACCGGTTCTCCAAGCTACACAAAATCTCCGCTACTGGTTTTCCAGAACTGGTCAGAACCTGCTAAATACCACCTCTGGTCTATACTTAACACTGACTAAAACTTTATGGGCTCATATTTTTCTGTCAAGATGTAAATGTGTGATGGAGAAACCTTTGTGTTAAGAATCTCAACAAATGACAGAAACATTTAAAGTATGTCTCCATTTTTTGATCAAATTTGGAACATTAGTTTTGGAATCTCCATAAACTCTGCAAAGATGGGCTTTTTAAGACTTCAGTCTCTGTAAAGAACTCTGCACGGTCTCTGCACTTCTATGAACAAATACCAATAAGCTGTACAATTGATTTAAAGCTCAATATCCTGTGATATTGAGTTTACTTAGTTGATATAATAGAAAAAGATCTTAAACTCAGTTCTAGAAGTCTAGGACTACTTGCAATGACCAATTTGCCACTGCCAACTCACTGCAGGATAACTGAATGTGAGATAACTGTACTCTAGATCCATTCCTCTCTTAATATAGTTATTTCATTTCATTTCATTTCATTAAATTTATAGCCCGCCCCATCTCCACAAGGGACTCGGGGCGGGTAACAAGCAATAAAAGCACATCGGGACAATA
>JAOYMU010000098.1:51751888-51761924 GCA_025802295.1 Psammodynastes pulverulentus
AAAAATGCTCTTACCCGTGTTCGATCGGATTCGGACCGGGAGGCCCTCCACCTGCTCTCTAGGCGTCGCTTGTGGCGTTTCATCTCCCTCAGCTCCTCAGAAAACCAAGGAGCCCTGGCGGGATGTCGCCGCAAGAGAGGCCGCAAAGGCGCGACACGGTCCAAGGCCCCTGCGGCCGCCCTATACCAGGCGGCCACAAGTTCCTCAGTCGTGTCGTGGGTCGAGGCAGCCACTGGCCCAAGCTCCCTCTGGAACCTTGCGGGGTCCATCAGGCGCCTAATATCCCAATTATTTTAATAAAACTAAGAAAGGAGGAAGAGGTGGATGGTCACCTTAATCATATTAAAAGTTATTTGTATCTAGTGTACAGTTATCTCGTATTGAGTTGTCCCATGGCAAGTTGTCCCACGGTGAGTTGTCCATGGCAAGTTGTTTCGTGGTGAGTTGTCCACAGTGAGTTGTCCCTTTCTACAGTTCTAGTCTAGAATCACATGGAACACTTCCTGTCAGGTGAAAGAGAATGGATCCACACATGAGAGTTCAAGCTAACTACTTTATTGTACTCTGCCTATAATATAGGATTCTCCCTGGACTGCTTGTCTTCCTTTGGGAGCTGATAGATACAGTTTCATGGAGATTAGTTGAGGTCAACAATTCAAGGCTAACTCACTGCTTGATTCCTCCTCCCTGCCTGCTGGGTGTTTCCCAATACTTATAAAACAGACAACTAAAACGATTAAAGCCAGGAAGTAGTCAGGTGGAACCTGTTTATAGGATTGGATCATAGCTGCATTCATAATAACTAATTTTAGGGTTAAGAGATATGGGTTGCAAAAATTCAATTAACATACCCCTAAAGATAATTTGAGACCACAGTTGTTAAGCATCAGGCAACCTACAAGTTTAAAAAAATATTGTAACTTTACAAGCAAATTATCCAAAGAAATGCCTCTATTGTTAGGAGACAAACCTATAAACCCTTACTTAATATTCTTAAGACGTTTGATACAAGACATGACTTACTCTAAAACTGCATGAGTGGCTGCCTGTGCATGGTAACGATACAGGAGGAGGCACTGGTCAACTCGAAACACTTCTCCACCTTTTCGAAGATGTTCATAAAAGAAGAGCAGATCCTCTGGGGTCCCCTGCAAGAGACCATACTTTGTACAAATCGAAAGAAGCTGATACAGTAAACTATTACCTTCTCACACTATAGCAATATAAGTCTAATATAACGTATTAGAACCCATGAATAAATTGATTTAATGGATCTTCAGAAATATTTTCTACAGGTAATCTGTAGTAAAGGTGATGAGAAAACTTTACACTACTGCAAATATTTGGAAAAAACATTTGATTTCTGTTTGATTTTTGAGAGCAAAAATACCCCTCTCCCAAATCTTTAAAGAACATAATATAGCTGTGCACTATGAAATTGAGAGAAACTATGAGAAACTGATGCTTTGGCAAAAAATAGCATAAATACCAAGCTTGAGAAGAATAAAAAAAAATCAGTACTTTAAATTTCCATGATCATTTCAGGATGTGAGATGAAATGTCAATAAGAGTCACGTATACCATCTTTCTTCATATCAGACACATAATTTCAAAATCCTATTCTCAAATTATATCCATTATTTCATATAAATGAAAATGATCAATAATTTCTATTTGACTATAGTAGCAGTATACTAATGTGACAATGTAAAACAATTCATATAATCCTCAAATATTTTCAAGATATTGTTCATTTTTTAACCTAGTACATTACCAAGCTGTCATGAGACCATGCTATGTAAACAAATTTGGTTTATAGAAAATGCATACAAGATTAGTGGTATCACACTGAAAATGAATCATAAAACTATCATATATGTTAGGTGGCAAAAAAATAGTGGGCAGAATATGCTATTTATTTATATCAGAGGGTTTCAGGAGGAGGAGATAGAAAGCACAGCATTGTTTTGTTGAATTCTCAGTTGTTCTAAACACTTTTGCATCCTAAAATGCTTCGTAATAGCCCTAAGAATAATTATTTAATTTACAAATTGCTGCTTAACTCCAAACTTCATTCTTCATATTTTTATGCTTTATTTTTATTGCTCACAGGTAAGCAGCTCCAAGATCCTTTCCTGCTAAAGACTAAAGTTAAATTATTTTAAATGAAGAGTATTTAAATAAAACTAAATTATGAAAACATTATAATACATTGTATTTTGTTTGATTTGGGGCCTTCTATAATGGAGACAAAATAATTACATCAAATGACCAAGTCTTCTCTTCAGTTTTTACTGCATGGGACTTTAGTGTTGGATAGATAGATGGATGCCCAATGTAGAAAAAAGTAAAAAAAATGATCAGAAGTATTTAGAAGAACCACCCACCAGGAAACCGACACAGCTTAACAACATCTCTTGAAATTTTTGTACTTTATGAAACTAAATTCTAACCATGTTTTGTGTAAATATTTAAAGGATCTGTAGTATAAACTAAACTAAACTAAACTAAACTAAACTAAACTAAACTAAACTAAACTAAACTAAACTAAACTACTCAGTTCCACCTTTATCTTAGTGTTCATATTTGCCAAGACGGAAACTACAAAAATTGACATGACCTAATTTAAACCCAAAGAAACAGCTTAATTTGAAAGATTTTGTATAAATCAGGTCTAACTATATTGTCCAACTTTTTATCATTCAAGTATTTTCTGAGCTTTTTACCCTGAAAATATTTTACCATGGATAATTTGGTAATAACCCTTCTTCATGATTCAGCTGTATGATTCTGAGATATAATATTCAGATATTATTCTGAGTATATGTAATTCTTATACAGGAATTGAATACTGATATTTTGGGATGCCATTTTCATAGTACTGTATACAGATAAACAACTAATAAGCATGAAAGGACATAAAAATTGAAAAGGTCTGCTTATTTTTTGCCATTGGGTAGGAAGAACTGTGTAATGACTCAACTGCAGCTTTCCATTAACCTCTGCAATATTTTGATACTGAAAAGAAGTATCTTACGTAGGTTTCTATCAGAGTTTCTAAGAAGGATATTAAAGAAAATAGCAGAGAATAATAAATACTTGCAGTGGGAATGTGAAAAACAATATAACCACCAGAAAAAGAAAACACCAGTTTCTTCAACCTACATTCTAGTGAGATTTATTCTTCCCTTGTGCTCAACATTGTGGTGATGCTATGTCAATGGCAAAATTTAACCTGGCTTCTGTTCTTTGTGTCATGCTCCAAGTTAACCACATGGTTCTAATTACAGATCAACCTGCTGCCCAAGTTTTTGTGTGTGTCTATGTTTGTGTGTATGTTGCCACATGCATATTTGTGGAATTTATTACACCATATACCATTCCCAGTGCTTACATATTTCCCCATTCAAACTATAACTTTCACTAGATTCCAAAATTAAGAATACTGTGATTTAAATGTTCTGTGAGTTATTTCGGCACCAAAGTATGGAAGTGCTACTTTAAAATATGTATACATTTCCATGCCAAAAAGGAAAGGGGCCCACTTCAAATAAAAAGGGTTACAAATTTGAAAAGCATGGTTACCATAATAAGGAAACAATGAACAGCTTGGTAGTTATATATCAATGAACTACCAATAAACAGCTGGGTAGTTATATATCTTCAAAGACAAATACTGCTACTGATATGTTAATTGTGATAAGGATAAATATTTATTCAGAAAAGAGCATAACACTTTAAAGCAGGGCTATCAAACTCCCGGTGCACGGGCCGAATGCAGCACGCGCTGGCCATGCCCATGCTCAGTTTAGCGAAGGGGGAAAAAGTCCTGATACATCACGTGATGCTGCCGTGACAACAGGAATTTTGACACCCTGCTTTAAAGCAACTTCAACCCAAAGAACATCTACTGAAAGAATGTGCTCATTGGGAACTACAGCAGGATAAAAAGCACGTTAAATTGGACTGATAGAATTAAAAGTATCAGCCTAATATTGACTTTTAGAACAAGACAATCTCTTCTATGCAGAATCCTCGAAAACACTCTTACAATCAAGGAACACAGGTCAAGATATATGTGTATCTGAACAGTTATCACCATAACACTCATATAATCTACAACTTGGATTCACTTATCTGTATTATTTCTTAACAGATCACAGGGTCCTACTTTTCTATTTGCTTGCAGACACATGGACGCAAAGGGAGGGCAATGATCAATGTATAATTTTCATAATGGTAACTTTCAAACTCTGGTTCTTCCTGGAGCTGCCACCAAAGACATGTCTATAAAACCTGTTACAACAATTCATTCATCTAATGCTTAGCCTTAGACTTTCCCCAAACCATACAAATCCAGTTAAGACTTTTCCTAGCTTTGTGACTGAGCCCAAGATTTATGCCCTGATAGGCTTGTAAATTATACTGGCCCAATCTCAAAGCAGGAAATTTGTGATAAAGTTATAATTGCTTGGTTGTTTTGAAAAACAAAGTTAAAAGATTAACCTCCTGAAACAAAAAATATGTGAGCAGCCATACATAGTTCACTTGGAAAGGAGTAAGCATCAAGCAATGGATTAAATTAATTACCCTGGGATGCTTAAAAACATGCTATTAAGGTATGCTGTTAAGAAGGGCTGTTTTAAAGAAATTTATAAGCATAATTTATTTCGCTAAAAAACTTCATCTTGGACTCAGCTCAAGAACTGATCTCTCTTCAGTTTATCCATAATGTGCCAAAAATATCAGAGTCTGCATTTTGTCTTTATTTTTTCCCAGAGCAGCTAGACAAATCCCTACGCAACCTTACAATATTTTAATTCAGCTATTACAAAAATTGGATCTAATACCTTCGCATTCCGCCACTCACCAGAAAAAACCTTTCTTTCATTTTAACTGTAAATATTCATTTTCTAACTTCTAATGTTTGTCCTGTGAGCCTATTGAAATATATGCTATGTAGTTTTCGCTTTTCAGTTTTTCTCCTTCACGCTGAACAGAATTAAGGTCAAAACACATTTAAAGATTTTTCAGTTTCCATTAAACTTTCTCTTTCTGGGATGCTGATATATTTTCTGAAATACAATAACATATATAATTATGTTGATAAATTTCAGAAAATCAGTAGTGTTGAGACCAAAGCTCACTTTTCCTTCATGTAAAAAAAATGATGTAAGGGGAGGGGAATATTGGAAAAGAAATTATTCTGAAACTTTTAGAAGTACATATTATGAATGGACAAATGACTATTCTTCACCTACTTCCAAAAGATTGTTTTCATTTCCAACAGAATCCATTTCTATGGTATCTGCCTCTTTTAATCCTAACAATTGTTTCCTTTTCTCTATATACACATTTGCATTTATATATCTCTTTGCAACAAATTTTGCAGCTAACTACTTTTGCTATCCATAGCCTCTTTCACTTCAGCCTCTCTTACTTTATCATTCCATTAAACATCTTTCATACTTTTGTATTAATATAACTCTATTAAACTATGTACTAGTATGCTTTTTAACTCAATTCAGGCAGCATTCCTTGCATCCATTTCCCATTTATTCTGCTGAAAAATTTATCTTCCAATTCTTTCACATACAGGATTCATACTTTGCCTTTTTTGGCATTCATTCTATGTTCAATTCTTTCCTTTTCCTCCATGTCAATTTTCTCCCGAGATTCATTCAACACTATCAAATAATATGCCCCTTATTCAGAACCAGAAAGTCTTGTCACTTTTGTACCATTCACTAATTGTCTAAATCTGTCATCGGAAACAATCAAAACAGTCATATTTTAGGTCTATAATTTATTGCCATGTGTATCGATGGATTTATGTTTAAACCACAATTTAAACAACTGGATCTTTTTCTAAAGAGATGTACACAAAATCAGTCACCATTCTTACTTATTCTTGAGGCTGTAACTGGTCTCTCCTCAGTTGCTCTGACCCATTCCACTCATTTATGTCACCGGGGAAAAAAATTATTCCCCTGTATCAGTAAGTCAGAATACTACAAATTTTCCAAAAACTCCATTTATCCTTCTTTTCTTATCACCATTTACTGGTGAAAATATGCAAGTATCCTGTTTTCATACAGAGAACTCCATGTCAATAACTTTATGCTAAGCTGGAAAGATGCCCACTTTATTTTCTTCCACTGGATTTTTTGGGAAATTGTATTTTTTACATCTGCATATCTGTCTTTTAAATTATAACTCACCTTATGTTCCTTTGCTGAACAGCAATATGTAATGATATACGTACAGAACTCTTCCATCTTATATAACATGAGTTCATTATTGTACGATTTCATGTGTAATGTCTGACATCACTTCAATACACTACTTTGCACTGAAGTTAGTAGAAGGTGCTATTCAAAACAATTCCATTATGTGTAATGCTGTCTTATGTAAGTACCTTCTGAGTCAATTCTCAAATAGAAGCTGTAATTCACACAGTTTTGTGATGTCTCTTTCAAATGCCATTCAGGGCCCTGTGTCTCAGAATAAGTCACAGGGTTCAGTGCTAGGTGAAATATTTAAAATGCTGTGTTAACATTGGGAAAATTCTAGAGTTGCTTGTTGTGAAAAAGCTGGTGTTCCTTATGTGCTTGCAGAATGTCAATACAGATTGGCAATTGCATCTTCACAAATAACAGAACAAATAGAATCACGTTAGTGCTCCTTTTTTGGGCTTTCCCAGAGATAATATTACTACTGACAATATTAACATTTTTATATCATGAATTACAGTGATGATGGTGTTCCACTGGAAAGGCTGAAGGACCAGGTTGGGAACAGATTGCCTTGGAGAAAATCTATCTATATGAGTTTATATCAATTTGATGGCATATCATCAATCGATCAACGAAAATGCCATAGTAATAGATCTGTGTTGCTCAGTTCCTCTATCAATGGCACTTTGGAAAACAGACTAATTTTTTAATTAAATATAACTTAGTCAAATGTCTGATGAAGAACTTCAACCGTGATTAGGATCGCATGGTGCAAGCATCTCTTGAGACATTATTGCGTAGATTTCCCAACCTAGAGCCCTCTAGATATGTTAGGAGTATAACTCACAGAATTTCTAGCCAAAAGCACTGCTGGGTGGAGATTCTCCTAACTGCATTTCTAACATATCTGGAGGGCATCCAACTGGGAAAGAGTGAGATCAATCTTTCCCATAATTAGGTTATGCTCCTCTCCTTTTCGTATTACGTACCTTTCCTTCTTCATTAAATCTTCCTACAAGATAAAACCATTCCCGAGAACAGAACCAAGTTGGCATAATTACTGTTGGTCCATGGGATGTGAAAACCTAGAAACAGAATGAGAACATAGCCTTTTATTTTTCAAAGAAACATAGTTCTTAAGAAATAAATTTGGGGCCCTAATACTTCTTTTCTGCTAAGGCTGAAAGCCTGGTAAGTATTTCTTTTTGTTGTTTTGTTAAGAAAACTGAGTAATATTTCAGGACAAGTGAGAAAAGCTATGACTACTATAATAAATTCTGAATATTTTATTAAAAAGCTGCAGTGAGAAAGAATACTGTTAATTGGTAGAGTGGCACTGAAGACAGTAAGAAACACTTTTCCATGAACTGTACTTCCCCTTTATCGCTCTATCCTTAGAACAACTTAAAGGATGGGCTATATATAACACCATTTAGATCACAAAACCTACAACACAAGAATAAAATATGCTCCCCAGATAATCATTTTTGTCACACTAAAGCAAAAATGAACAAGATCATGCATTTTGCAATATCTCATCTGGTTTTGTTGTCAAAAATTCATGGATTTGCGTCAAAAACGTAAGAAACCCAATGTAAAACCCCTTTTTAACAACCCTGTATAAACACTTAATTCAGGATAGAATCAGAGCAACTAGATGGAGCTGAGCATTTACTGGTTGAATGCCCTTCCTGATGCCATGCTGAGTTTGCCACAGGCATTTTTTCTTTGCACCCTAGGAAATGCCTGCTGGAATTTAGGATTAAACTCTTAACCTTTCGAGTGGAAGGCAAGTGTCTTCACTACTAGGCTACCATGCTGCTAACAAGGACCCCAATGTATGGACTGTTATTTAAATGTGATATACTACAATGAGATTAATGTATTCCCTATAGATTAGTGTTATTGGCATTTTTGGCCATTCATTTAGATATAGCCCTTGCATCTGAGGCTTGTCAATGTTTCTTAGATTCAAATAAAGAAAATTTAGTGGCATTCTACATCTTGTAGTAAGTTTCCCATAAGATCTAAACTTCACAAACATGAAATAAAGTAGTTGGAAACTAAGCACACCTGTAATTTTTACTGTTTACATATTATATGCCAAAATTAACAACCAATGGAAAGTACTGTCTTAGAACAAATCAAGTGGAAAGTATTTGCCTTAGGCAATTGGTATTTAGTAACATTTATTGTATGTCCAAGTAACATCTATAAAATAAGAACAAAAAATGGCACACATGAGTAGAAATATTGGCAAATTTAATAACCTAAATATTTACACAGAAAACTGAAGAAAACTAGTATCTAGGAAAATAAATGAATGTGACCCTTGATTTGTATATTTCTGAACGACAGTTTCAGTGAATTATACCAACAAAGCCGTTTTTGCTTTAAACAAGTATGTCTTAAACCTAGAGCTGAAATAAACCAGAATATCCGGATTATGTAAGGTAAATCTATTTTTTTCCATTAATATAAGACAAAATGTCTAACATGTCTGCAGACTAATCTTCTTGTCAAGAAGTTAAAGGAGCATAGTGCATCCTGCCTTAAGTATTATATCTAAACCTACTTTTATGAGCTAAGCAAACACAGACAGATATTAGTTGTTTCCAGCTGCTTCTTGTGGACTTAACCTAGCTCATTCAGTGTATACGTGATGGTGAACTTATGGCACGCATGCCAGAAGTGGCACGCAGAGGCATCTCTCCAGGCATACCAGCCATCACCCATTGCTTTTCCTGATTCTGTCACGCGCATGCACGCTGGCCAGCTGGTCTTCGCGTGCACAGAAGCACCAGAAACTGTAACAGCAGCTCTCTGGTGCGCATGCACGCGCCAGCCAGCTGGTCTTTGCACACACCCAAGTGTTAGCAACCGGAAGACCAGGTGGCTGGCATGCATGTGCACATCGGGAATCTGACCTTCTGGTTTCCAGCGCTCCCATGCAACACGCCAGGGAGCTGCTCTTCTGGTTTCACCACTGCTGATATAGATACAAATCATATATTTTCCAATCGTATATTTTCCAATGATCTCTCTGAACTTCTAAAAGTTGTCTTATTTTCCTTTATTTGTTGACATTCTTGACTGAGGTATCTTTTCTTGTTATTTCTTTGTTTGATATTGAAGTCTGTGTTCAGTTATCATGTCCTTGTTATCCTAGGCTTTTGTCTTTCAGCTATCATGTTGCTTAGTTTTAAAAGCCATTTTAAATATTTCTAACACATACATTGCTTTTGTTTATTTGGTTATAGCTAAGCACATGCGTTAAAAGATCCATTTTGAGCATCACTGCCATTTCAATCCTTCATTTGGTCATTACATTCAGTATTATACAATGGATTAGGGTTAAAATGACTTGTTCTGGACCAAATAAGTGAAATGTGTTATTTAGCTGTGTCTTTCAAAATACATAGTATTCTCTCAAACTCTATCAACTTCCAGAGTTCTTTCCAATCTTGCAATCAGAGAGAAGAAACATGAAAGGGGCAGAAGGTATCCCTGCAAATATGTACAGGTGCATCCAAAGCTTAGCAGAATTAAGAATATGAATCCTATAATTATCTTTAATAACAATTAAAACAAATCCTGCAGCTAATAATGTTCTCTAAAAGACTGTAGAATATATATTACGGTAATTAGAAATGTTGGGCTCTCCTTTCTAAAGTTATTTATTTATTTATTTGTTTGTTTGTTTGTTTGTTTGTTTGTTTGTTTAACTTCTATACCGCCCCATCTCCGCAGACTCGGGGCGGTTCACAACAAGATAAAAAGTAAACAACAACCGATACAAT
>JAOYMU010000098.1:51895967-51907587 GCA_025802295.1 Psammodynastes pulverulentus
ATGAATGACTTGCTACTTAAAATACATGGGTCTTTTAGCTAGCAACATGCCTGTTAATATAACATCACACAAACTATTATTGCTGTACTCTGTTTGAAAGTCTCTACATTTTAAAAAGTCATCTAAATATAGAAATAATTATTCATGTTTTAAATAATTACTACATAAATCTGAATGTAACCATGAAGATTTAAATTCATTAAAGCAAGAATCTGCCAGTTTTCTTTTCCCTAAGTGCCATCTTGTCATGTTCACTGGTGACACTGAGCATAGATGCTTAGTTAAATTGATGATTTCTCATTTTTTATGATGAATGTAAATGCCCTGCTGGGATAACAAAGGAAGTTGTAGTTCTCCACCCATTCCATTTTTGGGTTTCCAGTGGGTAGATTTAATTAGCCTGCTGCTAGATAGGGCAGCGTTCTGAGTGAAAAGGAATTCCATAACTGAATAGGGCATTATAGAAACATCTGCACCACCTTCTCTGTAGAAGTAGCTAGCTGAATATAAAAAGCAGCTACATTCTTTCCTTGATTAGATTAGCGTAGGGTGTCTCTGCTATTTCCAGGCTACACAGTTCTTAAAGTAACAGATCTGGTCTTGAGTTTACACTTCATCTTCCTGTCTTCAGATGTATGTGTCAGTTATTTCTCTTCTAACATCCTTTGCAATTGGTTTTCTCCTATGAAACAAAACAAGTTAGCCATCCAAGGTTTCAACTTGTGAATATTTACGCACATTTGTATCCTAGTTTTCACATAATTCTATAATACATTTGTCTTTCATAACAATTATCGGTACAATAACTAACATGTTCTATACACATGTTTTCAACTAGTTTTTGGTCATGGGAATCATTACCCAAATACATCTGCAAAGGGGAAAATCCTGTCCATTCTAGAAAGATACTATTTAAGCCACCAAATCTAATCCCATGCTTGGTGTAGAAATGCAAATTAAGAATTCATGATTGATGGCTGTTCCTCCTCTCCTGAGTCCAAGATAATATCTGATTACATTTACATTCAGCTTTAATTTTAATTGAAAACTCAAAACAAGAATTCTAACATCATATAGCCATTTTCCCTTGTGTTTCTTGCTACTTCCATCCCCTTGACTAGGTGAAATCTGGTAATTTTATGGATATGAATAGTTTTTTTTTCTCCTGGCAATCACACCAGTGTAATCTGTAGCCCTAGCATTTCCTGGTGGACTTACGTCCAAACATTAACCAGGTCTGATCCTGTTTGGCTTCCAAGGAATTAGCCAACCACTCTATTTCCTTACCTGTACCATAATTATTGGCTATTGAATCAAAGATAACAGAATCCTCCTGTGCTTTCCTTGACCTTTGAAAGAGAAAATTTGTCAGCAAGACAATCAGATACCCAAAACACTTGGCAGAATTTGTATCCCAAATGACATCATGGTAATTTAAATCCCTATTGCTGCTACCTCATGCCTCTTTGAAAGAATTGCACTTTGCTTCTGGAAAGCATCATCCATATCTCTTTAGTTGGATAAGCCATAGTGGAAGCTAATAGTATTGCCCATACTCATCCCTCTGCTTATTTAAACCCAGATATCTTCTGCAGTATCACCATGTTAATTCATTTGAATTCCTTAGCAGATATGATACTTTTAATACACAGTGCAACTTCTTATGCCTAACTATTATTGCTGCTTAGAAATGTTAAGTTATTTTGAGTCTGAAATTTTCCAAGCTTGAAAATGTCTTACATCTTTCAACAGCTATTAAGCCAGTTGTTTTCAAGGTCAAAAAGTGTTTTTGAGCTCGAAACAGGACTATTTACAGGTGATTCTCAACTACCACCACAATTGGGATAGAAAATTCATTGATAAATTGTTTGGTCATTTAGTGAAACATTAGGGGACTGTAACTTGTAACCTTCCTGCTGGCTTCCCCATTGACTTTGCTTGTCAGAAGCCAACTGGGAATGTCCCAAATGATGATCACGTGATCCTGGGAACACCACAGTTGTGTCCAGATCATGATCACATGACCATGGAGGATGCTGCAATTATCATAAATATGAGGACTGGTTATAAGTTGCTTTTTTCAGTGCTTTGTAATTTTGAATAGTTGCTAAACAAATAGTCCTAATTCAAATACTACCTGTAGAACCTGGAATAGTTGAAACAATGTGATTCAGGTTCCAGACATTCTGAATATAAAGCATTCTGTACATCCTTGAAATGTCTCCTTTTGAATAAAATATATTTTTGTTTGCTATATTCCAGTTACCTCATCAGGTATTTACCATGTCTATTAAATCACATTTGTTTTTCTGAAATAAAGAGTTCACGCTCATTTTTATTTCTAACATTGGAGGATTAGTGTTAGGCAACCAATCTGATAAATTTATAAGCCAGTTCTCAACTCTGATTTCCATTAAACATTTTAATAGGTCCCACCAGACCAACTGTTTTCTACATAATACAAGTCCTTACATGTCCTTCATCTGAGGTTTTGTCTTTGAATCCCCACCTGAGACAGTTAAAACTTTTCTGATGAAGGACATGTTTACCAATCTTTATACAACTCAATTCATGCAGCCTGGTAACACAGACTACATGATACGATATTCCCATAATGGTGGCTGCTGAATGCCATAAAATGTGGATAAACTTAGGAAGCAAATAAATGTCTTTATGATAAATCTGGGATAGTCTTCCTGGTGTATGTATTTCTGTGGTTTCTAGCCTTTGATTAAAAAATCTCACTCTGCAGCTATTGTTTCATTACAGTCCTGTAAACTCTTTGACCATTTCCAATATTCTGTAATTCAGTTTTTTTCCACCTTAGCAACTTTTAAGGTTAGTGGACTTCAACCCCCCAGAATTCCGGAGCCCTTCCAAATTCTGGGAGTTGAAGTCCACAAATATTCAGGCCTCTATCCAGGTGAGAAACTCTGTAGTTGTTAATAGCAATGAACTCCTTTGGAAAGGAGTGATAGAACCAGATTCACTGTTGAAGAGAAACCATCTTAAATGGGAGGGAGGCTCAAGCAAGGAAACCCAAGAAGGCTGGGCCTGACCCCACCTCCCTTTGAATGCCTTAGAGCCTTATCTAGTCTTTCCCATAAGAAAACTGCCAGTCTGGAGAGATTCCTGTATTATAAGCAGGGAGCAATAAAGTAGCTAGTTTGAACTCTACACATGTGGGTCTGGTTATTCATGTCTGACAGTCACATTACAATCGGGACAGAAAGAAAAAATATACTGTATTTCTACCCCCACTCCAAATCTCCCGAAAGAAAATGGAGGAAGTGGTAATTTAATAGAGTAGGATAAATTGAGAGCCAAAGTTGATTTCCTAAAGAAGAAAAATGAGGAGAAATCAGTAACAACTCAGAGTTTATTATTTACTTATTTTTATCCCATCATATGCTAAACAAACAAAGTAAAATAAATTAAATATGCCACCTTACATATGCATATACATATACATATACATATACATATACATATACATATACATACATACATACACACATACACACACACATACATATACACATACAGTATAAATCAAGGCAGCAAACATCTCATATTCCTTCCTCTTCCTATTTTCCCCATAATAACAACCCTCTGATGTAAGTTGGCCTAAGAAAGAAAGACTAACTCAAAGTCATCCAGCCAACTTCCATGCCTAAAACAGGACTAGAACTCACAGTCTCCTGGTTTCTAGGCCAGCAGTCCTTAAGCAATGTCTTTAAGCAATACAATAAGGGAAGAGTTAAGAGGATTCAGAGGCTTGAAATGCATAAAATGTATGCTGGCTGGTCTTTTTTAAGCCAGAAAGTAAGCATGAATGGGTTCTTTAGTTTCAGTCACTAATTACTATGCTGAAGGAAGAGGCAGCTTTCATAGAGAAACAGTGGCCCAAGCAAGGCAGAGGTTAACCCCCCTGTCCCAATATGCTGTGGTACTGAACTGTATCAGGTCTACAGTCTTTACTTTGTAGCTTAAGACAAAGTCGAAGGGAAAAACATGGAGCTACACATGGTATCTTTAATGTATAGTGTGACCTTCAGACCTCTGCCTAGCTTCACAAACCAGGGATGCAGGTGTAGACTGCCTCTGGCTTTGTCCCACAGCCTTGTGGTGCAACTGCTGATGAATAAAGGCTACTGTGTAAGGGCACAAAACAGCTGCTGTCTCTTTCCTAGATGGTTCTCTCTCTTTTTTAAAAACTTCCTCTCTGTAGTCTCCTCTAGGCTCAGCTACATCTTATGTTTAAGGCATGGCTACCAGCTGCATGTTCCTATTTTAAATGGACTAACCAGTTTTGTTGGGATAATGAGGAATAATTTTTCCTGTTGCAAGTTCTGATACTTGGAATAAATTCCTAGAATCAAAGATCTTGAATTCTGAATGTGTATATATATATAATCTGCAGGAATTTTTGGTTGCCGAATCTTGAAGAATTACATTTTAAAAGTTTATCCTAGACAAGTTAACAACTGCCAATTTAAAGGAACTATTTTGCCAGGGGATACAATTCCATGTAGAATATAGATAGATATCAAAAGATTATTTTAAGAGAAAATGTCATATTCTGGACATTTTCATAGAAAACATTGCTCTGAAGAAGTAGACTACACATTTGCTGACTGAATTGAATTGTGCATTAAGGTTGACCTTTAAGATGTTCCTGGGTAGAACGTTTACCTTCTTGAGATACTAAAATGCCCTTCTTTGTTTCATTCTCAGCTCCCTGCCGACCTTGCAGTGACACGGAAGTTCTCTTGGCTGTCTGCTCCAATGACTTTGGTAAGCTTCCTTGATTTCTGGATGACTGCTGAGTTCACCATTGCTCTGTAAAATCCCATTCTTCCCTTGTGATAATCTGCTGGATTTGGCCTACAGAAACTTCACCAAACAGCGAACAAACTGAAAGCCCCAGATTGTAACCAACAAGGGAGCCCTTTTCTGCTCATTTTGGAGTAAACAAAGTGTATCCAAGAAGTACAAAGGGGACAAGGGAGGAAAAGCCTTTATGGGGTTTTAGCTCTGAAGAGCTTCAATTAAATCATTGTGTTTGGCTAGTTCTTTTCTACCATGGACAAAGAAAGAGACGGGCTGTGGTAATAGTGGTGGAAGTTCAAAGGTTTTTAGGAGCGAGTAATAGGAATTATCCTCTTGATGTTTCTAAATAGACCCTTGATAAAAACTAAACCCCTGTTTCTTTGGAAGTTGTTGCTTTTAAAGATGAAGTTTATACTTAATTCTTCAGGGAATAACTAACAACAGGATCTTTTATTTTACTGGGCTGCTGACCTATATGAAAGGAAGGACTTTCTCAAAATGTACAGAATGAAATAAAAATATCGGTGAATGAAACTTTTTCGGGAATAGAAAATAATTATCTTTTACACTGGTCCAAAACTCTGACTAATTTTTCATTAAGGGTTACTTTTTAAAAATATCATTTGGGGAGAAGGGTTTTATAAAACCTGAAAGCAAAACAGACTCAATTCAGATAACCTTCTCTGAGTCATTAAAAAAAAAAATTGACGCGTAGATATCCAATAGAAATCTTCTGTAGACTCTCTGGATAGAAAATGCTACAATGTGGTTAGACTTTATCAGTATGCTTAGCAGAGATCCAATAGAATTATGTATTATTTTTCTCCAACTACATTTTGCCTGCAAAGATTGCCTGCCTGAAATGCTTAGATCTCAAATAGACATAAACACAGTGATCTGTGCCAGCAAAAGGTATCCCTTTTTCTGTTATGTCTCCCCCAAAGAGACAAGTGGTTTTCTTTAGTATGACTAGTGGGGTAACTGTTTTCCTCTTTATGGTAGTGAAACAGCATTAAAGCAATTTTCCCACGCTTGGAATCCAAAGTAAATGTTGTAATGAAACAGCTGGGCATGTCTGGTCTTGGACATGTGCTACAGATATAAATACAGTCTATTAGTATTGTGGATATAATAGGGGCAAATTCTGAACAGGGAGGAGGATGCAACACCCAGACATTGTGGTGGGATTTCTCTTGCTTCGTCTTGATGGAAAATGTTGCCTAGACAGGTGGTGGCTTGCTGTGTGTATTTCTTCAGGGCAGAATGCCAAAGAATTCAATTTAAATGTTACTGGCCATTAATAGAATGTGATTTAAATTTCTAGGGTGAGTTTGGTGTAGGCATTTATTTATTTTAATAGTGAGGCTTCCTGTTTAACTAATAGGCAAACTGGTCTTCTCCAGGTGTTTTGATCCCTCCAGGTGTTTTGTTTTGTTTTGTTTTTTTTAGGTTCCTTGACACATGGTTATTTGCAATTGTATTCTGAAACTTCCCAAAAGCTAAACACTGCTCCTTTCTTCATGCTAGCTTTATAGTTGAACTCTTAACTTTATGCAAATGAAGAAAATGAGCTGGTTTCCCTATTTTGTCAACGGTTGCAGTGGATAGATTGAATGTTTAATGAAGAAAATAGTCGTTTCTCTATTTTGTGATCTTTTGTAGTGGATAGATAGATTGATTGAATGTTGTTTTAGGCACAGCTGAAATCAAGAACTGCCATGGCTCTAAATCCCAAGATTATTGCAGTAGGCTTTAGTAGATTAAACATGGATCATAGCCTTTCTCAATTGTGAGCCCTTCAAATCTGTGGGACTAACGCTTCCCAGAATTTCCTAGCTTTTGTCAGAATTGTAGTCCAACATACCTGGTTAGCCAAAAATTGGAGAAGGGTAGTTTATGATATATTTCTTTTCTGATGATTTAATAATTGACAATTCCTAAAAGAGCCGATTTTCCCAATATTTTTCTGTTTTTTTGCACTGAGGAGATAATTTGACTTACATTGGAGAATTGATACACACCACACATCAATATTAAGTCTTACTGGATAGTCATACCACAACATTTCCCAAACTGGTAGAAGTAAAAGTTTCCTTGTCCATTTTTTTACGACTCTAGGGAGTGGTGCTCCTCTCTGTTCTTAGCCAAGGGAGCCAGTATTGTCCAAAGATGCTTATGGCCAACTGGCACACGTAACACTAGTATCTTTCCCTCAAAGTGGTACCTATTTACCTACTCGCATTTGCATGCTTTTGAACTGCTAGGTAGGCAAGAGCTGGTGCAAGTAACAGGAGCTCACCCTGTCACACAGTGCTCGGGTCTCAAACCTGGGCTGTCAGCCTTCCAGCTGACAAGCTCAGTGTCTTTAACTGCTGAGCCACTGTGCCTCTTGCTTCCCAAACTGATGTCTCACATTTGTCCTCAATCTGGTTAATTTGGGGAAGTGGTAACCCAGGACATCTAGAGTTAAATATACTGAGGAAGACTGCTATAGGAATATTAGATTTCAAAAATTGTGATTTGGACATCAGGTTACAAAGCAGTACTAGTTATTAACTTTTTAAAATTCTCTGAAATATCTAAATGATATTTACATATGAAGCTAGTAAACTGTATTACTCTAAGATAGATCTTCCCCGGCTGGAGATTATGAGAGTTAGGAACTAATATATTCAGAATGCAATATTTTTGGCAACATTACTAGTTTTTGTTTAATTTTGAAAAATGGATTTAAAATAGACCAATCTTAATCCAACTTTGCATCATGTTTGTTTTTAATTTTAATTTTAAAAAGTTGTAGTTTGGCGAGTCACTAATAACAGTGTGGTGAAGCTGCAGAGGTACTCATATAAAACTATAAAATTGCTTTTCCTAGATGTCTTTTAGGTACTGAAACACAGAACAAAACCCTTTCAAAAATATTACTATATGTGCATAAATTTAGAACTTAAGGTTTCAATGCAGCAATGTGTAATTTAACACAAAAATGGTATAAGAATTTAATTTTAAGAACACAACATAATTTGCCTCATTTGGGGTAGAGATCTTAACATCTGGTCCTGCTATTCTTTTTCTTCCAGCATGCCACTGAGTAAACATTTTGTTAACCAAAATCCCATATATATTAAAGACAATGATAAATGCTAATATAAAAGTAGATATCAGGGTAGTTCTCTATCTAATTTGTTTTTGTTGTTTTTGTCTGTCTTTCTTCCTAGTTGTCAGAGGTACCATCCAAAGTGTAATCAATGAGGAGGATCAGCAAGATTCTGTTATCAATATAAACATCAATAGAATCTACAGGCAGAAAACAAGAATCTTCAATTCTGCTGAGGAGAGCGGTCGGTGGCAAGGACAGATCAAGACACTGCTTCAATGTGGGGTAAAACCAGGAGAGGGAGACTTCCTCTTCACAGGCAGTATGCACTTTGGGGAGGTCAGGTTAGGCTGTGCCCCACGTTTCAAAGACTTCCAAAGGATGTACAAAGAAGCCAAGGACAAAGGACTAAATCCATGTGAAATTGGCCCAGACTGAAACGATGTTCTTCAGCTGTAGGTTACTCTTAGAGCTCAGCCAGAACTAATTCTTAGTTGCTGCAGATCTGCTGATTTAAATGGAACTAATAACAGAGAGGAACCATCTGATGTCAGGAACAAAATATTCTCCTTTAAAGAGGTCTGTAAGAGGAGACTGGATGAGCATTGAGTATGGAGGACCATTGAAGTCTAGAGACTCCTTATTGCTGCTTGGAGGCTGGACTTCTTACAAATCCCGAGGTACTTCTAACCCCATGACCTTACGACTATAAGAACCACACAAGCTGGTCTTTGCGGCCAACGGCTTGCTTATGGCATTGACTGAAGTACGAAGCTAGAACGCAATCCCATATTTAGTCCATTTGAACTAAATTATTTTTATAAGTTCCCCCGGGGATGGGGAGGAATGATATGCATCACAATCCGTGTCTTAAAAATATCAATCAACCAATGAACCTTTGAATCTTTTGTAATGCTAATGTGTAAAATGTGTTAAGCAGATGTAGCATTTTGCATGGTATATACAGACGACAATGTGGTAGAAGCCGGTGAACCCATTTTAACATTGATGCTTTGTTTAAAAAGAAAAAAAAGGCTTGTTGTACAATTTTTTTTTAAAAAAATGGTTTCTTATGACAGGAATTTATGGAATTAAAACACTTGCTTTTCTTTTTTAAAGAGAGAGAATGTACAATTACCACCTGCAGTTTATGTTCAGAGTGGATGAGTTGTTTCCATTCCAGAGAAATAAAATGTTCCTGGATTTGAGCCAATGTTGTTGTGATTCCCATGCTGCTTCTGCCTTCTGCACTTTTAAATTTAACTGATTGGTATCTGCACCAAGGTGGCAAAAAGGCTATTTTAAGTGCAGATTTTGTTTATGTAAAACACTCGGCACCACCTTCCAGGGACTGGAAACTTGCCTTCTATCTGAAGGCATTTGAAAAGCTGATAGCATCTTGAATTGTAACACTCTAGTCAGTACACCATACCAGCTTTGCTGGGCAATTAAAGAGTGCTCTTCTGTTGTTGCTCTTCATTTACAGAATTTACATTCTTGTTTATAAATAAGGCTTAGTGTTTCATAAAAAGGTACAGTGTCGAAATGAATGACAATTGAAGCACGTGAGCATCCACAGTGGAATGAAATACAAATTTAATATAATGGAGCCGTCTTAGTACAATCCACTTGTGCCTGATGTATAGTTATCACTATTTTTTTTTCATTGGGAATTGAATTTCCATTTATTCTCAGTTCTGTTATCTTCATTATTATTCTTCCATGCCAGTCTTTCACATTCTTCGCTTTCGGTGTTTATTGTAAGGACTAAAAAAATTGCAGTGATGATATAAAACGATAGTAAAGAAATGGATTATTTAGCATTCCACAAGAACTTTGAAGGCATGGGATAGCCTCTGTACATTATAAAGCCAATAATTCCTTGTGTGTCCAAAGCCAATAATTCCTTGTGTGTCCAATCACACTTGGCCAATAAAGAGATCAATAAAGAATTCTATTCTATTCTAATTGATGTAAATTGGTGTTGCTATAGAAGAACAACTCAAAAGGTTTTTCTGCATACTTTTTTTTAAATTTTTACTTATACAATACTATATATTGGGTCGAACTATTCAGCTACTTCCATTTGACTCTTTTATAAATGTATATACACTTTTGAATTAAATGGATCTCCAGATTTACTTTGTGCACCTTCAAGTTCAGCATTGACTCCTGGCAACTGCTTGGAAAAGTCCCTGTTTTCTTGGCAAGATGTCAGAAGTGGTTTGCTTTTGTCTCCTTCCAGAGAACTGAGAGAGTGTGACTGGCCCAAGGTCACCCAGCTGCTTTGTGCCTAAAGTGGACTAGATCTCATTCTCCCATTGTCCAACCTGCTGCCCTAATCGCTACACCAAACTATATCTCCCCAAATTCACTTGCAACAGATTAAAATATGTCTATTACAATAGTTGCAAATTGAAAATTGCAATAAAATCAACAATAAACGTTCAATAATAGCACACTGCATTGTTGTTGTTATTCTTCTATGTCCTGCCAAGGCAAATAAAAGCTTTTATGACTGGTACCCAAGCACTCACAACTTGGCATCTCTTTCCCTCTTGGCGCCCTTATTTAAGACAGTTTCCTGAATAAGTTTTCAGGCCTTTCAGGTTTCTCCTGAAGGAAAAGTTCTTCTGATTATATCCCCATATTCTAAAGTTAATGTATGCCTTCCCAGCATGTCCACGAAGCATCTATGTTTGTCCTATAAATACTGGCTGGAGCCTGGCTTTTCTCTTGAAGTTACCAGCCACGCTGATCACTCCCTTTCCAGCTCTATTCTAAGTTCTTTGTCCTCCCTACATCTTAGGCTTTGCCATATGGCAAGTTCTCTTTTGTGTGGGAAGTTTTCAAAATTGCTGACATGCATTGCTACATGCTTATTATCTCCATACTGGCAGGTGCACTCATAAAAATTAAAGACTCTATAAGGGAGGAGTTAATAACAGTAATTTAATACACAGCCCATTTTTTTTAACAACAAAAAGTCTTTAAGTGGAATATCATGGTCATGATCTTGATGATGGGCCACACCGGATGGCCAGTGATGCTACTCTCCCTCTTTATGTTGGTGTTGTCAAACTTAACCTGTGGCTAAGGCTGTTTCTCTGAAAGGCTGTCAAATTAGTTGAAAAGAAAGGATGGTGAGTTGTAAATTGAAGTGGAGAGTCAACTTTCTTGCTATGAAAGGAAACTTAAGTATCTCTTATGAATTGTTGTTTTCCTTCATAACTAAAGCTAATATTATATTATATGGCTTTTAAGATTTGGCAGCATTTTAATATCCAAGTTTTTTTCCCTTAAAAATATTTTAAAGATCCCTTTGAAAGTGGAAGCTGATGATTTCAAAAACAGCAATATGCATTTGAATGGTGCAAAAGCAATAATGTTAGTAATGTCTGAGCTTTCGAAGTTTTAAAATCTATACTATTGATAATGGGAAATGTTGGGAAAATAAAAACCATAACTAAAATGTTCAGTTATAGCCTTTAGGAGCTTGACTTATTGGCTTGACCTGACAGGCACCTAAGGGCAGTATATTGACCTCACTCTTTGATAGAGAAGAACTGGAAGTTAGTTAGTTAGTTCACTTTATTGTCATTGTACCTCGTAGAACGAAATTAAATACCTTCTTCAGTGTACATGAATATAAAATAAAATACAAACACAAACACACATCCTTCACATTCT
>JAOYMU010000098.1:52029737-52040390 GCA_025802295.1 Psammodynastes pulverulentus
CTTTCTTTCTTTCTTTCTTTCTTTCTTTCTTTCTTTCTTTCTTTCTTCTTTGAATAATTTTTATTGAAAATTTTACTAACAATATTAAAAGAAAAAAACCCTAAACTCAGAAAGAAAGGTTAAGAAAAAAGAGAATACAGGTAGTCCTTGACTTACAACCATAACTGGGACTGGAATTTTGGTCATAAGTCATTGTGGTTACAAATTGAGACAGACCTGCAATACAATCATATGAGAATTTTTACAGCAGTCATTAAGCAAATCATGTGGTTATTAAGTGAATCCAGTTTCCCCGATGGGCATTTTTTGTTATTTTTTTGTCCAAAATTGGCAAAAAAAAGGTTGCAAATTGCAATCAAGTGACTGTAGTGTTGGGATGATGGTTGTAAGTGCAAGAACAGGCCATAAGTCACTTTTTTGAAGGTGATCATAACTTTGAACCACTGTTAAGCAAAGGAACATAAGTTGAGGACTACCTGTAAAAAGAGAGTGGTCTACCCATGCAAGGAGGTAATATTAGTGTCCCCGATCTTTAGGTTATATCTCACCTGCTCAAGTTAAAAAGATATAATGAATGACTTCCTACATGAGGTCAGTTGGAGTCATGAAGACTTGGCAGCCTGTGCAATAAGATGGAGCAATGGGGCTGGAAGATGGGATTAACCTCACATTTCTAATCCTCTTGTCTTCTGCTATATTTCTCTCTGCACATCACAATCACAATCTTTCTTTCTTTTGAGGTCACCAGCCCCAATCCCTTACAGGCAAACACCAAGGAGGAACATTCAACTACCAGACTCTGCCTCCCACCCAGAACATTGCTCTACCAACTGAAGAAAGTTATAAACCAATTGTTGAAGCACAAAGCATGGTAGCCTTGAACATTTTCAGGCAAAGTAGCTATTTCTAGGTGTGATATTCCAAATCAGACAATCACCAATTTTGCAGAGACAATGACATCATGCTTCACGGATAACTAGGACTAAGGAAGTTTCTTGGACAAGAAACAAAATGTTTTGTTCTTTTTCCTCAAAGGAAACAAACACCAGTCCAGTTGCCTTTTGAAAAAGCACTTTTGAGACAACTGTGACTTGGATGACTGAGAATTTCCACAGACATTTAAGCATAGGAAAAGTTTCTTACGTATTGTGAATAAGTAAAAAAGTAAAAAAAAAAAGACAATAGAAACAAACCTGGGGAAATTGGAATAAAATAAGTTTAGAAATGGGAAAAAGACAAGACTATTTTTTAAGAATACATAATTCTTTTTCTGCTTGCCTTCCTGCTTGTGACTGTACTATCCAGAAACAAATCTGTGACAATGTATTATAGCATGGTAACAATAGCCATGGAGATGTAGAATTGTAGAGGTCTTTGAAGGATTTGTCACTAAGGGACACTGGGAAAGCTTCTACAAACCACGACAGAAGAAACAAACAAAAGACATTCAATGCATAAATGTCCAAGGCAAGAACAGCAGTCAGGAACAAGTGAATAAAGATACAGTAGAGCAAGAACAGACAAGATGTTTTTTTTTTTTATATATATATGTAATGCAAGGGCTGGATGGAGACAGAGAAATTGTTCAGTAAAACGTAACAAAACCACATGGCTTTTCTCAGCATTGCTCATCAAATTTAAAAAAACACAACTATTTACTGATTATTTTTTCTTCAGCCGAAAGGTTTTTTGATCAGAAGGCTCCACAAATTTACAGTTTCCTTTTCTGATTAGTTTGTCCTGGTAGTTCAATAAATCAGGAAGAATCGCTAGTTCCTTCATCTCTGAGATACTCCATTCTTGGGTACAAAGACTAGCATAAGAATTGCCTACTGTACTTTTAGCATCCTCTGTGAAAATGCCCAGTTTGTGAACTGACTGCGTTTGGTGACAGATTGCCTTTAGAAGATTTATATTTATTTGTGGATCCTGTTTTGGAGGGGGTTGTGTTTACTGTGTATCTATTTGAGACATGTGGTGGCTCCAAGCACCCTCTCCTGTTAATCTCTACAATTGTTTATTTTATGGCCGAGACTACTTTGCATTGTCAGGACATCATCCCTGACAATGTTTTCCTTGGCAGCTTTTCTGGGTATCAGCCTTGGCCTCTCCAGATTTCTCATCATTAGCTGCTGAAGAACGCTAAGCAAACTTTGGCAATGTTTGCTAATGACTTGTGGCAAGCCGGGGAGGGTTAATGAAGGAAACCTCCAAGAGGCTTATGTTTGGCAAGAGACATTTGTGGAGCCATGAGAATTTGACCATCCCACTCCAGAAATAGATATTTGACGTTAGGAGTACTTAGGCTTGTTAAATCTACTGGGGTCCCCAAGGTATTTTTTGAAAAGGCAACTGGATTTGCTTTGTTTTTCCTTGAAGATGTTTTTTTTTCTCATCTAAGGAGCTTCTTCAGTTCTGAAGTAGCTTCTTGGATGAGAAGCAAAATGTCTTCAAGGAAAAACCAAAGTCCATTTGCTTTTTGAAAATACACTTTTGGGACAACTATGACTCCGATGAGTGAAAATCTGCATAGAGATCTACTGGGGTGTTTATTGACTCTCGGAGATCCTATGACCAGAACCTCAAGTAGATGTTGACCTGTATCATAATCAAGAATACAATTCTTTATCTCTATCTCTCTTTCTTATCCCAAACCATTGTTTTCAGAGATGGGAATTTCCCCCCCAAAATTTCCCAGTAAATGGGGAAAAAAAAAGGATAATGTTTATCTGGAGTTTGCAACAACAATAACCAACAGCAGCATGTTGTTTTTTTAAAAGATAGGTAAGGCGGAAACAAAACCTTAAAATGCAGTGTAAGAATACAAATTAAAAGCGATTGATGGTCTGCCAGTTTCATTATTCTTTCATCCAATTTGAATGGAATCAGAGAATGCTGAATTAAGATTTAGGGGAGGGGAAAAGGCATTTTTTTCTCAAGTGCCTCCTGCTTTGCCATTTGACTTGTGCTTGTATTAAACTCTGATATATTTCTGGATTAACTGCATAGCAGTACAAAGTGGAACTGCTGCTCATATTGCTCTAAATGTCTGAACTAAGTTGAGTAAGTAATCTAATACGTGTATGCTCTGTGGCTGCTCTTCATTTTCTTCCACAACTTCAACCTATTGGTTGTGTTTAATCCAGCAATTGAAACATGACTTGCTTTTACTTCCAGACAAGTGAACGTTGCTTAACCTTTCAGGCACTTTGAGAAAATGCTGAAATCCAAAGAAGAGCAGAGTGAAATTCAGAAGTATTCATCACCAATTAACCATGGAAAGACTCATACCTTTTTGCAGCTTTTAGAGGATCCATCACCTAGTTATCATAGCTGCCAGGCTGGATTGGGTGTCCTCTCTAGAGTGATCTTGGAGGAATTGATATGAAAAAAGTCCACAAAGATTGCAGTAGTCTGAATAGCTGTTGGCAGGAATAAAAAATTGAATTTGCCTCTGACCCTGTCACAATTTTCTTTCATTATCAAAAATATCAGTACAGGAGGAAAGAAAAGGGAAGGGAAGGAAAGGGAAGGGAAGAGGAGGGAAGGGAAGGGAAAGGAAGAGGAGTGGAGGGAAGAAAAGGAGTATTGGATATGCTTTTGGAATCTATTCTAAATTTAATCAATTGTTGGTGCAATAGAAAAAAATGCCAATATGATATTATTCTTCCACCCTGAACCATTTCTGGCTG
Source organism: Psammodynastes pulverulentus (assembly GCA_025802295.1). NCBI lineage: Eukaryota > Metazoa > Chordata > Lepidosauria > Squamata > Psammodynastidae > Psammodynastes > Psammodynastes pulverulentus. The sequence goes on from JAOYMU010000098.1 coordinate 52,033,430, forward strand.
ACATCTCGCAACACTGATTCAACTACTGTAATAAAATTAACATTTCAAAGTAATAATGTCATGGGAAATACTATGAGGATGACTATTAGATATTCATAAACTATGGATATATATAAGTTTGTCCTTCAAGTATCTATATTCCATTTTATGTCTGTAGCTGCCTGGATGACATTTTATAAGTGCTGTCTCAAACAATTCCAGTGGAACATCTCACTGAAAAGGAATTGTGCTTCCTTTGCATTCTTTATCCAAATAAATGAAAACTTGTAAGGCAGAGTCAAAGAACTGGGACATTTTTAACCTTTGTAAGCATTTGCACAAGATAAGGTGGCCCCATCACAGACTGTTTAAATTTCATGAGTAGTGCTGATATATCATATTTGAATGCATATCCACGTAATGTAATGTAATGTAATGTAATGTAATGTAATGTAATGTAATGTAATGTAATGTAATGTAATGCAATGCAATGCAATGTAACGTTGATTTGAAATGTAATAGAACTATCATGCAATCAGTTAATTTTGCTGAAGCTTTCTCATATTCCAGTGAGAAGCATTCAACATGATTGTTTTGAAGCAGTACCATTCCAAATTCCATCATCTTGAACACAGTCTGTCCTAATGGCAACATGGCATTCAATAATAATGTCACACAATATCTTAGTGATAGCCAACAAGGAAGGGCAAGGATTTGACATGTTTGGTCCCCATTATTTATTCCAGTGATAGCGAACGTTTTTCTTGTGGCATGCCAAAAGCATGTGTGGGCGCAATATGCAATGCATGTGGGACCCCCCGTCTTCCACCCTGCACATGCCTGCATGACCCCTCTACCCCCTTTGGATGGCCTCTGGAGCCTGGTGGAGGCCATTTCCGCCCTCCCAGAGGCTCTAGGGAAGCCCTTGGAGCCTGGGAATGGCAAAAAACAGGCCTCCTGGAAAAACCGGAAGTCAGGAAATGGGGCCGTTTCCAGCTTCCGGAGGGCCTCTGGAGCCTGGGGGAGCCTGTTTTTGATCTCTCAGAGGAACGGGCCATTTCCTGACTTCCGGTTCTTCTGAGGCTTCCCTGGAGCCTTTGGGAGGGTGAAAACAGCCTCCCCCAGGCTCCAGAGGCCCTCCGGAAGCTGAACACTGGCTGAAAATTAGCTGACCAGCAGGGAGGCCGTGCGCTCCTGTGCAGCTGGATGACTGCTCACATGCCCACTGAGATGGCTCTGTGTGCCACCTGTGGCATGCCTGCTATAGGTTCGCCATCACTAATCTATTCTAAAGGCATCTTGCTATAAGCCTTCAAAACCTGGAGAAGCAATAGTAGATGTGTTGTAGCACTGTGGTTTGCTAACCAGAGCAGCAATGGAAACATCTGTGCAGAAGAAGCATATAGTGGGTTTCTCTACCACATAGCTAAGTGGATAATAAGCTCCATCAGATCCTCTTCCTATAGTCAAGGATTCCCCTCTTGTACTGCAACGTGGGAAAGAACAAGTCAATGGGGACCTACAATGTCACCAAGAAAGTTGGGTTGTCCTTAAATGATTTATTGGAAAGCATTCCAGGCATCACTCACGATTTATTACTACTACACGAAGGAGTTTATGCACAAGTGATTGCAATAAATCCTTTGCAAAGAAGCACTTTTCTCCCATCTATTTTTCAATGCTAATAATGTCAGCAACTAAGTGTGTTAAATATACACTAAATATTGATAGAAGAGGCTGCAGTTTGTTTGCAGATTTTACCCCACACAGGCTAAGGTGTGGTTGTTTGCAAATGGGGAGATCAGGAGTTCTGGTGTTTGGGAATTGAAACAAAACTCTCCTATGAGATTTCACATCAACAGCTCATTTATATCTGCGTGTGACCTCCCAGGAAGTGTAATTTGACTAGCGGTGTGAGCCAAGGGCACACTTCAGCTAACTATGTCCTTTTCAGTTATTCTTCAGGGACTTGGCCATTTGTACTGCATTTGAAACCTTCCATCCGTGATCCCAAAGGTGAGATTTATGTCACAAACTCTCAGCGACATATTCCAGGAAAAGGATATGCAACTTGCTGCCCTCCTGGTGATTCAGATTACTATTTATGGAATCCCAGCTAGCCAGGCCAATGAATAGAGTGTGTGGGATTTGTAATCCAAAACTTCTGGGGGGCTACAAGTTGCCTACTCCAACCTCAGGGGAAACTCTCTGTATTAAAGTCAAGTACTTTAAGTGAAACCATTCACTAGAATGCATTTTTTTTTTAAAAATCCCTACACCTTTTTCTTTTGTGGGTTTAAATCCTGTTGTAGTTCCTGCCAGCTAGCAGTTCCAAAGGGCTAATTGATACTAGCATACTATGCAAACTTACTCTGAAGTAAGACTCACTACATGTAATGGGCCGAAATAAATGCACATAGTATGTTTCTGTATATTAATAATGCATGCCTGGAGTATGAATTCTGTACTTCAGTTTCACTATACAAACTCTTGATGCATATTCACCTCATTTGCAATAATACAGCTAAATCATTGAGGCTGTAGTGAGCTAAGTATATGTTTTGTGTGGGATACATACAGGGGTGAGCTGCTGTGGTTCACAGGGGTTTGGGAGAACCTCTATCTAAGATTCTGTGCAGTTCGGAGAATCCCCAAATCCCACTCCTGGCTGGCCCTGCCCACCCCTCCCCTCCCAGGAGTTTCCACATGGCCCATTTTGGATGCAGGTAAGTGCAGAGCATGCACGGAGGCTTGGGGAGGGTGAAAAATGGACCTCCCGAAAGTTCAGGAAGGCTGGAAATGGGCCTGTTTCCAGCTTCCAGAGAGGCTCCGGAGCCCCGGAAGGCTGTTTTTGCACTCTCTGAGCCTCAAGGAAAGCCTCCGGAGCCTGGCGAGGCAAAAATGCCCATGGTGCAGGACGCTGACTAGGCCATGCCACCATGGCCATGCCCACCCAGCAACCAGGCAGAGAACCCCTTGCTAAATTTTTGAAGCCCACCTCTGGATACATATAATAGTTCACATTTTCTGTAGTTACAGAAAATTCTAACTTTTATATGATATTTCAGGAGCCAGAGTATTTTGTATCAGATCACATGAGATCATGCTAATACCCTATCATTTGAAAAGGACATTAACATTTAATACAGCCCAGACAATTCATCAGAGTTGATAGGCTGTAGGTTGTAGCTAGATAGAAGCTAAGAATCAACAGCAGTGTTGCTAGCAAATCTAAGGTTTGATTTTGAATTTGGATGCAAAAAGGACATTAAACATACCAGATCCAGAGAGCTGATTATTACTTGGGCCAAATCTCAACTCACATAGGAAGCTTATTATATCCTTCCTTTCTTGTTGGGCCCAAGAGCAGCATTTGGTGGAAGGGCTAAGTCTGGCCATAATCTAAAACACAGTGTCCCAGAGGCTTTCAAAAAAAGCAGTGTCAGGTTTTAAAACCTTTTGAACAAACAAATGAGGAAAAATTATGTTCCAGTAGGCATTAACCATCAATTTAGCAACAGATTTAATGATGGGGAGTGATTTTGCCCAGTATCATTATTTTTTCAAATTAGTATTCATGCAATGTGGTGTAATATGCTATAACAGCATTTTTCATTTAAATGGCATTGTATAATACACATGAGCACGGGGGACTGTGTGTCTGCTTTAATGTTAATTGAAATATAAATCAATGAAATAATATATCCTGCTGCAATAGCAAATCATTGCTAAGCTGTGAATGGTTCACCTCTCCCACGTGTCATTCTCTGCTTCATCCTTCTAGAAAGACTGAAGCCTGGCTTTATTTGCAATGTACAATAGTACATTGCAAATAAAATTATCTTCTGCTGGTATAAAAGTGACTCTATTTTAGCCCCCAACCCAAGATTTAAATGGTCTCATCTGACTATCCCAATCTCTCTTCCTAAGCTTCCATAGAGCCATGGTTGGGAAAATGTTGTCATGTTCTTCCCCCTGTTTTAGGGAGGTTTCTTCATGTGCTGAGTTCTGCCTTGATAATCATTTGTAAATTGTTGTGCTCAGGCAACACTGACACAAAGAAGAGGCCTATTTATTAGGAGGATGGGTGGGAAGTCCGCGACTCTGATATGCATCAGCTATGCAGCATCTCAAAACATTTAGCAAGTTACTAGTATTCTGCCGACAAGACACTACATTGTCAGTAAAAAGGTTCACTATCAATCAATCAGAATAGAGCTGGGAGGGACTTTGGAGTCCCTTCTAGTCCAATCCCCTGCTCAGTCAGGGGACCCTGTACCATTTCAGGCAAGTGGCTGTCCAGTTTCTTCTTAAAAACCTCCATTGATGGAGCACCCATAATTTCTGATGGCAAGTTGTCATCGAGCTGTATAACTAGAAGGATAGGCTTCTGAAATAGCAGGATATATGCATTTGTGGAGATAACACTATTTTTTATTTCTTACAAAAATAATGAAGCTCTCTGGCAAAGACTGAAAACTGATTGGAGAAATCTATCACAACAATAGGTGGATGATGGCAATCTGTGGATGTTCCACAAAAAATGAGATAAGTCTAGCCAAAAAAATAATAATCATAGGATATTGCATTACTAAATGTTGGAGTTTGGTATATTTAGTAATGAAATATCCTATGATTTATTTATTTATTTTTTTTTTGCTTTAGAAAATGGAAGTTGCAAAATAATTCATTATGGGTGTTGGAAAACATTGGCCAATTGGTATGAAATAGGCCTAACTTGCACTTTTTGGGTTGATCCTCAACTTGCGACCATTCATTTAGTGATTGTTTGAATTTATTGAAAAAAGTGACTTATGACTAGTTCTAACACTTACAACCATTATAGGATTCACATGGACATATTAATATGATTCTAGATCAGGGATGTCAAACTCAAGGCCTGTGGGCCGAATCCGGCCCACAGGGTGCCTAAATCTGACCTTTGGGGCCGGCCTGGAAATAGTAAAGGACTGGGCTGTGGTTCCTCTGGCAGCCAAAACGGGACATGGGGGAGGGGGCTGTGTGTGATCCCCCTGGACTGGGCCTCATTTTTGGTCTGGATGGCCTCCTGCAATACTCTGCAATACCCTGGATGGCCTCCTGCAATACTCTGCTGGGCAAAATGGGGTGTGAGGGGTGTTGTGTGCAGTCAGCAAAGTATTGCAGGAGGCCATCCAGGCAAAAAATGGGGCACGGGGGGGCCATACACACCCCACACCCCATTTTGGTCAGCAGGATGCTTCAGGAGGTCATCCATCCCATCTCCCCCTCCCCCAGCCATCCTGCAGAGGAGAAGTATAATGCTGATCCGGCCCTCAAAGAAATCCAGTTTGACATTCCTGCTCTAGATGGCTAACAACAGTTTAAAAAGTCATAGAAACATATAACAGTAACAAACTAACATCCAACACACATATAATCAACAGCCCATTTAAAAATAAAACCATCGACAAAAAATCAACGTAGACATTGTAAGGGCTTTGCAAAACATCTGGGGCCCCAAATTCAGTCACAAAGCTATGTTTTAAGGGTTTATGGAATGCCAGAAAGGCCTTTTAAAATGTAACAACAAAATATACAACTTTTTAAGACAATGTAGCCTTTAATTCTGTACAGTTCTTTCAAAAAAGTATGCTTGAAAAACCATACAGTAGTGACATTCTGAGTTGATTTAAATTACAGACTAATGTGGAAATTGAATAGTTTTATGTGTAAAACATATGAATTAGATTGGGAAGACAATTTGTCCATTTTTAGAACTGATTGTTTAGCCTGCTATCTATCTAGAATTCCAGAAAATGAGCCTTGACAGGACTGTCCTGTACTGAATGACAAAATCAGCCATGTTAAAACTTGGTTGCATTCGTTTTTTCACTCCAGCATGTTTTGATTTTATTTTATGTCATTATTGTATTTTTTAACAACAATTGTAATTTCATCTTTGGCAGAAATTCCTTCCTCACTATCCTCTTTTTAAAGAGGAAGCCATTAGGAGGAAGTTGCTCTGGTTTCACATCAGCCTGAAGCTTGGCAACGAGCCGTCCATCTGTAGAATCCATCTCCTCTTCCAGTCCTCTGAGCATTAGCAGAGTGTGCACAATTTTGACACCGGAGAATTTTCCTCACAGATGCAAAATCCTTACCTTACTTTTTATTGTTGAAAGAGCAATGGAACATCGTTAAACCCAGTGTGGATCAAATGCTACAATAATTCAGGGCTGCAGGTACAAGCAAGTGCATGCCAAACAGTTCAAAGCTAAGTTGTTTCCCTCCTTTTCAGATTTGGTGCTTTGCTCAGTTCTTATTTTCTGACTCCATCTTTTCTCTCATTCACTTTATTAGTAAGTAAGATGATGAATAAGCTAAATTCTGAAGTAGCCCCCAGGTCTACAAGACCTCACACACCCCCTCTTTCTTTTCCTGTTTTCCAGCAAAAAAATTTGAAAAAATAATAAAACCAGAAAAGACTATAGAGGTCCCTTTTTAATTGCTAAAGTGTAGCTCCTTAGATAACTCCCGTTTTGTTTTTTTGTTTTTTAATTTTAAAAAACCTTTATTAGATTCAACACATTAAAATACAGTTCTAAAAAGAAATTCAATGGGCGAGAATAACATTGGCACAACATTGGAAGACAGATACAATACCAACAGACAATATGATAATTCAAAAGATCTTAGATTGTGCCAAAATGGATAAACTAACGATGGAACTGAGAAATAAGGAGGACTCAGAATATAACTCCCATTTTTTAAAATATGCTGCTAATTCTGAATTAAAAGGAAAGATAAGTCACCAAGCTTTTTTGCTACCGATCTGGATAGGACCAACTGCTTTCAGATTTTTCTCTTTCAATGGTGGCCATAACTTCATAATGCCAAATTGGATGAAGAATGTGTAAGAACTTCCCTATTATTATTATTATTATTATTATTATTATTATTATTATTATTATTATTATTATTATTATTATTATTATTATTA
>JAOYMU010000098.1:52074283-52085006 GCA_025802295.1 Psammodynastes pulverulentus
TTTATTGGTGTTTTAGTGTTAGGGTCTTTTAAATTTTATATGATAATTTTTAATGTTTAGATTTTTGGAAACTTTTAATTTTAATTCTATTTTATTCTTCTAAATTGTTTCTATATATTGATGTGATGTGTTTTTACTGTTGTTACCCGCCCCGAGTCCTCTGTGGAGAGGGGGCGGGCTATAAATTTGATTAAATAAAATAAATAAATAAATAAATACTAGCCATGGTGGCTCAATGGTTAGAGTGGAGTACTGCAGGCTACTTCTACTGACTGCCGGCTGACTGCAATTTGGCAGTTCACATCTCACCAGGCTCAAGGTTGACTCAATCTTTCATCCTTCTGAGGTGGGTAAAATGAGGATCCAGATTATTGGGGGCAATATTCTGACTCTGTAAACCACTTAGAGAGGACTGTAAAACAGTATATAAATCTAAGTGCTATTGCTATTGCTATACGTAGTCAGTGATGACTCCCTTACCTCACTTCCCACGGGCACCTGAAAGATTCCTAAAAGTAGTTTCTGTCCGCAAGAAAGAAAGACAACTGCTGGATATGACATAGGTAGAGCAGATTCTCCAGAATGGTTTTTCATTGATTATGATCTTATGCATACATCTATTTTCTTCCCTTCTGTTCAATCATGTCTAATTCTCAGAGACTGACTGGACAAGTCCCTACAGGGTGGTTGGCTTTTTTTGGAAAGGTTTTTCAGAAGTAGTTTGACCTTGCTTCCTTCTTAGGGTTGAGAGAATGTTACTGGCCCAAGGTCACCTAGCTAGTTTTGTGTCTGAGGCAGAACTAGAACTAATGATCTCCTGATTTCAAGGCTGATGCTTTAAGCACTATTCGAAACTGGCTGTCATACATTTAATATACAATAGGAATTATACTGGTTGGAAGCTGGACAATAGACTGTCTTCTAGGTCCAGTTTTCCATCAATGATTCATGGCAGGATTATTCTGTTCTGGAGGTGTGGAACAACAATTTTTCAATGATGTCTGGGCTAACCACCTTTCGTATTTTTCCAGTGACCCAGAATGATAGATGTTAGACTGGAGGGGGAAATTGATATGATGGTTAGATCATATTAATCACTGTGCTGTTCAGCCTGCCAAAGCAGGATATTTTTTTTTAAATAACGGAGCAAAGAAATATGTAATAATGGGCTTTACAGAACAGGCTTTACTCTGTCTATTGTCTTAATATCTTGAGTGATGAGGCCAGTTCTGGGAATGCTGTGATTTAGTTCATAAAACACCATTGTGATTTAAGATACTGGACTAGGACTTGGGGGTCACCAGGCTACTATTCCAGTTTCAGTTTTATATAAGTCACTTTGAGTTACTGAGAGAATAGTGGGATAGAAATCTAACAAACTAATAATACACTTAGCTACCAATTATCCCATTTTGGGATATAGACAATAGAGAATCATAAACTAAGCTAGAGAATAGGATTCTCACAACTCACTCAGCCAGCAAAAAAAGAGAGAAAAAGAAAACCTAAAGTAGAATAAAATCAATGAAGATTAGCATGTTGTGTGAATGCAACTGTGAGTTTTTAAAAATAACTTGAGAGAGCATGTTGTATCTATGCAGCCCGAGTTTCATTTCTGCACCAGCTATCCTGAATTCAACTGAATTATTAGGCTCCTAGTTATAAAAAGCTACAGCTGCCTATACGTTTTTCCTTCTTCAACTTTCTTTTCATTTTATAGCCTTGTTTTAAACTTTTAATATATTAATTAAATGTATTAGTTGCCTTATAGTGGGTAAGCTATAGTGCTACCTATTTCGACTGTTCTCTGTGGTGGTTGCAAACTGTTGTTGAATTTTGATGGCAAAACATTGAAAATTGTGGCCTGTTTTCCATATATCATATTACAACATTTGGCTGAAAACTAAAAATATTAGGATTTGTTAAGCTTCAAGTAGGCTTAATGCACATATAAAAGCATCCCTAATCCCCTAAAATGGAAAAACAAAAACAAAAAAAATAATTCCTGTCCTTCTTGGCAACCTGGTGATGGTGATTTGGCAGATGAAGAGTAGCCTTTGGCTGCAAATAAGATTACTATTGAGAACAATTCTCAAAGTGACCTTTATTATCACATATCAAACCAAATCAAAGACAATATGTATGCTGCTATTACAAGAAGGCAAAACGTAGGGCTTGAAAAATGGAAAAGTTCTCTGAGAACATTTCTGACTCACCTGGGGAAAGGAGAAATGCTTTTAATTGCATGAAGATTACATGTTTTGGCTGAAAGTATAGTGAGATGACAAAGTGAAGTTCTGGCCCTTTTCTGATTTTCACATGATTGTAAGAATGAAGAAGTAGAACTTTATTTATTGCCAATTTTATTTTACACCTTTATTGCATTTTAAATAAACAAAACCACAGCTGTTCCCATGGGAAACAGTCAGTTCTATGGAAGAAAGGAAAATGCAATATATTAAGGCGTACTTGGCAGTACAAAGCATAAAGGATTTAATCCTATTAGCTCAAAATAAGGTTCACTGAAATTTTCATTTAATTATTTATATCTTTAACATTTCTATGAAAACTCTAAGTGATGAACATACCCAGTATTCCTTCCTCTTCCTATTTTCCTCACAACAAAAGCCCTGTGAGGTGTCTTGGGCCAAAATTACGCAGCTGGTTTTCATGCCCAAGGCAGAATTAGAACTCACAGTTTCCTGGTTTCTAACCAGAAGTTTTAGCCACTAGACCATACTGGCTTATTCCTAGAATTATCTAGAAACTTCTTGTGGGATTATAAAATAGTGGAAGACAAATCATTCTTTTAGTGTCACATGGAATCTGACCAGGTTTCTGGGTCGATGTTATTATGTGTCTTATGACACAAAATGCACAGGACTTAGGTTGCAACTTCACATAGGTAACACTAGTCTTGTCTTCATCCCATGCCTTTACTCTATTTTCCAAGATGCCCAGAGTTCTCATTTCATAGAGTTTGGAAGGACTTTCCAGTCCAACTCACAGTCCAGTGCAGAAATCCACCGATGATTCTGGACAAAAGGTGATCTATTTTTTTTCTTGAAAACTTCCAGTAATTGCGCACCCACATCTTCATGCGGCAGGCTGTTCCACTTCCTAACAGCTTCAGAACATTCAACACTTAAAATGTTTTAGTTACCTTCCCTTCTAAATATTTCCTAATATTCTATAATGTTTTTTTGCAGTTGTATCTTTAATAACCATAGAGGTGGAACTAAGCAGGAAGAATATTGTATTTTAAAAACTGCAATAAATTTTCCACTCATAGTCCTCATTATTAAATTGAGAATTGAATGCTTTTGATAATATAATAATACACATTAAAAATACTGCAGATATTTATGGCCATGACATTGTTTCAAATACCTACTTATGCAGCATGACTGACTAACACTAAGCACAACAATTCATAAATTTCCTTGGAACTTAAGCCTCCTTCATATTAAGATAAGTAAGGACTTGTATAAACATAGTAAGAATTTAAACCAGTAAGTTGAAAGTGTGAAGGTGAAGTGGACTTGACTTGGCTTCAATGACAGTATGCCTCTATGGACCAAGAAGCATAGATTATTACAGAGTTGGAAGGGAACTTTGGGATCTTCTGGTCCAACCCCTTCTCCAGTATAGGAAGCCTCACACCATTCAGGACAAATAGCACTTTAGTCTTTTCTTGCAGACTTTCAGTGACAGACTCACAACTTCAGGAGACAGGCTGTTCCTTTGCTTAATTGCTCTGAAATTCCTCTTGAGATCAAGTCTGGATCTCTCACGGTAAAGCTTCCACCCAGTGGTCCTTGTCGTGTCATCCCCTCAAGTACTCAGGAGAATAGATCTACTCTCTCTTCATATTTCTCTAGGCTGCTATCATATCTCCTTTCTTTAAGCTGTTTCACTTTATGAATAAACAAAACAAACTAAGCCAAACTGCTTCTTGGCCTTGGCTAAGAACAAGTGTAAAGTGTGTTATGAATAATGTATTAGGATTTTCATTAATTTCATGGGATTTAATAAATGCACAAATTGCAGTTCTGAGTTCCTTCTTTAATTCTGGGATAATCCAGCCAGTAAGTGATTGAAGTTGGAAACCCCCCACATTCCCAACTTTCCTGCTCGTCAAGTGCTTCATGTTCCAGCATGCAACTATTGAATATCTTAATACGAAGCTGCATCTAATTAATAGAAACAATGCCCATATCCAATGTCAAGCATATGGTATGATAGAATAAAAGGCAGCTGCCTGGGCAAAACCAGGACACAAAATACTGACTTCCAGACATTTACAGAAAGAGCCTGGAACCAAACATTTTAAAGTCTCAGTTCTTAAGGGTCCACTAAACCTCAACCACTCAAGATCATTTTGAAGCGTTCCTTCTTCTGAGAAGAAATGGTCCATTTCTCCCAAAGAATTCTATTTTTCAGGATGCCTGAGTATGAATTTTTTATACTGCCTATGGAATCTGAAGTTGGACAATGGCCTAACTAGTAGTTCAGTATTAGAAGAAACTTTCTGCAACTTTTTAACTTCTAACTGTTTCACCTCAAGCAGCTGTCTATCTTATTCCAAAGAGAAATAATCTGAATTAAGGGTATCACCCGCCCCAATAAATTTTCTGTTCCACACTTTCTTTTTGCATTCCCCCCCCCTTCACTCTGTCTGGTCAGATGCTCCCCATCTATGCTGTCATGGGGAGTTTTGAGTACCTCAATGTTTCTGATATTCTGATTAATTACAGTTGCAACTCATATCCAGGAGAAGGCAAGTTAATAAATAGTTCTCACATTTGCTATGTCATCATTGTGCCAACTCATGAATAATTTATTTTGTAGCAAGATCCACAACTCTGAAAGTAGATGTGCCCACCTTGTATTAATTTAATGAAAATGATGAGGCCATCTTGAATCTGAAAAAGTGTTTCTCACCCATGTACATATTTCAAGGGAATGCTGGGAACTGAATCTGCTTATCTGTTGCCATGTTGAGAAACACTGCTCTAGAACTGGAAAAATGGAGCCATGGCTTCTGATGACCAAGAATGGGGAAATATTAACTCTTAAAGATATATTTAACATTGTTTAATTAGAACAAGCAGGAATTTTCATGAAAATTAGTTTTGAAATAAATTTACAACTCATCCTTGCTTAAGGCATATTTTCCCCTAAATCTTTGCAGATCCCTATTTAATATTTTCCCAAAGCAGAATGAATAAACATTTATTTTTTATTCTATAATTTATCATAAGGACAGAGAGTTGATAGCTTTTGTACATTCTACTATACCTAAGATTTGTACTAGAACAAATAGCACCATAACTAGGGACGATAAGGAAGTGACTATCCTTCCATTACTTCTCCTTTTGAGAATAGGCTATATTTTATTTCATGACTTTGTTAAACAATCTACCTGTTTAATTTACTGCTGTTGTAAAGGAAAACAAAATTACAGGCCTTAGTCTGACTGCAATCAGTCACATCACATCACAGTAGGGTTACTAATGTTGTGATTTTACCCACACATAATAGCACTTTAACAATGCTTTTGTGATTTTGTGTTTATGTTCAAGTCCTGATGACTTCCTGGACTAATCCCTGTATTTTCCTTGGCAAGATATTTGGAAGTAGTTTGCCATTGTCTTCTGCTTAAAGCTGAGAGAAAGTGACTGTCCCAAGATCACCCAGTTGGCTTTGATAGAAAAACTAGAACTCATGATCTTCTGGTTCCTAATTCAGCACCTTAACCTCTACACCAAGGTGACTCTTTTGGATGTTAAGAGAACTTGAGAGAAATGTATCAATGAGACATGATCCTAAAAACAAGAAGACCCCTATGTACTTTAGACTGTTTTCCATTGTACCCAATGGTTCTGTTAAGTGGAATTGATGAACCTTATAACCTAATATATTAGAAGCAGAGGTGGTATTCAGCAGGTTCTGACCAGTTCTGGATAACCGGTAGTTCGGAGAACCGGTGGTAACTTTCCCCCAGGAGTGGGGAGGAAATGGAGATTTTACAGTATCCTTCCCCTGCCATGCCCACCAAGCCACGCCACACCCACCAAGCCATGCGCACAGAACCGGCAGTAAAATTTTTTGAATCCCACCACTGATTAGAAGGTATCATTCTGGACAAGTCTACTTTATAACAATCTTGTAAAGAAAATTCATTTTTATTAATCCTCACAAACCAAGAGAAATGAGTAATGCTGATAGGCAAGAGTTGACTTAAAGCCACGTGTGTTACAAAAGGAAGATCAAAAATAGCTTATTTCCTGATTCCTCGTGTAGTCTCATTCTCACTGTTCTTCCTGCCATCTCTTTCAATAAATTTCAACTATGCAATCCTGGGAGGGAGTCTGTATTCATTCCTGAATAGAGAGGTCTGTCCCCCTTTTTTGTATCAGCTGTTAAGTGAATAGTTGAAGATGCAGTGTAGGAGTAGCAGGTTGATGCCTTCCTCATAGTTACTCCTTTTATAATCCCCTAACACTTGAGGCTTATTGGAGCCCTTGAGATATCTTCTCACAAACATCCCTGGAATCTAGTATTTCCCTAGGCTTACATTAATTTCAGATACTTATCTGTCCTTAAATCCATGGTTTGGATTAGTTCTGGAGGCTCTTCGCTTCCATTTCTTCGCAAAGATTTGGTACTTTGTGTGTTCAGCACATGGGACTAAACATAAGAATAATCCTGCTGGGTTACACTAATCAACCAATACTTTCTTACAGTGGCCAACCAGATGGTCTGAGTTGTTCACAAGTAAGGGATAGATTGTTCTCCTTGAAACTGCTTTTTGGCATGGTGCCACGAACCTGAAGATTGCATCAAGTCTTCAAGACTGATGAAAATGCATGAATGTTGGTCCTGCATGCAGTCCCTTCATGTGTTAATGTTTTATCCTCGATACTCCTCTTGACTGTAATTTAAACCTCAATTGTCTTACTCCCTGTCATCCGAGACCAAAGTTTTAATAAGTTTTAATAAAACACCAGTTCCTATTCCAGAAATTGAGGAACAGCATCCTCAATCTTCTTTTGTCACCTGAAATAGATAACTTCCCTTAGCACGTGGGTGTCAAACTCGCGACGTCACGTTGTCATCGTGTGGAATATCGCTACATTCCCCCCCTTTGCTAAACCAGGGGTGGGCGTCGCCAGTGTGTGATGTATCCAGCACACAGGCCATGAGTTTGACATCCCTGTCTTAGCAAGACCAGCCTAGGTAAAAAGCCCAAGTAGCTGCTGCTACACATTTGCCTTTAATCAATCTCTCTCCTTTTCTATGGAACAGTTTTCCAAGCCTCAGCTTCCCTCTCCTTGGGTCATTTTTGGATTTGCCAATGCAGACAAAATCACCCCTGTTGAATTCCTCAAGAGCAGGCAGATCAGACAAGAGGGGAAGAGCATCCTGCAAAAAGTATTCACAGATAAGAACTGGCGTTATTCCTCCAGCAAAGAAGAGAAACTACCTATAGTATTCAGGCTACTCTAGTACTACAGGGATGGACTCTCCTCATGCTTTTACTACAAAGAAATAGCTCCTTGCCTGTTTGGGTCTCTGTTTTGGCAAGGAATTATCTCTTTTTTCTTTACAGGTGTCATCTGTAGGCCTCTGCTGCTTGCATATGGAATTTAAGAAGAGAGACACATGCTTACTCACCCACTCCACCCAAACCTGCTTAGCAGGAAAGGCAATCTCTTTTTCCCTTTCCTTCTGGGCGTAATTTGTCTTCCTGCCTTTAGGCTTCAGGGCGAGGTGGGGCAAACGGAGATTGACTATGCACATAGGCTGCTGACAGTAATGAGGCAATGAGGAGAGATGTGTGGAATTGGCTTGCTGATGGGTGGTGATAGATCTGGTTTCAGGTGAGTGGAGAGAAGGGGAGACAGTGGATTTCCAAATGGGACCCAACGTCTGATCAAACAGAGAGGCAAAACTCTGGGAGAGAAACAAAGCTGTCTTTCTCAGGGGTTGTGGCCATGTTTCTCAGGCATAGAAATGCTTTTTTTTTCTGGCATGGCTGGGCTTTCTAAGATTGGCTGTTTTTTTTAATTCCACGCATCTTTAGAAGAGCTTTGGCTGGGCCAGTGAGCTTCTTTCTCATCCAGATTTTTTGTTGTTGTCATTGCTCTTATAACATTCCAGTGTGGAAGGTTAAGCTAAAAAGGGCTTAGCGTAAGATAACCTGTTCTGCTTTATGGCCAAATACAGATCAGAAGAGGTGCTTTAGTTGACCCTTGTGGTATAATTGCTTTCTTTGTTCTCCTTTTTAAATAGGTCTGAAGTACATGTGGAACATTTTGACCAGCTTTTCTAAACAACCAGCTCTCTTGCTGTAGTCATAGCAGGTGGAAGCAGTTAAGAAATCTTGGCTGGTCTCAAAAAAGTCAAGTAGTTTTCGTTCTGGATAATACCAGAGGGAAGACTAGGGCTGTGAGCTAGACATTTGAAAATGTGGAGGAAAAAGAAAAAAACATTCTGAGAAAAAGCAATGGTAAACTACCATTATAATGAAGCCAGGCAAATTGCATGGGTCCCTGTATTCATCCAGAGTAGAATTCCAGCTGAAGGAGTACTGTGTCTATATTCAAAATTGACATTGTTCCACAAGTGGAACTACAAGTGACTTTTAAACACAACATTCACAACTTACAGTAGAGCAAATATGTAGCCCAGGCAGGGTGTGCTTGGATGCTTGGTGTTTTCTGAATGTGGTTGTTTTCCTACAGATGTTTCATTACCAGGTTACCTAATTTGGTAATGAATCCAAGAAACCAACAATTCAGATCTTTTCAGCTCTTTCCCTAGAGGTTGGAAAGGCTGAGAATGCATAGCCAAAGGTTTAAAATTCCAGAACTTATAGTCCCTCACAAATGAAAACACAAATGAAAAAGATGGGAGTTATTGTCTTAATTATTGCTCCCAAATATGCAAAGTATGAATGTAAGTTCTGTAGGAAGAAACATGGTTTTTTGACCAACTCCCTTTATCAATCAATCCTAAATTAAATCAGCCCTGATTGTCCTTTGGAAGGACAGATACTGAAGCTGAAACTCAAATACTTTGGTCACCAGATAAGAAGAGAGGACTTATTGGAAAAGATCCGGATGTTGGGAAAGACTGAAGGTAAAAGGAGAAGGGGATGGCAGAGGATAAGATGGTGAGATGGTTCATCAATTCTGTGGGCATGAGTTTGGACAGATTAATGAAGATAGTGGAGAATAGGGGGGGGGGGCTGGCCTAATGTAGTCCATGGGGTCACAAAGAGTCAGACATGACTTAGTGACTGAACAACAACATTATGCTCTGCCTTAGGATTGCTCCCATGACTTCCCAATATGCTATTATTGGTATAGGACATTCTCTTGTCTCATTATCACATGCTGATACCTGTGGTGCACCATGTTTAAACTCTGCTACATTGCCATACCTAAAATACATCTTAGGATGGCTGTATCTGGATTTCAAAAATATAGATGGTCACCAAATCTGCCATGCAGTGATCATCTGGAACATGGAACATAGCACTGGAGATGAAATCAGGTTTGATAGAAGAAGGAACATTTTATATTACAGGTTAAGGAATAGCAATAGCTCTTCATTGTCATCTTTACATGGTCATGACTTCTAGGAGAGTGGTGGGAAAATGCTGAGTTTAGCTAACAGGCGAGGGCAGTGCGACAGCTGCCAGAAAGGGGCTGTGGCCACAGCAAATTACTTAATCAATCTTTCTTAGCCAATGGACCACTTCTTCCATGTTAATAGACAAAAATAGAGCCAGGAAGTGAGGGATTCTGTCCACATTTTAAAACACTGAGGAATTGTATCCTTATGATAGTTAAATTAAAAACAATGCATATTTATACAAACCGTTTGTGAGCACTTCCTATTTTTTCTTTCACTATTTACCAAATTACTAAGTTGGGTAGACTTGATTATATGCCATAAAATCATTTTCAGTCCCTAACAAACACATAGATTGATTTTCTTCACATTGATCTAAGTTCTTTAAGGTCTGAGGGGTCCATGGTGCTCTCTGAGCTTGGTTGTTTTCTTGCAGAAAGTAGGTAACATTATCAGTGTAGCACTGATGATGTTTCCTAGTTTGGGTAATAAAACATCTGCAAGAAAACAACCAAGTTCAGAGACCAAGGACCCGCTCATTTCAACTCTCACCTATAAATATTCTCTTTTCTTTAATTTTCCCAATGGACATACATCATCAGTATAACTGAGCTCATCCACCTTGCTGCCCATCTTCAAAAACCTGTAAATCATTTTCAACATCAATGTTTGGAGATCATTCTCATCTAAACCCAGAGAGATATTGGTATGTATTTGTGTGCACCAATAAATTAAGGTGTTGGGGTAGTAGACAAAAGAAGAGAGGGCAGTTAAAGTACTCCTGAGGTTTCTACATGCAGATTAATATGAGCGAATGCATCAGATCTATTAGAGAAGTGGCACATATGCTGTTTACCTAAACATTTTATTTGCACATAAAGGAAACCATTTTCCCATAAATATCCAGTGTTCTGTCTGTCTGGAAGCTAAACGAAACTGAAGTTTAGAGCTTCTCACAATCTCATCTTTCATCCTTCTTATTAAAACAGAATCCTATAGATCAGTGGTGAAATTCAGCCGGTTCGCACCGGCTCTCAAGAACCGTTAGCAGCAATTAGGCCTGGGTCGCAGAACCAGT
>JAOYMU010000098.1:52249579-52259967 GCA_025802295.1 Psammodynastes pulverulentus
ATAGAATAGAATAGAATAGAATAGAATAGAATAGAATAGAATAGAATAGAATAGAATAGAATAGAATAAGTGTGATTGAACATGCAAGGTATTTGTCTCTGGTGCATAAGTTCTTAGTGTACTTAACAATCAAGGCAGACTCCCAAATACATGCATTACAAACATATAACACATCTAAAAGTATATATGATCAGCAAGACCTGCCCATAGGAAAGAGTGATGGACAGTTTCTTTCCTAGAACAGAAAGGTGGGACATCATAGCACCAGAAGATTGTCCAGTAGGAGGACATGGCTATCTGTAATTTGGACTAAATACCTTGCAAGTTGTTATAAATGTTCTCAGCCTGGACAGGATTTTCTTAAGATGGTTTAGAATTAAGCTTCCATGAACATAGGACATAAATAGCCTAAATAGAAGCAGAAGATATACTCTCAGTTTGAAATGTAGAAATAGACATGGTATTTGAAATCACCACATCCATGTGTCCACACATATGTAAGCACATGTCTCATTTCATTTGGAAGACCTATTAATTCAGGTGTAGTAGAAAAAGATGAAATATGGTCAGTCATCATGGGCCATAACACCACCTTGCTAAATAGGAATAGAAGTACAAGTTCAAGCTCAAGGCATAAAAGAAATAGAATTGGATCATATGGAGGTTCAACTTTGATGTAAAGACAGTTTGGCCTCAACTCTGGTTGCCTTCCAGAAGCCTCTTGAAATCAAGCTGTTCTGGGAAGGATCTCTGGGTTGACACCAGACACCTTTTGGAGTTTAGGTATGTTGATTTTATAACATTTTTATTCTTAACTGTAATTTTTACTTATGTTCCTAGCTGCAGATCATATACCCACAAGACAGCATTCAGGATTTCCATAAAAAGCATGTTCTAATTATGCATTTCTGCTTTCATTCCTAAATGGAATGTTGGTGCCTCTCAGCTATTCCAAAGGTATAACCATATGACAAAATAAATAACTGTTGAAATCAGCACTTTTTAAAATGTAAATAAAAGTAAATGCTGCACCAAAAGATATCTTGCATTTAGCTGTAAGGCAGAAGCTTACCCTAGATACAGACACCCTTATTTTTACCTGTACTGAGTTACTAGCATTAAAACAGCTTTCTCTCCCCCATTTGCTCATCAAATTTCTACTAATGTAGTTACTTGGGAAGATTAAGTAGTGATTTTGGGGGAGGTGGGACAATCAAACCTGCCTTGACAGAATCTATAAACAGTTGATGAAAAATCCTGTTATTTAATGCATTCAGTAACTCTAATTGGTTCATTAGAAATGTAATCACTTTCATGTCACCAGCTGTTGAGACAGAGAAAAGAGCAGTGGCTAATGATTGGCTATTTTGGAAAGCTAATATTGAATTCTTAATACACCCCTAGTGGACTTGACTTTGAGATTCAGCCCATAAGCATATGTTCTGGTCCTATGATCTGCAAAGGCTTTGAGATAAAGTTGGGACACCACAGCCAAAATTGTACCTGCACTTTGGAAATGATACTTCTGTACACTTTGTGGGAGTCTGCCTGCTGCTTCATCTGATTATTCAATTAATCACTTGCAACTAGAGAGAAATTCTCACTGCATCTGATGAACCTCTGTCCCAGTTTATGACTGACAAGAGACAATTGGTGTCTTTGCTCAGAAGGAACAAAAGAAAAGTACATAATATTAGAAAAGTACATTGCTATCTCAGTTTTATTTTTGGCAACTGTCAAAACTCCATCAAACTCCATGTCACAAGAGTTTTCATTTTCTGTTTATAGTGAAGCTGCGTTCTCTTATTTGTGATGGATAGGGAGCAGAACTAGTCCATTTATCTTCCAGCCTTTGCTTCTTGACTAGAGATGTCACATGCAAGGGCTGTAGTTTCTACGGGACCTGGTCAACTTCAGTGATGACTCAAGACATTTCTGGTCCAAAGCAAAGTCCCAGAACTAGTTCATTTATAAGGGAGAATGAAGCAACCGTCTCATTCTGGGGGACTAAACGCGATCCAGTGGTATCAGGAGATCACATCTGAATGAATCTTCTGTCTTCTGAGACCTTGGAAGATGCTGTCCTATCCCCATGGATGAAGTAAGATTCAGTTACCCATCCAGTCAGCTTCTATAGTGTGTGTGGAGCAGCTTCTTTGGTATAATAAGAGAGGACCTATTTTTGCCCTTTGCACAAGCAGAAAAATACCTGAGTCCTGGTTGCATTTACTGCTCAAATCATTTTAGAAAGCATCATTTGGTCATAAGAACGCCAATCACTGCAGACATTTATTTTTCCTCATTCAGGCATTGAACTGACACAGGCATTCAGCTGGCACAGTTCACTTCATCCTCTTGCATAGTTAGGGCTGACCTTGAGTCAGGGAGATATAGTTCAAGGGTTTTAGAACAAGATTTAGGAAAAAAATCCACAGCAAATGGATTGATTGTACTGTGCTCTGCCCTTTCTATAAGTGTTTTAGGAATTGTTGATGATAAACACAGTGCTGCAAAAGCTGGCTTGTCCAATGAAAATGTACAAACCACCCAAGCTCAAGGCAGTGTACAGATCATTCCCTCTTCTATTGTTTTCTGCTGTGAAGTAATTGGGCTAAAATCTCAAATTCAAAGTTCAAAATTATCCAAGAACCTTCTAAGTCTGTTATGATAGAATAACAGAGTGGGTAGGGACCTTGGAAGTCTTCTAGTCCAACTTCCCACTCAAACAAGAAACCCTATATCATTTCAGATAAATGGTTGTCCAATCTCTTCTTTAAAATCTCCAGTGTTGGAATACCCACAACTTGTGGAGTGTCCTGAACCAACTGATAGTGCCAGAGCCAACTATCAAACAAAGAAATACAAGTCATGATGGATATATTTGGTTTTGTATTTAAAGGAACTTACAAATGTTTTTGACATCCTACTGGTCTAGAACCAAGATGCCTCAACCATTTGGAAAAGGCTTCTCAACCTGATTGAAAGGAGAAAATGATGGAAGGGCAAAAATGCTTCTTTACTTTCATTGCTATTACTCAGGAGATTCAATAATGGTTGGAGAAGCAGAGGCTAACCTCTGTGCTACCACAGTGAAGAAACATGACACTCGCTCTGTTCTTTTAACTTTGTTTTGAACACTGCACACAAGTATTATCTGTGACATGGCATTGGTAATGCACATTTTATGACTGGTACCCTTTTGCCTCTGCTCTCCTATGGATGCCTGTCTGGAGTACAATGTCCTTACCTGGATTTTTTTTGCATGTAATACATTATAAGTAACATATTTGGGAGATCTCTGCTGCTCCTGACCAGTCATGAGCTGTTACTAGAGTCCTTGTATTGTGTAAAGCTAAAAGGATGTTAATAATGCAAAGTAGTGAAGTACCCCACTGGGGAAATGATGCATAAAAATATTGGAGTTGATGAACCTTCAGCATCAAACTATCAGCTGCAGGGAGAGATTTCAACATGTAACTTATCAGCTTGAGGTGTGGAAACTACTCAAGGGAGCAAGATTACCTGTGAAATATGTTAGTGCATCACACCAGTATATTACTTACATGCCTTCAAGCATCAAGGTAAGAATTTAAAATGACATTGCAAAAGAAGAGAAAAGAAGGAGCTGCTAAATGTGATACAGTTATTATCCTACCACAACATTATAAAAACTGGGGATGCTTTATCAATATATTTCCCAGGCGTGATGTTATGGTTACATTCTTTGCCTTACAATGCAAGTCAGCAAGGTTGTTCACTTCCCCAAAGTGGCATTGAGGGGGATCATCATCTGCACGGTGTCAGAAGGGTGCCAGTGTTATTATTGATGTTTCTACCTTTTCTTAAAACCTCTTTGAATGAAAACGGCAGAAGTGATGAGAAGCAAAGCCCCAAGGTCATCACTTTGGCTGGAGGTTTATTAATTTTATAAGCATAGATGGGATGAGGTTGGCCTATTAATCCAAGCAAATTAAACATCGATAGTTACATTCTAATGGGAACATTTTGCTGCAGCTGTGTATGATAATGTCGATGGCAGTCTTGATAGTGTATCTTCTCAAATTGTCCGTTGTATTCCTGGAGCAGTGCAGACACTCAGATTGCAGGCTTTCTGGAAAAGGACAGCCATGTATTCACGGTGCACTTAGCAGCACGGAGTGTGGCAAGATGAGCTATTTTCTCTCCGCGACCCACAATTAACATGACAGTCCCCAGCAGACCTGTTTGGAAGCAAATCAATAGGCCCTGGCTCTCAGAAAACAATTTTGTTTGGCCACACAAGGACACCAGCAGGAAGGTCAGGTAGCAAAGATTAAAGGCTCCATTGAATGTAGTTCCAGCCCTTTGCCTTGTTCTCCTGACTGACAGACCTTTCTTATCTTGAGAGTTTTTTAAATTTTATTTTTTTTAATGTGATTTTTAAGTACTTTAGATAACATTAAATCTGGGTCAAGCTAAGCTGAGGATCAATTGTCATACATCGTTGCAAGCCATATAACATTTCTAGAGAAGAACTCTAAAGACTATAGTGGTCTCCCTCAGGCTTGGGCTTCATCTCCCCAAAATGCCAAAGTTTTAGGAATCGGAGTTTAACTAATTTAAAGAGTACCAAGTTAGAGAAATCTGGACTAGAGCAAAAGGACCAGGGCAGAGCTTTTATGGCTTGTAGAAAATACAGTCACTTAGAACCTCGTTGATTTCTAAGACTAGTGAATGCTTATTAGCCGGGATCCAAGAAAGAACCACAATTCCAAGGGAGAGTTAACATACAAGCAGCATATTGATTTTAATTGTCTTAAAAGCATTTGAATGGATAATTGTGCTTTTCTTTCCCCCTGTATAGAAGTAATTCATTTAGTCCTCCATACCCTCTGATTCCTGTATGAAAGCACTAAGTGTATGCTTTAAATTTGACTCCTATATTAATTGGGGATTAGATTCAGTGCCCTCAATGCCCCCTTCTAATTCTATGGAGAACAAAGGCCCTGATCAAGCACGATCTTATTGGGTTCAACTCACCCAGTGAAGAATGAGGTGCCTTGGTGACCTCTAGGAAGAGCTGGCTTCTAGGGAAACCATGGCATGTTATTTGCATAAGGGATCACTTCACATGAACCGAGGTCTTCATAATTGGACTGAACGTGCAAAAGCATCACCTGAACTAGGAATTGGTTCACCACCTTGAGGACAAGTACTAGGGTTTAATGTAGTTTGGATGCCCAGGAGGGAGGGAGGGCATTCCAAAGGAGCAAGAAATAGCAAAGTTTAGGCATCTTTGTTGGAAGGAAAAGACTTGAGGCAGATCCTGCCTAAGAGTTCTCAAAGTATGTGTTTAATATTGTAGGTAGCTTGCTCTAGTTTGGCAAAATTTCTGTCTATGTGAAGAATAATAAAGGAAACTGCTTAGAAGACCTTCAGACTCAAAACTTGTAGAGAGGAGCTGCCCTACCTCCATACTTCCCAACCAAATCATCTAAAGCTTACTGTCTCTTCCTCCTCTGGAATGCATTTTCTCCCTCTTGGCAATCCAGAATAATTTCATCAAAGGTACTACTTCTTGGCAACCATATAGGTTTAAAATAGGAAAGGAAACATAATATTAGGAAAAACCCATCAGTTGCAATAATTATCCATTTACATCCTTGCTATCATGTGACCATCTTTAAGGCAAAGTTCTAGGGTAGGGATATCAAACTCATGTCATCACAGTGGCATCACATGGCATATTGGGATCCCCCCCCCCGCTTTGATAAACCAGGCATGGGCGTGGCCAGCACGTGACACATCAGACCTGTAGGCTGGGAGTTTGATAGTCCTGTTGTAGAGGATTAATATTTATGCTCATTTTTCACAAAAATATGAAGATGAAATAACTTGTCTGCCAATGGAAAGGGAAGCAGAGTGTTAAACTTGCTCAGAATAAGAATCAGTAAAACTGCAATATTAAAACATGGATCCAAATCAATAAATTGTTAAAAGTCCCATTAGCAGGCTTGATGTTATGATCACTCTGGTTAGGAGAATGCAGCAAAAGGAAATGATGCCACATGCTAGTCTACAAATGGCTGAATGCAGCTGAATAGAATGCAAACAATTATTAGGTTGGACATATTTTTGGCCCTTAAACAGATTTAGGAAGGGTTTGGTCCACTTTTTAGATCAGTGAGGAGTTGTGTTTCATTTGGATTCATTCCCCAAACTGTCAGAATCCCTCTATCTACTTATGTGACACCTTCCATTTTTCAATATTAATTTTGCTTGGTTTTATTTTATCTAACTTTTCATTACCCTCATAGTAAGTGCCACATACCAACCTACTACATCTAATGTCAATGCACATTTTATAACTGCTTACACCTTATTGCTGCATGTGAAAATAATGATGAGCAAAATGATAAACAAAACAAAACAAGCAAAATGATAGGCAGAAACAAAAAGATATCAGTTTGATGGCTCTAATTTAAGAAAAAAAATGATTCTATGCATATGAAATTATATAAGCTAAACTCATACTATGTTTTATATACTTATCACTATTCTTTTGTGGGGTAATCAACATTATGCTTTGGTTATAGTGACAATTAAAGCTGCTAGGCCATCTCTCATCCCATTCACTCTTCCTTTGTGTAATTGATGTGCAATTCAGTCTTCATTCTCTCTTTATGATGAAGCAACCTCAGCCTTTTTCTTTTAAGCTCACTTTTATAGCCAATCCACATTCATTCTACTTGTTATTGTTCTATTAGTCGCTTCTTAACTACGTACTTTCCACTGAATTCAACTTACTGTCGGTTCTTCAACTCCTACTTCCAGAAAATAAAGCACACTCTCCCTCTCATGTAAAAGCATTTTTGATTCTTTCAGTAAAGATTCATTCCTTACTACAGCCTTATTATGCACCTACCTTTCTACCAGTATTTGCACATATTAAGATATATCTACTCATTTCCCCAAGGTTAGGAAGTATTCTTTACCAAGCTATAAAAATTCAACAATCAACAAGCTATAAAAATTCAACAATTTGCTATTGAGTATTTTTGCCTTTTATGTAGGACATTACTTATATATTTGATACATTAATTTTAGATCCAAATACCACACAGCCTCATTTTTTTCTAATACACACTGAAAATTATTCATGTTCTAAGCCAAGAAGAGATCAAGCTTCATAATCTGTTCCAAGTAGCTTTTACGTTCTCTTTCCTTGTCCTCTTTCCACTGATTGTACATATTGTGAGAGTGATCTGTCTTCTAACACATTGTACGGGATGTATCCTTCCTGTAATCATTCTCTCATTTTCTTCACTTCTTCCCTTTTTCTACTTTTATCCCAATGTCCAGGCTTAACACTGTCAAAAAATGTCATCTTCCATAACCAGAACCTCTCATCAACCTTGTATGCTTCACTAATTTTCTCAGTCTTCCTCAATCATATAGAATAAAATTAACCATGCTTTTAAATTCACACACATCTTTTTGCATGTACATGTATTAATGGATATATATGATTAACTATATATTTCTAACAAAGCAGATATTTATACCAATCAGTACTGTATTTCAATCGGGCAAAATAGTAAATCTAGACTCAACAAATTCTCAGTCCTTTATTTTGGAATTAGCTTATTTGTCCATAGACTCTTGGATATGACTTGGCTAGCATATATATTATTGACATATAAGTCAATATTTGCCTAGTCACGCATTATTCAACCTCATGCATTTAGGACCTCTCATCACTTAACCTAAAACCTCCCCCCCCACTTCACAAGTAGCAATGACTGAGTGAGATAGCCAGCATTTGAATTGTATCTAGAAGTGAACTACAGAAGCTAATACTACCACAGCTCATAAAATAAAAGTATCAAATGGGTAAGTGGAGATATTCCCACAAGTACACATTGTTGCATTCTGTAGCTCTTGACTGACCTTCAAGGGTTGTCCCAAGTCAAGCATTTTACAGTAATCCAAATAAAAAGATGACTAAGGCAATCACTGAGGCATGACTATGAGAAGGACCTTCTAATCCAGAAAAGGTCATAGTTGACACCCCAGAAGTATCTGTGGAATTACATTCTGGCCATAGCTGCACCTTGCTCTTTGAGCAACAGCTGAGCATCCAAGAGGACTTTCAGGATATGCATCAGTTCTGTCTAATCTGATATAATACCATCATGAACTAATGTTGGAAAAAATACTGTCTATGGGAGGTCCTTATATCCAACTCATTCAGCCTTAGTAAGGTTGAGCCTAAGTCTGCTCTTCTCCATCAGATGCCATCAGCCATTGGAAGCATTGACAGCATCTCAGCTTGGGCTTGAGATAGTGGTAGTGATTGTTGCTCTTGTTAAATGTAAGTATTAGCAATCTTTGAGGTTCACAGCTGCTTTCAACATCTAGAACACAATAAAACATCAACAGTTAATAGCACTGTATGTAATAGCACAATGCAATTTCATAAAGCAACTCCCCCCAAAAGTACCAGACACTACAGACTGTAAAAACAAGATCCAGATAATACATAACAATTTCTCCAAGCCCCTCCATTTACATTGTAATGGACAAATACCATCCTTCGTTTTGTTTTAATTTGCAAGGAATACCCAATGCACAAAAATAACCCAATGCACTTTCCTTTACACGTATAAACACTGTGTGCTTGGCCATGTGCCCAGCCAGAATACTTCCTTTTTCCTGTGGTTTTGGTCATCTTGGCTGCTCTTCAGCCTTTGCTTCAGCCCCTTCCTGCTTCCTCCCATGCCTCTCCACCGTATCTGAAACATTGTTTGGACACTAATTTAGGACTCTTTTAAGAGACAGCTACCATTGCTTTTGGAAACAGCCTGATTGACAGTTTAGGGGCCCACAATGTCTCTTTGCTTCTGACCTATGAACTGAGCATCCTGAGGAGTGTCTAAACTTGCTGTTCAATGCAACCATTTATACTTGTCCAGACTACTTCACCGCCTTCTGACACATATTAAAGAATGCAGTTGATGGTTTGCTTTCCTTGCTGGGAGATGACAATTGTTGGGAGGAAAAATGAGGCCAAGGGAATCCATCTGTCACTTGTCCCAGACTTATATGACTATAAGTCTGGTACTTTCCCAAGGTTTGATGGCCTGGTGGCAAAATGTTCAAGGCAGCACATTTTATTCTAGTTTACTTTTTGTTGTCTCAAGGATTTGTGGATTGCATTTTAATGCAGATAATTGGCTGTGGCCTTTATCGGGAAATTGCATTCCAATCATGCTATTTGTTACCTTTGTATTTTTAATTAATTCTACACACTTTTTAGATGAAATTGTTTTATATATAAACGCACACAAATACATGGATTTATTTTATTCAAAGCACACATTTTTTTGCCTTGTACCCCTGAAGATCAAGACAATCATTTACACCACCATACAAGAGGGGATTTTAAAAACAAAACACTAAGAAAATGATAACTACCCAGCAGCAAAGCCTAACATAGAAGAAAATAATCAAAAGTAAAGAAAACAACAACAACAAAAAAAAAAAACAGAGGCATCATACAATGCATTAGTTTTATAGCTTGCAAGGTGTTGCTATTTTCTTGATGCCTGAAATTTTATAAAGAAGAAATCAAATGGAACTAGCTCAGTTTTAAATGACTATAAAGTGTGCTGACCAAGGCCAAACTGACATTTAGAGGTGAGTTCCAAGTAATTTACTTTGGTTTGCAAACAATTACATGCAATGGCAAGTTCATTATGGGGGTGTGCATGCTATGTGCATGCAAAGGAGCAAGAAGTAGCTTGAAAAAGCCAGCATATGGGAGTGTATAGGTAATGCTTAACTTACAGTCATAATTCAGTTCTGAATTACAGTCATAAGTCATAGAATTGTAGGTTGAAGCATCACGTGATCCGATTTGATTTTTCGACATTTGTTGCAGTGCTCGTTAGTTGAATTCCATGTTCATTAAGCAAATCAATTTTCTCTAATGGATTTTTTTGGGGGGCTGAAAACTGGAAGTAAATGCAAGAGACCAGCAAAACATGTCAGATCTTGTGATCGCATGGCTCCAAGATGCTGCAGATGGCAAGCAGGTTAGTAAGTGCCCAAAATTCAATCATGTGACTGCAGGATCTCTCTCTGTGTGTGCAGCCACTTGTACTTTTGTAAATGTGTCACAGACAGCTTGGGAGGGGGTGTCTGTTGTAACTTCAAACGGTCATTAAATGACCAGTCATAAGTTGAAGACTACCAGTAATTCAGAAACAGTCCAGAGTTTTGGATGCCATGAAAAAGGTTTCAAACAGTCTATGGTCAGAGAGCCAAGATTGTCGTGTCCTGCTCTCCCCCTGAACTCCAACTGCAGCCCCGACCGTGCGAAGATTCACTCCGACACTGAAATTTCA
>JAOYMU010000098.1:52268094-52278842 GCA_025802295.1 Psammodynastes pulverulentus
AAAACAGAGGGGGGGGGGGAGACAGAAAATCAGATAAAATGAACAAAAAACCCAAACAAGTAAAAAAAAAAAGAAAAGTCAGGGGGAAAAAACAACTCCAGTTGATTTAAATTTCCACTGCCTTTCTATAATTTTGAGCTCCCAATTTTATATTAATACAACTCATAGCCCTTCTGTTTTTATACTGGAACCTTCATCATACCCAATTGGAGGAAAAAACATGACAAGTGATTCTGGGAATTGAAATGGTTACCTCTTTCTTAAATGTAATAGATAATGAGAGCTGGAAGAGACCTTGTAGGTCATCTAGTCTAACCACCTGCCCAAGCAGGAGACCCTACACCAGGGGTCAGCAACCTGCGGCTCTGGAGCCGCATGCGGCTCTTTCATCTCTCTGCTGTGGCTTCCTGTCGCTGGTCAGCTCCACAATTGATAGGGCTTTTGGTTAGGACAGGTAGAGGAAAAAGGACGCCGCACTAGAAGGAGACTGGACTTCTGGTCGGCTCCAGAATTGAATGGGGCTTCCGGTTAGGACCTTTGTGGCTCTTTGAGGTTGCCAACCCCTGCCCTACACCATTTCTGACAAATTTTTGACAGTAAGCAGGCTAAGTGAGAGCTTTAAGAATGCTCATTAAGCAGCAAAGCCAAGTGAGGCAGGATAATTTCAATCAGATTCTCAGTGGTCAATATGGACAAGTCTGAACTTGCTCCATTTTTAAATTATTTCTCCAGAGAATCATTATGGTTTGAATTATATTCTAAAATATAAAAGATACAGGGAGTTAAAAATATTGGAAGGAATATCGCCAAAATACCCACCACATCATTTTATTTTATTTTTTTGCAATGTTTTCCTAAGCAATTTCATCTCCCTGCTGAAAAGTAAAAACTTTCTGAAATTTGTCTTTTCCTATGCCAGACTATGGGAGAATGGATATTCATTTTTCCATTATTTTCACTGGATCCAGGCATCTGAGTTGGACCTTCTTTAAAGTGTGTGAATTGATAATGTCTGCTTCTGGAATTCCAGATTTTAACCCATGAATTGGATTGCATCCCTGAAAGCAGCGAGCAACTTTTCATAGAATGAGAGAATTGGAAGAGAGGAGGCAAATTGGAACTTCTCAGAGGTAAGAAATCAAATTAAACATCTTTGGCAAATGGGTGCCTGACCTCCACTTGAACAGATGTACTGAACAACAGCCACTGGTTCTTGGTTTTAGTGTCACTGATAAACTGCTCTTATTTCCCTAACATTCATCCAGAATACTAAGGAAGCTGCTCACACATTCTCATGGTATTCATGAAAATAGGGTCCAAATGACCCTGGCAGACTTCTGGGAGAGCAGCATTCTTGCAAATGTACCCCATTATATTTCTAAATACAGCCCCCAAAAGAAGCTTGCTATGGTGATGTGAATGTGTGAATGATCCTTTCAGCAAAAGTGATTGAAACAACATTCACATCTGCAAGGATTTTATGTGCATGTCAAACATCCTTTCAATAGTTTTATTAATTTATTTTTGTGTGAGTCTATATAAGCATGGGAGGGAAAGTGGAGGGGAAACAAATTCCAGTTGCAGCCATCCAATCATGCAGAGTGGCCTAGACATCAGAATTGAAGTATACCAGACTGCACTGGTTTCCCATATGGAAATAATATCAGAGAACTGAAATCCCTTCAGATTGGACCAAATTCAAATGAAGAAAATTTCAATTGAGAACTTTACGGCTTAAAATAGGAATAGGCTTGGTGAAGTTTTTGGCAAAAGCAACAAAGTTCTTGTGGCACCTTAAAGCTGTATGTGGCATTACTTTTCATGAACAGAGCCCACTCAATCAAATACATGAAGTCTTATGCTGAGTTGTAGGTATTTATATGCATTAAGCATTTCTGCCCTGGCTGTTTATAACACCACCTAACTATCACTGTACTGATAAATCATTGATGAAAGCAGGATCTATAGTGCCACTGTATTGGCTCGGTAACATTATAAATAACTAGTGTCCAAATGTTCACGGCTTCAGCTGCAATTGCAATCAGTGAAATGAGAAAAGGAAATGTGGATAGTCATATGGATTATGGTAGCCTAATGCAAATTTCTTGGCCTTAAACTGGCTAACACATTTTGGGGAATTAAACATAAAATTAACCTGGGGATAAAATTATAAAAGAATTCATAGGAAAGAGCAAGACTCTTAATTTCCTTACGAATGTTCTTGTTTCCCAAAGGCCATTCTAAGTATTTTCATACTTACATCATACTTGCATGAACACCATCTTGTCAATTTTGTGGTGGTAGGCTTGTCCTTACTAGTAATATAATATCACTGTGATGGTTCAATGTTTCTTTGAATTGCTAACGCCAAACGGCTCTTTAAAGCCTATGACCAAGTATATGGGGATGTTGCTGAAAACATCTTCCATTGGTTTTTGAACAATACTATTTTGATGTCAGATTTCGGTCTTTTTTAATCTTTTAAGATGTGCTGGCCTGTCTGAACTGTATTGAATTCATTCAGGTTAAAAAATGAATGAATCCAATGTATAATCCCACTGTTGTTTTCCTCCAACAACTGCAAGCCAAGATTAGCAATCCACAAGTTTCATGTATTCTTCTGAATCAATGTTTATACACCCTCCAGAAGACCTCAGGATTTCTGCAGCCATGGTGGCGCAATGGTTAGAATGTGGGATTGCAGTCTAATTCAGCTCACCGCCAGAAGTTTGATCTTCACTGGCTCAAGATTGACTCAGCCTGCCTTCCTTCTGAAGTTGGTAAAATGAGGACCCAGATTGTTGGGGGCAATATGCTGACTCTGTAACTCTGTAAACTGCTTAGAGAGTGCTGTAAAGCACTATTAAGCAGTATATACCTCTAAGTGCTATTGCTATTTATTGTTTTACCAAACATCAATGGCCAGTATCAGTGGTATATTACCCTATCAATGTTCAGAGGAAAATGATGAAAATGCATGTTACATATTTGGATAAACTAAGCATGACTTCAGCCTTCAGCAAAGAAATCCAGAACTCTGTCAAAATAAGAAAACTGTTTCCACCTCCTTCTGTGACATCATAATGTCATCATCTTTTCCCCAGTTTGACTGATTCTTGCTGGGACCCTAATTTTAGAAAATTTTGACATCTGCTTTGGCATTCTTTTGAACATGTACTGTATTGCTCAGCTAAAATGACCAGCAATCTTGAATGGGCTTTCCTAAAGCCTCCAGTGTATTTTGGCTAGTTGAAAGCCACATCCTTTCAATTTTTCCTTTTGGATTCCAAATGAAACTAAGTAGGCCCAATAGAGATGGGGTAGCAACTGAGTTCACATCTGGAAGTGGGGAGAAAATTTAAGGCTCCTGGTGTTACTTGGCTCCCTGCTGAAAATGATTGAGCTTGAAGGAGTATTTACTGCAATCTTTGCAACCTGATCTGTAAGACAAGTTTGGCCCATTAGATAGAATATGACCTTGAGATAGGGATAACTTCTAACCTCTCTTTGACCCAGGCAGTGCCTTTTGAGCAAACAGGAGCTCTTTGTTTTAAGTTAGTAAGAGCCTGAGAAGGTTTATGGAGCAACAGGGGGCACATGTGTCACTAGAAAGATAATGCTTTTATTTTATCTGTGGATAAGTATTGATTAAATGGAAGTGTGTGGAGGGGCGGGCAGAATCAGTACAAATATTGACCTATTAATGTGTCACCCAACCATCAAAGTCTTTTAAAAGTCATTTGAAACAGGAGATAGTGATTCAGCTAATCTTTTGATGTAGCAGATATAAATACTGATCAGAGAAAGTCCAAAATTATTCATTTGTTAATGAAAGCAAAGAAAAAACAACAGCTGCTAACATTCCAGCTGAATAATATTGCGTGATATAATCAGATATATGATGTAGATATCCGTAATAATTCTGGAGCAGTTAAACTATACCAGGTTTCCTTTCCATACAGTTCTGTAAGCATTTTGTATGCAATAATTATGTCATCACTTGCTGAGTTTAGGACTTTACCTAATTGATTTGATTTTGATTTAGTTGTTCACCAAGGATTTCCCGAGTATGTCTGAGGAGGAGGAATCATTTAGGGTAAGCCAGAAGTAAGTGAGAAATTTTGCCATCAGTTTTACAAACTAGAGACCTTGAAGTCCAAGATTCCAGAGATATTTGATTTGAGGCTTCCAAACCTGGGCTTACTAATCAGAGCCCTCAGCCTCAGACTTCCAAATGCAGACAATTTTTACTCAACTGCTGCATGAAGGCAACCTCCCATTTGCAAGTACTTCACAATTTCCTTGATCCTGTGTTCCAGTGACCATGTTGTAATTGATATGAAGTTTGTACAGATGAAAGAATACTAAGTTCCAGACCCAGAGACCTTATTTATTTGTTTGTTTGTTTCCTGGCAACATATCCATCACACCTTCCAGTCTTATTTCCCCCACAAGAACAACCCTTTGAAGTGGGTTGGACTGAGAGAGTGTTACTGGCTTTCATGGTTGTCCCACAGGTGCTTTTTTTTCATCAAGAGGCAACTGGACTTACAGATTTTTCCTTGAAGATGTTTCACTTCTCATCCAAGAAGTTTCTTTTTAGCTTCTTCAAAAGAAGCTTTTTGGATTAGAAGTGAAACGTCTTCAAAGAAAAACCAGTAAGTCCAGTTGCCTCTTGAGGGGGAAAAAAAGCACCTTTGGGACAACCATGACCTGGATGACTGAGAACCTCCATAGACATTTTCAAGACTGAAGCAAAACTAGAACTCCCAGTGCCCTGTTTTCTAGCCTATGCCTTAAACCCTAGACCAAACTATCCTTTTCGATATGTCTAGCTTTCAAGAAAGGGTAGAGTTGTAGAGAAAATTCAGCATGACGAAGTATGAAAATCTTCAGTCCATCAGCAAGTTCCTAGAGTTAAGGTCTTTGAGTACTAGAATTCTATGCCTAGCTTGCTGCTGTCCCAGGCATTTCTTAAAGAAAGAAGAGAGCAGGTTCCCCAATATAAAAACAAAATGTTTTGACTGTTAGACAGACATAATTTTATTTGACAACCCAAAAGTAAAAAGCTTAGTTAAAACATCAGATGCTTAAAATATTTCAGCTCTCAGCACACACTCAGCTTGCATCTTGCAGACTTAAATCACAGAAGAAATCTTTTAGAACATATTTATTTATTTAAAACATTTATATAGATATCCATCTTAAAGCCAGTTTTGGGCGACTCCCAATGAAAAGTTAAAATAGCATAAAAGCCACATTAAAACTATAAAAACTAAACACGTTAAAAATAAAAACTTGGCACCAGGTCAAACTTCTGATGCACAGTCACTTCATCTTATCCTCATATAGTATCATTATTACTGTATATTGAAGACTTCCACACTTCTTAGGAAGCTATGATAGTCAGCATCAGTATAATGAATACTCTTTTTCAAAAAAAAGTTTGTTTCAAGCCATCCAAATGGATTTTCAAAGTTTCTGCATGCATAAAGGAAAGTGTTGGTAGTGTAAAGAAAGAAGGCTACTTGCATCTGACCAGAAAAGTTTGGCAGATCATCAGCTAAAAGCTGTAATGTAGGAAATTCTAAATCTTGTCAGTTAGTTGGTGATAATCTGGATTTTTGCAACTCAAGTGTGCTAGCCGCAATAAGAAAAATTACAGTTTCACAGAAATTGGATCAGAATCTTATATAATAAAATAACATGCATTGTGCATTAATCACTAATTATTTTAGGTTATATATTTGCAATCAGTTTTGTAGAAGAAAGGCTCATTGATAGAAATGCCTATTGAATCAAAGGGCTTTTTATTAACTAGAACATCAATTTGATGCAATGTCCTAATATTAAAATGTTACAATGACTTTGAAAGTAGTCATGATGTTTTCATGGATAAAGCAACTGATGCATAAGCAGGTGGGTTAAAGCAAAATCAGAACAGAACATGATAAACCTGAGAAAACATCAACATGGATTGAAATTATGCTTTTTAGTATGAATTGATAAGCTTTTTGCCTAACATTCACTGAGATGGAACATCAGTGATAAAGTAATATTTGATGGAATCTGACATAAAGTTTTTTCACCCAGTTTTCAGTGCTACAATTAAAATACTGTATGCTTGCACATTACATATAAGTTGAACAGGCTGAATCCATATTGTTTTGGTTTTCCTTTGTAAACATTTAAGAGGCATGGGCATCCACTGGCAGGGAAAAATGACAAAAGCATACTGTTGTGGCATTCACATCATGATGTCTTAACATAATTAGTATTTGCTTT
This sequence comes from Psammodynastes pulverulentus, assembly GCA_025802295.1. Classification (NCBI taxonomy): domain Eukaryota; kingdom Metazoa; phylum Chordata; class Lepidosauria; order Squamata; family Psammodynastidae; genus Psammodynastes; species Psammodynastes pulverulentus. Next base: position 52,274,380 of record JAOYMU010000098.1, read on the forward strand.
GGTGGCTGTTGCTGCTTCTAAAAAACAAAAATCGAGAGTCATCTGAGCCAAAATTGTGAGGCTGTATATTCACCAAAATCTAACCATCCATTCACTCCAAAACCTGACAAACTACCTTAAAGCATTCCACTGTAATCCCCACTATTATTATTTTCCAGTCTTGACTGCCTTTGTATGCTTCTAGTTCACCCGGAATCAAATACTATGAATTTATGGGTCTTATTAATCCTACAAATCAATCAATAAATATGCAATAGACAAAACTAAAAAAACACAGTGCTGAATTTTGACTGGGGAAAGCTCCATTGATTTTAATATCAGATATAAAGATTCACAATTATGTATTCTATACTAGCCACATTGCTACTTTGAAATAGAAATATTTTGAGCTATAATACAATGCCAACTTTCTGCATTTTGTTTAAACTTAGTCCGTGCTGTTTTACTACACACTACACTTGATTCTGACATTTTATTTATGGCTTACAAAATACTGTCAAGTAATACTTTTAAATTTAAATCTATTTCCATCTTTATGGACATCTTCTTCAAACAACCGTTCATGTAGTGTGGATATGTTATAGAATTATTGCAAATGAAGAACAATGCCCACCTTAAAAATATTAACCCTGTATGATTATAATGCTTCCCCTTAAGGACCTGCTGTTTTATTGTGCGCTTAAGCCTATTCTTGTTGGCACAATCTCAGATAAAAGAATGAAAATGGTTAAAGGCATTAGGATAGAAACCAGGTGACTGTGAGTTCTAGTCCTTCCTGAGGCATAAACTCAGCTGGGTGACCTTAAGTCAGTCGTGCTCATTGCCCTAAAAAGAAGGCAATAACAAACCACTTCTGAAATCTTGCCAAGAAAATTGCATTGATCTCTTTTTCTCTCTCTTTGGATGAGTGGCTATTAAAAAATTATTCAGACTTTGTACAAAGATTGCAGCTTTCTAATAATTATTCAAGCAGCCAACTTCTTCATGCTTCTATGTGAGTTTGAAAAAATATTCCTCTGGATTGAGGAATGAGCTGATTAAAATTAATACAAAGTGGCAATTTTTCAGAGTCCCAAGCACTTTTTCTAAATCATTTTCAAAATGTGCACAGTCCTACTGAGAATGTTTCTGTTGAGACATATTCTGAAAAAAAATATTTGACTTTGAAAAAGAGAAATTTAGGAATTGTGGTATCAAACAAAATCCATGAGTCCAAAATACAACCTACATTTAATATCGTGTGCATTTATTATATTTCATTTAATTTGAATTCATTCTCTTCAATTTGATTATTTAATTATAATTCCCTCACCCACCCATATACAGACATTAAAAAGATAATTCAATAATTTTTGAGGGGAATGCGGACACAATCCATGGGATAATCATGCAAAGTTTTTCTTGAATTTGGGATTATTTTGCATCATTTTCTTGGATTTGGAAGTTTTCTTTTGTTTTCCTTTGGTTTTATCAATTATATTTTATTTTAGGCCACAGATTCAACGAATGGAAGCCAATTTTGAGCTACAAAAGGGTGCAGGTTCAGATTGTTTATCTCATATTTAGGCTAAACACAAAAAAGGAAAGTCATGTGGCCAGAAGATAGCCTATCCCAGTGATGGCTAAACTTTTTGGCATCGAGTGCCCAAAGTGCACATTCACCCACCCCCAAAATGCAACACACGCATGTCCCGCATGCATGTGCCCTCCATGTATGCGCACATACCTTCACATATGCACCCTGCCCTCCGTGCATTCATGTGCATCCCCACCCACACCTCCTACACCCCACATGTCCTATCCCCGCGCATGAGCAGCAGAGTCCTGAAGAGCAGCTGGCTGGCGGGAGGCACACATGTGTGGCGGAGCTGAGCTGGGGTGATGGTTCGCCTGTCCACAGAGAGGTCTCTACATGACATCTCTGGCACACATGCATAGGTTCGCCATCAGAGGCCTATCCCGTATACATCTAGATCTATGTTTTGTTTTTTCTTCACACATACATTTGCAAACATTTGAGAGAAAAGATACTTTGTATATCTGAAAAAAAATCTACCTGCTTACAGAGTTCCTACCCTGTTCCTCTTCCAGAGCATCTTTCCTCCAAAGGCATATAATTCAGCAATTATATCTCCGCATTCTGTAGGAGTGGTGCAGTCTCACCCTATACAGACATATACAAAGAATTTCAGTGGCAGATAATCAAAGCTGATTAAGATAAAGGCAACAGCAGTGATTCTTTCAGTGGCACATAATGCCTCCTTTGGGGTAGATCCATGGATTTTAGCAGATTTCCTTAATCGTTATTCATTTCCCATGGATCTTTAAAACATTCTTGCAACAAATGTGTTTTTCTTAGTACATGTCCTGGAAACAATTGCCTTATGTTTTGCTGAAAGAGCTCTCTCATCACACTTGCCAATGTTCTTTATATAAACTCATGGCAGGGATGCTTTCTTTCCCATCTTAGTAAAACAAATGATTATGTTCCACCAATGAAAAAGTTTGCAAAAGGAGGTGGGGGGGGGGAGAGGCTGAAGGAAGAACTATGCAGTTCCAGGCTATGTGGAAGGAAAATAAGCTATCGCCTAGTGAATAAATCTTCTTTTAGCATAAATGCCACTTTTAAAGATAACTTTGGGGTAAAGAAAGAAGGAAAAAAATACTTGTTAGATTTGACAGTTAAAATTAATAGCATTTTAAAAGGTGTTTGATTCCCCCCCCTCTTTGCTGTTAAGACATACCTTGCCAGCAAAAATATCTGTACTGAAATTAAATTGCACTTGCTTTTACAAAGCACTTAGGAAACAACAAGAGCCTATATTTGTCACCAATAATGTGTTGGATCACAAGTTATGTCTTTTCCAATTCAAGAAGGCTATAGGCTATCTTAAGTAGAACAACACATTTTTACAAAAATGCATGCATTATTTATTATATTTATATCTGAGCTCTCTCCCAGTCAACCCAGTACACTTGCATATTGATGACTCACGTTGACATGCATGTGGGGGAGCGAACATACATATGTACAGAAAAAACATTTTCTGGGACAAAATAGGGCTGAAAAAAGCTAAGTGGTCAAAGGATGCCCAGCAAGCTTAAAGCTATCACACCAAGGTATAACAATGCAACAAGCGGGACTTGGTAAAACAATTGTTCATCAACTGTTCATCTGCTGCCTTTGCCAGTTTATAAATCTTTAATATTCTTAAGCTTTCTGTGCAGGTGCTGCCACCATCCACTCCAAGCGCAGTGACGACCACATGATCTTTAGCTACTTTGTCCATTTTTCTTGGTAACACTAGCTGACAATCTTCACTTTTGAACAAGCAAGATGTCACGTCCCTGTCGGAGTCTGAATCTGAGGAGGAAGACGAACAGCTGACTCCAATGGAGAGTGGCTCCATTGGCTGTGGAGGAAACTGGGAAAGGGCAAAGTCAAGCTGGGCAGAGCAGGGGAGAGATAGAACAAGAGAGAGGGAGTTCAGAGGAGGACCCAGGCCTCCTCATCCTAGGGCACGCAGGGAAAAACAAAAAAGAGCAATTTGGGTTGTGTAGATACATCTGTGAAGAGAGTTTAAAAGGGGAGGTAGCTGAAAGCGTGTTTGCTGGGAACAAATGTGAATTTATCTTACATTGACTGTGGCAATCTTCCTGGCATCCTCCCAACTGGGTTGATTCATTGCCATTCCTTCACTGCTGGAATTCTTGACCTTGCCATGCTGGATTAATTACTTCACCTTGTCTTGTTTGGACTTAAAGTTTCTGTTGCCAACATTTTGGACTTGAATATCTGCAGCCAAAGACTGTTCCTGGGAGAGTTTTCTCCAGACCAGAAGGTAAGCAGGACATTGGAGAGCTAATAAAGGAACTCCTACTTATTATCTGACTGTGTTGCCTTTGTGCCACGCCCCGGGTCATCACACAAGGGAAGCAACATGTAATATCCCATTTCTAGAGATTTTTTCTCTGGAATTTCCACACATGTGGAATTTCCACATGCAAAACCATTCACAGACTTAACAAACCAACAGAATGATAGAGTTGGAGGTCTTCTAGTCCAAGCCTATGCTCAGGCAGGAAACCCTATACCATTTAAAACGAACAGTTGTCTAATATCTTCTTAAAAACCTCCAGTGTTGGAGCACTTACAACTTCTGGAGGCAAGATGTTCCACTGGATAATTGTACTAACTGTCACAAAAATTTTCCTTAGCTCTAGGTTGGTTCTCTCCTTGATTAGTTTCCATCCATTACTTCTTGTTCTGCCTTCCAGTGCTTTGAAAAATAGTTTGACCATTCCTCTTTGTGGCAGCCCCTTAGATATTGGAACACTGCTGTCATGTCAACCCTAGTCCTTCTCTTCACTATTTATTTATTTATTTATTTATTTATTTATTTGTTTGTTTGTTTGTTTGTTTGTTTGTTTGTTTGTTTGTTTGTTTATTTATTTATTTATTT
>JAOYMU010000098.1:52374666-52390337 GCA_025802295.1 Psammodynastes pulverulentus
ACTCTGCCTAGAGCTAGAAGTAGTAGAGTCAACCCATCAAGTATCTGGATACCATCGCATCACACAGGAGAAAGAAAAACTAATCAGTCACATGAAATTTTAATTGTGGCAAGTGAATGAATGATTTTATGAGGTGCTGATGTCATAGATCTCTTCACCACTAGTCTAACTCATTTTAAGGAAAGGTGGCATTAGTAATGCTGATCATAATTCAATATTAAAATATTTGTTTTTTGCAGATACATATTATATGCCTTGTGGAAATGCTCTCATTGTATAAGCCAAGACCAACCTTTCAATATTGAAATATAACCTGGATTCCTATCCCAGAGGGATCTCAGAAACAGTAAGTCCAGGAAGTAGAGAGAGAATGGAAGTTTTTCTCCTGAGGCTCCTAGCATAATTGAGGAACAGTTTTCATTACAATTTTAGGGAAATGAGCCATGAACTTGATTTCAACAACTTCAAAGTTCCACTCCTAGTCAGCAGACATATATTAAATGCATTTACCATTTTGGTTCTAAAAGTCATACTTAGATTGCATGGTATAGTGTTCAGTGCCTTCCTATATTCATGTTAGCAGATAAATGAAGAACATAGAACATACATTGTTTTCTTTCTACCCTGCACTGCTCACATAAAATAACCTTTAAAAAAAAAGTGACTCCATGTTATTTTATGCCAGTTCTAGGTCTGGTACATATTATCCTAGAGCAGGAATGCTTGTAAATCCAGGAGTACCACATCCCTCCTGAAAGCCAGCGTAATGTAGTGGTTAAAGCAATGTTCTATGTCTGGGAGGCTCAGTTTAGGGTTCATTACACTGTTAATCATAAAAACTCCGCATGGGACACTTTCTCATTCTGCGCAGCTGGGGAATGCGCCTTGAATTCTAGAAAAAAAGGCAAGATAGAAATCACAGAAATAAATATATTTTCCAACATACCATAGCTAACTGTTACTGTGCTTTCTTTAAGTCATTCCTGGTGACAGAAAATTCGACACTGTGTGTGTATGTGAAAGTCTGGTGAAGTGCTCCTGTGATATTGAGGTTGCTCAATGGTAAAACAAATGCAGTCATTTGTTTCAAATGCAGAAATCAGAAAACATAAATATTCTTAATTCCTGGGAAGCAATTGCACTAATTTTGCAAAATTCAATACACATGATTAATTTTCCAAAACTTTTTGGCTAATGGATTCTTTTTCCTTTAAACTGAACAAAATATGTTAATTTTGCCACGTTAATCTGTTGTATACCTATGAGCAGTATGGTGGCCTAATGGTAAAGATTTTGCCACCACCACCACCACCACCGGTTTGGAAGGTTGAGAATTCAATCCCAGGCAGCGACAGATGTTTCTCTATCAGGGCGCAAAGAGAAAATATTTGCTGCAAACTCCACAAAGGAGGGCATCCGGCAAATAAACGCTCAGTTCCATTCAGTTGCCCCAACCCCACCATGAAGCAAGGAATTACAGGGTTATAAAAAGAAGGGGGAAAAAACACTATTGTATACCTATCATAAATCTGTTCATGCGAGAAGTTAAAACTTGTATAAACTATGCCATATGACCTATCTGGGAGAAGGGAAAGGCTCTGGAGCTATGAACACAAAATTGGCTGATCTTCATCTCCAGAAGATACAATTTGTAAGTGGAAAGCCAGGAATGGTTATCTCCTAATCATTCACCATATTACATCCCTCATACCAGTATCAATCCTTTTTACACTGGCAGCTGTTGATCTTTATTTTCTCCAGCCACCAAAATTGGCTATCCTAATTCATTACACTCATCAGCTTCTGGGGTAAAAATGTTTAGACGATGTCTTACTCTCATTTCTTATTTATAAGGACAAAAGTTATGTTTTATTCCAGTAGGAAACTACTGGAATTCTATTTTATTTTGGGGTAAAATTGGCAGTTTTTCCTTTCCTTTCCTTTTTACACTAAAGAGAATCAAGATGGGATAATCTTGAATTTGTTTTTCACTACTTTCTGACTTTCAGGGCAAAGTTGATGTCTATGAACCATCTTTGTATTCCTTCTTTAGGGTTATTCATGTGTTGCTCTACATAAGGAAAATGAGAATCAGTTTGGTATAATGGTTAAAGCACCAGGCTAGAACCCATCAGTTCTACTCCCACTTTAGGCATGAAAGCCAGCTTGGTAACCATGGTCCAGTCACTCTCCCACAGTCTTACAAAGCAGGTAATGGCAAATGACTTCTAAATTCTTGCCACGAAACCTGCAGGGACTTGTCTAGACATCTAAAAACAACAATAAATAAATAACCCACATGATTATAGAGCAATTGGAATGAAAGAAATGATTAGAACAATATAGAACTTAATTTCTGGATTTAAAGTAAGCAGTGAAGATGAGAAATCGTTCAGCAGTAAATACTTGTTTTTATTTGCAGCTTATTGGCTTTCACGTATGGCTTATCTTTTAAGAAATGTCTACAAACTATTTAAATCTGAAAGCAAAAATATATGCAAATAGAATATTGCCATTGCCATTTGAATAAACAAAAGGCATCAGATAGACATGCATTCATCTATGTTAATCTTTGTATTGGCCCTAGAATTTTGCTACAAAAATAGAGAAAATTGAAGACTTAACAAAGAGAGGCCTAAAGAGAAAATCCAGGATATAATTTTACAAGTATTTGTCATTTATTTTTCAGAAAACTGATTAACAGATTATGAGCTAATCTCTTGTTAAGAAACAAAATGTGAAATTATAAGATAGTGGAAATAATGAAGAAAATGATTAAAACAATTTCAAAAACAATAAGAACGTAGAATAGCTAACACTTTCTTTGCATTTATCTTTTCACAGTAGGAAAGAACACTTTTTAACATAATTAAGAAAAGGGATGGAGATTGATCCTAAGAGCCCACTTTATCATTTTAAACAAATTCAGGTCTCCAAAGGCCAGGCAAATTATATCTACAGGATATTGAAAGATCTCTCAGAATTTATTATAATCTCCGTAAGCTCCTGGAGAACAAGTAAAGTACAAAAGCCTGGGGAAAAAAGCAAATATTAACTCAGTTTGAAAAATGGGATGAGGAAGACCCTAAAATATTACAGAGCCATTGGCTTAACATCTGCATCAGGTAAGGAGAAATTGCTAAGCAGCATGTCAAATCCTGCCATTATCCGAATAATCACGGCTTTGCCAAAATAAATCGCATCGGGTCGATCTCATCCCTTGGGGGACTACTTTGGTGAGAAAATGACTCATATACCTTGAGTTCAGTTAATTATTTGACAAGATATCCCATTATAATCTTTTGGACAATCTAATGGCTGTTGAATATAGGGTGGCTTAATAAATAGACAGGTATGTCCAAAACATTCTCCAAAATGGTTCTACAGGGAAGGTATCAATTGGGATCCCACTGGAGTCTATCCATTACTATTCAACATTTTTAATAATGTCCCATGTGATGGAGTAGAAGATGGAGTCTTATCAAATGTACAGATGACACCTAGCTAGAAGGATTGGCTAATGCCTTGGAAGACAGAATTGCCATTCAGCTTCTTGAGAGGCCTGAATATTGTTCAGATTCAAAGGAATGATGGTCAGCAGTGACAGAGGTAAAGGAACATGTCTGGACAGGACAAAACAAATAAAGTGAAGATATGGAATGGAGTTACCTGGCAGCAATAGCAATAGCACTTAGAATTATATACCGCGTCATAGTGCTTTATAGCCCACTCTAAACAGTTTACAGAGTCAGCATGTTGCCTCCAACAATCTGGGTCCTCATTTGACTAACCTTGGAAGGATGAAAATTGAGTCAATCTTGAGCCAGTAGGGGTCGAACTCCTGGCAGTCAGCAGAATTAGCCTGCAATATTGCATTCTAACCAATGCATCATCACGGTTTGCAATGCATTTTCATGCATTCTCTTGCATTCTCGCAATGCATGTGAGAAGAATTCAAGAGTTTAATTGGACCACTGGTTGAATATGCAAGCAGTGTGATGAAGCAGACAAAAAGACCAATCAGAGTTGGGCTGCTTTAAGTGTTGGCTCAGGAAACTTACTTGATTTTTTAATCTTTTTGATTCTTCTGAATAACTCTTCCTCATGATCAATCCTCCAGATACTTGAAGATAGCTATCACATTGCACTGCAATCTTCTCTCACACAAACTAAACTTACCCAGCATCTTAAACTTATTGTATGTTTTTCTTTTTTTAATCATCTTATTTGCTTTCCTCTGGACATGCTCTAATTTGTCAGTCGCCTTCTTAAAATACAACACCCAGAACTAAACTCAATATTCTAAATGTGGCATGACCAATACAGAATAGAGAAGGAAACTGAGTTCTTTGATCTTGCCATTATATTTTCTATCGATACAGTCTAGGATCTGCATCTGTATTTGCTATATCACATTGTTGACTCGTGTTTAGCTTGTGTTCCTTAGGCCACCAAATACATTTTCATGAACCACTGGCCAGTATTGTCCCATCCATCCTATATTCATATTTGAGTTTTTTTTCCATAGTCAGATATATATTTTGCATTTGTTCCTGTTCACATCCATCCTGCTAGTTTCTGCCTATTGAAGCAGATTATCCCAGTTCTCCTGAAACTTGAGAATCCTTTCTAAGGCTGGTAAGCATTAACAATAAAACTGATATTGAAAGAATATCCATTTTTTCCTACTTTTTAAATGTGCATTTAATACTACAAGGCACTTGCATAATAAAATATTAAGAATCTAAGCATATTATATAAATATCATTGCATCAAAATAACATAATGTATTAAACCTGACAAGATAGTGCAATATGGTTAGATTTAATATGTTAAAGGAGTAAGCTAGTTCCATATTGATATTTTTGGAGGTACTTTCAGTTCCTACAAATATCAGTCATTTATTGCATTTTTTTCTGTTTTTATTAGCACTGCAATGCTTTTGGTTGTACTTCATAAAATAAAATAAAAAAGAGAAGAAAAGACAATCTAGTCTGAATTCCTATCTTTGCATAGCCTGAAAAATTGATAATTATATTTTTTAATCCGTCCTCCAAGTCATTTAAAAGTACATGTTGAACAGAACTGGCTCCTGTAGTTATGCTATTCAACTCTTCCTTCCAGTTTAACATAGAACATTGTCATATATTTGTTCAGTACAATTGCTGTATCTCCCTCATGTCCATTTTGTCTATAGAAGCTCAGCAGGTCTGAACATGTTTAAGGGGCTCCAGTATTGGAACTTATTAACTTTCTTCCAAGGAAAAGCCTTTGAAAGAAAAGGTGGCTTTTGTTCTTTAATCCTTTTAGAAATATTCTGGATTGTTTCTCTACTTCCTGGCGTATCTCTAATTTTTCTCCATTTATTGGAAAATAGTTTTGTTTGTTTTACTTTAGAAAATCTGTCTGCACTACACAGTGATTTCAACTGGAAAGAACACTCTGAAGAGAATCTATTTGAAATAGGGTCAATTGGCTGGGTCTCCTTTGAGCGCCATCAATGACTTTGTGTGATCTTTTCTTCACAGAGGTCTTTTATCTGCTGATAAAACTTCAAGACAATACCACACATCACCCCCTTTTCTAATAGTATCGTTTTGACTGTGTGTAGATGGAGAAAAAGACATTGCAGAGGGGAAGCCCTGTGAAAAATGCATAGCAACATCTTGCTAGGTAAATAAAGGCAGGCTTCTAGCTAGAAAGAATACTGAAATAACAGGTTGTCAGTATAAACAACAGCATCAAAGCTATGCCTGTTTTGACTGATCCTTCTAGCCAACAACATCAGGAAGGAAGCTGGTGAAATGAAAGATCCCAGCAGAAAAAGAGGTCGAACCTGTAGGCAAACTCAAAAGGAGAGAATTGGGTGGGTCCCTGTGCTTCTCTTACATGTGGCTTAGAATTGCAACAAGGTCAGGAAATAGCTAAGTCAACAACAGGGACAGTATTAGATCCTTCCAGAGGAACAGAGTAAAGAAAGGTAGGCCAAATAGCAAAGGAAAATAAGGTACTATGTGAAGTCTGTACGATTTTTTCATTGGCGTCCCAGTCTGATTATTAGAGTGTTTCAAAATAGCTAAAAAGAATTTTTGAAAAGCTGTGAACAAAATGATCAAAAAACAGGTCCATGTAAAACAGATAACAGATAATCAGAGTTGGAAGGACCTTGTAGGTCATCTAGTCCACACACACACCCCACCCAAGCAGGAGACCCTACACCATTTCAGACAAGTGGCAGTCTCTTCTTGAAGTCTCAAGTGATGATGCTCCCACAACTTCTGGGGACAAGCTGTTCCCTTGGTTGGTTGTTCTCACATATACAAAACATGTAAAATGGAACCAAAATTTCTGTACAATCAATAGCAATCATGATAGAAGAAATGATTAAGAAAAAAGGACCTTGAAAAAGAATGTGGCAGCCATAACATCCCCCCCCCTCTCCTCCGATCCCCCTTTTCTAATTTTTTAAACCTATATTGGCTAATAAAGAGCTCTTGAAGTCTTGAAAACTTGCTTGCTGTGTTTTATCCCTGAGTTAGCACAGCAACTTTTACTTATACAGTACTCTTCATCCCACAGGAACCCAAAGTAGTAAAGACATGATGACTTAAGGTAAACATCCTAAAGTAACTACATCATCAAAGAATTATTATATCATTACATGGGTGCTGTCATTTTGGCACCACGACTCCTGCAGATGCCATTGACCTTACTGGAAGTGTTTTGACATCAGAAAAAATTTACTGGAAGTGGAACAGTCTCAAGACACTTCCAATCAGATTGGGATGTGCTGTTTTAATATCGGATTGTTCCAATTCAATGAGCTATAAAACCCCCAATTTACAATCACTTCTGTATCCAACTAGGGTCTCTGCGTGCTCCTCTGTGAAGAACATAATATGGAATGGAGAGCATAGATGTTTCATTTTATTATTAGATCTGACACAGGTACTTACACAATTACAGATAATACACTAAATCAGAGAAAAACAAATCCCAGTTTCCCAGAAATGATAGATTGTGGTTTGATAAATGGCAGCTCTGAAGCAGAAGCATTTGCCTCAGGATGTCTTGATCTCAGCAAGAAATGAGTTATATTCCATGAAACAAATGAGTAGCAACTGCATATCTGTAGCATTCTAATAAACTGTCTACAAGGGTATTGGATCATATCAACTGACTTCTAGTCTTCCTAAAGATAAAAATTGCTATGAGTCAGCTACTATTACTACAACTGTAATAATAGTAGGGATCAACATGAATTTCTTCAGGCTATTGGGTTGGGTTTTTTTTTTTTGAGGGGTTTTTTTTTTTGAATTGAATACTAGGTCATAAATTTATTTAATTTATTAAATGTATATGTTGCCAGTCTCATTATGCAAATTTAGTGGCAAAGCTTGCATTGTTATCATCACTTAGGAAAGCTCCGTAAGAAGATACAGAGTCAATATATTTAATTCAGAAATGTCTTTGCTGATCTAGTAAGAACCAAACTGTGGATTCTTTTCTTTTTTCACACCTTCCCCCATGTCTCCTGCCAGTAATATGTAACTCAACTGGCAGCTGTCATTCCTTTACAAACTAATTTGGAAAACTTTGTGGTGCCTGTCAAGTGTAGAAAGTCCAGAGTTGTGATGGCTTGGTTCTAGCTCAGTGAACTAGAGTAATCAATCTGGGAAGCTTCTCTCTGTGGTGGTTCCAACTTGGCTTAAGGAGCAAGCCTTGCTTCTCAACTTGTTTATCAGAGCACAAAACAGTAAAAATGCTTCTTTCATTTCAGAGAACTGTAAATATATTTAATTGTTTCTCCAGTCTAGCCTGATTACTAGCATAGCCAATAAAAATAACCAAAGTCTCAGCTGTGATCTTTTTTTCAAAAATGTACAAAATACTCACTTGGTTAATAATCTTTTTTTTTTTTTGGTGGGGAGAAGGCCTTTTGAGTCAATGTTAACTCCTGTCTACAGCTTTGATAAGTTCTTGACAAGATTTCAGAAGTGGTTTGCCATTGCCTGCTATCTAGGGCTGAGAGAGAGTGACTGGCCCAAAGTCACCCAGCTGGCTACAGCGGGATTACAATTCATGGTGTCCTAGTTTCTAGCTTGGTACTTTGACCACTAGGCCAAACTTACTCTCAATAAACTACAGAACAGTTTATTATTTATTATTAAACTTCTATGCCACCCATTTTGCTGAGATTTTATTGTTTACAATAAACTGTTTTCTCAGAATTGCCCCTTGGCATTTATTAAATATTTACTTGATTTATATCAAATTTTCCTCAGGAGTTTGAGATGGCATATACAGCATTCCCTCTTGCTGTACAAAATGAAAACGGCTGGTCAAAAATCACCTAATGAGTCTCTAGGTTTATGGGAGGATTTGAACCTTCTTGGTTCTAATCCAGCCCTTTAACACCAGGCTATCTTTTCAGACATAGATTTCAGTACATGAAGGCATTTGTCTATATTTGAAATTGGCAGATTCACTTACAAAGTTGTTAAAAGTATGACTTATGAGATGAAATCTGCGAAAATGCATTGTGGCCAGTCGGAAGATCCTCTGAGCAGATCCGTATCAGAACATGATAGGACTTAATTTCAAAATGAGGAAAGAGATTCTAGAAGCACAGATATAAATGGACAGCCAGAATATCAAAGTGAATAAGCACTCTGTTTTAAAGTTAAAATCTCTATAATTACAAAGGAGGAAATAGAATTGTCACTTATCTCATCTGTACCAAATGCAAGCAAGAATTTGCCTATAAATTACATAAATATGTGAATGTGCATATTTTTCCTATCTGATCTACATGCACACCCACATCCATATCCTTCTGATGAAATTTTTTTTAGATATTAAAACATATCACTTTAAAGCTCCATAAAACCTTTGGAAGTCTAATCTTTTCTGCCAGAAATTGCGGGGCTTGCGGGGGGAGGTGTGTTTGGCCTTCACGTGCAACAAAATGAGGACAAGAGCATTTCCATATCTTTGATACCATCTGCACAAACTTAGGTTTACATATTTGAGGTTTTATTCCTAAGAACAAAAGAGAAGCTACGAAAAGCAGCTGCTATGCCACATAGATAATAGATGTGAGCCTGGCTTATTCTGAACTTACTGATATAGTGCTGAGGCCTAAATCTTTTGCAACTTGAATAAGTGACTGAGATCATCTTGGGATCTGTGTGTACAGTTGTAGCTTTTGATTTTTTGTCAGATTAACAGAAAAAATGCAAGTTTCTCATCTATTCCTTTAAATAGCATTCTGTGAAAAAGAAGGTCTGCAAAAATCATGCTACAGCATCTATATTCTGCTTTAGGGGCAACTTGTGTGGCTCTCTCTCTAGATAATTTGTGGGGGAAGGACACAAAACCTGATTTCTGGGAAATTCTGTGTGAATATAAAGCACACAAATTAAGTAGATTAAGGTTTTCAGTGGCCCATGGACCAGATTCAATCAGGACATCTTTACTCTTTCCAATTTAATGGAAGGTTTGAAAGAAAATATGTAAAGTGGATGTGGGATTTTGACTGCCCATCTGTCAACAGAATCTCTCCCGGAAACAAAACAGAATATGACCAGATTTGGTGTGTGTGTGTGTGTGTGTGTGTGTGTGTGTGAAAACCAGTGAAAAAAAGAAACACTATGATCTCTCAGGACCCCGAAAGTATGTCTTCTCTGCCCTCTGGAATGAGGTTCCCCTCACAATCTGGATGGCTTCCATTCTTCTGTTCTTTAGAAGAACCATGAAGAGTGAAGCCTCCTCTTTCATCAGGCGTGCCAACTTTAATGTTTATGTTTCATTGATTTGATTGCAATTTCTTTGATAGTTGTGAGTCTTCCATGTTTATTGAGAATTAGGCAGCATACAAGTTTAATAAATTATTCCATTAACTAAATGTTGTAACTTAACCAGCTGTCTGAAAAGCTTGGGAGTTTATGTGGTATTATTTACCCTTTGGTATAATGGGCTGGACACCTATAGTATGAATAGCAACATGAGCTGTGACAGCAGCACGTGACCCAAATTTCTTTTCTGCACCCTCAAGGACACCCTTGTTTAGAATTTCCAAAACCCAGCGACCTATTCTGAGGTGGGAAAGTCATCATACCTTAAAGTAATTCTCCATAATTTAAAAAAAAAATAATTAAAAACGCCAACGGGGGAAAAATTACCAAATCTCACCAACATAGTTCCACTCACTTTGCACTACTTCCCCACCCAGGGCAGCCATTTAATATCCTCAAATCAATAAGTGCAATTCTTGTTCCTCAAAGCTGCCCTAACAGGGGAGGGGGAGATGGCTTGCAAGCCTAGCCTCCCACCAGCACTGTTAGAAACCTTGCTGGTCTAGAAGCTTCTTTGCGTTAATTACTTTCTCACACATAGTAAGAACAGCACACAACAGCTGTACAAAGCATAGAGACTCCAGGATCAAACAAAATTATAAATCTCGGTTCTCTTTTTGCTATACTCTATTACCTTTTCTTTTGTGCATACCCTCCTTGGTCATTTCTCCAACCGTATGCATCTCCAGCAGAGCAGCTTTTGCTATAAAGAGAACATACAGATGCTTGACAATAGTGAGGAAAAAGCAAAATAAGAGTAAGAACAAGAAGGGATATGTTTTCCTTTGATAAATGCAGTCACCTAAGTTGATATTATAAACACAGACATTTGTTCAAAGTAGAGCTCACCCTCTGATATTTAACATGGGATCAAAGCATCCACAGCCCACCACAAATATTCTGGGCAACAGTCTCTTGCCAGAAGCATTTGGATTCCCCAAAAATTCCTGAAGAAGCTGAATCCTTAAAGGCAGTATGATTTCACTCCTTTCCTCCTCCCCCTCCCACCCTCCTTGCATTAGCAAGGTGTATATCTATTAAAGGTTCTGATGAGATATGCAGCAGCTGTAGTGAGAGAAGCTCTCAATTGATGTTCTTGCAGGTGTTTCTGTTTGCTGGTTATTGTCAGAATGGCACAAGAAAAGCAAAAAATAATAATCTTTTATTCATGGAGCAAGACAGAAAAGGGAGCACCCGCACTCTGATGCCTTGTCAACTTTTTATTTGGAACAACTTGTATCATAGGCACAGACAATGTATGTCCATACACGTTCCAGAGGTCTAGCGGGCATTGTGCTGCTCCTTAAGTATAAACTAGTGCAAGGTCTAAATCTAATACATCTAATACAATTTGAGTAATTCAAGAGAGCTTTTTACTCATCTAGGATAAGGTAGAAGATTCTAAAGTCCAATTGTGAATGAAATTCATCTGCAGCAATTTTGGCCTGATGTGCTATCTTAGAAATCTAGATGGAAATACTTTAAAACAAGAAAGTAGTAAATAGCCTGTGGTATGTTGTGAAGAATGAACTTTGAAACAAATCTGCATAACTTCAGTCCATTTTGTTATATGGAAATGATATATAAAAGTAATAAAAATATAAAATAATATAAAATAAACATGCAAGTCAGTTGAATGTGATGCAGATGGGATACTTAAGTTGTGGGGTTGCTAAAAGGAGGAGTGGGATCAAAAATATATCACTGCTGAATGTGCAGATTGATGGGGAATAAGCAGAAGCACTGTAAGTGGTATATCGTTTACAAGATGCTGAAAAAAGGCAGCATCTTTGGAGAGGAATTAAAAGGCAAATGGATATTGTAATGTTTCTGGAAAAGGACAGGGCTTCAATTTGGATGCCCCTTCCATCCTTTTGTCCTTTTTGAAACATACTGGTGGCAGTCAATAGGAAAGAAATAAGCTTGGTTGTGATGAAGGAGGACATTAAAAGAAGAATGAATGGATTGAGAGGCAGAAGAAAATCCACAATTGGATGGAATTGATCACATCCTCGAAAAGGCGAGAAATGTAAAAATGAAGGACAATATATGATGGAAGCAAAGGTATTTTTCAAGAATTGATAAGTATAGATGGTTTTAGCAAATATTGATGTAAACTAGATTTAACTATACACTATCTCCTTTTCATATCTCACATCTTTAATTCCTTTGGCTTGCTATTTCTTATACCTTTCTGTGCTTTGCTTACTCCTACAAGGAATAGTGTGAAGGGTATGCAATATGATCCTCATTTGTTCTTTCTATAATCAAACTCACATCTTCTTTCATACTGATTACTCTCTTTTGTATTCAATCTATATCCACTCAGAACCATTCGTTCTTGACTCCAGCTCTTGTTCTTTTGTAATAAACACTTAAGTACCCCATTCTCACTGCATTCAACTAACTTTTATGTGTCTCCTAATAGACTCTGTTCCCTCTTCTTACTAACAAAGTGGGCAGAAGCAGGCTTTTATGCATAGCAGTTTTTGTTTCCTTCAAGCACATCCTAGCAACATGCTATCCACTATTTTTCTACAAAGGTTTGCATGACTTACATTTTTCCATCCTTTTCCTCATCTTTAATAAATATTCTACCAAGGTATACCAACGTATCGACTTCCTTTAGTTTTTCTCACCATTAATATAAAACTCCAGGTCCTTTCTGTATCATGTTATGGATACATTCTGCCATTGGCATGATTTCTGTGTTTGCTGTTCTCTTGCAAATCACTGAGCTTCTCAACCAACAATGAAGCATTGACTGCAAATACACACATTCACATCTCCAGCTACAATCTCTTTCATGTTATCACAAGCATTCCCTACACATTTATCTCTAAATACATTAGAGTTTCTCAGAGTGGATGTTAAGCCCTCCTAGATGGGACATAAGAAACTAAGACTCTTCTTAAAATTGGAAAAGGTTGCACAGAAAAATATAAGCACTGTCAAAGCTCACTTTCATTTTGTCTGGGAAAGCTCACAGTAGACTTGCACAGATAACATGGGAGCAAATCCTGGAACATATCATGTAGTTTTGATAGATGGCTAAGCCAGTGGCTGTAACCATCCATCAAAAGCATTTGCCAATCATAGCAGTTTTCTAGATTATTTAATTTTACTGATCATGGAAGCTGGATAAATTCATTTACCATTATAGAGGATTATAGTATTGCAGTGTTTAAATCTTGTGTAAAAAACAGCTAGGAGGCAATATCTGGCTTTGTTTTTCTGCCTCCTCAGTTTTGAACCAGTTGTTAAGATTACCATTTTTTCTTTCCACATCCTTTAAATCCATTATATATCACTCTTACTGCATTCAGCAATCACATTTCAACTCATTATTGGTACAAATAATTCTAAAAACCAAAGTGGATTCTGGGCAACTAACACATTACAAACTATTTTTTTTTTAAAAATATCAGCAGAAGTATAAAAACCTGTAAAGGTTGTGAAAACAAAACAATAAATATTCAACAGTGAGAATGACATCACATGAAACATCTACCTGCCCAGCATCCATTGACCTTGGCATGTCCAGCTTTTAGCATTTTTCAAAATGCCAGCAGAATTGGGATCATTTTAATCTCAGAGAGTGCGGTGTCCAGAGGGCAAGTGTTTTGGTACTATATTGGCAAGATATTTCAACTTCTCATAGAATTTGTCAACTTTGGATCAATTTGTATTTGTGGCTACTGTATAGATTTGGATCATTATAATATTAAGTGACTTGCTTTAGCTTCTAATTGAAATAATACTATTACTTGTATTGAGCACTAACAACCTTTTGTTAACTTTGTAGATGACATCAAATCATATGTTCTGATATAGACTTAGCTATTTCATTCATAATTAAACCCAAATCTTCATTTCCTTGCATGAATTCTTGAATTCCACTCCATATGATCAGATCCCTTCATTCAGAGGGATTAAATTCTTTCAATTTCTCTTAATTTGTCAGACACCTGGCATCTATATTTTTTCCTTTCATTTTACTTTGTTATTTCATGCTAGACAAATAAATAAATAAATAAATAAATAAATAAATAAATGAATGAATGAATAAATAAATAAATAAATAAACTCCCTTTACATTCCACGATGGTATTCCTAATATGCCTTAATTGTCATCAGATGGGCGATTATATATTGATTTCTGCCACTCATTGTAGCTATGGACAACTGATGCATTCACAGGATGTTTTTTTTAAGCAAGATAGAGATTATGTAGACAAGTTCAGTAAGCCTTAGTTGTACTTACACCACATGCAGCATTCCTTGTTAACGGTAAGAACATAACAGATTCATATGGGATGCATTTTAAGCAATATGCTATAAATGCACACAAATCCCAGTTTTACTCCAGGGCATGCTTCATATTCTTTGCAAGTTAGGATCTATCATCTAGAGACTTTGCAGGTTAATATGCTGTTGTCCACATCCAATCAACCAGGAGGAATATGTGCAGACTGATAGGTAGAATATATCTCTATATGTTAATGATATGTGGAAATGTCCTTGGGGAGCAGGGCAAAGTGACACAGCCAAAGGATTGGTCACATGAGAGGCAACTTAGCCCCCAGCAGGAATGTGGGCAAATCAAGTGTCAGCCCTGAAGTTGGGCCAAACTGAAGTTGGCCATTTTCTTTTTTTGTACTTTTCTCTAGGGAGGTTTTTCTTTTCACTGTTTTAGGGCTGACACAGCCTGGAGCGAAGGGGGCAGGGAGGGGGTTGTAGAGATAGATGGGGTGCTGTAGCCTAAATAAAATTCTTACCCCTGGGAATCAAGGATGTTGGTGCAGGTGTTCGAAAGGTGGAGACTGAGGTCACCTAGCAACTGGGCTGTATGCCAATTGAACCATGTGACTGGAAACTCTGGCGGAAAGTGACAAAGTTTTATTTTTAATTGGGTGTAAAACTGGCGGCAACTTAGAGCTGGTTTTCCACCAGGAATGTGCCAATTTGATATGTCCTAATAAAATGTTCTTTCAGGAATTTTCCTGCCTCGGAGTTCTTATTGAACAGGATGTGTTACTTGGAACCTTGACATCAAGTGGTTCAGAAAGGCCTTTCCTAGTTTCTTAGCTTGAAAAGGGGACACGGGGAGAAATGTACTCTAGGTTCAGACTTTCAAGATTCTCTTAATATTAAATTATCACAAAGTGAAAGTAGCACATGTCTGTATTTCCTGTCTGGGCTACCAGAATCACTTGCCATGCTATGAATACCATTCCATGCTCCACATACACACATACACAAACAAATATACACACACATACATGAGTGTGCATGTCAAATTAATGAAGTCACATGGGTGACTTTGGGCCAGATTTTATCTCAGTCCTAGGAAGAATGCAATGATAAACTATTTCACATAAATGTTGCCAAGAAGATTGTATGGCTGCCTTAAAGGCAAAACAAAAAGTACCGGAACACTATTGTCATGAGATGTCAAATGTAGAAGTGAATAAAACTGAGTTTTAACATGTACATAAATTGGAAAATACACACACACACACACACACACACACACACACAAACACATGCATTCTTTGTTTCTAGGGCATCATGTTTCCTAAGACATAAAAAAAAACAGAAAGGGAAAATCTGATGAAATAAATCAACAAAGTCAACTTTTTGATGCAGTGATTATATGTAGACGGAAATGTCTATTTCTGATGTTTATGTGAAGTGATACTGAATGGTAAAATGTACTTTTTGAGCTTCTACAAAGTGTCCTCTGATTATCTATAGCAGGGGTAGGCATGAAATGTTTTGGGTATATAGGAGGTTTCTGCATTTTTATTGGTC
>JAOYMU010000098.1:52599031-52610452 GCA_025802295.1 Psammodynastes pulverulentus
CCTACTGAAGCTCTTGATCTCTCAAAAAATACTAAGTGCAACTGCTGGTTATCAAAACCTGTCCATCTCTAGCAAAGGTCAATCTAAACAAGGATGAAAAGGTTCTGAAGAATTAACTGAAACACAACTTGCATAACCTTCCATTTTACTCGCTTAAACAACAACAAATATTGCAATTTTCAAGGCATATTCTTCAAGAATGAGCTTCAATGAGAATGAGTGTTAATGAGTGTTAAACAGGAAAGAATGACATTGTAGGAAATGTGTTCTTTCATGCTGAACTTGATATATCAAGAATAACCAGGCACTAGTTCTCCATGCATCTGCACTCTTCCCACTTTCCAAAGTTATTGATGATGAAAAGGAAGAGGCAACAAACATTGATAGAAGCAGGTGAAGGAACGTCTGGATTGATTTTGTTCCCTTTTCAACTGAGAGTGAAAGAAAATAAGGACATCACATAAGCTAGGACTCATCTGGTACAATAATCAAGGATGTAATTTTGCCCTGAGGTTTCTAATATGAGTTAGGGCAGCTGGTTGCTAGCAGGTTGTTTTGGACAGTGAGCTAAGCAGCAGATGGAGGCCATCCATGAGCTGGTTATTTAACCTTCTGAACAGAGTCCCATTAAATGGGGTGGATTCATGGCCATCAGAAACAGCACTAGTAACATTGGCAGTGTATGGCAAGTGATGCCTTTATTTCTCTTCACAGACTCCTTTCAGAAAAACAAAAATAGGTTACACACTCTGGATGCTGACAACCCAATAAACTTGCTCGATATTAGATAGGCGTGAAAAGATAGCGGCATCTTTTCCAGAGAGAAAAGCTGACAAAAAGTGGGAAAAGGTAAGCTATAGGCATTCCATTAGCATTTAATGCTGTAACAACTTAGGGACAGATAAGTACTGTATGTTATTAAACTATTTATTTTTGTGTAGCTAGAAATAGCATCCTTTGTTCTCTCTGCTGTTGCAGATGAACACAAGTACCTCTTGTTACAGAATGGCAGTCCTTGACCATTTCTTGGTTTGAATTGGAAGCCACTGGAGCCCCTTTCTCTATCTGGTATCCCCCAGTTGTTATTGGGATGCCAAATTCCTGTTTTCACAGCCATTCCTGGTTATGGTGGCTACCTATTCAGGGAATTCTACAGTAGTTCAAACATCTGGAGGGCAACTCCAAATCAAGGAAAAATTATTTCTGCTACTTCACATTCATATATTTGCTTGTGACATTTCTGCAAAAGAAGCAGCAAGGAGGTGCCAAAAGTAGCTGTTATGCCAGGAACACAAACTGTGGTTCTCATTTTTTAAAATCCCAAGTAAATTTGGGAGCTGTGCTTTGATTGGGAGCAAAAAAAAAAAGCAACTTCAGTATTTAAAAAACAATTAAGTAATGAAGGGATAGAGAAATCACAGAATCAGTGTTTCTTATTGAAAATGACGGGGATGCCTGGAGAAAATAGGCTCATTTCTTTGTCAGATTGATCTTTTTCTGATGTTTTAAAGCAAGTGGGTCAGAAGACTCATATCTGAATGCCATTCCTTCTTTTTCCTCCACTGACTGAAGGTTACTGAAACTCAATCTACAGCAATAAACCATGATGTTGTGGCTCTAATTCCTTGGTAGAGAATGACTCTTCTCAACCAAAAAGGCTGCTGTTTATGGCCATAGTATGACTTCTTAGAAACAGTGAACACACTTGGTATCACATTCCCATCAAAACCAATGTAATATATCCTTGGGTTGTTTTTTTTTATACAAATGTGGCATTGCCTTGCTGCTATCCTTATTGACTTAGGCTCTCCTTTCACCAGCTCTAGGTAAACAGGATAAGAGGAGGAAGGAACTGGAAAAGGTGAGAAGTAAGATCTCAAAATGTTGGTCATTAAATTCACAGCTTCCTAGTGATTAGGAATTGATTAAAAATGTTTGTTATGGTGCCTCTTTGAGGTGATTTGTGACATCCTTTCACATAAGGACAGAAAGGTCACAGGAAGCAAAATGTGGGGCACTGTCCAGACTGGCAGCAATCACTTGTCTTACAAGATGTGTAGTTTTCTGTTTTCAGTGAAAGGATAAACCTAGTAAGTGTGTACAAGGAACCTTTACTCTTAGTTTACAGAAGGTAGCAGTACCTAATGACCAAACAAACAAAAACAATCAAACAATCGTCACCACACAGCTAGAGTAAATTAGATGGGAGTTTTCCTCTCAAAAGAAGGAAATGACAAAAGGTACTTATAACTTGGTGCTACTTCCATATTGTAGCTGAGGAAAAAAAGACGTGTAGGTATTCACTCAAGAGTTTTATGCTACATTTTAAAGTTCCTGGTACATCGTATACAATATTTCAGCCAAATATAGTTGATGCTTAATATGCATATGATTTAGAAGGTGATCCTTGCTCACAACGCACTTTTGTATATTTAAAAAGCAGAAAATATATGTATGTACACATCCTTGAAAACTGAAATGTGGTAGAGGTGTATTTGATAAATATTTCTATTCATTTCTATTTCTTTTTTTTAATGTTTCTATTTAAAACAATAACAAAAATAGCACCCAGGGTGAATGAGAGGGAAACAAAAAAACAGATAGCAGGTGGGTTTTCGCAGAGTTCAAGAACAGCTAAAGTTGATAACGCTATTGCTGTTTCTTTGTGCCAACAACTGTTCTAGGGCCACAAAAATCTAATTCAATTTTAGCATGTGATGTGCTTGCTTGTGGAAATTGGTCCCTTCTGGACATAGATCTAGAATCTAATAGAAATGATTGAATCCGATTCCCATTAGGGTCTGACGGAAGAGATCATCAGGCAGATAAGTATACAAAGTAAGGTGCATCAAGTTGTAGACAAGCATCCTGAAGGAAGGGTAGAATATAACCTATTGGTGCAAGTAAGGACAGTAGTTTTTGCTCTCCCTCCAAAATTTCAGGACTATGGTGTGGCTATATACAAGCCAGAGGGCTCTTAAAGAACACATTGGAATAGGTATTTCCATAAAACAATGGCTTCACAAGCAGTAGTTTTTTTGGCAGTAACCTTGTTGCTGCAGAAACATTTGAGCAGAGCCTGGGGCAAACTAGAAAGTGATCAAATGGATGAGTGAGAAGAATGCTTTAACATAGAGGAAGCAAGAAAGAATGCCAGCAGAGTCAAGGTTGACTATTTGACTTCCTTTGAATATTCAACTTTTTCCCTGTCCTGAACAATTAGTAAATGACAAATCCACCCATTTCCCCTTTTAATAAGCAACTTGATTCCTTT
This sequence comes from Psammodynastes pulverulentus, assembly GCA_025802295.1. Taxonomy (NCBI): domain Eukaryota; kingdom Metazoa; phylum Chordata; class Lepidosauria; order Squamata; family Psammodynastidae; genus Psammodynastes; species Psammodynastes pulverulentus. The sequence goes on from JAOYMU010000098.1 coordinate 52,602,306, forward strand.
AGAAAGGTGCCTCCTGTGCACACCAGAGAAGATGGATGTGCAAAATAGACGGATGTGTACAACAGCCTGCTCAGTGTCAGCGGCCCTTTTGAATGATATAGTACAGCTCTTGCATTTGCGATGGCCATGTGTTAATGACCTTTTCCTGGCAAGAATCCCTGCTTCACAATCTTTTGACAGTGTTCAACATGTTCCTCTGTGCTGCTTTAATCATCGATGCAGTTTAAGCAGCACTTGCCTAGGTCCCTATTGACTTCAATCTGAACACAGAATGGATGTCGATAAAACACACCTTAATATTCACTTTGAGAAGCAGGAAAATCATTTCTTCCTCTTACCTGTAGGAAAGAGGTACAAGCACAATCTGTTCAGAGACCCAGAACATAGAAGAGAGCCAAATCTTCCATGATCTCAGCCAAGGACTCAACTGGAAAAGGATGGTATTCAAAGAGGAAGGAGCACCGAATTGCAGGCAATCAGAAACCATATAATCAAGGACGTGGTTTGGCTGTCTAACAGACACCTTGTCTGCAGCTGCTGCTGCACTATTTTTAAGTTCTTTGAGCCATTTTTCATGATGAGACACTGGGTCTTCTGTCTTCTCAGGTGTGTAAGTTAAAAGGCTAAGCTGCATCAGCTAGAATTTATGACCATTCTGAAAATGACCATTCGGTGCAGTACAACAGTGTGCATTAGTAAACAAAAGAGCATTGATACACACTCGTCTAGGTGCACTTACTCAGAGTAAGATCCCTCAGGGAGCAATGAAGTTGACCTCTAATAACTTTATTACCCCACAATCTGATCCGATGGCTCCGGGTATGAATGCCATTGTTGCATAAAGGGTATAGCCCACAATGCTCAAAACCAAAAACAAAGCAGTATTGTAGAAAAAAGAGGTAACACGGCATCAATCAGAATTATTTCAATTAAGGCAATTGTATACTATATCCCAGCAAGCCCATGGAATCTCTCAAGAAATACCTTGCATTTAAGGCATCTGTAAGCATATACCCACCTCTCTGGTAATTCACTGGAAAAATGGGAAATAAAATATATGGTTTTGCTTCAGTTCATGGAAGATGTAACTTCTCCACCAACCTCAGGGATGCTCTGTGCACAACACTCCAAAGGATGCTGCAAGAAGAGACAAGAAGACCAGCAAGGCAATCATGGGAAGTCCCCAGTGCCATCTAGTTGTGACAGTTTTCTTTCCCTACTCCTTGTAGACACTCTCAGGTTCTCCTCCCAAATTAAAGCTGCTGTATCTGGAGCTAGAGTTCAAAAAAGGAACACAACCGGATTGTACAAAATAAATTCTTCATAGGAACCACTGAAATACTTGATAAGAACAATAAATCAAATAAAAATAGTGCAGAGAAGAGCAACAAAGATGTTTAGGGGACTGGAGGCTAAAACATATGAAGAACGGTTGCTGGAACTGGATGTGTCTAGTCTGAGCAAAAGAAGGACTAGGAGATGACATGATAGCAGTGTTCCAATATCTCAGGGGCTGCCACAAAGAAGAGTAAATCAAGCTATTCTGCAAAGCACTTGAAGGCAGGACAAGAAGCAATGGGTGGAAATTAATCAAGGAGAGAAGCAACTTAGAACTAAGAGGAAATTCCTGACAATTAGAACAGTTAATCAGTGGAACAACTTGTCTCCAGAAGTTGTGAACTCCCAACACTGGAAGTTTTTAAAAAGATGTCAGATAACCATTTGTCTGAAGTGATAGACTTCCAAAGTCCCTTCCAACTCTGTTATTCTATTGTATTCTATTTTAATTGATCAATCAATAGCCACATCAGCAAGTTTCTCAGGAAGAAAGATACTTAATCTCCATGGTATTCCATAATCTGTCCTTTTTTGCTTAGGCAAAAGATCGTGGGTGCTGCATGACATGGAAAAGTGGGAGTAACCCCAAGTCACTATAGACCAATTTTGTCAATTTTTAATGACGCACATTCCTCAATGACTCTGGATGGCTTATAATGATTGGGTTAAAACAATCATTGTAAACAACTATCCTGGGAGGAACAAATCAGATGTATTAAATCATTACTCTGGAACCACATATGCAAGTAATACAGTGTCTGCTGGTTTTAAATTCCTTTCTGAACACCAGCATATTGGGGACATACTTTTCCACAGGGCTGACAAGACAATTATTGATTAATAGAAATAACAGGGATAAGGGTGTCCTGCAAATATCCAGGCTGCATGCCATAAAAGGCTCCATAGAAGACCACCAGCACTTTCAATTGCATCTGGAAGTCTACTGATAACCAGTACAGCTCATGGAGGTAACAGTGTTACACATACAAAATGAAGTATGTTACTCATGCCACTGCATTCTGGGCCAGTTGTAGCTTCAGGCTCTGCATTTCAACCAGTGGCCTATCTAGAATTCATACTGTATTTAAGTCTTGAGTATGCTTTCCATTTTGCCCAGCCTTCTATTCACCCTAACATTCTCTATAACCAGTTCAACATCTTGCTGAATCTATTATATTTCCTGCTACCATCATCTTCAAATTAAGCATAGTTATGGGTGTGTGTGTGTGTGTGTGAAATCAGGAGCCTTTGTTTTGAAACATATACAAATTAATACTGAACTTCAGCGTCCTTTATATGTACCTTACTTTAAAGCTACAGTAAGCAGCTGTCAAAGATAGACCTTGGGTATCTATGTTCAAAGTCACTGAGGCTTCCATTCTGTAGACCATAGTATCCTCCCCTCAGGGTGACTGTGGGGTCCTGTGTAAAACTGTAGATCACACCATGACCGGCTGTAAGCTGAAGGTCATATACTGGTCCAATATCTGATTTTTTTTAATACAAACGATGCTACGCTTCAATGGTAAGATGGCCTAGATATTAGTATTTGAACATAGATCTTTTTAACATGTATATTTATTGTGTTCTCCTACTATAATCTAGATGAATTATATGTGTGTGTGTGTGTGTGTGTGTGTGTGTGTGTGTGTGTGTGTGTGTGTGTTGCTAGTCCATGTATGATATGCCATACACTAAATAAAGAAATAAATAGACTGCAGGACCAGAAAGTTAAGAAAAAATAAGATTGTTCTATTGTTTCTCATTGGGTGAAGTAATGCTTTTCTCTGAGGACAGATATTCTACAAAGAATCAGCTTGCTTTTAAAATGCTGTATTATACAATTTATTATGCTACAGTGATGATTAGAGTTTAAGAAGAGAATGTTGTGGCATCTGGTATCTTTGGAGTGCAGAGGTAACAAGAAGCATAGATAGCCTCAAATACAACTTTACCGCTGATATTCCTAAACCTGGATAAGAAAGGAGAAAGCGTAGGCATCAGGCTAGCAGCCCAACTCTAACAACAATAACATCAGCACTACTGAAGCGATTAATGCAATTCAATGCGATACTTAAAAGCAGTTTGACAACACCCTGTGATGGTGCTTGGTGAAAGCTGCAAGAAAATCCAGTGTCAGATACAGAGCTCAATTCCAAAACCACCAGAAGAACACAGAGTGCACAGATACTACACTTGTGTCAAAAATTAACACAATTGCTTGATGATTTGATGCTTATCATGTATTTGTACATCCTGAGCATAAAGATAAGATTTAAAAAAAAGAAGTGACAAGATAGTTAGTGACAGCAAGACCATTCGGTTTTCTGGAATGGATAATCTACATGTGCGCTGTGTTGGTCTTTGGTGTTGTACAAGGGGCAAACTGGATGTAAGCCAGTGGATGATCATAGCAAGATTTCAATCAAGGCTTGCAGAAGCAACCATCATCCAATCTTAGGCATCAACTGAGGAGGCACACAAAGCTGAAAAGGACATGCTCTATGACAGTGGTGAGATTAAAATAATTTAACAACCGGTTCTCTGCCCTAATGACCAGCTGGGTAGGCATGGCAGGGTGATCATGTGACTGTGTGGAGCTCAGGCGACAATAAGTTTGGGCATACTGCCAAGAACCTTTAGCTGTTATATGGGTTAACCAAGAGGCAGTTTCTGTAAGCAGGGCAATAAAGATTAGGCTAGAAACAACACCAGAATGTTTCCTTCTTGCCTTCCTTATAGGACTAGCCCTGTAAAGTGGGAAAAAACAAAAGGAGATTTCTTCCAACATTTCTCCGAACTGCTTAGAAAGTTAACAACTGGTTCTCGTGAATAGGTGCGAACCTGTTGAATCCCATCACTGCTCTATGAACAACTACAAAATACTTTCAGTGATATACCCAATCATAACATTATGCACAAATAGGCAACAACAACCAAGGATGAGACAAATGATTGACCTGCATGGATCAGCAGCACAAAGGTGCAACCCTGGAGAGCTCTTGCTAGATTTTGTAGCATCAATAATGTTTATGTGGGAAACGTCTACTCTGCAGGTAAAAATATTCACACAAACACACATTTTTTAAAAAACCCATGGCTGTCACCCAATTCAGCCTTTAACAATGAAATCAATGGTTTTGCAACAGCAAATGATGGCAATCAGCACTCCTGGATGCCAGAGCATGTCACAGAGCAATAGGACCAGCATCCCTTTAATCATATCATTCATTAGACCCTACTGAAAGGAGAAGCAAGACCAACATACAACTGTCTCCTCTGCTGTTGAGAAGCTAAGAATCATGTCATTGTTAAACAGTACAAACTCAAACCTGAAAACTGGTTTCGGCAATCGCAACATGAAATTTAAATTGAAGGTCAGTGGAGATGGTTGAAATAAACATTGTCTGTGTGAAGAAGAAACAATTGGATAAAGAACAATATAGGAAGAATGCAGCATACGAGACAGAATCTGGCAGATGATTGATGAAGACAAAATCACAAAGCTACAAAAGGACCTAAATTACTAAGTGACAAAGCAAAAATCCATGGAAAAATACCGATCATTGGACTGTAAAGTCAGAAGCATGGTCAAGACACAAAAAAGCCAAAGCAAAATAAGTAGCAACAAAAATGATACCAAGGTGCTATATTGCCTTGTTCAGAAATTAACAGGAGAAAGAAATAATTAATTACAAGTATTCCTACTAAGGACAAGGATGGGGAAATATTGCTTATTAAAGAACAAGGGACATGTTGGGCAGAGTAAAATTTGGTCAAGCCATGAATAAATGAAGATTATACAAGTTGGTAGTTGTCAAGGAAATGCATGAGGATGTGCAGAATTTTATCTACTCAGGAAGCATCACCTCTAATAATGAAAGCATTGAGGCAGCTGTTAACTGCAGCTTTGGAAAAGCACAGCAATTTTCCAATGAATTTGCCAATTGGTCTTAAATAATCAAGGTCCTGTAAATAATCAAGACTGCAACAGAAATTCAACTCTCCACAGCTTTCTTCATGATGACATCCTTTGCCAAAAGAATGGTAAAAGAATGCAACATTTACTTGCCTTGACCTTTTGAGTCTCTAATTAGCAAACATTAATATAGCAGAAGGACAATGCTTGTAGAAAAATTGCAGGATGAAGACTGAGATCAGAGGAACTATCATTTTGTTTTACAAAAACGAGCAAGGTAATCATGGTTTATGAAGTAACTTAAAGAATTGTACCATTCTAATGAAGCATGTGAATCTATACATACTTGTTTTGAGTTATGCAATGTTCATGGCTTTATTCAGTTAAAATGGCACACAAAATGGATCAACTTCCCCTGTCTCAAAGCAAGGCATTCTCAGAAAGCAAACTCAGGGACCTGGTTTGCACAGCTTTAGCCTAGACTTGGATACTGTTGTGTGTATGTATATAAGCTTCATTAGCATCTGCATCAAGGTGGTAGTTATTCTTCCATCTTTATACCTTCTGTTATTTGTAGTAGATAGTATGGAAAATGCAATGCATGTGGCATCAAAGTATATACAATGGGAGAAAAGTGGAAATTGTAGCAGCTGCTGAATTAATGGCAGAATGTGGGATACTTGGTGCTCTCTGAGCTTGATGGGTTTCTTGCAGACATTTCATTACGAAATAGGTAATACACTTAGATATTGATGATCTTACCTAGTTTGGTAATGAAACGTCTGCAAGAAAACCACCAAGCTCAGTAAGGACTAAAGACCCCACAGTTCAATCCCAAGCTACAAATATTCTCTTCTATTGGTAATGGCACAAAGTACTATGGTACATAATATGTTATTGTGTATATATTAATGTGTAATAAATAACAGTAGTATGATAGGAGAGTCTACAGATCTGGCAGGGGAGAGGATATAACAGGATTTCTGGCACAAGCAGATGAAGTTGGACTAGGTGAATTTTATAATTTGAATTCTGTTGCAACTAGAAATCCAGCTCCAATTTGATAGGTCTTTCTTCTCTAAGTAAAGTCACAGAGGTTCCATACTTTGCTGCAGCTTAATATTTCTGTCCTTACAGAACAGTCCAATAAAATAACACTACAATGACCCTATCAATAAAAATGCCAATCCAAGTGTTAGAAATTGCAGGGCAGTGCTAAGCTATTGTGGTAGCTATTTTGTAATATAGTCGCCAGTAAAGATGTTATTAAAGAGGGTGGGAGAGGGAGTGTCCTCTCCCATAGATACTATTCATTTTGGTTTTCTCTCCCCCCTTCCCCACCCTCTTCTTCCCAGACCTGGTGTGAAATATAATAAAGACAGAAAAAGTATTTCAAAATGATAGAAGGCCAGGATAGAAATTTTCTCTTTCAAACAGATATTTGGAGAAAAAGCAAGAATTCAACTCTCTCTTCATTCTATTTTGCTTCAGTCTTCTACATTTCATTCCAGGCCCTCCCTTGGTATTTAGTACTTTTTTTAATGTTATAATAAATTAATCTACAGAACTATTCAAAGTTTTTATTGTTTCTCCAAGAACACAAAGTTTCCTCTCTTCCCCAAGGTCCCTGTCATGTTCATTGATGAAATTTATCTTATTTTGTCTGCAAAACCTGTGCTCTAATGAAGCTCTTGCACATTCTCTTTCTGGTGCTTTATGACTTTCTCAATTTGGTACCACATTAGTCAGTGAGGCTGGAGTCCAGCTCATCAGCCATCTAGCCAAGTAATAAATCTACTAGGGGAGTGTGAAAACCTGCTTCAATTAACCTGATGAGCAGTTTGGGGAGCAACAAGCTGGTAATTTTCAGTATTTACATAGTGACGTGCCAGATCTAAGATGCGAGATACATTTTTATGCAATTTCTTCTCAAGAGGTATGCCGTCTACGAGCATATATTGGTGAATCTCTCAGACGCTAAGCACAAGTCAACTTGTGTGGGTAATTTACTTTATTTTACTAATTTACACTGCAATTTCTCTTGCACCAAGTAACAGTTTCTCATTATGAATCTCAACATTGAGGCTTGCCTTAGCTCTAGAGTGAGGAAAATATGCTTCCCGCCCCAGATAAAGCCCGTTTTGTAAATCTCACCTGCACATCAAATGGGCAGAACTGCTGGAAATTGTAGGTCTCCTTTTTTCTTTGCAGTCCCCTATGCCTTCAGAGAATGGAGGACTCCTTGAAATAGCATGGAAATTGAAACAGAAGCTAAAGGAGAAAATATGAATGTGAGAATGACTCCCACTTCTGTTTCCCATAAAAGCCTTTATTACACTCAAGAGTACTCTGTGAACTGAAGGACCAAGGTAGCTACGCAGTACTGTGTTATGCATGATGCGGTTGAAGAAAAGGATGATCCAAACTATATAACTGTTTTCTTGATTGGTAGCCACCTGGTTTGGTATAAGATGGGTGGCTATAAAAGGCTATATAAATTATAAATGTATGCTTGTTTATATGCAGGGATACATACACATGGTGAGAGGGAAGTGTTGCAAAAAGACAAATGCAATTAGTTTACTTACAAAGTAACATTTGGGGACATCTTGTCCAATTAGTTTCCTTTTACTCATGGCCAGGAAAAATCTTACAATTTATTTATTTGTATTTATTTATTTGTTTGTTTGTTTATTTATGTATGTATTTATTTATTTGTCTGCCCATCTCACTATAACACAGGTGTCAAATTCAAGGCCCGGGGGCCAAATGTGGCCTGCCACGTCATGTGGCCCACGAGAGCTGCAAAGTTCTGATTGTCTTTAAATAAATAAAGCAAAACATTTAGGAAGTTGGTTACATTTACATTTACATTTACATTTATTCACAT
>JAOYMU010000098.1:52643452-52654880 GCA_025802295.1 Psammodynastes pulverulentus
GTGCCGACATGTTGATTATAATAAATGATGAGATTTCTTTTGAAACTTGGCTCGAGACTCATGAATGGATTATAGCACGGCTGGAACCCTGACATTATGGCCTCTTATCTCTGACTCTGACACCAGAGGCACCTTGTCACCATCCATGCCCACCACCCTTTTGATTTCCTGGGATCTGATGTGATAAGAGATGCTTTTCATAGAAGATTAAGTGCCTCCCCAAATGCTAAACATGCCATATTGCTCTCAATAATATCATTGCCACTAAGATAGAAGAATGAAAAAAAGAAGAATAAGGTGCTATGGCCATTTCAGAAGTACTGGTAAGCATGGCTTCATAAATACATTGATAACCAAAAAGCCAGGCTATTGGAAGATTTATAGAAAAGGATTAACTGTGTTTCTTGGTTTCATAATATTTGTGATAATTTATCTTTCAAATTTTGTAATTTGGCTTTAAATTTTGTTAGCCCTCCATGAGAATTACTAGATAGACTAAGGAGAGGGAGAGGGAGAGTGGGATGTACAATTAAATATAAAATATTATTTTTCTTTTCTGCATGTTATTTGATGCCTGATTTCTCCCTGAAAACGCAGGGAAGATTTATATATGAAAACGCTTCCAATTGCACAGATTTGTGTTTCTCATTTACATACATTTATGAATGTAAAAAGCAAAAAATGATTTATTTTTATTTTGAACTATGGTGCTTCTAAACAGATGATTCTTAATACCAGGGCTTTTTTTCGGCGCCGAAAGGTGCCGGAACGCGCCCCCCCCGCGCTAAAAAAACCCGGAAGTGGTAGCACGCGATTGGTGGGGACGGAGCACGTGATACGGGCTCTGAAAAGGTGCCGGAACGGCGTTCCGCCGAGCTCCGACTCAAAAAAAGCCCTGCTTAATACTAATACATCATTTACTTTTCCACCCTGTTGAAGACATTATACCTGTTGGTATATTTTTTTCTTCCATGTTTTGGGCATTCCAATAACCAAGAAAAATCTAATATGAATGAAGAAAGGAAAACATCATATTACCTCAGCAGTCATCAAAGAAACAGCTACCATATTTGAGCTGCATAAATCTGGATGACTGCTAGATAAAAATACCATTTCATTTATGTCAGCTTGAACATTTCCTTCTAAGATCTATATTGTTCTTTTCTTATTATTTTGCTTTTGGTACACCATCCAAAGTCTGGTGGGGCTGGATGGTGAAAGAAGAAAAGAAAAAAGAAAAGAAGAAAAGAAAAAGGGAGGGAGGAAGGGAGAGAGGTTGGCTTAATATGTGGCTTATTAAACTGTGATTATGGTTTGGTGTGTGGTACAAAAGTACCTAATTGCAACATATGCAATGAACCATAGCAAACAAATTGGTGACCAAGAGTGATGTTCAAATCTAGTTAAGTGTTTTAATATTTGCTTGGGATAAGAAACATAGACTTCTTTTGAATTTTATAAAAAGTTAGTAATCACTTGAAAAAGATTGTAATGCTATAATATTACTAAATTGTTTAATTTATAAAGTGTGTGTGTGTGTGTAGAGAGAAGTAGTGGGAGAGAGAGAGAATAAGATTATACACACCCACAAATGCACTCGCAGCAAATCAATCCACTGCAGGTTGAAGGTATCTTCAAGGTGGGTCTAAAGGCAGTTGGAAGGTTGCTTTTTAATTCCCCATGCTAAAACTGAAAGAGAATGACTAGCTCAAAGTCATCCTGTTGGCTTCCATGTCTAAACAAAAACTAGAACATGGGTTTCACTCTTGTGTGTATATGAATGTGTAATAGTGTGTAAGAAAGACCTTAAGAGATAGAACAAAGAAATACTGTCTAGGGATTGGTCAAATAAGAGAAGGCATAGCCTGCAGCTACACAATGGGCAAAGAAAGAAACCTGGAAGGGAACCCGCCTAGCTTTTCAGGCTGTTAAAAAGATGGCATGATATTTGTACTTGTGGGAGTCTGTTAATGTAACCTTACAATCAAGTAGAATTACCTCAACTGGTTATGTTTCCTGTTGGTTTACCTGTAAAGACTGACAGCATCTGTATACACATATCTAAAAAAAAAATACTTGGATGCTAATTATACTATCAATTATAGGGAAACAGGCTTTATTTTGCATATGACTCAAAAGTTACAGCAAGCTCTGTGGTACGATAGGCTTATCTGTTCAGTATTTTACTAGACTCTTGTGGAGCTGGGAAATTTCTAAATCAAACCAAGACAATTGGTTGCAAAAGTCTTGACAACCACCAGAGGGCAGCAAAGAGATATGGAAAACCCTAATTTTTGCCAGTAGTGATTAAGCAGATAATTACTTCTCACATCAAAACTTTTAAAAGATGCCCAAGCATAGAATGCTATAAAAATCATCAATATCTGTAAGATTACACAGCTCTTATATTCTTCAGGATAGTCAGACTTTCAGCAGTAAGAAAAAAAAGGAATATTTATATTAAAAATATACAAACCTTTATTTTATCTGACTGACTTTGGATTGCGTAAGATAAATGAGTTTGGCTACATCAGATAAGGAGGTGGTAAAGATCAGAAAACTAATACAAGACTCAATTGTTGCTGTTTTCCTTCTCAATTCTTGGCTGCTCACAAAATCATTGCAGTCTGATATACTGCAACATAGATTAAAAAAAAGACTAACAACCATCTTGTTCTTAACATTAAAAGACTGCTTTGCAGGGATGATAGTCCCTTACTAATTAAACTCTTCTTAATCTCTCCTTCACTCCACCTCCCCTGACAAGCTATTTTTCAGCTGGATTGGACTTCATCTCCATGATCTATGCAATTTCATAACAGGCTGCTGCAATCATCATTCCCAATGCTGGGTAAATATTCATGAACTTTTTTGGTTTACACCATCAGAGACTGTTCAGTGTTCCATTAATCTCAAGGGACAAGAACTCTACAGGTAAATCTTGGTTGACAATGGCAATTGGGACCAGAATTACTGTCACTAAGTGAGATGGTCATAAAGTGTGACATCATGTGACTGTGTCCCTTAGCAACAGCAATCTTGGCAATCCGGTTGCCGTCACTGAGTGATGATCAGGGTGCTCATTAGGTTAGGAACTCACATGACTGCAGCTTTCGACTGCCTGCCAGTTTCCCCATTGACTATGCTTATGGAAAGCCAGTCAGAAATCATAATCACGTGGCCATGGCTCACTGCAGCATTGTAATCACAAGCTCTCATGTCACTGTGGGGACACTGTGACAGTTGGAACTGGGAAGACCTATCCTAGGTTTCTCTTGATCCGTACAGTTGCAAATCCAAATGGTCACTGAGTGAGTGCTCATAACCTGAGGACAATCTGTATGCTGACAGCTCCTGAAAACTACAATGTCCCCGCTGGAAAGTTCCTATGCTAACAACTCATTCTTGCCTCTCATCCCTTATAAAAATTGTCTTGCATCCACCAGATTCCCTTTCGGTTGATTAGATTCACACATTATTCTATGTTATAACATTGTTTGAGAATGGATGGCTCACTCAAGTTTTCCAGGGCTGAGGATGGGGTAATTATGCAATGTAGATGAAGAAAGTAACATTTGGTAGGAAAGGGGAAAGTGTTTGTGGTTTGCATATAATAGTTTCCAATCTACATCTCTCCTCACTCTGTAGCTTATTCTTACACTAGGAAAAGCAAGGTGTACAATAGGCTTGAATTTAGCCATATCTTTCTGCTGGTTGGTCATGTATTCAAACTTCCAAGCAAACCCCAATCAGCACTCCGTATTTGCTTTGTGGATAACAAGAAGCTGAGAATAGTTGATAGTTGGGTGTTAGATATTCATAAGAAAAGCAGCATTTAGGAGATAAAGAGGGACTATAAGACATTGAAACGGCAACCTGAGACCTGGGAAGGAGAAAGAAGGGAAGAGAAATGAAAGTAACAGAAGGTGAACTTAGATGTACCACCTGTTAAAGTCCTATGCTTTTAATGAACCATCTAGGCTAGTAATGTTTAAAATGTACTTGGTGATGCTACATCACTGAAGTTTTATTGCTGGTTGAGGGAACTATATGTGTAATGAAATCAGAAGAGGAATTGGGGTTTTTAGGGATGTATCAACCTAATGCTGAAAGGGCTTTAGGTGTGCGTGAAAATGATGGAACAGGAAAATTGCCACTATTTTCTGTAAACCCTTCTTTAAATCTACATTAGGATATCAGCAGTGTCAGAAACAAAAAAAAGTCACATGTAAGTGAGGTTCGCATTATAAATAATTGATATGGGTTTGTGTACGCATATGTGTGAAAATACCAAGCAGTAGCTGCAGTTGTTTTGTGAAATCATAAATCTCCTGTATATTATCTCCTGCTGGAGAAACGTGACTGGCTCAAAGTAAAACTAAATAGAATGTGTGTTTTATCAGAGGCCTGTGTAGTTAAGTAAAACTTTGACAGCCTGGGCGGGGGAGGTGGGGGGCAGAATCTGGAATGCTGCTTTGTTTTGTATTGAATTTTAATTAAAATTTGAAAAGCTGTACCGATATGCTGTGGCAGAGCACTACTTCTTAGGTACAGCTACTGAACCCAGGCTGCAAATATCTGAGCGAGAACCCAACACAATGGTACAGAAAACTGCAATTTTTTATTTCTATTTAGCAGTTATCTTGATTTTTTGCAGCCCTGGTCTAAAAGCTTTGTCTTAGAAAATATGCAGAGCTTTGTTATAAGTTTGGTAGACTGAGCAACGAATATGGGGGGGGGAGGGAAACTGCTTTACAGTGAAATGTTTTATGGTTAAAAATGCTCATGTCTTAAGCCCATATGCACACTGTACAGTTTGCCTTGATGCCTTGGAAAGCTTCCAAATGAATGTGTGTAGGGTCAGGGACTTCAAAGTTGCAAACAGCTTCTGATCTATACTAAAAGGAAGGAATTAATTGAATGTAGTTAGATGTAGTTCTGGGGTTGGCTAGTGTTAAAGTAGCTGGGAAATGTGCTAGTAATGTATACTCAATAATAATCACGAGCTGCTATTTTAGCTTCATAAAAATATAGCTAGAAACTTTGGAACACACAAACTGCAATGGCTTTTACATAAAAATAATAATACTGCAGCATTGTGGTGTGATCAGCAAACAGTGAATTTCCCCAAAGGCTTTGGGAGAGAAGAAAGAAATACTGGGTTTCTTGTTCTTGTAAAAGTCAGGATCCTAACATACAAAGCTGCCTCAAATTATAGAGTAGGCTCAACCTAAATTGCAGGATGGATCACTTTAATGGCCCATCAAAAGACAAATCAGGACATACAAGGTGGAACCCCCAGCTAGCCTGGGAAGAGATTTAAAATTAGGGACTATATCATCATCATCATCATCATCATCATCATCATCATCATCATCAAAATGAAGAGATGGTGGATTAATTCCACAGATTCCTACTAGTTGATTTAGGAGAACAACAGAAGTTTATAACATAGATTATACAGAAATATCCCAAAACCTTCCCTGATTATCAAATCCACATCATCATAAGAACCGTGGTGGTGCAGTGGTTAGAATGCAGTACTGCAGGCTTCTTCTGCTGACTGTCAGCTCCTAGCAGTTTGGCAGTTCAATTCTGACTAGCTCAAGGTTGACTCAGTCTTCCATCCTTTCCAGGTGGGTAAAATGAGGACCCAGATTGTTGGGGGAAATATGCTGAATCTCTAAACCACTTACAGAGGGCTGTAAAGCACTGTGGAGTGGTATATAAGTCTAAGTGCTATTGTTATTGTTATCATCAAAAACTTCCCCTCAGCTGTAGACATCTGAGTTTCAAATAAGATACAATGGAACGGTAACTTATAAGAAAATATATAGTCATGATCTTGGAGTAAGCCATACAATGTGACATAACATTTCTTTCAGCTGTAATGCTAATCTCTCTTTCCTAGACCTTCACATTTCCTAAAACCACCTCAATTTATTTCACCAAATACAGGTAGTTTTCAACTTATGATCACAACTGAGCCCAAAATTTTTATTGCTAAGAGAGGCATTTGTTCAGTGAGTTTTGCCCCATTTAACAACCCTTCTTGCCATAGTTGTAAAGTGAATCCCTACAGTTTTTTAAGTTAGTAATACAGTTGTTAAATGAATCTGGCTTCCCCATTGACTTTGCTTGTCAGAAGGTCACAAAAGGGGATCATATAACCTTGGGACATAGCAACAGTCATAAATATGAACCATTTGCCAAGCATCTGGATTTTGATCACATGATAATAGGGATGCTACAAAGATCATAACTGTGAAAAATTGTCATAAGCCACTTTTTTCAGTGATCTTGTAACTTTGAACTGTCAGCAAATGAACAGTTGTAAGTCATGAACTACCTGTATTTTTTTGTGTATGGGATGAGATAACCTTATTTACATTTATGGGATTTTTGAATTGAAATGAATTCCACAGTGAATAAAAAAAAGACAGGAAGGACAAGCTACCACTTGCCTCAGAATGGCGATGTGGTCCTCTAGTTGACATTTAGTTCAAAAATAGTGATGAATAATGGAGTTTGAGTGCAATTTAATGGCAAGAATGCAATTTATCTTCCCTCCTTTCAACTCATAATGTGTAAGCAGAGCAACCATAAGATCAGCACCAAGTACAGATGTTCACTAGATGGCTTCAAAAGAATATGGTGTATGTATGTATGTATGTATGTATGTATGTATGTATGTATGTATGTATGTATGTGTGTGTGTGTGTGTGTGTGTTTAATTAAATGTTTGGAGGGATATACATTGTACTTAAATATAAGAAGAGAGTTGTTTAAATCTACTTTGCTTATTTTGTTCTAGACATATAACTCTGTATAATAGTATGGAGTGAGGAACAAAATTTTTAAGCATTAAGCATTAAGACACTCACAAATGGATTAAGAGCTCCAGGTGTAGGGTTCAGCATTACCTAGAGGCCCACAGATTGTCCATTCTCATCCTTGAGGCTGAGAAAATATTACAACTCAAAACAGTCATTAATCATCTATTCTTTCTGACCGATGAAGCCTCCATCCATTGTGGATCTGCTTAATCGCCATCATTCTATGCCCAATTACAATCAATGGGATTCTTCGTGTTTCCGAAATTGAAAGTAGATCCAAAAATTACTGAGTACAGCCATTAGTCCAAATGGAGTATAGTACCACATAGCTGAGTCGTACCATAATAAATAAATGGGAAGAACCAGTGGCCCCGCAGAGATTAATGAGCAAGGGTGAAGTTATTTATTTATTTTTTTAAAAAGCCTAAACATCAGTGCTTCTTTCATCTTTTCCCCACTCTTACTGTTAAAAGTACCATTGCTACAATAAATCTCACCTTCATTTAGCTTGTATAAGCAATCTGAAACATGATTTATCGGCACTTTAACCCTTTGCTAACATTACCCTGAGTCTTTGAGTCTAACCAGAAATGCTGTGACAACTTCAACTCCGGCAGTAATTAAACACTTTTTAAAGATCTGTCACAGGTGCCAAAGCAGAAGTGCTTTGGCATTGTGCCATCCATTGACATTGTTATGTGTCAACCGCAGTGTTTTCTTCTTTGGAAATACTTGCCTCTTGCCTTTTGCTGAATAGTGTTCCTTTATAAGTAAACCTTGGCTGTGACAGGCCTCAGGGAGATGGTTTGATATCAAACCGTATAGAATAGTCTGAAGGGTGTGGAAAAAGCCTTCTCAGAGAAGAAGGTGTGGGTATTCAGATGCAATTGATTTCAATTTATTTCTAGGAATTAACATTACCATTTTATTTTGGGGAAGAACCAGAAGAAATGCAGATACAGGAAGTCCTTAACTTACCACCCTGAGCCTGCAATTTTGGTTGTGATTCATGATGGTCATAAAGTAGCTCATCAAAGGGCCATCCCAATATTATGAACTTTATTGAGATGTTTTTAAAGCCAACACCATGATTTTTAAGTGAATTCCTCGTTTGCTATGTGCCCATGGAGATTCTCAGTCATCCAGGTCATGGTTGTTCCAAAGGTGCTTTTTTTCAAGCAGCAACTAGACTCTGGTTTTTCTTTAAAGACTTTTCATTTTCATCCAAGAAGCTTCTTCCGCTCATTGTTCGCTATGGTATATTTTCCCCCAGAAACTGGAAGTAAACACCAGTTTTGGGGGGGAATGGTATAAAACATGGTCCTGTGACTGTGTAGTACTGTAAACTGTTGTAAATGTGGGCCACTTGCCAAGTGCCCAACATGCAAACAAGTGATTGCAGGGAGGAGTGGACATCAGAACTTCAAATTTGGGTTGTAAATTTCTTTTACATGATCTGTCCTAAGTCAAGAACTACCTGTGTATAGATTGGTTCAAGACAGGGGTCCATGATCAACACCAAAGTAAAAATGAGGTGGGAAAACCTCAGTAAAAAATCTCACCAAGTGAGAAGTGGAGCATTATCCTGGAAAGTTGTGAAATGTTTCTGGAATTAACATTGCACTTCAACATCTGAGAAATCTTTAATTTTTAATAAGTGTGTGGAAAAAAATGATACAGTTTGGAATCTGAAATAAAGTAGAATGCTAGGCATTTAGGGATGTGATGTATTTGAGTTATAAAAAACATAATGAATCCAATAATAAAATAAAGCAATACACTTAAGGACAATATTGTTATAAAGGCAAAAGAGACCATTGCAATATCTTACCCCCATAGTCATGTATGGCAGCTTTTCCCTTGGAAGAAAGAAGCATTCTGTTGTTTTGCATATCCATCTCCAAATGCAGGATACATACTCTGAATCCCTGATATAAAAATGCTGCTGATTGATGATTTTCTATTTATATAAGGTCTTCTCACTTCTAAGCCCTAGCAATTGGTTTCAAGCGCAACAAGAAGTTTTTTTCCCCCTAGAATGCATGTCTGTATGTACACACACATGTATATATGAGGGGTCCCTGGTGCTCTCCAAGTTTGGATGTTTTCTTGCAGATGTTTCATTACCCAAACTAGGTAACATTGACAGTGCTGTTTACCATTGAAGAAGATTAAACTATCTGTTTAATAACAATGGTCTGTTTTGCCTTTATCACAATATGGCAGCAATTCACTTAGAAGAAAAATATAAAAATGCATGCCCATTGATGATTTTCTACTCTCTGTTCTTGTGTTAGAAGAAAAAGAAAACTAGAATCGAAGCTGGTCTAAATCCATATACTATGCATTACCTACCTCTCC
Organism: Psammodynastes pulverulentus; assembly: GCA_025802295.1. Lineage (NCBI taxonomy): Eukaryota > Metazoa > Chordata > Lepidosauria > Squamata > Psammodynastidae > Psammodynastes > Psammodynastes pulverulentus. The sequence goes on from JAOYMU010000098.1 coordinate 52,652,650, forward strand.
CTGGTTACCACATAATTCTCCATTGGAGTTCCTAGCAGTACTATATACCAAGGCTAGATTGGCTTTTAAAAAAAATTGTAGCAGCAAAAATTGTATTATTTTTATGAACTCTTGATGGTCTCTGATGACTTTTAAATCTGTTTCTGGCTTGCATTAAAGGATATTTTGTTCTTGGCTTTATTTTATTGTGATTTATTGTGCATTGCTTTGAACAACCCAAGAGGTAAAACATTATTTATAAATCCTTTTTAGAAAGAAAATAAAAGAAGTAAAATGCTAACAAGAGGAAGGTGACATTTTTCATACTTGTACTGCAAGGTTCAGCAGGAATTACTAATCAGCTGAGAGAACATAGTAGAGAAGGACTGCAGTAAAAGTCAAGGGACTTTTGTACTGCCTTGGAGTGCTAGTTAAGATATGAATGATCAAGGGCTGGTTTTCATTTTGATTGGAAGCATGCATGGGCTGTACCACTTCAAATTGCAGGTGGACTCAGGCAAATAAAAGCTGTTCTCCCCCAAACCAACAAAAACAAATTCCCATATCCTAAGTGGCAGGAGAAGGGTTGAAATAGCCTTTTCCGTGATTATCTTATTTTCTGCTTTAACAGTTTCAAGGGGAGCATCTAATTTTTTGAACCTCACCCTGAGTCACACAGACCTCAGCTGAAGTTTTTATTCACTGCTTAAGTTGGGATTCATTTTATGAAAACAAAATGGGCCGCCAAGAGCAAAAGAGGTGGCTCGGTAATAAAGGCCAACTGCAGATTGTTCCAATCAGCTTGATTTAAATAAGCAAGTACAACTTGGCAAGGATGCATAATTGAAAACAATTGTGAAAGGATATGCTTTGGAGAACTGTGCCATCCTTGATTAAATAGCACATTTCTTGGTCTGCGCTGTGTGTTAGTATTGGAAGCAACGGTTGGCTCAAAGGCACGTGCAAACAGTTGGCTTGCTGCAGTGAATGAAATTCTGTGGCTTTACCTCTGGGTTTCATGAGTATTGTGTTAATCCCTGAAAAGTAGAAAAACAAAATAAGCAAAGTGATGGATCAGCTCTCATTGACGATAGAGTTCACTTTGCTTGCTATTATTTTACAATTGGCACATGCAGAAAGGCATTATACTTTTCCTTAGATTCATATTCATACATGCCTACCCGAAAAAAATCAGAGAATCCCAGAATTTATGCACATTACTTAAGAACACGGGTGTCAAACTTGCCATGTCATGTTGCCATCACATGATGTTTCATATTTTTCCCATTCGCAGAGCTGGGGTGGGCGTGACCTGTGCGTGATGTATCCGGCCTGTGGGCTGCCACTTTGACACCCTTGCTTAAGAACATGGGATATACTCTTACTTTAATTCAACCACTGCACTGATAGCTCTCCCATGTATAGATAATGAATTGTGCCTTTCTTCTTCACAGGCTTTTATTTAACTGGTAACACACCTTACAACCTTTTATTGATGGACTTGTACCTGAGCAAGTTGCAGAGTCACAGAAGTTCCTTCTTCGTTCTCCACTGTCATCCCAAGCTTCTGGCTACCTAAGTGGACCAGTCTCACCTGTTTTAATTGAAGAATTCATAACAGGGTCCAAATATACAGAGAAGAGGAACAACATATTGTTTTTATAAAGACTTTGAATGCTAACATCCCACCTATAGAAGAAGAGGTCCCAAGGCTCCTGTCTGAATCATAAAATCTATCACTCATGATGGCAAAGAGAAGATAACAAACTGAGCAGAAAGTTCAGCAACCTGCAAACAGCCAAGCAACTGCAGGAATTAACCTGTCCCACCAGAGACAGAGGATAGAGGGAAAATAAACACTCCAACTTCTGAATAAAATCTCAGTCTTAAACCAACGAGTACACATATAAAGGTTTGCTTGGGGATTTCTGTCAGGCTCTTCCTTGTGGTTGATCAGCTGCTGGTTGGTGTAACCCAGGGGAGTCAAACTCAATTTCATTGAGGGCTGCATCAGGGTTGTGTTTGACCTTGGAGGAGTGGTGGGCATAGCCCAGGTGGGCATGTCCAGCTCAACATATGAGGTACATTCATAAAAAGAGATGGCGTTGATTTTTCTAGATGCACAGAAAGCATTTGATAATGTGAATTGGCAACTCATGATGGCACAAATGAAGGCAATGGACTTTGGGCAGAGGTTAATTGAGATGATTGACAATATATCATAAACAAACTGCTAAAATAATGGTAAATGG
>JAOYMU010000098.1:52698305-52708973 GCA_025802295.1 Psammodynastes pulverulentus
GATGGAGTCACTGAAGCAGTAGGCATGAGCTTAAATGGACTCCAGAAGATGGTAGAGGACAGGAAGGCCTGGAGGAAGGTGGTCCATGGGGTCAAAATGGGTCAGATGCGACTTTGCAACTAACAAAAACAAAATCAGGAAATTTCTCCTTATTTCCAGGTTAGATCGATCTTCTCCCCATTTCTTCTTGTCCTACCCTCAGGTGCTATGGAGTATAAATTGATCCCTTCTTCCTTGTGACAGCCTCTCTCAAGTGTATGGAAGATGGCTATCACGTCTCCCTTTCGCCTTCTCTTCGTTAGATCATTAAACATACGATGTAGCTTCCAGAACCCTGGAGCATAGGTAGCACATAGCTCAGAAAGCTTTTCTTTTTAATGAAAAGGCTAAGAAAACCAGGCGATCTTGGCAGGAAATGCAAAGAGAGATGCTAACAGAAGAATGGCTTTTCATTGGTGCGGCGTGCCTAGGGGTATAAGAAGAGTTGACTGGGCTGATTAATTTTCCCCCCCTTTTTGCTGCTCTGGCTGAAGTTGGTGGGGAAAAGAGCACATCTGCGTTTCCCAAGGACAAAGTCCTGTTCTTTTCTCGTGAATGTTTGATCTCCCTGCCACCCCTCTGCAGCTTGCCGATTCTAAATGTGGTTTTTCTTCAGCTTGGATGAGCTGCGTTTTGTAACCAGAATGCCCCTCCAAACATTACAGAGCTGGTGCTTTGTCTTTTGGAAAGAAGAGCTGGGTTTTCTAATGAGGGCTTCCCAGTCTAGTCAGTGTCAAGTACCATTTCATCAATGAGCCCCTGAATGGGGGAAAAAAATCCCCAACCTCCAGTTTAATTATTTGGGAGGAATTCCAGTTGCAGCCTAGAGAGTTTGTTTTATATTAAATCTCGTGTTTCAAGCACCCCGTTTCTGCAAAATAAGGCCCTGATTCTGATCCTCCTTCCTTCTCTGTTTTGCATATGTTCAGAACAGTGGTGGGATTCAATTTTTTTTACTACCGGTTCTGTGGGTATGGCTTGGTGGGCATGGCAAGGGAAGGATACTGTAAAATCCCCATCCCCTCCCCACTCCTGGGGGAAGGTTACTGCAAAATCCCATTCCTTCCCCACCCCACTAACCTGCTTTCCAGCTCTGTCCTTCTGTGCAGGGCAACAAAGTAAGACCTAGCCCATCAGCTAGGACTTGGGAGGCAGAGAATAGATGGGGTGGGGCCAGGTAGAGGTGGTATTTGCCGGTTCTCCGAACTACTCAAAATTTCCTCTATCGGTTCTCCAGAACTGGTCAGAACCTGCTGAATACCACCTCTGTTGCCCAGTCTGTTCTGTTGGCAATAACTCTGTATTGGACTTCATTATTGTGGCTATATGTGTATAGTTTTCTTCATTTCTGTCTCTTGCAATATAATCTAAATTTTGCATTGATTGTTCTGCAGTATACATTACATTTTTATCTCATCCCTTCATCTGAAGAGCTGTAGGCAGCACTGATTGTTCTTCTGATGTCACTCCACGAACAACAATCTTGTGAAGGTTAAGCTGTAAGACTACTAGCCAATAGACATTAATGTATTTCATGACTATGGGAGAATCTGAGCCTGAATCTATCTGATGCTAGAATGATAGGTAACACATTCTTCATCCTGATATGTTGGATTTCAACACTCATCAGCCTAAAATTGGAAGGAGTTGAAGTCCAACACATCTGGAGGGTATTATCCTGGGAAGGTTGTTTTGAAGTATATATCATCTGGGATTACTACTATGAGACTACCAGTATAATGAAACTCAAGTCTATCAAGCATCTGTATTACTACTTCCACAGTGTACAACTAAATGGTTAAAAATGGTTTGCTTATGGTAACGTATACCTAATAATAGATATGGCTTCGAATGATGTTTTGACATCCAAAATCCTATTTTTTTTTTAAACCATTTATTACAAAATACTTGTGGATAATTCATTTGATATATTTATCAACACATTTGAAATTATATTATGGGAGTTCCATTAATTTTCCCCATTTTAAAAGTATCATTCTGGCAATTAAGCTATATTTTATAGAATCTTAACAAACCTCTCAAAACTACCCTCCTCTAATTTTGAGGTCACTCAAAAGAATAAGTGAAGATTAAAGAAACATACGTTTCTGCTAGTTTTGTCTCATTTGTATTACTAGTTCAGAGTCTTCCACAAAAAACCTATTGTTTTTTTCTCTGTCAAAGGCTGGCTTAATTATTTTTCTGGCACTTTTGGTGGTATCAGTATATTGTCATGATCTCATCACCCAAAAAAACCTTTAAATCATTCAGAGTGCGGAACTCTGAAGGAGGTTTCAACCTTCTGCACAAAGCTAAGCTTACAAGGTCTGGAGATTTTCAAACCTTATCAGAAAACAGCATTTTGTGGCATAAAGTCTGTAGCATGAAAGAGGAGAACATAAACTGTACCATATTAAATAGAAAGAACTTTGGGTAATAAGGTGAAGACATTTATCAGACTGATAAAAATGAGTGAATATGTTTTTCAATATCCTGAGAATCCTACCCTATTCTAGTGTTGATTCATTTGTAATGAAAGCATATGTAACACAATTTCACCAATATAAAATTATCTCCATTCAGTGAAATAGGTAAAGCAAACATTGGAGTTCTCCTTAAATTGACCTTGGGTTGTCTTCATAAGTATAAAAGGATTATTTATGGAACCCCTGCATCAGCAAAATAATTGCATTGCTAGGCCTATTTATATGACTTGGGAATTATATTTCCATTATAAGCCAGTCAGCTCTACTGACTGATATCTATTATTAACATGGAAACTATGCATATATAATGTAGGATGGAAACCTCCTTTCCTCAACAAATATTTTTTTTGCCTGAATATTTGAAAAATATCTGAATTTTCTAACAATGTCCCTTAAATCAGTAATGCTCTACTATAGATTTAAGATATTCATTCTGTATCCAGAGATAATCAGAATAAAATTGATAGTTGAGAAAAAAGCTTGAAAATTCTGATATTCAGAAAATCAGAAAATTTGACAGAAGTGAAACAGCAATTAGATTCAAATGAATGGAACAGAAAATAAGAAAAAAGATCCACAGGATGTAATTATCATTACTGTATAGTTATATTGTTCATTTGGTATCTTTTTTATGGATCAGCTGTTGCAGCCTTTCTATCAAAAAAATAATGGTGACAGGATACTTATATCCTTATCAAGTGTTAGCAGCCACTCGAGTTTTCAATTCATTGTTAAATATGGATAAAATGTGAAGAAAAGGTGTAAGTGAAGTTTGATGAGAAGCAGGCAAGGATAAGAGTATATGCAGATAAAGGTTCGTAATTGAACTTTAAACATGTTTGGAGAGAGATAGATGGATATACCTTATTGCCCATCGAAAACAGGTGAAATATATGCAGAATGAATGACTGGATAAGAATGACTGGTTATGATGATTATGTGCCACCAACTCACTTAACTCTTAGCAACTTCATAGATTTTCTACATAATGACCTGTCCCTAACCTGGTCTTGCAGCTGGATATGGAGTAGATATAGAGATTGAAATACGAGTTGCTTGCAAATAAAGATGGAAGGACACACAGGTCTTTTTCAAATCAATCATACTTGAAAAGCAGCAGCAATGTATCTGAAGCTGCTTGAAATTCCTAAATGTTATTCTCATCTAAAGCAATCAGTAGGAAGAAACTGTTAAGATCAAAAGCTTTTGGTAGAGCCATTGTTCTTTCTGAACTTTTCTCCTTCAAACAGTAGAATGTTACTATTGTTTTAAAAAATGCATATATTTTACTTTTTAAGCCTTGAAAAGGTTTTTATAAAGGTTATACAAGCATATACATATTGTCAAACCTCGTAAACTAGGCTGATAAACCAGTACTGAAACCATGCACAATTTCCAATTATGGAATAGCACTTTATGAAATAACCTCCTTTTAAAAGGAGCTATAAAAGTCTACCATAATAATATCTACTCCCCTTTTTTGTACTTAAAAATATCTGCTTTGAATAATTCACCAAGTATCTGTGCTGGAATAACTTCAAAATCATTTTGGACTATTAGCATAGTTTATATTGTGTGTGTGTGTGTGTGTGTGTGTGTGTGTGTGTGTGTGTGTGTGTGTACATATGCCAAGACCAACAAACATAGTAAGGCGGCTTAATGGTGCTCTATCCATGAGGAAAGGTACCTTTGAAAATAATAAAAAGTAGTTAAATGTGCCTTTTGTTCTATGAAGCCAATGCATTTGATTTCAAAAACTTAATTTGCGTTTTCCAGTCCTATTTATGTTTGATACTAATAGAAAAGTAACTGCATATTGCTGTTAATTTGTGGCTATAATTAACATTAATGGGTCTCCTATTGTTAAATATCACAGATCACTGCAAAGCAAGATACACAGTGATGTGCTGTTTATATAGCACTCAATGAAACATGAGCCATAAAAACAGCAGATCTCACCCATTAGCTTAATAAAATATAGCCTATTAAAAGGTGTTTTAGAAGTAACATCTGACTTTGAGCTATAATAGATTATCATTAAAACATCAAAGCCAAACAGGAAACTGAAAATACAAAAGTAGCCAGCCTCAAAGGAATAATCACTAACTTTCTATAAGAAAATCTTTGAACAATTAGAAAATGAGTTAAAATAACACATCCCATTTGACCCCATAAAACCATACTTTAGAGAAAGTTTACTCTAAGGAATAGACATGCAAAAATTAAGGGAAAAACTAAGCTTATGCATAAAGCTTGGGTTATTGGGAAAAGGAAGCTTAACTACTGTACGGGAGTGGGAATTTTTTCAGGCTTATCTTGATTTTTCAATAATCAAACTTTGCTTTTGCATATGTACAATGTTAGTTGCTCTTTTACTAGATCATCAAAGTAATTTGGCATCCTGCACATATGATGGTCACAAACTCCTTAATTCCTAGTCAGCAAGCTGAAAAGTCAGGAATCATTTGGGAAGGTTTTCTTTTCAGACACCAGATTACTTTAGAGCCGCGATGGCAAACCACAAGTGGCACAAAGAGCCCTCTCTGCGGGCATGCCACCCATTGCCCCAGTCCAGCTCCACCATGCATGCGTGCATGTCTCCCGCTGGCTAGTTGGTTTTCAGGTTTCTGTCACACATGCGCAGAGGGCAGGGGCACATGTGTGGGGGCACTCGCATTGCATCTTTGGGCCTGGGAGGCCTCCTGCACCAACCTGGAAGCCAAAAATGGGCAAGGGGTGGGGTGCATGCGCAGGAGATGCACGTGGATGTGGGGGTGCACATGCACAGGGGGCACTCACATTGCATTTTGGGATTGTGCACACGCACTTTGGGCACTAAGCACCAAAAAGGTTAGCCATCACTGCTTTAGAGGAACAACTTAGTATCTATTTTTAAAGTAGGCTCTTATTCTAATCAGCCCTTCTGACCAGCCACAGCTATATGAATAAAGGCCAGAACATCCCAGCTAACAGTTTCTACCTGGGAGCAGTTAAGTGGAGCAATGACTTTTATACAGTTTGTGTTGTGGCCACAAGCCATGATAACCTTCCTGAAAATCCTAACCTTTGTCTGGATTGATGACATCTTGCCATTTGAACCCTTATTGCAGATACTGAGCTTCAAATACTTTTATTAATATGACTGTAAATATTCATAAGGATTTGTCTTGCTATTTCAAACCAGACAGGGTGGATGGAAGCTGTAAAGACATGGATCTATGAGCCATGGTGGCACAGTGGTTAGAATGCAGTACTGCAGGCTAATTCTTCTGACTTCCGGCTGCTTAGCATTTCAATTCTCACTGGCTCAAGCTTGATTCAGCCTTCCAACCTTCTGAGGTTGGTAAACTATGGGCCCAGGTTGTTGGGGACAATATGTTAACTCTGTAAACCACTTAGAGAGGGCTGTAAACCACTGTGAAGAGGTATATAAGTCTACATGCTATTATTATCTAATCTTGATAAGTAATTTTCATCCACAATTAATGGAGGCTATGTATTTGGCCTAAGAAGGGTGTGAAACTGTTCTGAAAAGAGGATTTTCTCTTATTGACAATTAATTGGAAAGCTATTTGGTGACAGGTAGATAGAACCAAATAAAACCTATTAGAGCAAAATTGCAAAGTTATTGGTGAGCAAATTATTTTATGCAGAACTTCTCAATTTTAAATCAGTACATTAACTTCAGAAACACTTTGTTTTAACAGACAATTGGATTGATAAATGGATTATGGTCATAAACAGACTACAATGTTAAGAAAATTACAGAAGGTTCTGACTAGCATGCCTGATATCCAAAATTGCTACTTTTGAGGGAAATTGTCCTATTCACATTTTAATTGTCTAAAGGAGTGGATTAAACTCCTTTAGACAATTAAAATGCAAATAGGACAATTTCCCTCAAAAGTAGCATTTATAATGGAAAGTACAATATACATATAGAATCAATTATATTTAGAATCAGATCATAAGGCAACTTTTATTTTTAAAATTTCAAACAGCTGTATAAAAACATATACAGGGTAAAATATGTGTATTTTCAATGTAGCCTTCCAAGAACTAATAACAGCACACACATTTTTTTTAGAAAATTAAAGAAAGAGAATGGAGAAAAAGAAATGTTGGGATCCCTTGAGAAGTCAGCCTAATTAAGATGACAAATTAAAACAGTACATTACAAAAATAAAAACATTCCCAAACATTCTGGATTCTTCCGCCTTTTTTCAACTGTTCCACATTGTCCCTTTGAAGTTCCTGTCTCAGGAATTAAAAGCAATTTAAAACTGGGTTAATTGCATAGATGCCATGCTAGAACCATTGTAATTTCTTGCTTGCGGTGGCCCTGATCCCCTTTCCTGGGGCCAAGAAAGATACAAGCAAACAAAAAGTGTTGTGCAGATCAAGAGTGTGATGTCCCTGCAGACTTTTAAAGAAAAAGTAGTCATGAAGCACCACCTGAGAGTACTTGGGAACTTCAGCTCATAATTGGCAGGTAAGCAGGTACTGGATAAGTATCCATTTCTCATTCAAAACCTTGCTGATAATTTTGAAGAATGAGCACCTTGTTCCTACCTGTCAGTCATTTAGAAAAATGCATATATTTTCCTTTCCCATGGCAATTACCAAGCAACTTCCACAAGTTAGTTGAGAACTTTCTGAGCTAATAACCAAAGGCAGATCATCAGCCATAAATTGTATTGTGACCTCAGCACTCTCTCTTTTATTCTGCATAGTGTTTGGAAAACACTATGAAAATAAGCAGTTTATTGAGAACTTGATGGATTAACATATCTGGTTGTTTGGAATTGGCTTGGAAGCCTTCAAGTTTAGCAGGCCTGTAAAAAACTTGTGTTGTTCCTTATCTTTATTGGAACTACTGCAAAGAAACAGCCTCTCAACAAGGATTTACTTCAGCACTTAAAACTGTGATGAATGCAAGGAATGTCCAAATAAGCTAGAGTCCAATGGATAAAGGTTATTCAAGGTTCTCAGCATTTTGTGTCCCACTTTCTACTACAAAGGCAGAGAAATCCATAGTCCCATTCAAAACTCCTCGGGGAATGTAAATACACAAACTTCCAGCCTGTCTATAATTCTGAAACCAACGCTAGATTATTTGGCTAAGCAAATGAAAGAAGCTTCTGAATACTTTCCACCCACAATTTCTTTGGGGAATACAGAGCAGCTTCTAATATCACAGTAATCAACAGAGTGTAAACATGCCAGTGTCTAACAAAAAAATGTAGCCAAAAGATGAAGGACCATGTTATGCGACCTTTATATGTTCTCTTTGTTTGCAGCTGCAGTCTTCAGCCATGAGTGGACTGAACCCTCTCATATTGTACCTTATTGTACTATACAAGCTGTTTAACTAGATCCGCTGGCTCTGACAGTTCTCACTGAAATACTGTTGGAATTATCTAATAAATTTGGTTGGCATTTTAAAAAATTATATTTAGCTGTTTCCTGGAATGTAAAAGTCTTCAGATATGCTTCTAAGGAAATAGATAGGAATAGCACTTAAGACTTATATACTGCTTTACAGTGCTTTACAGCCCTCTATAAGCAGTTTACAGAGTGAACATATTGTCCCCAACAATCTGGATCCTCATTTTACCAACCTCGGAAGGATGGAAGGCTGAGTCAACCTTGAGCCTGGTGGGATTTGAACTGTCAAATTACAGGCAGCCAGCAGTCAGCAGAAGTAGCCTGCAGTACTGCACTCTAATCACTGCGCCATCACAGCTCACTTACTAAATTACTAACTAAAGTGGGTAATTAAAAAAAACAACCATATTCTTTCACATGAGAAAGATATTTTATCTAGAAGTTGACCAAATATTTATCAGTGGGAATTTGAAATGGGAAGCTATTTTTACTATCAAATCTTAAAATGTATAGAAGAAATAAGTGATCCATAATTTTCTTTTTGTCCATGATTCAATGATTTACTGTTCTGTATTTATTATTACACCCTTACCAAAGAATATATGTATGTTTTATTTTTTCATTTTGAATATCATTTAATTTAGCTGAAGATCAGGTAATTATGACTGGGAATTTTAATCAAATTTTCAGTTCTTGTACCTTCTTAATGTTGTTCCAGCTAAATGCAGTTATTGTTCATAATAAGTATTAAAACTTTTATGCTGAAATTTAATTTGATAGATATATGACAACTGTAGAGTCCTTATTGGTCTTTGAGCTCGGTTGTTACTTCATCAGAAACCTATGGAAGCAACATCAGATATAAAATATCATCACATATATGACTTTTAAATTTCTTGCACGCATACACTTTTTCTCCAAACTGTATCAGACTTGTTTCTCACTTGACTATTATTTTAGTATTTTAATTTTAGCCATTTAGGCAGATAGTCCTACAATATCCAATCATGCTCTAGGAACATAGTGACTATAAGATCATCCTATTTTGCAGTGAGGTATTCAAATGGCATTATTTGATTAAAAAAATTATCAGACATATCAAGCAAGAATTTTTAATATTTTCAAAATAGCTATTGTAAGATAGGAGTTCCCAACCTCCGGGGGGCAGCTCACTATTGAGCCATAGCCCATTCAGGACATGGCCGCAAGAGCGGCTGGCCCGTGCAGGCAGTTCAACTTGCACAAGCAGTGGGCCAGTGCATGCAGCTTGTCTTACGCAAGCATATTTTTGTCCCACTACCGGTGGGTGCATACTGGTATATTCTGGTTTCCTTCATTGGGCTGCAAAGCCATAACAATTGGGGACCACTACTGTAAGAGTGCCTGATTACCTGAAATGCTTGTAAAACATATATTCATGGACATATTACTGTTTCTTCTTTGGGTGGTAAGAATAAAAACAAATGTTGGAAAATAAAATTAAGGAACCGTAGAATGTAAAACAAACAGAATTAGTTAAAGTTGCTAAACTGGAATTTAGTTTCCTGGTATAGACTAATAATGAATTGCATTCTTAGAATAAGAGGAAATAAATGGTAAATTATTGCCCTCTGGATTGAAATAGCAACAATAAAGTAGCATCATTTCAACTATTAAGGATGCAGTTAAGTATATAATGACTCTAATAAGTCAGCAGTTCGTTTAGTAAAATCTATAATGCCAAATCAAAGATAACTGAGCAAAATTATTATTTAAAATGACAAAGTTGCTTAGTTTACCTGTACCGGCAGAAAATACTATTAAATCTGTAGAAATAGTTTCAATGTGTCATATGGAACTAAGGATGCCTTTTTAACCTACTTTTAATGTTTACTGGGCATCTCACAATGTGTTCTTAAAAATTGGGCTATCAAATTAATTTTGCTGGAATTGTGAAAAGGAGAGTATACTTGTAAACATATTTTGTCCCACTAATCTACTGGTTTGGTTTAATTAGCGTAATATTATGCTTCTTAATTAGATTTTGGCAAGAATATGATTCTGAATTGTATAACAAAAGAATGGAATTGTCAGGAGCAAAAAATTAGGAGCCATGCTTAGGCCCAAAGTGAATACAAATGTATTCCCGGCTATCTCTAAACAAGAATCTGAAATACTAGTGGTCAAAGCAAATTGGTGGTAGATGGAATTCAAGGAGAGTTGGACTCTTGTTGGGCACAAAGGGACTCCAAACTGATGACACACTTGACCCCTTCCTCAGACTCAGCCCGGTCATCTTACAGGTATATATTTCATTATATGAAGATATACACATTTCTCAAGAATGTAGCATATATGACTGCTCTGTTATGATTTACAGTTATACAATTTGCAATCTTTGATTTATGATACTTATGTGGACTTATGCAAAGACTGATCAATATAATTCCATGTGATCATGATTCAACACTGTTTAAAAATGAAAGTATTTCCTATTTATGCCTTCCCTTTATTTTTTTTTTGTACATTAAAAAAAATAAATCTAATGTGGGTTTGTTTAACTGAGGATCTTATTTGGAACTGATGGTTCAAGATCAAGCTTGAGGAATTGTGGTAATTAAAATAGAGAATCTAGCTTCCAAAACAAATCAAATATACACAAGTACTTTAATGTATCTTGCTCAGGATATAAGATATATGCAGGGCTTTTTTTCTGCCGGAACGCAGCGGTACTGCGTTCCGGCACCTTTTTCGAGTCCGCATCACATGACGCGTC
>JAOYMU010000098.1:52726321-52743606 GCA_025802295.1 Psammodynastes pulverulentus
AACTGAATCAGTAACATTAAGCAGTAGGGATAAAATCAGATGAACATATAACTGAGGCTTGAAAAGACTTTTCTGTATTTGGAACATGTCCCTTCCCAGGTTCTTTGGAAGTGCAGGGTGGAGTTGTCTGTTACCAAGTGGTAAAGGTAGGCAAGGAAGCTAGTCCAGATAAATCCGGATGTTGAAGTGGGGGGGGGGGATTCCTCCAATCTGCCCAGCTGCCTTGTCTGTGTTTGGGCTTTGCCACCATTCTATGACACAGATTTTTAATGTAGCAAAAACACTGGTCAGGAGATTACAGATTAACAGAATTGGAAGGGATCTTGTAGGTCATCTAGTCCAACCCCCCGCCCAAGCAGGAGACCCTACAACATTTCTGACAGATGGCAGTCCAGTCTCTTCTTGAAAACCTCCAGTGATGAAGCTCCCACAGCTTCTGAAGAAAAGCTGTTCCATGGGTTGATTATTCTCACTGTCAGAAAATTCCTCCTTATTTCGAGGTTGAATCTCTTCCTTGATCAGTTTCCATTCATTATTCCTTGTCTGGCCTTCAGGTGCTTTGGAAAGTAGATTGTCCCCCTCCTCTCTATGACAGCCCCTAAAAAATTAGAACACTGCTATCATGTTGTCATTGATCCTTCTCTTCACTAGACTGGCCATGCCCAGTTCTCACAACCGTTCTTCATATGTTTTAGCCTCTAGTAGGCCCCTAATCATGATTCATACCTTTTATTCCTACTTTTTAGCCATATGAAGCCTTTGGGGATGTCAATCAGCTGGATAGGGTGAGATGGTAATATTCATATATACATCATTATCCAGAACATAGTGGGGATCCTGTGGAAGTCTTGACTCAATGTCTGAAAGCTGTGAAGAATTAGAAGATAAGTATCAGCCCTACAAGTAGGCCACAGTAAGAATCCAATGCCATATAACTCAGGACTATTGCTGTAACAACTATAGTAACAAAACCTTGCAAGACTGAATGTGCTTCAGGCTTCCCTCATAGGGAAAGGCTTGCCTGAGGCATTTCCAAAACTAATTTCTTGCCCTAGGCCCCAGCCCTACTGTACTGACCATTACCTTGGTAGTGACTCTTTCACCTGTCATTCAAGGCCATTTCTTATGCTGTGTACAGGAAAAAACAAACGGAAATTAAACATTTATAAATAGAGGTACTATTTTTAAAATTTGATCCGATTATTGTTAGGCTGAGGTTATTACTGTGAATAAAATAACAGTGCCAGATAAGAGATTTAGGGAAGAAGAGTGAGGAAACAATGCTTCTTGAATATATTTCCATTTGTAAGGAATTCCTTACTTTTAGAAATTCAGATAGAACTCTCCCTGCTGATTTTTAATAGGGCAGTCAAGTGAAATTTTCCACAGAATATTGTGTAATTGTTGCTGAAATGAATGCCTAAGGTGATAATGCTCTTTGTAGATTACCCTATATTATTTTTGATATATATAAATCTTCAGGAATCCTAATGGACTGCATGGTGTGCAGAAATTATATTTAATAAATAAATATGTGAAACGCTTGTGTTCAGTAACTATCTTATCTTGGGTTAGTTCACCATGTTTGGTGGCAACTATACCCTTCAAGAAGCTATAGGATGTTTAACATAAAAAAACTTTGTAGGAGTCGGCTTTAAAGGTAAACACATATTTATTTGCTTTATCAAAGACTGATATGAGGTACTTGACACTAAGAACTTTGTTTATGGGTATAAGGTCTGAGCCAGCTTACAGCAATAGCTCGCCAATTGGATAAAGTAGAATGTATTACAGCTGCTTTAATGAGCTCCTGATAAGTTACAATGAAATTAACTTGGAGAAATCAATGAAGACTTTAATTAAAACACTGGCTCTGGTGTGCTAGAATTCTTTGTGGACATTAAAATAATAATGTTACACAGACTGCTCCTCATTTCCCTATTTATAAATGGGCTAGTATCTTTCTATTATACATAAGCATAAAGCAGTCTCTCTGATAAGTTTTAATTAAACTTCTAGTTGCAGTGAAAAAGGAAATATACGCCTTATTAATGGAAACCTGGTACGTGTAGCAAAACTTGATAAAAACCAAATAGGAAGTCAGCAATATATGCCATTTGTATTTTTAGCTATTCCCACCTGTTTCTATGTTGTTCTTTTTGTTGATAAGCCGCCAAAAGTTGCTACAGAGTCAGGTGGCCTCTGAATGTGGATGAATAACTACAGATAAAATGTGGACAAACAACTGTCAGTACAGGTAGTCCCTGACTTACGACCACAATTGAGCCCAAGATTTCTGTTGTTAACTGAGACAATTTTAAGTGAGTTTTGCCCCATGACTTTTCTTGCCCAAGTTGTTAAGTGAATCACTTGCAGTTGATAAGTCAGTAACCTGGTTGTTAAGTGAATCTGACTTTCCCATTGACTTTGCTTGCCAGAAGGTTGCAAAAGGTGATCACGTGACTCTGGAACACAGCAACGGTCATAAATATAAACCAGTTGCCAAGCAGTTGAATTTTGATCACATGATCATGGGGATGTTAGAAAAGTCGTAATTGTGAAAAACTGTCATAAGCCACTTTTTTCAGTGCCATTGTAACTTTGAACAGTCACTAAACAAACTATTGTAAGTCGAGGACTACCTGTACTAGTTTTAATGGTTATAAATGTAGAAGGGCAAATTAAGATTGTACCTGTATTCTCCAGAGCTTTGGCCTAATAATGAATGGATATTCCCTAAAGGAGATTACTAATTCACATAAGGTGCACAATTACATAAAAAGAACACATTTCTGTGAAAACATCTTTACTTTTTATTTTTTTTAAAAAAATACTATGACTAAGTAAAAGAATAAATAGTAAAATACACAATTTTAAAATAATATAAAAAATAAAATAAATGAAAAATTTACAAACGGTAAAATATAGTCTAATGGCCAGCAAATCTAAAATGTTATGGCTAATATACTCTAGTACATCTATTAGAAATTTCATATCCATTTTTTTTAACCAGAACATGTTCTCTATTAACCTTCAAAACTTTCTGATTAACATAATTGAAATAATTAAAGAAAAAGGAAGAAAGAAGCATAGGCCATATTTCATCAATACATTGTCAATAAATTATAAATTGGGCTTAACAAATATTCATTATTGTGTGTTGTAAATTTTTAAAATTCAGGCATGTTTTGCAGTATTCTCCCTTATGTAATTCTTTTGTAGCAACGCTACTTATTTGAAAATACTGGAACCAGTTAACCAGAATTTGCCCTGTTTTTCCTGCATTCTGTTAAGGCAAAATGCAGGATTATTGCTGTTCCACAAATGTGACACTGCTGTCCATGATTATTGTCCATTATTACCTTATTAATAATGTAACTGACATGTAATGAATGAAAATATATAAATTATCTTCCGTTCGTTTATTAGTGCTGAATTGTTTATTTATATTTCAGTCCTGGTTGTAGGTACGGCTTCAGCTGGATTTGCGCTTGCACCCGTGCCGTTTGACTTAAGCTGCTTCCTATTGGTCACCCTTGGAACAGGCCTGTCATCATGTGCAGCTAATTCCATTAATCAGGTCAGTGTTTTATTAATAGCTTTTTCACATGTTTAGATCAGCAGCAACTTAAAAGTTTTCATTTGTACTGTTGAGGTTATACTATGGTGAATCAAAGGGTAAGCATGCGGAAATGATTGTTTATGTTTGGAAAATAAAAATGTGAATTAAAGCAGCATAAGTAGTATCAGGAATGCACAGTAGAAAAGGAACGAATTGTATGAAGCTGAAGGTATAGTTAGATCTTCTTAATGGTGTTCTCAAATCTACTATTATCTAATATCCGAATAAAGGACTTCTTTTCTGTCTTTTGATTGTGTGGTGCAAGTAATACATGCTTCAAATTGAAGGAAACTCAGAAAGTATTGGACAAGTCAGTTTTTTCTTGGAAAGTCAGATGTATAGAGGTTGATGCACAAAATCAAAATTTCTTAAGCTCTATATAGTGCTATACAGACATCACACATATATCTTTTTTCAGTTGCATTGACGTTTTAGTTATAACAGTCTTTGGAATAGTATAATATGGAGAATCCCATCGCCACTTAATCCAAACAGATAATGGATAGTTTGAAGCATTGCCCAAAAGTGCTTTTTTGAAAAAGCAACCGGATTTTGTTTTTCCTGAACTGAACTGAAAAGTCCAGTTGCCTTTTTTGGAGGGGGAAAAAAACACTTTTGGGACAACCATAGCCTGCCTGACTGAAAATCTCCACAAACATTTGAAGCATTGCCTGTCATTCCAGCAGGTATTGTTAATGAATCCAAACTTTCCTTTTTTTTAGGTTTAAGAAATTTGGGAATTTCCCCTCTCCACCTCCTCCTGAGAAAGGAATAAAACTTTTGTCTGCATTCTGCATGCTATTTCTTAATTTTCAATTTAGAGAGTTCAGCTTCATTGGAATGAATTTAAAGAGAATTGGAAAGAAATGATAGGTGTACAAAATAAACTCATTCATTAACAAGTATCATTAAATAACTACAAAGTTATTTATTACATATATGAGTCTAAGCCTCTTGTAATCTCCCTCCCAAGCCAAGGAAAGACTACCAGAAGGCTTCTTTTTCATTTTTAAGTAATTGTAGCTTAGAATTATGTCCAACCCTCAAACTATAATTAATTCAAATTATGGTCTATTCTAAATCAACACACTGATTTTAATTAAACTATATTTAGTTTTAAGGTTAGTTGATATTAAGGTTTAGCTGACTGAACACTGGCTAATTGAAAAGGTACATGAAAGAGAATAAGGATGCTTACAAAATCTGCAGACTCATCATGTAAAAATAGAGTGCAGTTTATTGCTACATTCAAACTAAGCTATAATGTGTAGGTTGCTTTGAATTGTAGTCTTAATTGAGAACGTGTGTTTTTCAGGCATGATCGCAGATTCTGGAAAGTATCATAAAATATAATCATAAAATGTAAGGATTGGAACATATCTTTGAGATCATCTAGTGCAAACTCCTCTCCAATGAGAAATCCATTACTACCATGTCCCAAATACTGTGTCCAGACTTGACAGATTGGTGATCTATAGCAGGAGTTTTCTTTTTTTTTCTTTTCTGGATGTGAACATTTTTGTTTCCTGGAATGCCTGATCATTTTTTTCTTTAGTTTCCTGTGGGACCCCATCAAGTACTCCTGGGGTCATCCTAAGGTTCCAAGCGATACAGTTTAAAAAACCTTATGTGTGGCATATCCTCCCAATAATATTATAATTGTTTCCCTTTTCCTGTATTTGGGCACCTTCATGCTCAGATATGTAGATATAACTTCCTTTATATATAAAATGCCTCCTCTGCCTAAAAAGGATTAATTCAGTTTAAAGACTTTGGGGTCAGACTTACAAAGTATCTTCCCAGTACTGTATTGTTCACATCTCTCATGAGGTATATTTCATCTCTTGTCAGGCTTCTGTCGTCATGAAAATTCATACTATGATTAAAGAATCCAAAGTATTTCTGTAGTTGTTCACTTCCAGTATTCTTCCTTGTAGTGTTTTCAAAGCATGAATGGCCTGGATC
The DNA here is from genome assembly GCA_025802295.1 of Psammodynastes pulverulentus. Taxonomy (NCBI): domain Eukaryota; kingdom Metazoa; phylum Chordata; class Lepidosauria; order Squamata; family Psammodynastidae; genus Psammodynastes; species Psammodynastes pulverulentus. Next base: position 52,731,909 of record JAOYMU010000098.1, read on the forward strand.
AGTGGAAGAGATTTTTCTTCCTGTTCGAACATGTTGTCCATTTCTTCCAGGCCTATGGAATAATGTTCCATAATAAGAATGGCAAAAGGAGTAATCTGTTCCATTTTCATTCAATTGCTGCTTTAAATATTATTAGCAATGTATGCACCACGAATATATATAATTTGTTGATTGACTAATTCAAGCTATGATGATGACTCAGGTTTAGTTGGTCAACATTTGTTCAGTGCATTGATTAGACTTTTGATCTATGTTGCCTTTATCGATTTTAAAGTGACCTTGATTCAATACATAGGGAAAAGTTATGGGAAAACTGACAGTTACAACTGCAAATTGTAATTTGCTTCATTTAATTATAATGATGCATGAAAACAACTGTATGCAAGATTGATGTGCCATTCCTGGAGGTCTCTCTGTTTCATTACCTATTTTTTTAAAAGTTAAGGGTGCAAACTTGCTTGTCTCCTTTTCATTTTTTTATTCTCTCATCAGTGGAAGAGATTTTTCTTCCTGTTCAAACATGTTGTCCATTTCTTCCTATGTAAAAGCATGTTTTATCATCTAACTGTACTGTACTACTGTACACTTGTTGCAATATGCGTTTGACAGAATGCTGCTTAGGTTCCCCTAAGTAGGAAGTTTCGGTCACTTCCTCCTCTTTGGGGTAGAAGCTTGAATCCATTCCTCTAAAGAGCTGAACAGTCCTCAATCCCGTGAGCCTTTTGGCTGCAGGTCTTCATCTGGAGGGCTAGAAATAGTATAAGCAAGAAGACTCTGCGATGCCTTCTAAAGCTGCAGAGAAAAAGAGCTTTCCTTTGTGTCAATTATTCCATCTTACCATCCCTTCCGCTTGGTTTTCTTTCATCATCTGGGAGACTTCTTGACTTTGTTTGTCTATACTAGACTTGTCAGTGCCCAATCCAAGATTTCTAATAAATAATAAATTTGAGGATGAACAGTTTGTCTTTAGCTTCTTTATGCCCTCTGCTAAGAAGACATTTAGGTTGCCCTATCCTTTATTCTTCTTTAACTCTTGGTTATATTATATGGAATGTTACAATTAGTTATGGATAATATGCATCTTAGCTTAGTAGGTTTCAGACAATGAATAATTTCATATTTGATGATACCAAGGTGTAGGGTATCTACTCGTAGATAAGACAAGTAAGCCAAAATCCATTAGATAATTGTTTTGAATTTTTGAAAGTGAGCAATGCAACACTTTTTAGTGTGTGTGTGGATAGATAGATAGATAGATAGATAGATAGATAGATAGATAGATAGATAGATAGATAGATAGTAAGTATATACACACACATTTGCTAAGTGTTCATAGGTTTTATTTAGGATACGCATGTGTAATTGATTAGTGATAGTTGTAAGGATAAATGAAAAATTGCTTTTGGGATTAAATTATGGGATTAAATTATGAAATATATCAGCTCTACTGCTTCCAAATTATGCCTCCCATTTTGCTTTTATAAACCTTATCTCCCAAATAAATAAGGGAAGAAAGTATCCCATCCCATTTCTCTTCCAGAAATATTTTATTATTTTTTTCACAATATGAATCACATTTCCAACTTGGGTTTTTTAGTTAAGGATCCATTTTAGACTTGTAAACCTGTTGTCCAATCTTTATGAAAACTGAATATCAGGGTTATAGTAGTGTATTATCATATCTTTATGTGGAAAAATACATGATTAAAATTCAGCAACATTAATCTTTGTGCTATGCCAATAACAGATAAAACCTGTAGTGTTTACAACAAAATCTATGGCTTTGAAATCTTAAAATAAGTCATACGATTTTTCAGATTGGAATGATTCAAAGTGGGAGAATGTTGAAAAATGAAACCAGGGTGTTTAAAATGATTTGATTATAGTGGCTGAAATATAAACAGTTGTGGTTGGGTTTGATTGATAATAACTTACATTTAAGGTAAAACTTAGAAATGGATAGGAAAGTAAATGTGGTCATCTAGAAGATTAAACAAATAAAAAGGGCTAAGGTAGATTCTCCAGAATTTATACAAAGTATCGTGTTTTTTTTTAAAGCAAAGTGCTGAATTTTTTGTGTATGTTAATTATATTTCCTACTCTAGCAGTATATCCATAGGTATAGAACTTTATTTTAAAAAATCAGTGTGATGTCCAAAAACTACAGCAAAAGAAATGACAGAGTTAAATGGATCAATATGTCTTCTACTCCAAAACAATTTCTCTGGTATTTAATTCCAGAGAAATTGTTTTGGAAAAGAAGATTAAATCAGATCCATTTAACTCTGTCATTTCTTTTGCTTTATCCATAGTTTCTATATTTTGCAATTCACAATAGTTCTTTACCTCTAAATTTTTCTATGGACGTCATCATGGCATAATCATTTGTCTTGCTGTATTTTTGAAACTGAAGAGGTGGACAGAAATCATTCTGGCAGCCCTGCAGCAAGATCTTCCTTGTCTTTACTTCTAATTTTGGGCTGAAGCCTGTTGAGAAATTAAAATGCTTGGACCATTTTAGCCAATGCAGGATTTAAAATCTGTTATGGTTTACAACTGTTGCTCTTGGGGGCCTCAACCAGGTAACAGTTAAACCTGCAAGTTTCTCATAGAGGAGAAGCTTCCTTAGCTGTATTGCTTTCAATATGCAACATCTGTAGCAACAGATGAGGCATAATTTCAAAAATGTGGAGTGCTGCCTCAGGAATTTTACATTCAAAAGCCCTCCTATATGAATATATGAATCTTATCAGGTTCTCCCTCTTATTCTAATCTTCTCTCTCTCCTCTAATAAATAATTTATTTATTAAATTTATATGCCACCAATCTCACTGTCATGTGATTGGGTGGCTTACCACATGGTAAAACAACATAATAACATTATGTAATATGAAAACAATAAATATAACTCTGAAATTAACAGCGAATTGGCCAAAGTAGGGGGCAGTATATGATGGGTTGGAGGTGGATCTTCTGTTTAATCCACTAACCACTTCTACGGTGGCATGCTCCAGGCCAATCAGCAGAGCCAAAAGTTTTAAAGCCCTTTCAGAAAGTGAAGAGGATGGGGGCATATTACCTCAAAATATATGATGTTCCAGAATGCAAGAGCCATAGCAGAAAAGGCTCTTCTGGACCCCACTAGCCACAATTCCTTGACTGATGGGATCTGCAGTGTGCCCCTACTGCTGCCATGTGTGGAGAGGCCAATCCCATTGGAGTGAGATGGGAATAAAAAAGAAAAAGGAAAGATCAGTGACAAACAGAAATTCAGTTTTGTTTCACTTTCTGGTGCCTGACTTTAGAATTTGATCAATGGGGAAGCTTTCAGCTTTCAAATTTTTTTTTCCTATTTGTTCAGCAGAAAATTCTAGATTTTTAGGTATTTAATTTTAACACTATCCAGTATTGATTTTTTCTCTCCTTTTAGATACATTTTATTGTTGTTATTTTCCATACTTTCTAATTTTTAAATAACTTCAGTTAATAAATAAATACGTGGTTAATTCAAATATGATGGCCAATTCAGTTTTCATTTTCTGTTTAATTAGCCTTGATATGTGTGAAAATGTAACTGTGCATATTGAAAGTGACACCTTTTTTGTTGCATAATGGCATTTTTTCTGTAGTTAAATTTTATTCTTAACTACAGGTGAGTAGTTTAAAGGATTAACAGAGAATGAATCTCTGTTTATTCTTGGATTCCTTTCCTGGATCAAGTCAGTCTTAGACTTCTCCAATTGAAGTATGTACGGTAATGGCAAAAGGAAGCCATCCCATTGCTGGTCACCCACCAAATCATTTATTCACCTAAATCAGTTAGAAAAATCAAAAGTAAGAAGCCTAAAAAGTAAGCAAATTTGTAATGATCTTTATCAGATTGTATTGACTGATATAACCTAAGTAACTGCTCATATTTCATAAATTTAGAGGGAGAAGATCAGCTTGTTGTCTTTTGGTTAGAACATGATGAGAAGACTTTATTAAGCATTACAACCTGTGTTTTGCTTTGTTTGAAAAAGAAAGTTTTGTATTTCCCCAGGAGTAAAAGGTGAAATTTGATCATGTGAGAATGTCGCAGTTTAATCTGGATAAACCTTTCAAGTTACATGATCCTTGGATGAAATATGTTAAAAAACAAGACTAGTAGCCTAGCAATATTTTTGAATGAATAGAGAATGGGGAGTCAATATGCGTTACTTCTGTGTATTTCATTTGAGATTAACACCTGATGCATTTCTCTGAAGTTTCTTTTTTGTTTTGACTGAGCAGAGGGCCTGCAGCAGGCAGCTCTTCTTTTCATCTTTCTCTGATGATCAAAAGATTCCCAAGTTGCGGTTATTAAAACCTGATGTTTAAGTTCTGGAGTACAAGACTGTTGGTGTAGGAGGCAGCCGATGATGTAATTTACAGTATGTAATAAATATCTGAGAAGTGCAATGCTGGAATCTATCTCTGTTCTCAAAAAAGTTCTGATATATGTTCCTTTGATATTTAACTGCTTGGCAGGCTTCATTAGTGGTTACTTTGAGACTCATAACTTATGAGTCGTATAATTCATAACTCGAACTCCACAAGATCAAGTGAGCATGAAGAAATCTTCGGTATTGAGGAAGAATGGCTCAACCATAAGCAGTAAAAATGACAAGCACTTAAGAGACCCAACCTTCATAAGTACAATAAATTTTAAAAGCAGAGATCATCTTTCCAAAGCATGAATTATTTGACCTGTGACTGAAACTTGATAAAGTATCTTCGGTAGAATGTAATAAATTAGTGAGTGATGTTAGGAAGACATCTTGAGTTATAAGCATGCTATAGATACTTATGGAGCATGCAGGTGATGGGTGGGGAGGCTTTTTTAATAGTTGGTCTCTGGGTTTATTTTATATGCTAAATTAAATGGCTTTTTAAACCAACAAAATAATAATTGTAATAAAGTAAAGAAGATATCTTTCTGATACTACTTTATTTACTTGTGTGATTTCAGACCACTAGAGTGGAGCAATGTTCAGGTTGCTTGCAATCTCATAATCTTGTATTATCTCAGCTGTATTTTTTTCTTTAAAAAACAGTTTTAACTTTGGTGAAAGTTTGAGTATTTAATAGTAGAGATCTGAATGCCAAGGAAACAATTTGCCATATAAATTCTGTGATCTACTCAATTCACTGGGATTGTTTCTAAGCTAAAATGTATTGTCTAAGCACTCATTTCATTTGTTTAAAAAAAAACTTGGAAAAAATAGACTTAGATTTGTTTCCATTACAGAGTCTCTTCTAACAAATTCTAATAGTTTTCTTTTTAAGAAAATGAAGGTGCATTCCATAAAACAGGTGCTACATGAGAGAAGGAAGAGAAGGCACAGAGACAAAAAGTGAGCATGCTTCTTAGAGCCTGCTAAATAATATTGCTTTACAAGACAACCTGGAGGTATTTGATGAGATAGCAGAACTGTAGAGAAGTGGTCTCAGAAATAACCTGGCTCTAGCACCTTAATTTAGATCTGGAAGCCCACTGGGAGCCAATGGAATATGTGAAGCATTAGTGCTATATTAGGCATAGCAAGGTGCACCCAAGGTGCTCACACAACTGCATTTTAGAATAGCTTCAGTTTCTGAATGTTCTTCAAAGAAGGTCATGAGTTAGATTACATTACAATAATCCAGCTGGGAGGCAACTAAGACATAGTGACTGTGAGTAGAATCTCCTGTTCCAAAAAAATGACACAGACTTACTGTACATAGCCATGTAAGATTAATTCAGTGCAAAGGACCTACTTGTCATTTGCTCTTAAGCAGAGCTGTAAATCCAGAAGGATCTCCCTTAAAACCCATACCATTCAATCTGGCTCAAGTTGAGTTGAAGCTTGTTCTTCCCCATTCAGATATTGGGAAAAAGTGATGGTATCACTTGGATAATGAAGGGCAGAATGTAGACTAGTGCATTAGTATGTGAAGGCATTTAAGCCTGTGCTAATAAAGGGCCCTATTCAGCAGCTTCATGTAGATGTTAAATAGGAGTGAGGAGAAGTGGAACTTTGAAGGTGGAGATCCCAGAATGCAGAGACCTGAAACTAGATCTCCTCACCACCACAATCTTGACTAGTGCTAGCGTGGCCGAAGGAGAACATCCAAGCCAAAATAGAATCACCAACTCCTTAAGGCAGTCCAGGATACTGTAATGAATGATACTGAAAACTGCTGAGAGGTCAAGGATACATTCAGAGTCTCCATCCTGAGACTGCCAGAGTTCATACACATGCATCATCAGTGCCATTTTGGTACTATAGCCTGGCCTTGAACTTGATTGAAAAGGATCTAGATAATCCGTTTTCTCTTTGAAACTGCAAGTCTGCTACCCTATTTAACAGCTTTCCTAAAAGGAAAGTTTGGAAATCAAATGAAAACTGTTCAGTTCAGTAAGATTCAGCAATGGCTAAATTAGCTGGATCCAGCTATAAGTCATCTTCCAGGAGGCTTTAGCCAGCCAGATTGGACGTGGATCTAATATACTGTACTTAAAGCCCCAAGAACCTTATCACCTTTATGAGGACAAATCAACTCAGATTCCTCCCAGATAATAGAATAAGACCACATCAAGAACCAGGATGGATCAGTTAAGTAGGTCCTTCCTCCCTTCATAGTAGGGACCATGATTTGTTTGGAATAAGGGATTAACATAAATCCCCCCTCCCCAATGTCAGGGTATGTTATCACTGCCCTGATACAAAACCCAGGTTTACTATGTGGCCTTTGCAGAGATCAGAGCATAAATAGATGAAGTTCATAGTGGATATGGGACTCGGAAGTAGCTTGTGATCAAGGGCCCAGGGAAGGCAAATTGAAGATCCCCATAAACAAGTTGGGAATTTTAGTGCCAATGCATTTATAATGGCAAGCTTCTTAGGGAGGAAAATAGCTATGCAGGAAGTGGTCTATGACAATTTCCCATGGCCAACTCACCACAGCCAACTCACCACAGGACAACTAGCCATGGCCAACTCGCCTTAGGACAACTCACTGCAGGACAAGGGTTACACTAAAATCAAAGAAATAGTGAAATAGAATCATTATAAAAAAGATGGAAAAGGAAGAACAAACAGTTCTGCATTCTAACCACTGTGCCATCACGGCTTAGTATGAAAGCTTCAATCTCATCTGTTCCTTCAGGCCCATTTCATAAAAAGAATTTCACATCAGACTATCTGTAGTGTACCATTACTGCCCCACAATCACAGCTGGTGTTATGCAAAAAAAAAAAAAAAAAAGTTGGGCAAATCTCTCAGATAGAGTCCCACCCCATACTCAGCCAAGTTTCATATCCAGTTGGCCCACTAATTCACAATTGTATGAAAGGGGCAAACCATATTACAAATTGATTTTAAATTAAGCAGCAACTACCAGAAGTTGCACATTGACTCTTGGATTTAGTGGTTTGTGCATGTACGTGCGCATGAATTGCATTCTGTATTAGTTCTACCAGTATAGAATGCAATCTATATTCTCTCCAGATGTTTTTAGAGGCTGTGGTAACTGCAGTGTGCTGTCATTTAGCTAACCTTTTTAAAGTGGGAGTTTGGAGAGAGGGAAACAATTTACCTTTATGATGGATCTGCAGGAAAACTTCAGTTGCATTGCTCCTTTTTAGATGCACTCCAGATTTTTCCTGTAAACTCTGATGGCTGGAAGAACAAAGACATATTAAAGAGCAGCAGCGATGAAATGTAGAGATAACATCAGACAAAGGGAATTTAGTAGTTAATAACATTAATCTGCCCGTGTAATCTACAGTGGCCTTGCATTCCAAAATATACTAGGTTCTTAAAACACAAGAATTATTAGGTTTCATTCTGTAGGCCATATCTTACTGACTGCCTCAACTGTTTTAAATTACGAATATATGTTGTATGGCACAAACATTAAAATTTAATATTAAATGTATGAAAAATTGCTTACTTTTAAATTAATATAATATGGAACGATATTTCTTTTACCATTCAATGTGATATTCACCATTAACACCTGATTGATTTCTGATGTGGGTCCAGAGTGTTGTTTCTGGGAACATTACACAAAAGTGACCTAGACCTCTCAAAGATTTTCAGTGAAAATATAAATATTTTTTTGTTTCTTTCTCTGAAGCCCCTTTCTACTACTTTCTCTTTTTCTGTGGGAGAAGGAAAAAAAATAAAAGCATATTGTCCTTTCTTCTGGAGATTATTTTATTTTATTTTATTTTAAGAACTCTACTGGCAAGCATCTAGATTGTGAATAAAATTTATTTCACTCTCTGTGTAACATTGTACTAGGAGTCTAGTATTAATAAGCATGAAACATACGTGTTGGTCTGATTTAATCTCACTCCTCTCTGTCTCCCTCTCTCTCTTCCTGTCACCGAAGTCTTATGAGTTTATAAAATCATAATGATTGAAATAAATTGGTAAACAATTCTTATAAGAAAAATACCCACTAATAATTTTACATAGGGCATGTATTTTAATTACAGTGATCTCTTTACTACAACACATTCCATTGCACAGGTGAGAAACAGATATCAGGATTGATATAAATCAATAATTTTGCTTATTGTTAACAAGTGCAAAGTACAGGTGCGTTATTCTAACCTTTAACAATAGAGTTCCAATAGTCGTTGCCCAGGCCTGCCTGCAAGGGCTGATAGTATCTGTCATAGCGAACACTGAACACAGAAACAATGGTCAAATTTTTCTGACCTTTTCCCAGACTTAAATTTTGAAGAGCTGTTTTTGTTGTTTATCACAAAAACATAATTTACACGGTGCTATCATTTTTATCACTGCTTAATGTAATGCCTTACTTGCCCAACTAATTCTTGTTTGAAGTTAAAGCAATCAAGTCATAGATCAAATCTATCCACTTTCAGCAAGCAAACAAAAGTAATCCCAATTTACAGAATCAATACCACTTGATCACTATCATAAGGAAAGAGTAGGAAGTAAACATTGTCTGAAATAGTGCAACATTTTCTAATAATGGGAATCTAGTTTTACACTATTCCATACATAGTTTTAACACCAAGTTGTGTACAATTTATAAGCACACAACATTTTTCAATGTTTTGCTCTGTTCTGTATATGTGCAAAGAAATGAATGTTAGTTTCATGAAATGTCACTAAGAAAAAATATTTTTGTAAATCAGCTTCTTTATTATTATATATAAAACATATTTTGACAGAAAGACACCTAGCAACCCAGTTCAACCTTGTTTTCTCCTCTATTGCAACCAAATTCTACCCTCTAAAACTGATCTCTTTATTTAAATTCTTTATTTTCAAAACTTTAACAGGTGTGTGTATTCTGATAATCTTTTACAAGGTACATTAGCAGTTTGGAAAGATGGTCCTTTGTTTATTACAAAGTGCTGGAGACAAAACAGTTTCTTGGAAGTGCAAGAGTGCAAGTATTTGAGAAATACTTTTGGCAAGCTGACTGAGCTAATAACTGGGGGGGGGGGGTTAAACACAAACTTAGCATCTGCCCTCTTTAACTTGTCACTTTGTGACAGGTCCAGCCTGATGCTCTGGATGTTTGCATCCCAACTTCTACAAAATTTTAGACAGTTAAAGTGTGATAGAAAGAGAGCAGCCTTGTTAATCCTGGCTGTCTCCTCTCTGACATTGAAGTTTTTCTCATTGTAAGCAATTTAAGTTTCTTTATGGGTAAGACCAGAAAGTTCCCAGTAGTAGTACTTGTCTCAAAAATAAAGTATTTCCTGTAAGGTATTTAATTTTCATGAATATCATTAGAATTTCTGATGAAGAATTTTCTGGCCTTTATCCTTTATTTTCATTGACAGTGGATTTTAAGTTTCAAAATAAACACATAATGCAGGGTAAATAAGGCAAAGATTATTGGAATAAGGTTGATGGTTATAATTGCTATTGCTTCTGCTAAATTACCTAAAATTTATATGCATGCTCTAGAAAGGTTTAGAATCAAATTTATGTGTGCTTTTCCCCATGTATAAACAGTAGTGCTGGACAAACTGTTCAATTGAGTATTCTGCAATGCAAGCAAAGAGCTCCTTCAAGGCACCACTTTTCTTTGAGATGTTTAAAACCCTTTCCTGGGTTTCTGATTGTGTATGTCTGTGACGAGGTTAGGAACAGATCATCATGGAGCAAATCTATGGGGCCGCTAAGAGTAGACATTGACTTGATGCCACATAATCAATCAATGTCTATCACCAGAAAGCATTTCTCCTGGGATTCGTGCTGTAGTGAAGCACATATGCTCGAAAGACTGAGAAAAGGCCCTCCAGGTGTCTCCTCTGAATTGTTAGTACAGCCCTAATAAACAGGGCACAAGGGAAAAGTGTACAATTTAGTGTTTAGTGTTTCACACAGATTGTCCTGGCTCTTCCCTTACCTCTTTAATGATTTTCTTGTCTGCTCCAGGACCATGAAATTGCTACTCTCTTGGTTGCCTGTAAATTGTGCATGTAGATGGATAACACATGGTTCTTTCAGTCTTTATATTTGCTTACTGCCATTTTACGCGATCACCGAACCGGTTGTTACACCAGCAGCATCTCACCACTGGTAATGAAACGTCTGCAAGAAAACAAGCAAGGTCAGAGAGCACCAAGAACCCATCATATCAACCCCGATCTACAAATATTATCCTTTGTTATTGTGATACTTTACCTACAGTCTTTCCCTTTTCTACTTTTACACTCTTGACCCAGATTCCCAATACTGTAGCCTGACTTGTTTTAAAGCTTCCTTTTCTTTTGTGTTTCTATGCACTACAGTTTCCTGCACTGCCTACTATTTAGAGCTAAGTGTCATTATAAAGTTTAATTCTGACTTTTTCGCACTGTGGTGTTGAACTCTCTTCTCTATATTGTTAACAGGTACAGCCAATAAAGGCTATTTGTTCTTGGCACTTTTGGCTATTCCTGTTATTCCGACAGCAAATTTAAAGCTAAAGTCAAAGTCCCACAGCTTTGAAATTCACTCCCTCTACTCAGTGAATGATGGATCACATTTTAGTGTTTAAATCAAACTGTAAACATGCTGTAAGTCCTACCTGCTAAAGAATTCCATCTGATGGAACCTAGGAGATGAGCCATTTCTGCCATAGCACCTACCCTTTGGAACATCATCAGCCCTTAAGCGAGGTTAATCCCAATTCTTACAGCCTTTCAGAATGATGATTAGGTTCCTAAAGTTACCTCGGTAAGCCATGCAGGGCTTTAAAGGTAATAACCAGCACCTTGAATTGCACTCAGAAGCGGATCAGTGCAGCTTGTGCAGCAGTGATGTAGCATGGGTTGCATGAGGGACCACAAGAATTCACTCTGCACCAGTTGAAACTTCCAAATGCTCTTTCAGGGTAGCCCCACATAGAGTGCATTGCAATATACCCAGACGTGAGCTGACCAAAGCTTGAATGATTGAGCACAGGGACTCCCAATTCAGGAAAGGCTGCAACTGGCACATAAGACAAAGTTGTGCAAAGGTTCTCCTAGCTGCAACGGACACCTGCTCTTGGAGCAGGAGTTGCGAGTCCAAGAGAACCTCCAAGTTGCAGACCAGGTTTGTCCTGGGTAGCACAACTCCATCCAGAACTTTACTCTATTGTCATTGCATCTCGTACAACGAAATTAAATACCTTCTTCAGTGTACATTATGACTATAAAAAGAAACACAAACAC
>JAOYMU010000098.1:52757521-52779186 GCA_025802295.1 Psammodynastes pulverulentus
TGAACTCTGAAACAGCTGATGATCGGAGCCCGATCCAAACGACCATCAGCTGCTTATGCTAATTAGGCTGTACTGAAACTGCAACAGGCCTTTTGCTGCTTGCTGCAAAGAGGTAAATTTATGGTGGGTGGGACTTCTGCAACATTCGGTGTATAAGACGCACCCAAATTTTCACCCACTTTTGGGGTAGAAAAAGTGCATCTTATACTCCAAAAAGTATGGTATTTTCTTTTGTTTTGGCTGGAATCTTCAAATCTTCTATGTTGTTGTCAAACTATAGTTGTCAACATAGATTTCTTCTGAGCCTTAAAATCTTCATAGTGGGAGATCTATATTGTCTGGTCAAGCAGTGAAATAAGGAAGATACTTAAGATTCTATGGAAGTTGGGTATTCTGGGATTTATTGGATTTGGCTTGTCCTCTAGATACTGTTCAGTGAGTAACTTTTAGAGAACAAAGCCAGATAAGTCCACCAACTTTAAATGGCTTTAAAAATTGATTTGATAAATGCATGGAGATATAATCTATCCAAATTTAAAAGTCATGGTGAACTATTACCACTGATATGAGACGCAGGGGTGGTAGTGGTGCATATTGGGATATTTTGGCTAGCATGGGAATTCAAAGCTGAATTTAATGGATCTTGGATCTGAGACAGCACATTTTTGTCTGGTATGATTATTTGTATCCAGTCAGTATCAATAGCATCCATGTCAAGATAAAAGCTATGAAAAATGCAGTTATTGGGTAATATATGCACAATCCAAATTAAAAATGCAATGACTGGTAATGTATGAAATGCCATTTTCATGGTGCCAAGTTGTGCAAAGTTTCCAGCCTAGTTTGGCAACTACATACATTGACAGAGCATTATGCAGTATCTACTATATTGTTCATTTCTGTATATTATCCACAGTGTTAAGAGAATGTATCCAACCACTTCACGGTTGAGCACATTTACCATTAAATTTGCCATAATAATATGATCTATAGCAACAAAAGCATGCAAACATTGTATGAGATACTCATTGACTTTAGTGTAACAGCTGCTTCTACACACTAGAGATACAGTGTGCGCCAAAGCTCTGCCTGATCAAGGACTTGTTATTAACTTCACTTGAGGGACTAGCTTCGTAAGTAAATCCCTATGGCATATTGAACTGTCTTCTCCTTTAACGTGAAGGGGGAAGCCAAATTCTCATGGTAGTTTTGTGTGTGCTGAGGGAGTGTACAATAGGAAAAAAAAAACTGTTTTAAATGAAAGCAAAGTTCTGTTTTTCCAGTAATGCTAGAATGTCTTATGCAGCTTCAGAAGGAATTTAATTTTAATCTAATTTTCTATTGAGATGTCTTTGTTATAAATAAAAAAGTATACATTTCACAAAGATAGTGTAGTCTAGGAAATATTGATTAAGCATCCACATGATTAAATTAATGGTCTCATCTACAATTTCCATCTATCTGAACACACTACTTTACTATAGAGTAGATTTGAGGAGGAGCCCTCCTATTCTACCACCTCTTACAATATTAGGCAAGACAATATCAGCAGTAGAGAACTTGTTTCTGGGTCTATAATCTCCAGGACTTGAAATGGACACCTAACATTTAGAACTATCATTAAAAAGAAAGCTCAACAAAGAATGTTCTTCCTCAACTCAGAAAGCTCACGCTGCCCAAGGAGCTACTGCTACAGTTCTGCAGAGGAATTCTTGAGTCTGACATTTGCACTTCTATAACTGTGGTTTAGTATGGCAACTAACTAGGTCAGGCACAGACATCAACGAGCAGTTAGGACTGCAGAAAAAAACCATTGGAACTAGCCTGCCTGCCCCTAAGGACCCATATATTGCATGAGCCAGAAAATATCTACAGATTCCTCACATCCTGGACATAAACTGTTACAACTTCTCCCCTCAGAATGCCTCTATAGGGTATTGCATGCCAAAATAACTAGACACAAGGATAGTTTTTCAAGTTATTATTTATTGAAAATCCAACCTTCTCTCATCGCTGATCATTACCAACCAATATTTGATAGGAGCTTGAGTACAATAAGTTTTGGAAAACAATATACCAAACTTTCTTGCCAGGTAACGTATTTAAAGGCAGTGGAGGAGACTTTTTGAACACACAGGTGCTTTTTACTAATAATTCATTTTAATAAGTACCAATAGTTTATAAAATAAAAACTTGGCTTTCTTTTCATCCTATCCCTTTCCTTTCCTTACTAATAGTAGACAACACAATATTTTTTTCCAAGATGCAGAATTTTGATAATTTATTTTAAAGTAATAGCAATACACAGTTTTTGGTAATTTAGTGTATTCATAATTTAAAGTAAATCTTCAGAGGATTACATTTTTGCAGTCTGTTCATAAAAATATTTTTAAAGTAATAATAAATAGGACTTTTTTATCATCAATATTTTTCAGAAGATTGATTTCTTTTTTCATCCAGTATAATGCAATTCCAAGCAGATGTTTTAAAGTACAAAATTGTTAGAAAAATATAAAATAACTTGCAGCACTTGTTAGAACAGTTTTCTTAAATGGGGATGATTTGACACTTTTTATTGCCTTGGGGGGTGGTCTGATCAGACTAGTATTTTAAAAGTAAGATGTGATGTTTAGAAAGTAATTCTTGCCCTTATTCTGTGTGGTGGCATTGTTTTCTATGACTTTAGCTAGCTGAAATTGCACCCTTAAGCAAGAATGAAAATACTAAACAATGTGAAAAATAAGCTCAAAGAGGGAGCTTATTCATTTGTTGAATTGCTGACTCTTAAATGAACATTTTAGTTGACTATCTGCTGATACATATATATATAAGTCTTATTCATGGAGATTTATTTTATATAGGTTTTTGCTAATCTGCTGCAGTGTACTTATAGTAAAATGTTCACATGCTTCTTAAATTAAAATAAAATATTGTAATAAAGTAGGTGAAAATTATGTCATCACACTTTTATATTGAAAAATATATTTGTTTTTGTGAAAATTATCTTTTTTTAGTCCTAACCTATACATTTTATCCATTGAGATATTTATCTCATTTGTTATTATGTGATCTGATATTTCCATAAATATGATAGTTATAATGATTTAAAAATGCTACTTTTATTATTATTGGTGGGAAATAAGAAATGGATTACTTCTGTCCTATTACATAAAATTACGGTAATATTTTGAAAAAAATCTGCAACTTTCCTTTTCAAGCACCTTTGAATCAGTTAAAAGGCTATAATTCCTAATGATCTTTATATGATTATCATATAAATATAATTTTCTTGTGTAACCTTATTTAAAGTAAATATAACTCTCTGCACAGTTTACTTTCATGTTTAACATTCTTCTGTTTTGTGTAGTAATAAAATTCCACTTTAAATTAAACAATTGTGAATACGTTTTACTATCAACAATATTTAATCTTTTATAATTATTAAATCTTTGGAAAAGTAGATTTATTTTATACAGAAGTACTGGGAAGAAAAATAATCCTAAAATTTTTAAAATATAAAGGCTCTGAACATACATCAGTAACATTAATGGAAGGCTTAGGCTGTAATCTAGTACACACTAACTTTAAAAACCTGTTCCATTGAAATAATAAATTTTCTTTTAGGTAGACATATTTAAGATTGTATAGTAAGCTGAATGACATTTACCACATCTTAATGGAATGTTGTATATATTTCTGTGTTCCTCTGATTCCATACAAGCCCTACATTTTATAGCCAGAAAGTTAAACATGAATAGTGTTAAAGTTCTTTTTAAATTGCTCGGGATTTCAGTACCTTTTTTCAATGTTTTTGAATTGATTTGTAAAAAGTAAATTTTAAGTTCTTAAGCATAATTGCAGTGTATTTTGAAACTTCTAAAATATTATCTTATTTGAAATGTAAATGGTTATGATTGATAATGAGCCTAGAAATCAGAAAGATATGATAAGCAAAAGTACAACCTTATATTTGTCTGATTTACTCACTGTAAAATTTAATTTCAGGTTTGCAGGTTGGTGTATGAAAAGTTCTAGTATATTTTTATGAAAGGAAATAGAAGATAATATATGTTTATCTTCAAGAAAAAAAGTAGTCCTGTCCTACAAAATTCTAAATAATATATATCCTACTTAGTAATCTGTGTAAAATTTCTTATATCCCAATGATTACATTCATATGTAAAAGATTTAGAGAAACTTTGCCAAATGTAATAATACTATTTAAAGACTTAACCATATTTTTTGTTGTTGAAATAAATACTAATTTGGCATTTTTTTTTATCTTGAAAATTAACCCTGTGTAAATCAGTGTAATCTTAATGTTCAGGGGTTATCATTTCATTACTTTCTCAGTAATACTCACTTTAAAACCCTTCTGGAAGTGAGCAGAAAAACTGATGGGTCAAATCAGATTCATCACATTAACTCAATAGGTAACTTATTGTAATATCTTATTGTAAGAAAAGGATGTCAAATCACATAGTAGGGCTGTATTATCCTTCTCATCTTTCCTATTATGGTATCTATTCATTTACCATCTTACGACTATAACTTTATTGTTTGTATCTTATGGTTTATGTTGATTGCTTTATTTAGTATTCTATGACCATCACTGTTATATATTATGATCTATGATTGTATTTTAAGATCATAATTTATCACTTGTTACTTGCATATACACTGAGGAACTTACGCAACCGAGATAAATTCCTTGTGTGTCCAATCATACTTGGCCAATAAAGAATTCTATCCTGTCCTGTCCTGTCCTGTCCTGTCCTATCCTATCCTATTCTAGCCTAGCCTAGCCTAGCCTAGCCTAGCCTAGCGTAGCCTATTGTTGGAAGAAATGTCCATCTGGGTTCAGTTCCAAGTGGAGGAAAAGACACTGGAATCATGGAATTTGCTTGGAAAGATGGTTTAATGGTGGACAGGACCACATGGTTTGGAGATCTTGGGCGAAAAGGGAAGAGATGCTGAGAGTCCCTGGGTTTTATGCCTTCCTTGGGCTTTGAATTTCCTGGGACACAGGAAGATTATCCTGATTGGTCGTTGTCAGAGGTCATAGCTAGCTTTGTAGGTTGTCTGTATGCTAAGTTTGGTTGAAACTTGTGAGTGATGCAATGAAGGACAAGTGAATGGCTCTGTCTGAAGGGAGGTAGATCTTTGTTACGTAGAATAGACTGGCCCAGGCCTTAATGGCCCATTAACAAAGGTGGGGGGCTGAGTTTCTGCCTGTCTGAGCTTCTACTTCTGTTTTAGGGGAAATATTCTGTCTTTTTAGTACATCCCAAAATATTTCATTTTTCTAGAAGGGTGGGTTTTAACTTCCAACACTATTCTATCCTATCCTATTCTATTCCATTCCATTTTAAAAATAAGGATGCACCTTGAAACTAAAATTATCTAGCTACTATACGTTTATTTCAACCCGGAACCTCAAATATTTTCCCTTATTGGTAGCATAGGTTTTGTAATTTATGAAAGACTAAATTAACACAATAGGTTACTTATTATATATAGCTCCATCAGTTCACCTGATGAATATTGGATCCAAATATTGGATATTGGATAATTTTTGCTTTCATCTGCATTATAGTGTACCCGCCAATTCGTTGCAGTTTGATCATCTCTAGAGAGAAGAGCTATGTTGCAGAACAATTAGTAATCAATATACTGTATATTGCCTATTTATCTTGAAATCTTCTAATATTTTCTGTAATGCAGGAAACATATAATTTGGAAAACCAATTAAGTCTGGAAAACTTTCTGGAAGCATCCAAAAATATTTGACTGCAAGCAACTGCAAAATTGCATGTCCTAGTGAGCTTTCATGGGGCCTTTGGAATTTCTTTCTTTCCAAAGAATACAGATTTAAAAGCAAGGTCAGATTCTGTTAAGAAATATGATGATAGAAGTCTTTGCTATTGGAGGGTAGGACTGGGGCCCTGGTAACATTTAAAAAGCCCCCTCTGTGATTTGTTATGCAGTTTTGACACTGGGTTTAGATATTGTTCCAGCAATTAACAGGTCTCCATTGAAGCATTTTGTACCATAGATTCCAAAGATTTAGCTACAGGCAATTCCCAATGACCCCGATGATTCTCTTTTCATGGTGAGCTACTACTCTCAAATAGCCCTTTTGAGTGTTGGAGTGAGCACTTATGTGTCAAGTGGCTGCTTGAGCTTCTGCAATTTCTAAGCGTTTTGTGATGTCTCCTATGGCATCTCGTCTGTGAGCCTTGATACTCCCCATTTAAATTATGGCTCAGGATCTTTTGGCTTGCTAGGGCCCGGCCAGGAAAGTATATAATTTTGCTTTCAAACCACTGCTATTTAAGTGGAGGAAAGTACAATCACTTAGTTCTTTATTTTCTTATAAAGTAAAGAAAATAAAGTTATGCAAAGTGATTGAAATATTAGATCAAGTATTATTTTGATGATTCATATCTCAAATATACTGGTATACCTGTATGCTGAACGGCTTTTAAAATTACATCGTCAATGATATATAGCCTGTTGACATAGTGAAACAAATGTAGAATGTTGGAGCAGTTGTGTAAGGCACAATATTTGTGTATGCACTTTCTTCTTCCTGCAGATGACATCAGTATTTTTTCAGCCTTTCAGCAGTCTTTCTATAGTTACATGGATCTCCATCATCCATGTGAATTAACAAGCCTATGTTGTGTTGTCTTCATTTGATGTGGATACAGAGTGACAAGCAAGAGAGTAGTGGTGATCTCAGCAGTTGGCAGGAGCAAAGTCAAATGGTAGAGACCACAGGTACAGCTGCTGAAAGCTGTCAAAAGGTTGTCTGGTTTCCTACTTAAATGATCTTCAGTGATAGTCTCCCTTCATAGCTGGAGACCTTTCAGAATCCCAACATGTGCTCTCCTTGAGTTTCTGAGTAGAATCACGTGGTGTTTTTCCTGGAATCATGGCCAAGATTTGATTTTTTTTCCCTACTTCGCATGAAAACATCTGTGCTTTCATTCCTTCAACACTCTGAACTTTGCTCACTCCATGTCCCTAATATTTATTCA
Source organism: Psammodynastes pulverulentus (assembly GCA_025802295.1). NCBI lineage: Eukaryota > Metazoa > Chordata > Lepidosauria > Squamata > Psammodynastidae > Psammodynastes > Psammodynastes pulverulentus. The sequence goes on from JAOYMU010000098.1 coordinate 52,764,565, forward strand.
TTTTTTCCCCTTGGGCAGGGCTTTTCAATCCTTTCTTTTTTTTTTTATTAATTAGGTGAAATAAACAACAAAAAAGCAAAACCATAAAAACACACATACACACATACACACACACCTCTATAATAAACTTTACACTAGAAGGAGATTGAAGTGAAAATATTATTACAAAAGAACACACATTTTAAAAAGACAAATCAGATAAACCTCTTGTTCAATGACAAAGTCTGATTTGGTGGCAATTAGTAGAAAGTTATTTCCATAAAGAATCACAATATATCAGTTTATGAGTTATTTAAATGAGAATTGTTTCATGAATACTCATGATCTTTACTATAAGCAATCCTCTGAAAACAGTGGAAACAATTCATCATAACACTGTTCTTATTTGTGTCAGTACTAAGAAAGGAGTTAATGAATCAATCACTGTCCTCGCTACACTACAATCTGTAAAGATTTGGATTTATTGTGGTTATTTCTTATTCTGGAGGTTCATATAGGTTCATCTTTTATCTATCAATTCTGTTTCATATCAATGAATTAATTATAACTTTACAGCCTATCAGTATTTGGGGACTCTTATTTCTAAATTCAATGTACTTTAAAATTTTAGCTGTCCATTTACATATAGCATATTTTACTACTCTACTGTTGCTTTCTTTCAAATATTCATTAATAACATTACCCCTTTTACTGCTTTTACTATTCTAGTGGAAGTCTACAATACATTTTTTTCCTAGATCCCGCAACTATTTATTTATTTATTGAATTTATATTGCCACCTATTGGCCCATAGCGACTCGAGGCGGCTTACAGAATATAAAATCACATTTAAAACAATCAAAACTAACAAAAAGAATAACATAAATTAATATAGTACAATGTAACAAAATCACCCCTCCAACTCCCACCTCCCCACCCCAACAACAACATATAACATGAGCCATTTAATAGGCTCCATCCAGCTCTGGGTTCCCCAGGCCCGCTGACAGAACCAGGTCTTCAGCACCTTCCGGAAGAGTATTAGAGTGGGGACTGTTCTAATCTCTGGGGGGAATAATGTTCCAGAGAGAGGGAGCCACCATGGAGAAGGCCCTTCTTCTGGGTCCCACCAGGTGTATCTCCCTCGGAGATGGGACCCGCAACATTCCTTGCCTCCCTGCTGTGATGGATCAAGTAGATGTGACTGGCAAGAGCTGTCCCTCAGATAACCTGACAGACTATGTTTCAACAGCAGGAAGTTCTGTTCTATTATCATCTGTCATATCTAACAAATGTTTGATTTTTGCTTTTTTACTTGACAAGACCATATACATGGCCTGATCTTCTCTTTAGATTAAGTTTAAGATATTAATACAGTAAGTCTTGCTACTGATAGCTGAATTGAATGAATTATGCCTCCATAGGAAGGTGTTCTTTTTCCTAAAGTTCCTGCTATATCTCATAAGATGTATAAATAAATGGAAGTATTACTTGACTCTGGTGAAGTAGAAATGTATATGTTTACCTGCTAGAAACTAGATTAGTTAAAGGCTTTTTCTCTTTCTCCTGCTTTTTTATTTACACACTTCATTTACCATGTGAAATTTCTATAGCATAAAAATAGCTATTTTCTGAGTGGAAATTCATCTCCCAATTTCCCTGCAAATCTTTAATCTAGATTTCATTTGGAAGATGCACCTATGTAATTTAGTTAAGGTAAGATGAAATGTAGCCTAGGCTGCAAGAATTATACATTATGTAGTATCCACATATTTTGGGGGGTATGAAGAAAATGAAATAGAGACAAAAATCAAATATTTATAAAGCTTTTACTCATAACCAGGTCTTCCAGTTTACATAAAGCACATGCCAGTTGCCTCTTTTGCCTTATGTGGAGATAGGCAAGCATTTCTAATATGGTGTTTGCTTTCCTCTGTGCCAGAGAAATAGTAATATATTTGTTGGTGACAAAATCAACAGGTGCCAAGGCTGTTGGGTACTGAAGCTATTTGGCTCTTTGCCTATAGTAACACAGTGGATATATTGTATGTCTGTAGCTTTGTGTGTTTCTGTGTTCTTTTGAGCAATGGGATAACCCAGTTGAAATACATACTTAAACTCCAGAGGGATTAAATATGTTTCCTTTCTTTTACAGTTCAGAATTTTACAGTTTCTTTGTCTGGAGATTCTCAGATTGCTTAATGATTTGTTCCCTCCTTTTTTGCCCAGATGTGTATATAATGGCTGTATTTGAACCTTACTAAGTTTGGTAATTTTATTACTCAACATATGGTATAGTCCTTACTTTCCCCCCCATTGTATCAGTCTTTTGCTTTAGGGGCCCAGTAAAACATGATGGGAGTCTTATTTTAATTGGATTTCATGAATTTAACCTTTAATCTTTTTTTGTTGAGTTTCAAGTTAGCAGGACTTAAGTTTCATTTTAACTGTATTTGAAAAAAATATTCTCAAGAAGCTATTTATCTATGGATATCACAATTTTAATGTGGTTTTCAGATGTCATAACCTTAGAATTAAGTGCAACAGTTTTCCTGCTTAAATACAGTAGTTTATTATAATTGACTATGACATACCAACATTGCCAAAATGTAGACATTATTTTTGAAAAATATGTTTAAAGATTTTTTTTTAACCAAACTAATAATAAGCTAGAGTCAGTCCTTTAAAAGAGCAAAGGCCAATTCCTGGATTATTTTCTCCCCTGTATTTCCATTTTTTTCCCTTATCCCTCTTGTTAGAGACTGAGCAAGGCATAAAACAAATGAGCTATGTAAGAAGGACCAGTAATGAGCAGGGTTCCATTTTGCATATCTTTGTTAAATAAATGCAGTGTGCAATTTGGAGATCCTCCTGGACTTATGACTCCTGCTCAAAGAGCAAGTGGCAGTGATGGTTAGAAGAGCCTTTGCATCCTGCCTCCAGGGTGAGGTCTGCTCCCACCCTCCTAACCTTCCATAAGCGCCTGAAGACCTGGCTCTGCCAGCTGGCTTGGGGTCAATGTGGAGTATTACACTGGAGGTGGTTGATGGACCAGTAGCAGATCCCACCTCACCTCTGTGGCTTCCTTCCCATCTTTTAATTATAATTTGTATTTCAATTTTTAATTAGAAATATTTTTTTATTGTTTTTAATTTTGCATGCCACCCAGAGTCACCTTCTGGTGAAGGTGGGCAGCAAACAAATTTAATAAATAAATAAATAAATAAATAAATAAATAAATAAATAAATAAATGCAAACAAACAAACAAACAAATAAATAAATAAATAAATAAATAAATGGCCCCTATAGCCCCAAGTGAAGTGAAAAAGACAAATGTTCCTAGCATGTTTTTAGATTAAAAAAAATATTTCCCCGTGCCTTTGCCTTCTGAAGGAAATCAACTGCCTCTGAGTGTGCAAATCAAGAAACTATAGTTCAAATCATTCTTCCAAACTTAGATTAGAAATTATGTTTTGATGCAAGTTCAAATTCCTAGCTATGTTGAATAGAATGAACGGAGTGCTTAGGGGGATAGTTGCTATTTCACTCACAATTCGGGATGAACATTATAGATTCAGAATTGTTAGAATAACAAGCTACATGCTTATTTTATTTCAGTAATCTAACATTCAACAAAACACTGACTGCGCGCATTAAAACTATATTTTTCCCATAAGAAAAACTACACCCTACAATGACATTTTTGTGATCATTTTGTTGTTCTTTACCAGTACTTTCATGTTACATGATAAAAAAATAAATTATAATTTAAAATTGGTTGGCCCAAATTTTTTAAAATAAACTGTTTGAAAATAAACACTTAATTTGTCTACATCACAGAGGCATTGTGTCTTAAATAATTCAGCTTTCTACTGAAGACCTTTCTAGTCTGAAGAACTTTTAATTCTAATAGCATTTCTGAAGTGTGCGGGTACCCATCTGTCTTCTTAGTTTGAATAGTCACATAATTTTGCTTTGCTACTAGCATATCTTTTGTATTTCCTCTATGAAATTGGAATAATTAACCCCCTGCAAGGATACTCAAAACTAATTTTTGTGGTGCTTTAAGTTGCTTTGAAGATGTGAAAAATTGTTAATGTATGCCAGTGCCTTTATTTAAAGAATAAAATGTTTAACTCTAGCATAGTGTGGAATATTTAGCAGCCTCTGTGAATTGTAGATTGGGAATGCTAGAAAAAGTAACTGTACAAGTATTTAAGTTATTTAACGTATTTATATCTTTCAGCACAAAGCTTTCCACAGGCACCTTACAACTGGATTCATTAGTTATTGCAAGAACATGCTTTCAATGATTGATAGCTCAATCTACCTTCAGTGTTTCCAGTCCAAACTATAATGACTATTAGCCATATCTGTAGACTTTTTGCTTATGCTGTTGATTTCAAGCTACTTTCCATTTCTTCTTTAGATAAAGATGTGCCTGCTTATGAAATGTTGTTATGAAACAAAATGGAGAGGCTATTAATTTGAAGCTAAGTAGTGTTCAGATTTATTCTACTTCTGATAGGAGTCTATCAGAGTTGCAAAGTAGACTAGGAATTAAAAAACACCACCATCAGCAGAAAGCAATAGCAAACCACTTCTGTACAGTACTGTTGGCAAGGAAGCTGCATAGCCATATCTGAAACGGAATTGTATTTGATGGACTAAACTTTACTTTCATTTAGGTGTGGTTTACACTTTTCTTCAAAGCCCTTCAGATGAATTAAAGGCAGTAATTTAGCAGGGTCATAGAAGTTTTCTGAATACCTCCGAAAGCTCCTGGCCTCAACAACAGCAATTGAGAATAGAAAAGAGAATTTACAGAGTGTTGATTTTTGTGGTATATGTCTTTAAAGTTAGTCCTTGATCAACTCTTTCTGGCTATGCTATCTGGAATTTTTTACACAATCATCTGACATTAAATAATTTCCTTTAAAGAGCATTTTGTATTTTATAAACCTCATCAAGCTTATATAAAAGTAGAACATGTAGCTATTAGAAACATTATGTATGTTTCACTCCTGAAATTAGATAAGATTTTAAACCTTATAAAAATATTTCTATGCCTTGAGCAATAGCATATATTTTTGTTCATCTAATTTTTCAGTATAAATTCAATTTATTTAAGCTGTTTAGAATTAACCCACCTAGTTTCTCTGCTTAACAATATGTTTATTGTTAAAAAATAGGAAAAGAAAAGCTATGTACGCCCTCAGATTACTGTAATTCTGCCAATAAAAAATTTGAAACATAATCCAAGTGAAAAGCAACACTGGTCATTATTAACATTTAGTGTAGCTCAGAGCAAACATAGAGTGGATAAAGTGGTCCAATAAATCCAAGGCAACAATCTCTATTTCTTAAAAACAATAATCAAAAGAAACCACAATCTCACTTGAAAATACTCAGAAAAATTAATATCACAAGGAGAGTCTCAAACCATATTTTTAGCATATGAGAACTTAGGTGCAGAGCAGACCCACGGTTTAATGGATAACTATTTTACATTACTCGTATGGTTTTAAAAAATAATGTATTTTTAAATGGGTATTCCCCCAAATTATTATAAATACTTTAAAATTGAGGATTCACAATTCCTATTATCATACAAATTTACATTAAAGTCCACCCTACTAGTTCCTTCTACTGTAGTAATGCAAAATGTAGAAAAATAGGGAAAGCAGTGGACAAATAAAGACAGGAAATTAGGAAAAATAATAGGAAATAAAGAAAAAATCTAATGTACATCAACACCATTTACTGTACAACTTCTGTCCTTGAAAAGCAATTTTGCTTCTACCTCATCTTCACATAAGATACATATATTTTCTTCTTCAAACTTCCCACCTCTCTTTGAACATCTTGCCAATATATTTTTTTCACAACTTTCTCCATCACTCCTTTCCCCTCAACCTTTTCACCTTTCCGATATTGGTTTTACAAAGCTGACTTTATTATTTTTCTCTAAGTGACCACCCTGCTTCTTTTTTCTTCTTTCTTTTTTTCATTCAGTGGTGCAGTGGTTAAAGTGCTGTACTGCAGGCCACTTCTGCTGACTATTGGCTGCCTGCAATTTGGCAGTTCAAATCCCACTACATTAAAGGTTGACTCAGTCTTCCATCCTTCTGAAGTGGGTAAAATGAGAACCCAGAGTGTTGGGGGGGCAATATGCTGACTCTGTAAACCGTTTAGAGAGGGCTGTAAAGCACTATAAAGCAGTATATAAGTGCTATTGCTATTCTTACTCTTTTTTTTTTTAGTCCACTTTCTTTCAGCATTCTTTTTTGGGAGGATGGGGATGTTATCTCATACACACACACTTCTTTAGTGTTACATTTCCAATGCATCCACTCTCAGGTCCAAATAACAATGTGCCAAAAGAATGCTTTTAAACATAGCTATTTTTCCTTCATTCGACAAACATTCATTCCTTACCAGAGGCCAGAGATAAACTGTCTTCTCCTTTCTACCAGTATTTGTATGACTTCAATTTTCTATACCAATTTTTCTATCTTTAGTAAAAATTCTACCAAGGTACACAAGTTTATCAACCCGTTCTGCTTTTCATCATTTATAACCTGTAGTTTTTCATTCCGTTTTCCATGTCAGTCATAACTGTCTTGAAGATTTTTTAAATTAATTTGTGGAGCCATTGTTCTTGCTAAATAAAGGAGAGTGTTTGTTCTATGCTAAAAGAAATCAAGCATCAATTTTCTGAAAAAATGCTTTGAAATCCTTTGTATTAAGTTTGAGTTTTGTCGTATTTTGCTATATCATTAGGATTTCACCTAACTTTGAATGTGCTATAATTGTTTTATTTATTTATTTAAAAAAGCCAAGCTTTTTTCTTAACCTTCTCAATTGGAAGGATGTGTTGATAAACTTTTTGCATATTCCACAGACTCATCAATGATATGTCACTTTTGAGGTCCCTCTTACTTTTATGTTTGAATACAAGTGTTAAAGGCAGACTATACAATAATGCAAAGTACTTGAATCAGGTAATACTTGAATCAGAGACATGTTTCAGTATCTAACAGGAAATTCTATCTAATCTGCTTTAAGAATAGAGCAAACCCTGGGTGCACTATAGGCTCTCATTCTCCAAAATGTTCCTTAAACAGAAAAGCTTTGTGAATGTTACTTGATTATATAACTGACTTAACCTACATACTCACATGTAAACTAATTCCAAGCTTGTCCCCAGAAGCATATAGTGCATATGCTTGTTAATATATCTGGAACCTATTTCATTTAGTTCATTTATACATAATGTTGTATATTTTGGGTAAGAACTACAGCAAAGTTTTAGCATTTAATTGGAAGAATACTGAGTTAATATTTTACCATCTTGACTGGGGACAGAGTAGTTGTCTTCTATTTGAGAAGATCAAATAATTGCAGATTTTTGTGTAAATATTATACACAGGCTGTGGCTATTTAGTTTTTAGTTCAAGTGAAAGCCTAAGCAACCTACAGTCTATGGTATTCTGTTTCAGTTTAGCATACCTTAAATGCAGGTTGAACTTGTTTTTAATTTGATGCTAATTTGAAATGGAAAATAATGAAGAAATTTATAAATAGCCAATTAGTTGCATTGAATACGTTTTTAGCTGCCTAAAAGTTTTTAAAAAGACCAATTCTAATCCCATTGGTTCTGCTTTATGTTCATATTTTGAGGACAGGCAGGTGTTAGGTACAGTTTCTGAAATCAAACATTCTCTACTATTCCTACTCCCAAAAGACTTCCGAGATTTTCCTTTGATAAAATAGTATAGGATGTTTTCAAGATTTGCTCAGTCTGGATTATAGACTTTTGTTTCCCATAATGATTAGTCAAAACACAAAAAAATAATCTTAAAAATATATAGATAGAAAGTGATCTTAAAGCTATTAAAAATAATAAAAAAATAAGTAAGATCTCCTTTGAATCCTATCACTTTATGGACATCTTTATGCTTTATGTTTTTTTCCCCACAAGAAAATTAGTTTGTCATTTCCTTTTGTCTGCAAAATTGATCCTTCTGATGAATTTCAAACAAGATCTAAACTCATTTAGTACAGCAAACATATGCTATCTATATACGTATTTTGTCAAAAGCTTTTTCAGCATCTAATGACAAAATTACAAATAGATCTTTTATTTTTTATTGAAGTGTAGTAAATCTAATATTGTCTGCTGCTTGCCTAGTTTATATAAACTCTGCTTGATAATTCTTAATAATGAACGATATCACTTACTGTAATCGAGTTGATAGCTATTAATTCGTGATTGCTGTTAAGTTTTTTCATCAACATTAATCAGCAAGATTGGACAATAATTAGCACATTGAGTATGAGCTTTACCTGATTCTGGTTTAATTGCAATATAAACCTGATTAAATGCCTCTGATAATATTCCCTTATCAAGTATCTCACTATTTAATTTTTTTTAAGGGAAGCAACTTCTTAGACTTAGCCAGAAATGAGACAAGGATAAGATTTTGTTCCTCTCATGTTAGAATTCAGGATTATCTAATGAAATGAGTTAATGGGAGATCCAGAACAAAGAGTGTATTCACACAGTGCTTAAATACAGAATTCTGTAAATTGGGCATCTTTTGAAAATGATTTGGAAGAAAGCCTTTAGAATATGCAAGAATGCTATTACTGCATCCCTAGCAGCATTTTTTTTCAAATTTGCATAGAACATGAGCTGTTTTAAATGAGAGCTGCAGATTCCAAATCATGTTTACCAAATTATTTCCAAAGGATGCACAGCCTTAAAAATCATTATTACAATAAGACATTAATTTGAGTAACTTTAAACTATAATTATTCAGTATAGTAGAACATAGAGCATTAGTTTTTTCCATAGATCTTTTTTTGTAAAAGCTGTATATTACAATTTCATCCTTTCTTTTTTTTACCTTTGCTAACTGACATGACCAGAAACTGTTGTCCAGTTGGTTTCGTTCCCCTGTTGGCTTCAGTATTAGTCATAGTAGAAAGAGAAAGCCATAGTAATTAAATCTTTGATCTGATTCAGAACAGTTTTTCTTATATTCTTATTATACTATAGATTCACTCCTTTCATTAGCAAATAAGTCATGAATCTTTTACATATGTCACAATTATTTTTAATTTCCCTCTTTTCTCTGTATTTTTTTCTTTGTCTCTTTCTCTACTTCACTGAATAGATATATATGAATTATTTTCTTTTTAGAGTGACTCACCAAAGACATTTAATAGCCACTAAAAGAAAAAATTGTGAGTGTCTTAAGTTGTCCCATAACCTATTTGTGAGTCATGACCCACCATCTGAAAACCACTGAGCAAGAGAGCTCTTTAATCTGGCTCTAAATCCGATTGATATTCAAGCATCAGTTTTATATTTGTATGTAAAATCTGACATTTTCACACAGTCCTAATTCTTTCATAAACATGATAAGTGAAGGCCAGTCCAGAAGAAAACTGATGAGAAACATATGATTGTTTCTAACATTAAACAATAAAATAGCAGTTGACCTTACACTTTTAGAACCACAAAATGTAATTAGGTTGTCAATTCAATGAAAGCTATGTAATGGGAATGATCTTTAACAGAAGTTTACCCACAAATCATATTTAATGTGGTTTTTCTCAACATCATGATTTAAATATTTATTTCTACTGATTTCAAAAGTTCCGTACACTCTTAATATCACAGCCAAGTTATGAGAGTTAATGGTGCTCTATCACTGTAGATTTAATTCTCTCTATATCCTCCTGCTGTTGAAATTGCCAGAATAGTAGGAAAGGCAATATTCTGCTTCGGTCAAATGAAATGATGCATTCAGACTTCCTGAGGAAACAGCTTTTTTAAGCAGCTAAAATATTTATTTATCCAGGTTTTATTTTACAGCGGGTTTTTTTTTCTAAAACAAGCAAAACTCTAAAGTCTCTAATGATCTAATCTAAAACCAAGTCTTACCCCCTTCTTGGAACTAGAAATGAATGACATTTGAAATACGTTCTTAAGGAAAATTAGAGGGGTATTTTTGTCCCCAAACATCGGGGGGAAAGTACAGAAAATCTGATAACTGATACCTTGCTGACATTATTTGGATCCGAAGTGATTGTATACACTTTTTTTTAGATACTGTCTATTTATAAAAATTACTGTTAAGTGTCACAAATTAAGGAAACACATTAGGAACTAGGTTTAATATACAGTACCTGTACAGACTTCCCTCTCACCCACTATACCCACCTAGAGAAAATGGAGCAATGATACTGGATAGTCCCAAGGAATATGTTACTTTTAATTCCTAACCCCTAAACCTTTAGCAGTTGAATTATTTTAAAAACCAAATTATATCTTCTGCATTATGAAACAAGATCTTGAGTACGTTAATGTGTAGAAACATTAAAAAAGATGTGCTGGATTAAATTTAGATCCATTTAATCTAGCATTTTTGTTCCCACAGTGGTCAACAAAGTACTTCTATAAGAGCACAATCCTCCTTTGAAGACAGGAATATTCTCAAAACATCTGGTGTTTAAATGCATCCTTACTGAAGCTAAAAATAAAACAATGATTTGGGACAATTGATAGCCATATCCTCCGTGAATTTTCTATCAGAGAAATGCAAGTTGGTAGCTATCATTTTATTTGATAGTAAAGATATATAAATATTTCTCTTTTTTCCTTCTCAATCACTTATCATTCAACTACACTGGAATGCTTCTTTTATTGTGGACACATTCCATGTAGTTGTGAATAATAAAATATTTTCTTGGTGTGACTAGTTAGAGATGTGAGGGTCAAAATTATTGATAATGGAATAACTATGATACAGAAATCTGTCTGTCAGTGTCTGTCAATCTAATTTAATTAATATAATATAAGCTTTTCCCCAGTGGAATAATCTAATAAAAACAGTTGCTTTAATCAGTTTTTATCTTCAGCATTTGAGTATTGTAACATTGTACCATTTTTCATAAAACTCAAAACAATTATACACATTGTCTAAATATTGATAATCTGCTATGATTTCTTAAAATAATCCCTACTGAAAGTTATTTCAAGGATCACTCTTCTTACTGTCTTAAAAAAAATAAGGTCCAGATATTTTAATACTTTTTCATTGCCAGTGCAAACATAACCTTTGCCATTTTTTTTCTTGATTCCCACCCTATATCTGGTTGGCATCAGATAAAACTACTACAGTTACAATTCCTGCACTGATTTGCTTGTCTGTACCACTTGAAAGAGAATGAATTGTGCCTAGAAAATATTTGTTAGCAGTGACCGAAAGCATAGCATGAGTTAGTTGATACTTCACTTATTTTCTTCTGTCAGCAACTGTGAACATCTGCCTGTTGTGAATGCAAGCCTTGCCTTTTGCCTCTTTCAGACAACAAAAATAAGTTTCTTTTATGTTTAAGGTTTTCTGTTAAAGGAACAATGCATATGAATAATTTCATAAAAAGGATTGATATCTACTGAAACCTGTTGCTGATTATTTTATATTGTTTTCATGAATAAATAAAAATAATAGACATTTTTGTATCCCTAGGTTTTGCTTTAATATCTCTGGACATGTTTTCTTTGCAAAATGGATTCACATGATTATATTAGGCTGAGCTGCCATGTTAATCCCTCTGACTGGAGTGAAAAAGGATTCTCTTGTAGTAGCAGTAGCATTTGCTAGAATGACTGACTCTTGATTGGGTAACAGGCCTCAAATTTTGGTGATCTTAAATTGTTACAGTATTAATCTTTAAAACAAATAACTTGCAATTAACAATGATTGTGCACTGCTATTTAAAAATTAGGCAGAAGAAAAAAGGGTGTTTTTATGGAAGCATTGTCAGATTTGTCAAAAGCTCTGAGGGAAATGGATTTTGTGGGCTTATTTTCAAAGTTTTTGTTCATGCAATTCCCCTGTCCTTTAAGGAAATGTAGGAAAAGATATATATAAAATAATATTGCATTATTTCAGTTGTACCTTGAATTTATGTATTTTTTTTGCGTGAAGACCAAGCAGCTGCAAAAATAATTCATACTTTCAACAGTTTGAATGCCTCTTAAAAATATTTTCTTTTTTTCCCTTTTGTAGTTCTTTGAGGTTCCATTTGATGCAAATATGAACAGGACAAAAAACAGACCTATAGTACAAGGACAGATCAGGTAAGGTTGCACTTATGCTTTCTTTAAGCAAAAATTAATTTCATTGTTGCTGTATGTATTTCCCCCATTTTCAATCTTTCTTTGTGCTTAGTTAAATAAAGAATAAAAGACATGGAAAGAAATCATTTTGAATGCTTTGATGATTCTGACACTTATAATACCACCCAGAAAATACACCAACTTGCCTTTATCATGTTCACATGTTGTATAAGGGCCATTATAGATATGCATATTAAGAGTTACAGACTACAACATTTTCGTATAAAAATAAACAAACATTAGAAGCAAAATGCTGATCCTACTGGAACTTGTAAATTTCCAGAAAAGCTAAACCCTCCTGCATTAAATCTTAAAAGAAACTTACCTTACCTAACACAAGTAAATAGGCTTATGCTCTTTAAATATTTGGGATACAAACCAGATAATACCTGATCACTGATTTATGATATTCTAGTAGAAATAGAAGCACAATAAGTTTTCTATTGCCAGCGACATAATCCCAGGGGATTTACATTATTAGAATGATTCAGGAGTCCTGGCAGTTTCTAAAATAAATAATATATAATTGTGATTGCCATGAATTAAGGATAACATTTTGGGGCCAAAATGTATGCATACACAATTATTCAAAAGTAACATAAAACAAATTACTATTATGGATAGTGCTGTGCCATATCACAACAGTTGGAACTAGCTGAGAATGTGCTATTTCCTGTAACTGCTAGACATGTTAACCCTGCATTCTATTGGGTCCTTGGTGCTCTCTGAGCTTGGTGGTTTTTTTGCAGACGTTTCATTACCAGACTAGGTAGCATCGTTATAGACTATATGACCTAACGTCATAAGACTGATGATGTTACCTAATTGGCAATGAAACGTCTGCAAGAAAACCACCAAGGACCCCACAATTTAACCTTGAACTACAGATATTCGCTTCTGTTGGTACCTGCATTCTCTTCCTGCCTCAAATCTTAATTGTGTCATTTTATACATATTACATTTAATGATAAAGTACTTTTTAGACTTTCCATTTAAAATATTACAGCTCTGCAAATGAAGGGTGACTTCTGTGAAAAAGCTTAGATAACTGAATGTATATCAAAACTTGCTCATTTCTTTATCTAAAGACCTTGAGAGTATGGGCTAAATACTATATATGAAATATAGTTATCCTTTTATAAATCATTTTAACACTTTTTGCCAAGATTTTACAAAAAATAATTCTTAAATACGTCTCATCTTTTGGGCATGCGCTTTTCTTTGTGTATACATATAAATAAAAAGCCAAGGTCCCAGGAGGCTTCTGTTTGAACATAAAGCAACCTTGATTTCTGCTTGTGTGTCTGTTCAATTTCTTAAAGGATTCAGTTCCAAGTTCTAGGGGGATGGAGAATGCTGCACCTTATTTGCAAACTTTAAACTAAAGCCCTTATTCATAAACTATTCAACAAACAATTTTCAGATAGCATTTCCATGATTTGTGCCAAGGATTATTTATAACAAAATTATGTTTTCCCTTAGGCATCTGTGAACAGTTGGTCCTATTTATTTCTGTGTTTTATCCATCATCTTTGGAGGATTGAAGAAAAGTGATGGATGAAATTACATGAAAATTGAAACAAAATAGTAAAGCAAGCCCTGGGGGTAAACTCACCCTCATTGTAAATAGAGTACTTTAGTAAACTTGTTCTGATTTGTTCTGTGAGGTGGTGCTAATTATAGATTTCTAAGTTCAGTTAATTTTATTTTAAAAACATCACGAAGAAAATTTTAAAGAGAACATCTGTTGAGCACACAGTAAGGCAAAAATTGAGCCCAGCCAAAATTCAGTGAAATGTATCTATACCCTTCACTCTAGTCTCTGAATTTGGTTAGGTAACTATACATGAAATAAAACTCCTCCTTTCTCATTCCCAGATAAAATTAAAGGTGGGGTTTTTTTCCGATCTGAATTACATTCACAGTAACTCACACAGACAGTCCAGTGCTTGCATGTATTTCCCACAGAAAAATGCTCTAAAATACATTAAGGGACGGAGCTCTCAATTGCTAAAGCACATATATGAAATGCCTGTTTCCCCACATTATTTATATGAAATTGGAATGATTTGAAAAAAACACAATTTGGCCAAAATCATGGGTCTTTTTTAAAAAAGAAGCTACATACTGTATTTAAATTGTCCTCTTTGCCCTGCCTGCTGTAATCATTGTGGGGGAAGGGGTCCCAAGCAATCACTCGTCCATCCATGTATTTATAGTTTAACGCTCTTTAAAATATCACATAGCTTTAAATGATAAATTCCTATAGATTTCATGTTAGCTCAACTGCCACTATTTCTTCAGCTGGCCAAAAGTGTGTTTAGCATGAGATCCATCTTATTGTGGGGTGTTGTCCTAATGTTTGAAACCTATTATTATTATTATTATTATTATTATTATTATTATTATTATTATTATTATTATTATTATTATTATAGAATAGTAA
>JAOYMU010000098.1:52781384-52798120 GCA_025802295.1 Psammodynastes pulverulentus
CCACTCTGTCTCGAAGAAGGAGGAGGAGTCAACTACCCATACTCTGCCTGGATACCGGCCTCAATAACTGGAGAATGATTGATCTTTATTTTAGATGTGGGAAACTCCTATACTATCTTCATCTATTTTATAAATTTCAAAGGGAATACAAACCTGTCAAACAGAGCAAACATACACGGTCTGTATATTTCATCAAAGACTTTTCAATGTCTAATGACAGGGTTACGGATTGGTCATGGTTTTCATTCAATTTTTTTTTTTTAAATCTACAACTCACCTAATATTGTCTGCTGCTTCCCTAGTTTTTATAAACCAGCTTGATTGTTTCTAATCTATTTGCTAGCATTGCTAACAACTTTGTCAAGAAAAATCAATAAGATTGGTTAATATAAAAAATTGACAACATTTCTTTGATTAGAGAAAGACACTGATTAATTTTAGTGATGGTTAGAAGGCCCTTTTGGATTTTCTGCATGAAACCGAAAAACATACAATTATGATATATGGGTTTGATGATTAGAAAAAAAGAGTAGATAGTAGAAAAAATAGCAATAGCACTTAGACTTATATACCACTTTATAGTGCTTTACAACCCACTCTAAACAGTGGCAGCCGATAATCAGCAGAAGCAGTCTGCAGTACAGCACTGTAACCACTGTGCCACCGAGGCTCTTATTAAAGCTATGTTGTAATTTTATAGTGAAATGTTAATGTAAACTTACAAGATCTGCTGTAAAAGAAAATCAGATGTCATTTCTTTATTGTTTTTTCTTTCTGCACTTTTGGCTTTGCCTTTTCTTTCATTCTTTACTTTTTTTCCTCCTTTCTATCACAATTACAGTACTACTTTTGCCTTTTTAGTTTAAAAAAAGTCTAATAAACTTATCTAAAAAAGAGAGAGAGATTGAGATAGCATATTAACTCTTCAAACAGTCCAAGCACCCTTTGAACCCAGCAATAACTGCACCCCACCTCAAATCCAGTAATGGCTTTTCTGATATCTGTTATAAAAAATATTACTAAGAACCGTATCCTTAAATCCCTGTCTGCAAGAATTTTGGTTCAAATACTGACATGGAATCAAACAAGGTAATACCCATATCATAAATAGAAGCCAATCAGATTTCTATAATTTAAGTAAAGATACACTACCAAACTGATACAGGCTTCTACAACACCCAAGGGCAGCATACTACATTAATGGTAAGAAATAGACTATGTGGCATATTCATTCTGTCCTCCAGAAAAAAATGATGAGGTGGAAAACTGTTACTCCTGTTTCCCAGCATCTGCCAAATGAAGCAAATGCCTTCCCTTGACTAATGGAAGAGCTGATTCTGTTCTTTGAAGCACAGTGAGTCTTTTTTCAAACCCAGCTCCACTTCTTTGTACATGCCTCTCGATCTTTCTTACTTTGGCCTTATGTTTTCTTCTTCAGAGATTTTTTCTTTTTTAAAAAAGAAAACAGAAGGACATTGAAGAATTCTGTATTTTATTCCCTCACTCTTGTCAAGAAAATTGCAAGGACTTGTCCAGGCAGTCACCAAGAGTCAGTATGTCTTGAAGGCACCAAAAAATAATAGCCATCTGACGATAGCTTTTAGTATAGAAACATCTCAGTATATATTGGCCTCAAACTAAGGACCAATAGAAGTTATTTTAGGGTAATTATCAGATTACCAAACAGCTTAGCCCCTTAGAAAAGTTGAGATAGGCATAAATATCTGTTTTCTTCAGCTTTAGTATCCCGCTTCACACTTATAAGCAAGGCCTCTGAAAGTAATCCAACTCTATTATAGCTTTCTCAAAGGATTGAGATCTAATCATATATATTGTTGTCTAATATTACATTTTATTTGTGTTTCTGAATAAAAACAGATGCACAAACAAAAGCATGATTATTGTGGCATGTAACCTTTTGTATTAAATAATTAATAGCTTTTTCACAGTGCCAAATATCTCATTCTTCATTGGGCAGTTCATTGCAAGTGCTACTTGCATGGCATGACAGACCTCTCTTGTCATATGAATAATGTCTGCCATTATTACACTACCACAAATGGAGCAATCTCAACTGCTAAACCTCACCTCTTGTTCATTTCAAGTCATTGGACGTACTTGCACTGCCAGATACTTAAACACAATTCACAGAGGATTTTCAAATGTCACTGGTCTCATAAATATCTGTTGGTGAGTAACTGGCTTCGAACTGAAGCTGCAAATATTTTTGTTTAATTTCATGCTTGTTAAGGGGGGGGCACTCCCTTTTAAAATGGCATAGTTCTAAAGAGAGAATGCAGCAGTGTTTTCTTCAAATGTTTATCCTGGACATTTGTAATTTTTATAAAATTAAGTATATTCCACCCTGCTGAGTTTCTTTTCGTCTGTACGTTTTCTCTTAAAAGTAAGAGGCTGACATTGGCTGAACATGGTAAACCCAAAATTTAATAAGGTAGCTTTATATTTTGACATGTCCAACTACTTGTGAAAATGTTCCCCATGCATTCTAAGCTGTGGGATACTTATTTGCTTCTCACATTTAGGTAGTTGCGTAACAGTCAGTGAAAAGGAAAATCCTTGGGCTAGAACATAATTTAGAGGAGATAAAACCCACATCAAAGGGTGGACTAATGGAATGTTATAATGCTAGTGTCTGGAGTAGCAGTGGCTATTTAACCCCACCGTCTGCAGATTACTTGGTTTATGGACAACACAAGATCTGTATGTTTTTCTCAGATCAGAATTTATAATTCTGGTATATAAATTTGTGCTGTGCATTTTTAAAAAAAATTCTATGCAAGAATAAAACTTATCTGTTCAAAATGGCTTTACTTTAATGTTTGCAGAAGTCACTGTCTATTCAGTGCACTGTTTCTCCTGGTTATGCTCTCTGGAAAATGACTGCTGCAAGTTGGTAGGGACATTCCATTATAAGCAATATAATGCATGTGTTAAATAGAAATCCTAGGGAAACATTTGACCCTCACGCTTTGCTGCTTTTCAATTCAACTGTGAGGCCTTTGCCATGGTATTATTTATCAAGGCCTTTAATTGCATGTGGGACAGTTGATAAATTTAAGTGCATTGTGCATCATATCCAGTTAGGAAACATCCCAGATGCTTATATATAAGCCAGGAGTCATGGTGCATTTGAGTAAATAGCCCTCCATCTGCTTCTGAAGACCACTGCTGTGGAGCGATACACACTCCTAATGGAGTTGTCTTAGCCTACTGTGTCACAACACAGCAGGAGCTAGAGCCTAGCTATTTGAAGAAGAACAACAATTGTATCCTATAATCCTTTTCACTGTGACCTCCAATATAAGTAAACTTTTGAGATGAAGCTTTTTTGCCATTTCAATTTTCTTGAGAAATAATGGAAAGCAACTTTTTTTCCCCTTCAAAAGCAGCCACGACAAAGTAGAATCTTAGATTATAGTCTGTTGTGAGATTCCACTAAAAATACCGTAGTTTATGGTAGATATGCCAATATAAGATATTTGCTAGGTCACCTGGATAAACAGATGTCGGTAGGAAAATGTACACATATTACTTCCCCCCCCCCATGCAACTATTGTAGTGTGAGATTGTTTATTAAGATGACTTAAATATTTTCTGTACTTAGGGAGATGGTGAACAGTATGAGAGTCTTTGGACTCTCAGTCAAAATGCTGCCCAGTCCCTACAGTACCATTTATGTATGAAATGATGGAACACATGCCTTCTGTTGATGGACGATTGGGCACTTTTGTGTTAGTGGGCATGGCAGAAAATTAAGAGAAGAAGAAAGGGGTGAGACAAGAAGTAAGAGAGTAAGGAGATAGTGCGTATAAAAGAAATAAAAAGAGAAACATTGGTGGCCCATTCAAAAAAAGTAAACTATTATTTTACAAGTAAGCAGAGAGTTCTGTATCTCTAAACAATAACTATTATCATTTTATCTGTTGATATGTTATTGCTCAACAAAGTTTTAATTATTCATAATCTTCTATTGATAAATGTGATAAGAAAAACCAATAAGAGAAGAGATAATCTTAATATTAGAACCTAGTTTTATTATTATTGGGATGGTACTGAGGTAGCAAGGTTTTAAACTTAGATAAACATTATGAAACTGCTTATTTTAAGATTTGCTGGCATATCTTAAAATTTTCTGTTACTGTGAAAAGTTAGTTTCTAAAATTCAAGGGAAAATCCAACATTAGTTTTCCCCCTCCTAAATGGAAACTTGTATCTGATATTGGAGAGAAAAATTCAAAGAAAACCTCTGTAATGCTATACTAGAGGTTATATGTTTGCATTGTATAGTATGAAATAATATGATATGAGTTTTGGCAATTCACCATTAAAAGCATCAATCAAACAACTTTAAGAAAACTGGTCCTGTGATTTTATGGAAGATCCAGTAATGGTTTTAAAAATCTTACTAGGGATGGAGATAATGTGAATGAATATGATATGCATGAATATATTTGCTAAGAAAACATTGGTAGGTTAGCATAACAGTAGCTGTTACACTAGTAAAAATAAAATCAAGTCAAATCATTTCTTTATAGAGACAGAATATCGTTATAGAATACACGATAGACTACACCATCTGATATGTAGTAGGACAGTTATAAGTGATGAAAGTTTGAACCAAAAATCTACCTCGGAGGCATGAAATGTAACATCAGAGTCTCTCAAAATATAGTTTTACATAACCATTTGTTTCATGGTAATCAATATGAAAATTGATCTATTTGAAAGTCCCTTAAAATACATAGCCGTTTTTACAAAAGACTAAAAAGTACAAAGTTTCTTACCAAGTAAGCTTTTAGACATCAACACTCATTCTAATAATATTACTAAAGTCAGTTCCTAATGTAACAATTATGAATGTGAAAAGTTCTTGTTTTCACCCACAACATTACTGTGTTGTGTGAATCAAGGCGCCCCTGGGGATATGCTGTGGTTTGCAATGGAAGATTGTAGCCTAAGCTTTATGTGTCAAAACTCAGAAGAACGTTCACATCAGAAGAAACAGGTCCCTCTATTGAATTCTTAGATCTAAGATGATCTAAATGGCTTCTTGGTGTTTTAATAGCCATTGGAAACTAGAGAGGAAGGCAACCTAGGCAAATAATTCTCCCAACATTAAGGAGAAATAAACTGATCTTCACTGAGCTTGGGAACTATCCTGGGTCAAATCTACATAACAGTTGGAAGAGAAAGAGTTTAAGAGAACTAGAACTGGGGGTGAAACTGGGGAGTTGACCCCTGACAGCAGACAAATGCAAAGTGCTTCCTTCTGTTATCAAGAAATGTGCAAGGGTACATTTCTGTCATGAGTAAAAAGAGACATGACTTTTTGTTATGGAAATAACAAGCAAAAAATGTGTATTTTTTAAAAATTAGAGACCAGAAAGCAACTGGATATATATTCTCAAAAATATTCATTTGGTTGGGTTAAATAATAAAATTTGTCTGAGAATAGACTCTCCCTATGGAGCCTATTAAATTTATTTACATTTGTATTTATACATTTTGCTTTAAGGCAATCCAACTCCCTGGCACTCTGGCTCTGTTTTTAATCTTGTAAGACTTTATCTTACCAACAGTGGCCCGTTATTCAACATGTGCCAAGTAGTTTCAAAAATGACACTACTCAGCAAGTCCATTACCAAACTGTCTCGGATGCTAAATGGCTTGCAACTCGAATTCTATTTGCAGTAAGTCACGTAAAAAGTGCATTTCTTCTGTAAATGGTTGAGTTTATTAGGCCTTTAAACAAGGGACAGCTTACATATTATCAACTTGGCAAGTCAGATACCAGGGTTTACACTTTAATTAGGCATTGCTAGCATAGTCATTGCTGCAGAGTTTGCATTCCAGAGACTAAGATACACAAAGAGCTCTCTCACCCATTTTATTGGAATCTACTTGATAAAAAACATCACAGTTTATATTCTAATAATTTTTGCTGAAAGGGGGCCTTTCTGGGTAATGGGATTTGTATATTCATTTCTATGCTGGTTTGCTTTACTTTAAATTTTTAATGATCTGCTCGGTGTCCCTGCACAAATATTTAAAAGGATGAACACCTCTTGCAGAAAAGGTAATAATGTCAAAAACCAGAAACCATTGAAACCTAAATGTAGGAAAGGTTGCATAGGAAATAGACACCTTGCCATAAAGATAATATTGAAGGGAGATGGTGAAACTGTCGCTCTTAATATAAAGTAATATATGTTGTTACTATTTCTTATGCCATTCTTCAAATATAGTTTTGGATACTTAATAACTGAAGGATGATGAATATATTCACTATCATCAGCTGTAATATGTATTATTGGTTATGATATTGTTATTTAAGAGCAAGTAGGATCAGTATTTTATGGCAGAATCTCCCTGATTTGAACTCCAACCGTTCTCCTTTCTATTTCTCATTTCTTTCTGCCTTTCCATTTCTTGGAATTCAGTCAAATAACCAACCCTATCGGATATGGATAGGCTATAAGTAATTATTAATACATAGTTTATTCTACAGGTTGTGAATAAGAATTCATGTACATATTTTCATAGGAAGGTAGAGTTATGAGATTGATAAAGAAGCCTCAAAGGCCTTCTCAGAATTACGTTGCCTTATAGAATGGAGTATCCCAACCTTTCCAGCTTTGTGGACCGGTGGGGGGAGAGAGGCAAATGGAGTGCACACACTCACCCATCACTCGCACAAGTGGATGTGTGCGCATACGCTTGCCCACTGCTTCTGAACGGCTCACGGCCCGAGAATTGAGGACCCTTGTTATAGAAGATCCTCTACAAATGAGATGATGAGCTGAAACTAACTGCAGGGGATGTTTAGATTACAGATAGTCCCCAGTTTACAAGCATTCATTTAGTGACTGTTCTGAAAATGTGATTTTTGGCCATTCTTCACACTTACTTATGACCACTGCAGCATCCCCATCCATGGTCATGTGAGCACTGGGCAACTAGTATGTATTTATGACCGTTGCAGTGTCCCAGAATCCTGTGATCACCTTGTGACCTTCTGACAAGCAGAATCACTTAACAACCATGTTACTAATTTAACAACTGCAGGGATTCATTTAACAAACTGGCAAGAAAGTTTAGGAAATGGGACAAAATTCAGTTAATAAGTTCTTGCTTCGCCACAGAAATTTTGGGCTCAATTGTCATAAGTTGAGGACTACTGTAGAACTCTGGGTGATTCTGAGTTGTAACTGTTGTTCATAATTTCATCTAAGAGTAACACTGAAATAATGAAAAGCCTTTCTACACAAATGAAACTGTAATGAATTCAGGCTTCATTGCACTGCTATCATTCTTCTCCTTCCTTTCCAACTGGGAAAAATATATTTGGAAATAAGAATTTGATTCTCTGCAAAATATGTGCTTGAAGGAAAAGAAGGACTCATGCTACTTTTAACATGCTGTTTCTGTTCTCATATCTTATTTTGTAAGCTTAGTGCAGTAGAGATTCTCATGAGAACTGTTAAAATAATACAAAAATAAAGTTAAATGAATTGTTCTCTTCACTGTTTTATTTATCTTTTGATTGATTGCCTTGTAATCAGAAACTGTAATATGATAATTTCATTGCCCTTCTAAATCACCAGTAATGCCAGCTTTCTGGGAGGTGTATAAATAAATAGAAACCATAGAAAAATCTATCTAAGAACAGCATGAAAAACAAGAAACAATAATAGCAATAGTAATTATAGCAAAATTAAAAAATACAAGTACAAACATACAAATGCAAAAATGCAAATATACCATCTCATATTTTTAAAGAAAGAAATGAAGTATTCTTAAAAATGGTTGTAATGTAAAAATGAGAGAGATGAGGCTATATTTCGAGAAATAGGTAACTGCTTTAAACTAGGCTGATTTGTTTATAAAATTGCTAACCTCTGTAATTCTGGGCAAAGGAAATGGAACATCTGCAACTGAAATTGGTTAAGGTCTGGGAAAACTAATTGCCTTCAGTTTGGTTAAGATGCAGGGTCAATTACATTTTCAAACAACAGCTTATATGCTCTCTGACAGCAAAGCTGGGATGCCATATATTATCTGTTTCCTTGTTTAGAGAGAAAGAAATGAATTTACATAGCTATGTGATATTTTAATGTAGCCAGTGCAAATTTCTTTGCAAAGAAAGGGAAGCTGGCAACTTTGAACTAAAAAATGCCCTGTCAGGAATCCAAAAGATATTTGTTTTTCTCAGACACATTTCTGTCAGTTGAATTGGTTTTTAATAGCAGTAATCTAAAGAAGTAGCTTTTAAAAGATGGTTTCTTACAAGCATCTACTCCTGATGTAACAGAGTGAAACCGATTATCTCTCTTTCCTTTAACCGCCAGAATCCACAAAAACTATTCCTGGGGGTTGGGAAGCAATTTAATGGTGAGCATGCTACAGTGGGAAGCAGAAAAGTCACTATGTGAGCAAAGGTCTGTCCATGAAAGGTTGGCTATTACTCAGAATTTCTTCCATTTTTATTCATGTGTTTTCTGAATAAAAATTCAAACTGGTTCATTGTTGTAGCCTTTATTCTTAATTTATATAAAAAAGCCAATATAGTATATTGCATTTATAATATATTGCCTCAAAAACCAGTTGTTAAATGGTAATAAACCTTTTTGTATGGAAAACAGTGCTAATGCAATGTGTTTAATTCTGTTAAAAACACTGAATAGGGAATTTAATATCTTTTTTTCTGGATTCGATTTTACCTTTAAAAGGTTTCTTGCAGTACTAGACACTTTTAAAAAATGATTTCATGTTCAACTTTATAAGTTTACTTTTGATCCAAATCAGATAGATTGATAGACAAAGAATGGGTACGCGTGTACACACACATGTATTCATATAGTATGTGTGCGTGTGTGTGTGTGTGTGTATCTATGAGTATATACCTCACTTGCTTCATAGAATAATTAAGGTGCTGAAATATTGTGGGTGGGTAAATATTGAGGACTCCTATTCATGGTTTTGATGTCATAGGTCCATGAGGCATATGGTTTTGCAGTAGAATAGAGGAGTTAAGAATCAGATTTCCATTTTCCCATCACTATTATGCCATTGTTCCAGACTGCTTCTTTGTTGCAATTACTTTAAATCATTGGTCAGAGGTAAAATAATTATTGTCATGGACTCAATAGCCCATAAAAAAACTTTTTGGGGAACATTGGTAATGAGTGGGAATTCTTATTTAACACTGTCTTCTAGCTAATAGTTTCTGAGAATGAAGAATGAAATAAACACATTTGCTGTTCTAAGCTACAAGAAAATCTAAAACGAAATGAAATTGAAAAGCTGTAGATTAGTTTTTTCATCTTGTTTACTTCGCGAGGTTATGCTTAATGTATGAAGGAAAACAAGACTGCAAGATGATATTTTTATCTTGTATTGTTAGCTTAATGTTCTCTAACTTCACATATGAAAACGGTCTCTCTCTGTCTCTCTCTGTCTCTGTCTCTGTCTCTGTCTCTCTCTCTCTCTCTCTCTCTCTCTCTCCCCCCCCAACTCACTTGCTATTATCGGGAAAATAGGAGGAGGAAGGAATATTATATTGTATGCTTGCTGCCTTGAGTTATTTTAAAAAATAATAAAGGTGGGAACATAGAATATAGAACATAATCTAATCTAAAAGAATGCTAAATCCTGTAATTGGATTTTTATTAAAAACTGATCTATTAATAGAGCACAAATTGTCATACATACTGCCCCTGCTCATCTGAAATTTGGAGGCGTTCAGCACTGTATTAAAAGAAAAATATAATAAAACAAAAATAAGTAAAATTTGGCTATTCAGTTTCCTTCAGAACTTGAGAAATATATTTCTACAATAATTTCAATCAATTTTCTATTTGTATAACACTGTACAGAAGCATTCATATTATTTAGCTACCACACTATCCAAATGTAACTGAAAGTATATATTCAATTAACAATTCTTAAAGTGTCTTTGTTTTTACTCAAAAGCATTTGTGGAGATACAGTGCAAATAAGTCTTTTTGTTGAAGATTTTAGTCTTTATTATGCTTCTTCCATCTCAGCCAGATGATTTCAGTATAAAATAGCAGTTTATCGCTGATGAGACTGGATTCCTACATACAGTATCAGAGATATTAGCAGCTCAACTATTCTTCCTTTCTAAGTCTTTGCACATCAAAGGCATTTCTGCTTTCCAAACAATTGAAGTTATTAAGGCTTTATCAGGAGATTAAATATTATGATGTTTATCAAAATTCCTTCCTTAAGTGCTTTTAAGTATAAAGGCCTTTACTTCACTTAATAAATTTTTGTGGATTCCACATTGCTCCTTAACAAAATAAAGCATCTTGTTAGCTATTCTATTAGGATGAGTGTAAATGGGAATGTATTGGCTGCACTGTATGCCATTTTATCTGTTGACCTGACTTCAATAATCACAAAGATTTTACAAGGTGAGGAAAATCACTGTGCCTTAATATAGGGGTGATGCTTCTGAGTTCATTGGTTTATCTTCCTCTCTACAGCAGTCTGATTTAATCAAATAAATAGCAGTAATTCTATCACATTTATTTTCCTCAGATTTCTCAATTTACAGATCATATTCCATACTTAAGATAATGGAAACAAAAATCTTCCTGAATATTGCTATTACATGGTCGTTCATGAATAGTGTTTGTATTGAAATCTATTCACTTTGGAAAACGTTTTTAAAAATGCAAACGTCAGAATAATGTGTGTATAGTCTCAGTCTTTTTGCTTATTAATGAAGTGTAAAATAGGCGTAGTTGTATAAAAACAGCGATGAGAGAATTTTGTCTCCTATTCTTAGCCCTTTTAAAATTAGTTTATATACTTTCATATTGGATTTGTATCCTTCCTCTATAAAGGAGACACTCAGCACTCGTAACAATTGGAGAAATATATTTTAAAAATATATTACATTTTATTAATATTATTTTGAAAATAAAACAGATCATTCCCAGCCAACTAGAACTTGAGCCAGGAGCTTATTGGAACTATTCAATACTCAACTGTAAGCAATAAATCCTGGAATTTCAGAGCTAATGTCTAATTTATCTCCAAAACAAAATAATTCCCCCCACCCCCAAAAAAATCATGTTAATTTTGAAGATTTCCAGAAAGTTATTTGTCCTGAACTCAGTACCAAATATTTGTTAACAGGAGAGGTAGCATTATAATAACCATAGTTATATCCAGGAACTTTGAATATTGTTTTCTGTGGTGTGTTTGCTTTCTGAGCTTGATGGTTTGTGGTGTGGTGTAATGTGGTGTGGTGAAGATTTCAAATCTAAGGGAAGTTGTATACCAGTGACTAAATCATTGAATTAGAGTCCTTTGGCATTTTTTAATGACTCCTGATCCACATTCCCTGGTTGTGTTGGGTTAGAAATTAAATGAACGAACGAACGAACAAACAAACAAACAAACAAACAAACAAACAAACAAACTGTGCCTGGATGAATCCCTAAAGTATTCTTGGCAAGATTTCAGAAGTGGCTTGACATTGACTACTTCTAGGACTGAAAGGGAATGATTGGCTCAAAGTCACCCAGCTGACTTGTAACCTAAAGCAGGACTAGAATTCACTGCCTTCTTGTTTCTAGCCTGACACCTTAGCCAAAGCTGACATCAAATCTCAGGGGAGTCATTTTCATCTGGCTTAGACTTTCCTGACAACCTGCTTGAACTGAAAGTTCTATTGTGGTAAACCTGTTTGGTACATGTTCTAGAATGACTTTTAATTTACATATTTTGCCATTTGTGCTCAGTCTTGGAGATTTCTCTTTCAGTGAAATAAAAGTGCAACATCTTAGGCTGTTAAGAGCAGTATACCTCTCTTATTTCATAGATTTAATTTTTTCGGCCAAGTTGGGTCTTTTTGCATCCTTTCTGCCAATGTATATGGGACAATAAAAATGTGTAGATTATAGCAAAAACAAATTGGGAATTCATTGTTTGCTTTACTCAGTTTCTATTCTCTGAGGTGAAATATCCAGCTAAGCTGCCCGATGTTCTGTTTCAAGCATGCAGAAAGGACTTTTCTCATTATCTTTTCTTTTCCGACTTCTCATTAAGTCCCTTGTTGCGAAGACTGATAAAAAATCTACATGTCCAGAAGGCAAAATCAAGATACTATATATTTATTTGCATGGGTAAGTAAAGATTTTCAAAAATCCTGGGAGGGGATCTTTATGATTTTCTCTCATTCTTTTCCATTCTCACCTAAGACCTAATGCATTTCTCATTCTTTAGGCATGAGTGGTGGAGAAGAACTCAAAGCCTCCGGATTGATCGAAGGAGATTTGAGTTCTCAATTAAAACTGTAATTTAGTTTTGCATTTCAATTTTGAAGCCAAGCAGTCTCCAGTCCTTTTCATGAGTCATGAACTTTTTTGCATGAGTGACTGGAGGAATCAGTGAATATGCATATTAGTATTCTCCCCACCACCACCACCTTTTCAGTAATGCCTATTTTGTTTGCTTAAACGAGTGCCCTTTTACTTCATTACACTTCGTTCGGGTTAATGTAATTTTGTGTCTTTGCAAAGAGCAGATCTGGTGTCAGTTTTCCTACTCATTCATAAACATAAAAAAGAAAAAAACAACACCCAGAGAAAGTGCAATAGCAGTGTTCCTCCTCTTAAAGGATGCCATTGTTACTTCCTGTGTGTGCCCCCTCCCCATCAAAGAAGAAGTGATGGCTCTAGCAATAAATTAGCAATGCTCATGCTTAGAATATGTTTTCTTTTTAATTGGAAGATATATCTCATTAGACATGAACAAAATTTCTGATTAAAACCACTAATTGAATGTTAAAACGTCTTTGCCCCATTTGTGTTGAAACATTCTGGAGGTCAGAAATGCCATCTTTAAGTTGTATTAAAGGAGGAGCATAATGGACACTTTTTAATAATAATTTAAAGTTTAAGATTGATATATGAACGGCAGTATTTTATGCAGATGCCAGCTAAAGCTCCTGTAATTTGGACAATGTATGAGTTAATTTATGGTGGGGGTTCCTTTGTTTTTCTTTCATTTTAAAGAAAAAGAATCTTCCATGAAATAAATATTAGTTCGGAGGGGCTGCGTATTCCTTCCATATTAGTTTCACTTTTATTGTTACTGCTGCGGTATTTTTCGAACCTGAAAATGTTAGTAAATGTGGTTTGTATTATACTACATATAAATATAGCTGCCTGAAATGGTATGTGGATCAAGTTAGCGTGTGCTTTCAGCACTGAGGAAGTGCCAGGATTCGCATGTTTGTGGCGACTTCTTAATTTGTTACGAATGCTTTCTTCATTATCATTCGCTCAGAAGTTTGCTCAAGCCATTTGAGCCAGTCAGTAGCTTGTTCTGTGGGTGAACACAAGGTATCAGCATACCAAGTCAGAAACGTGAGGACCCCAAGATGTTAATTAAAGATAGGCTTCATACAATTGACCATTGCAGTTCTCACAATTGCTGTGGTTGCTCAGCTAATGTCTGGTTTGTTCTGTTGTTACAGAGCAGAGCCAGACAGCCTTTTAGTACGCCAAGTGTGGTATTCAGGTTTCCACATTTTGGCAGGCTACAACTGCACTCACAAAATGGACAGGGCCGGAAAAAAGAGGCCAAGAATAAATGAGAAAACTTGGCAGGGATATAGTAAGGAAAGAAAGGGGGAGGGGCATAATTTAATACTTACAAAATAAAATTCAAGCACAGCCTCGTTTCTTATAGTAGTTAGCCAGGCACTTTTTTTACTCAAATAAAATAAAACCTGAGTCAGGTCAGGGACTTTTGATTTGGTGTTACTTACTTTTGTAGTCATGTATAATTGTTTTAGGCCATTGAGTAGCTTTTCTTAGCCACAAGAGTTGGTGATTCTATTTAAATAAATAAAAGGATTAGACTACAAATATGTAAGTTTGGGCTTCAGTTACTGTAGATGCTGTTAAGTCAAGACATTGTATGTTGTGGAAAGAATGGTTTGAAAAATCCTATTTTCTTCCCTTCTCTATTTTGTTGTTGTTTCCTTGTTTGTTTTTGATATCTTGCATACTGACTTTTTCAAAAGAACTTGAATCCATCTGAAAATAGTGTAACGTTGTGAGAGAAGAAACAAAAGATCAAAGAGGTTGTGTCTTCCAAGTCTGTGTTTATGATCTTAAAGAGCTGCTGTCTTTAGAATAAACAGGTTTAGTGTTCATAATTTAATTTCTGGAGTATTTTCATTGTTAACCACTGTATAATCAACAAACACGTCTCTGCTATGCCTTGGTACCTTTTTTGAAACAGCGTTTAGAAGAATGTAGGATATGACATGCTGTGCTTGGAGTAACAAGTAGTTCCATGAAGGTTCATTGATGTTCACTGAAACATTATGAAAGTAAATTAAAATAACCTGTTCTGTAAAATAATTATCTGTTTTCAGCAAGCTCTAGTTGTTTGCCTTTTGGCACTGTGGGAATAAGTGGAGATGGTTCAGAGAAATGTCGGAAAAAGCTGTGTATGTTTGCTTGAGATTTACATATTTTGTTGATGCAAGCTAGCTTTTTTACTTCCCTTTCCTTACCTTAAGTGTACAGAATATATCCCTTTCATCCTTCATCAAAGATTTGTCATAATTGTTGATTACTATTTTGTTACAATTGGTGATTTAGAAACAGAATACACCAGCTGGATTATCAGCTTCCAGGCTATGTCTGCAAATAGAAAAATCTGCTTGAGACTTGTCAACTGAACAGATGTTACACTCAGGGAAATGGAACATATTGTACCCTGCGGGGTCTGTCACTGTCACACAAATACTCTTAAGAGTGACTGCATTGAATTTGCCAGAGTAAACGTGCTCTTTTTTTCTCTCTCTCTACTGCAGGCTTTGAACCTGAGCTGAATTTTTTCTTTCTAGAATTAAGTGTTGGATATTTGGTGTTTTGGGGAAAAAAATATTCCACATTATACAAAATGCGGACATTTACTGCATGTATAAAATGCTTTGAGTTTTACATACTGCTAATATAAATAGCTTCTATTATTAAGCTCCACTTCTGAGTTACCTTTTGCTATAACCAAACACATTTGTATACAGTAGCTTTTATAGAAGGGTAAATTTTAACCAGCACCATCACAGACTACTACCTGTATTCATGTGAGAATGTTTCAGTCATCATGTAATCCCTGACAGTGTTTTTTCCACACAGAATAATCAGCCCTTCATTGTAAGATGTTGAAAATTATTTATTTTGATCCAAAGTTGTTTAGCCCTATAAAGCAGATGACTTCTGTAACCTCATGGAACCAGAAAAGCAGTTATTTTGAATCAATTACACTCCCTGCTATAAACATACTCATGGAGAGTATAGTGCATATAATTATAAATAAATAAAACATATCCCATTTTTGAAAAAAATTATCTACCCAAAAGACAAAAATCTAATCCTGGTTAACATTGCCTTTTGCATTTAATGTGTGTCAGGTGGCGTAATACTGTAAGTATTTTTACTCTGAGAAAAGCAGTTTCAATCAAAATAGCAACATTATGTATATTATACAATATCGTGTCTGCCCTATATATGAAACTTTTAACATTATTCAGAGTAGATACTGCATTTTGCATTCTTGTTTGAGTTTTGGTTTAGAGATAAATAGATTATAGCATTTTAATTGCATTATAAGGTATTTCAAAAAAGCTACTGTTCAGTTGAATGAAATTTGTATATTTTAACTTGCAAATTGTTATTTTTTTTCAAAAACTATTAGACAAGCATGCTTCTAAGACCTTATTGAGTTTCCATTTATGGAGACAAGTCAATTGCCATACCTTGTTAGTTTATTATCATCAAAAGCGAAAGAAAAAATAATCTTTGAACCAGAATCCAACTTCTTTTTCTTTTTGTTTATTTATTAAATTTATATGCTATCCACCCACTGTCCAAGACAAAATCTTGATGTTTTCATTTCAGGAGAGGATGTTGAAGCAAAATCTTTTATGTGTACACTCATAGAAGCTTTTCATTTCATTGGTGCTTCTTGCAATTTTGATAACTCCAAATACCGGTATATATTAAGTTATACATCTGGTGTTATCTGGTATATTAAGCTTGAAATCATTAAAGCAGCCACATCATTTTACCAAGTGACTATGCATGGAAAAGTAACTTGAGACAACCAGGAGTAGCTTATGACAATATATAAGTCTGGAAAAAGATGTGACTTTAATTATTTAAAGTTAAGTGTGTCATGAATTTTCCTATTCAATGTGAAGCACCTCTTTTGAGTAATCCTAATCTTTGGTGTTTTCTTTATCTTTTCTAGTCAATTTCTTCCATGGAATTACTTCTCTTGTAATTTGGAACAAATGCTGTCATTGTTAAGCTCTTAGCTTTTATTTAAAACACACACACACACACACACACACACACACACACACACACACAGTTCATTTGTAATCTTTTAAATTTGTTAATTTTCAGGGCAGCAAACATGGAACAACCCCATTTTATCCTCTCAAGATTCTTATGGAATATGTTAAACTAGGGGAATTTGTCCTAAATTTCCATTATTTTTGAAGTTTAATAGGGATTTGACTCCCAACTTTTTAGCAATAGCAATAGCACTTTAGATTTATATACCGCTTTACAGTGCTTTTTGCAGCCCTCTCTAACTGGTTCACAGAATCAGAATCAGAATCAGCATATTGCCCCCACAAGCCGGTTCCTCATTTT
>JAOYMU010000098.1:52798220-52808516 GCA_025802295.1 Psammodynastes pulverulentus
TTCGATCTGCCTAATTACAGGCAGCTGGCTGTTAGCAGAAGTCTGCAATTACTGCGTCCTATCTTCTGCACCACCAACTCCAATCATACTACAACTAAATGATAAAATGCCAAGGGGGGAAACTTGAATTTTCTTACATTTCTCCCAACAATCAAAACTTGACTACTACAGTATTCCCTTGTCTTTGATTTTGACAATCTTCCAAACTCCCAGCTCAATGTTTGGAAACAGAAGTATCTGCTTAAAGGTGAAGTGCACCTGGTAACAATTAAATGGCAAAAAAAAAAAAAGGTCTACTGCTGGAGGATCTGGTAACTTTATTGAGAAACTACAAACACAGCTTTTTTTCTTCTTCTTTTAAAAAGCTATCCCTGGAATGATCTGTATTATTACTACTACATTGGTGTTTTCAGAAACTAGACACATAACAACATTCATATATTGAAAACTTTTTGGGCAAACCTTGAAAGCACGTTGGCCTTGGCAAGTTGACTGACTGGTAATGAACCTTAAGCCCACTTTCAGCCACAAACACCCAAAGTCATTCACCTTTGGGACAATGCTACCAGTCACTGCAATGATCACAGCAGCCTTCCTCCTTAAACTTAATGGTTCGCTGTACAGGACTTTCAAGGGAGGCAGATTTCCAACTGCTTTCTGTTTCCACTGTAAGAAGAAACTTTGTTTAATTCTTACTTTTGTGCAACAACAAAAAAATCTGTAACATCTAAAGCAATAAACAGAACTGCAGGCTGTTTCTTCTTTCTTGTTAAGAGTCCTTCCTTCTCTTCAGCCCATTCAGCAAAAAAATATGATCTTTAACATTTGCTAATGGCTTGAATTGAGGTCAGTTGAGACATCCCGTTCAGGCAGAATCAATCAATCAATAGGCTTGCCTTTGCAAATGATGGGTTCACACAATAAAGCTTGTCATATAACAGTATTCTGAAGTTTACATTGTTGTGTCAAATTAGGTCCCTGTGTTAGTGTTTCACATGTTTTCATTGAAAGCTATGCATGATTTTCTTGCCTCCAAAGCTTGTGAAAAAATGTAATAAACATTGCAATCCACTAAATTAAATTACCAAAATCCACAGTTGGGCTTGTAAAATGGGTCAAATTATGTTTCAGTTTATCAAATTGTTGGCTTGGTCCATTTAATTAAAAGTTAAATTAAAGGCAGACATCCCTTCCTTCTTAGCATTCTAACAATATTGATGCAGAACGGGTCCTGGGGTTATTTTGTGATTCTAAATAAACACTATAAGTGGTCTGTATGAAAGTATAAAAATCCACACCAAATGTTTAGATATGTTATTAAAAATAATTTCTTCTGTGCTTTTGAGAGTTGACATAGTTATGGCTGGAACACTAATAAAATCCATCGTTTAGGTTTATAGAGTTTTGATAAATTATTTTTTTTCCAGGGCAATACAGTTTGAGTACAGATTTCTATAAAGCAGTGCATGGTTAATTAAAATTTAGTGCAGGAAATATGTCTATAACTATGTACAAGCAGCATCAGAATTTCTGGATGGATGCTTAATGCGTAATATAGTTAATGTAAATCACACATATTTCCATCTACCTATTTAATCTGCCTACAGGGATTCACCATATTTCCCATGCTTCCATCGTGCTGTGTAAAAAACAAGGAAGCAAAGTATAGTAAGGGTGCAATGCGTTTTGCTTTCCTTTTTCACCTGCCTGTCAGTTTTGCAGCTTACTTAGTATACCACCAAAGATATACACTGCTATAGATGCTGATTGTCATCATTGAACTTAAATATATGAAAAGTTTAGGACAAGAGAAAATGCTAATAAGATGTTGATCTTAGATCCTTTACTGATATCTTCCAAATTCTTTGTTCTTGTTTTTAAACAGTCCTCTCCTTGCTGTCTCCTTCGGAATCTGCTGTGCAGTTCCAGCAATAACCTTGCTGATCCTTGGAGTAAATCCTCTTATTGGTGCCTTAGGAGCCCTCAACATTTTCCTGTATTCCTGCTGCTATACGCCTCTAAAAAGAGTTAGCATTGTGAATACATGGGTAGGAGCTGTGGTTGGTGCCGTTCCACCAGTTGTGGGTTGGCTAGCAGCAACTGGTAGTCTGGATGCAGGTGAGTATAAAGTGATAATCCATCACATCATAGAGATGAATGGGATTTTTAAAAATTCCTTTTTGCTTTGGGACTAGCAAAAAGCAACTGCAGTATATTATGGAAATAAGTGCTTTGTTTCTTATAAGTCTCTATTACAAATAAAACATTCCCTTTTTATTGACACTTGCTGGAATAGCCTTTACATATTGCAGAATCTACATTGAATTGAATTCCATAGCACTCCTTGCTACATACTGATATATGAGTAAAAATCAAGAATATCTTTGTTTCAGAAGCTCCCAAACATACGTAGAGGTTCTTGGGCAACATACCCAGAAGCATGAGACTAGCATCCTAATCTCAGGGTGGAAAAGAGTTTTTAGTAAGGATGAGTTCAGTACAAGTGAGAGTAAAACACTTAAAAATTACTTTCATAATAGACTATAATATCCTGAGAATGGCTCCAGGCAGGGAGAGGATGGTCTTTGTAATAGTGGGTAATGCAATAAAGTCAAAGAAAAAGGGGTAACATGCATATAAACCACATGGTTAGCTTGATTTTTGGTACAAAGCTGATGGAGATCATGGTTTATTTTAAAAAGCTTAGAGCTAGTGCAGTGCTAGAAAAGAATAGTATTGGTGATCTGAAAAGATCACAGTATTTATGTGGTCATGTAAGATTCATCTGTCACTGCTAGGTACTGTAAAAAGTTGACAGGTATGGCCTGCAAGATAGCTTTCTTTAAATGCTATTTGTTTAACAAAAAATCCTCTCGGCAAGATAGGATTGAGAGGTTTCACCTCATGGATTGGACAAAGGTACCAAGAAGAGAAGTGAAGTAGATGTTTCCAGATGTTTTGAGCTATTTGTACAATGTTTACAGTACACTTGAACCAAAATGGAACAGACTGAGTAGGGAGATGATATGGCAGAGCAGCTTTTCAGTTGATCTCTAGGAGAAACCAGGAACTGGGGGTCATGTGATTTAGAAACAATCCTTGCCAGAAGGTTAGAATGATTTCCTTGTACCAGAAGTTACATTTAGCCTGTGATTTTCAATAATGCTGTGTTTGGGTATGTCAAAAACCAAGCAAGCTGTTAATGTGCTTATCTGTTCTGTGAAATTGCCTGTGCCCGATCTCTTCCTGCTTAGCCTTTGCCACCAGCATTTTCACATACTTGAAAATTTTGCTGTCTATTCATTCCTAAGATATGAGCAATCTTTTGATAGCCAGGGGCTGTGCTTAACTTGCTTTTCTTTTCTTTTCTTTTCTTTTTTTGAGGCAGTGATGGGGTGATGGTACAAAGTGCATGGGGCAATTTTTTGTCTCTTGAATTTTAGAAACAGTTGAGTTTGTTTAATGTATATGCTTAGCCAAGTTTAGACTTTACAATTGTTTTCCTGATTTTAAAAGCTGAGACCAAAGTTGGCTTCAAAGGTAACCCACCTATGCCTTTGATATCATGTGAAAACACTACTTTTTATTGATCTTTCTTGTCCTGTTCCAAGCCAGTCTCACAATGGTGCACATGCACCAAAGAGTTTCAAGTCAAGGTTAACAGGGAGATGTTCAAGCACACCCAGAGAGCATCAAAATCCCAGTCCCTAGAGGCCTTACTTGCCAAAAAAAAGAGAGTTAAAAATAGCCAGAATTCAGGTGGTAAAGGCAAAATTATAATCAGGTCATCGCCCAGAAGTCCAGGGATCCAAAGGTAGGTTGACAGTTGGTCTGAGGCAGCAAGGGGGCAGCTTCCACAGGCAACAGGTTCAGGAAACATACGCACAATGTTACAGTAACCAAAGTGGTTGTTTCCAACAGAGGGTTGCTGGTGACGATAGTGACAATTCAGTAGTATCTGCTTCTGATGTAGACAACAAAAGCAGGACAACCCTGGCAGGCGAGAAACCATGCAAAATGGCTTTGCATTCCTTGACCTTCTGCACAATGTGCTTTAGGACTGGAGGGAAGTCTTAGATCTATTCTAGCCCCTCATCATGTTTCCCTGACTGCTAGGCTCTTCTGGAGACTAACATTTGTCCAATACCCTCCAGTAATTCCAGATGTACCATCTGGTGTACCAAATAGCATGGATCAGAACCTACAGACGACTGGCATTTCATACCACTAAATCTGCCATATAGAAGTCTTTGGAGAGAGTCCATGAAAAAAAGAATGGTTCTCACCATGGTTTTGCACAGGCAACTGCTTTGGCATGCTGAACTTTGCAAATTCAGCTGTTTGCTCACTTTAAGCATTATTTCTATTTCCATTAAATTAAAATGTATCCAATTCATGCCAGGTCTGTCTCACATCATTCTTTTATTGTTGTTGTTGGACTAGCAGGCAAGTAGCATTCTCTCTGGAAGCTGTATTGAATTGCCACTTGCTGACATTTGGTATGCTCTGGGTCTGTTCTATGCAACTTGGTTAAAAGATTTGATTGCATAGATTGCACATTCTCTCATTGTCAGTTTGGCATTTATGTTTTCATTGTAAATGTTGGAATTCCTGTCAGACATATAGGTTTTAAATGTAAGCAGTATTTCATTATTTTACATAATTTCTAGGATGGGCAGTACAAAACTCACTGTAAAGAAATTGTAAATAAATACAAAATTACTAATGAATGAAGGACAGTTCTCAAAATATATACTCTTAGTTCAGGGCTTCGTTTCATAAGAATTCATTCAAAAGTTACTCCACAAGAGAAAAAGAAAAAAAGGTTGTTGTTTTTTAAAATATTTTTGAAAGACAGATTGTGAATACCTTTGTTAGTGTGGGCAAGGAGACGGACTTCCATGCCAGATTTCTGGAATCCATTAGTACTTCATCATTAATTAGCATATATAACTTTAAGTAAAAAGGCAGAAATACATTTGTGTGTGGTTAAAAATAGAGAAAGTGAAATTCTCTACCAAAAAAGTAATTCAACAAGGAAGAGAGAATTAGGCAGAAAGAAATCCAAGATTTTATTGGCACTTGCTATATTTTATTTTTTATGGAGAGGGGAATTTGTTTATTCGTTTTGTTAAATCTAGCCATTTAGATGGAATCATCAATTCGTTTTTCCTTTGGGCAAGAGTTTATTACGAACATATCCTTCTTCTTCTTGATTCATGGCATACCACCTAGTCCTATTTGGTGGTTCTGCAATTCCATGATGAGGATTGTGCTGTAAACCAGAAAATCTAAAAGCCAATTTCAATTTTGCAAAGAAAAATGATTAAAAATGCAATTAATCTAGGTAGAGAGGATTAATCAAAGGTATTTATATATTCACAGACCTCTCCTGAAAGTGAAGATTTTTTCATGTTAAAGATAAATTGCGATAGTTGAAATATAAGTATTAGTATATTAATGAAGAACTTTTCTTTTTAAAACATTCCTTTTATCCTTTCACAAAAAGAAAAAATGCAAAGAACAAAATTATGTATCAAAAAAGAGAAATCTCCATTTAATTTGCTTGGTTTCATTTTTTTAAAAAAGTCTAGTGTAGTTTAGGAATTTGAGGCATTTAAATTTATTATGACTCAAATTCAAATCATTATTGTGGTTAATAGACTATCATTAATTCATATGTATAATGTGTTGATGAAAAAACTAATTTTAAGTTTTCGGTATGTTTTCTGAGTTACACTTTCATTATTACAATTATTACTGTAATACCAGTTATCAGCATCTCAGTGATCCCTGCCTTAATTTTGTAATTTTTTGCAGTCACCTATATATCAAAATATTGTCTTTATTTAGTTCCAAACAGCAATTAGAAATTTAAAATAATAAACTTAACAAGAGAAACCAGAAAAAGAAAGACAGGTTGGAACAGAATAACCCTAATTACAGCAAGTCTTGCCATCTAGCAGTCAAGCCTTTTCTATTATTGCCCCATTTCCATATGAAAGCAGAAGGTCCTGCTAGCCTTGCAAGATGGTGTCTAGTTCCCACTTCCGCAGTGGACTCCAGAGACCGTAGAGCGTGGCATCTCCATGCGGAGAGAATGTATCCAATGTGAAACAATCCTGTTTGCAAGAGGGATGTTTGCCAGAGAAGGTTTCATCAGATAAGAGGATTTACTCTGGTATAGTCGTGATGGTGGCATGGAAGATAACAACAGCCTGGCAACTCTGTTAGACATTAGAGACCCACAGTGGCCTAGACCCATTGGTATTACTG
Source organism: Psammodynastes pulverulentus (assembly GCA_025802295.1). Classification (NCBI taxonomy): domain Eukaryota; kingdom Metazoa; phylum Chordata; class Lepidosauria; order Squamata; family Psammodynastidae; genus Psammodynastes; species Psammodynastes pulverulentus. Next base: position 52,804,497 of record JAOYMU010000098.1, read on the forward strand.
GGTCCAAGAATGTTTATCTCAAGGGACTATTTAGTTTATCTCAGACGCCCCACTTCTGCCTTCTATATTTCCTGAAAGACATCTTGCCCTAATTTTCATTCATTTTCAGATAATTTAAATAATTCCTGGGGCTGTGGAATTTATAGACTGCCTGTGTGTACTAATGTTAATCACACTGAAGCTGCTTTTCAAATTGCCTTGACTTTGTAATTCAAATTGGGTTCGTAGGGTAGACATTAATTATGTCAGCCCACATCTATTTACAACTGGGGATTTTAAACTGGCACTTCTTATCAGTAAGTGACAGGTGGCAGATGGATAGGTTTAACAACAAAACACCAAGGGGAAAAGAAAAAGGCAATTGTGTATGTGGCCCTTCCTCTTGGAAAAGCCCTCAACTACCCAGAAGAAGGATAGTAAAGAAAAACCCCTCACTTTGTTTGGAAGCAATGGCACTCATGAAACTTCCAGTGAAGGTTCCTTCAGTAGGTAGGAAGGATGATAGATAGACAGACAGACAGTTCGTGTTTTGAACCACCTTCAAGCAAAAGGTGTAACTGGTTGCAAAAAAAAAAGTGGGGGAAGTTTCTTTGTCTGGAGCATATTATGCTGGTCTTAGAGAATTATATAGTGAATTAAGCTGCATAGATCTTTAGTAAAACCCTGGATTTTTTTATCTTCTTCAAAAACGACAATACCCAAAAATATTTTACCCAGTTCGTAAAAGAGACAAACATCTCAATAGTGATGAATAATAGCAAAAGGTACTTGAAGGCAAAATACTGTGTTGCTCATCTAACAAATATGGAAACGTATGGATAATGCTGGTAGGCAGTTGTTTTAAATGTAATAAGGCAAGTCAGTTGATTCTTCTTTCCCAGTCATATTGCTCATTGAGATACCTGAGGGATTGGTGCAATCAAAGTCAGGGCCTGGTCAATAAATTCATTGTCATCTCCACTGTACACAGCTGTGTTAAATTCCTCGTGCTTTCAAATAAAAGAAAAAAATACTCAACCACCCATATGGGACAGCTGCTCCAGTTTGTTCTACCCTGGGTCTCTATTACAAAGTAATCAGCAGGGGGCACCAAAGTAGTAGCAAGAACAATGAGTTGACTTGACATTAGTGTGGGAGAATAATAGGACTGAAATTGATTTGATTACAGCCTCATTAACTGAAACAATATTATGGAAACATATTGTAAACATGTTATGAATACAGCCTTGGATGCTTGTTGAAAATTCTAATTCAAGAGGTGATGAACTCCCGTTTTAATTACTGCATTACTCATCCTCGCTCGTCATCTACTGTTCACCTTCCACTTATTTCTGTTCAGAGTTCTGCTGCTCAATATTTCCCATCCTTTGGGCAAGATAAATCCTTCCATTTGTCAATCCAGGGGAAGTACTTGGTTTGTGCCTGCAAGGTCTCATTCTTTTTCTTTCTTGCTCCTTTAAATTCTCTTGATTCAACGGTGGAAGAAAAGAACAACAGCTGGCAATAAGGAAAGGCCTTATATCATCCCTCTGGAAAGCATCAAACAATGTGGTTCCTTGGAAATAAGTTCAAGTAGATGTATGTTGACCATACTGGAATCACACAAAATTCAGTATGGTCATAGCAGGTGTTTGATCTCCCACTGGAAATGAATCAGACTTTCCCAGAGCTTCTCTTCTTCTTTACATAAGAGATTAAATCACCTAGATCATCTATTTTTTTGGAAATGAAGTTATTTTTTGGGAAAGAAGTTATTTCATGAGGCCAGATTTCTAACTCACTGATCCTGAAGTCATACTGGATTTAAATCAACCAATAGCCTAGCCTTTTAAAGGATATCTGATATTTAAAAAAAAAAAAACATTCTGAGACTTACTCTGTTCATATAATTATTGGAAAGTAAGCTCCAGTGAACTTGAAGTGACTGATTATTCTCAGATCAGTTTAATTGGAGCTCTTGCTTTAATCATGCTCTGCACTGGTTCTGATGGAAAAAGTTGATCATTTGTATTAAGGATTAAGCGATACTTAGGTAACTTAGTGATTCTATGGAAGAAAGGAAGGAGTCTGTGGTTAACTTCTCCTGTAGAGAATGGGTGCATTCAGGTTTGCTTTGAAGCAGATTAAAAGTGAAATGTCAAAATGAAGTTCATATTTTAAATTTTTCCCATTTGGGGACGTAGTTGTGTTCATACCTCAAGCTTACCCCATTGTTAACAGAGGCATGGTTTATTCTGGCTAATCCAATTTTCTGGGTATCCCTGTCACACTGAGCTATGAACTGTCATGCAGGCAAGGTTCACACAAGATTGAAATGTGGCTAAGGTAAATGCGTAGTTCCATCTGTCATGGAAACAATAGTATGTTTAATTTGGAGAGGTAAGAAATTTAGGCTCGTTTGCAGCTGCAAATCAACTAAAGCTAGTGCAAGAATAAACACACATATTTTATTTACTATTTTTGCATGCAATTTCCAAAAGCTCTGAGCGTCTGACAAGATCAATTCATAAACATCCTCAAAAATATTACATTACGCTCAGATTGAATTATTAACAACTATCAAAATTATCCATAGAAGACAAAATGATGCACTCACTAGTTTAAGATCTTCATCCCTACATGCCAACTGGATCTCTATAGAGAGGAAAATCTGAAGTATGGCAATAGCAATAAAAATATTCATTTCTTGTAGCACATCAGATGATAATTTAATGTAGATGATTGCATCTGAAGGGATGAGCAGATCGGTATAGAAATTGCAGTCCCACAGATAAGCCAGGTCTAAATCCATGTAGGACTTTAAAGCCAACACCGGCACCCTAAAACACTCCTAGAAGTCCACTGGCAACCAATGTAGATCCTGAAGTAGTAGAATCACCCAGGTTTATTGGGGTACACCCATCATTGTTCAGACTGCCACATTTTGTACCAGTTGCAGTTTCTAACTGCTTGTCGTGGATGTATAGACAGCATCACAGTGACAACAAACAATATAGAGCTATTTTTCTACATTGAAAATAGTCCACGATTGTGCCGCCTGTATGAATTTTGCATAACATGATTTAAATCTAGTTGGGGACCATTTATAAAATTAACACTTTCTCTTGTAATTGACTACATTCATATAAAAAGAATCTAAGCAAGATGCCTTGACAGTGTATATTTCCCAGAGCAAAAACTGTACATTGCTGAACAGGAGAGATTTATCCTATTTCAATAGACTAATTTTAATAATAAAAAAGTAGCATGCCCTGTTGTATTATATCCATAATCCTTGACCTCAGAAGTCACTTTTTTTTTCATTTAAAAGTAGTTTTTTATAATATCTTTAAAAACTGAATCTGTGGCCTTTTTAGGTCACATTGGATAATTCAGTCGAAGCTAAATACTTTTAAGTGGCCATTGTGGTCCATAAAAGAAAAGCATATTCTTAAATTAGAATTAATGAAAGTTAAAAGTGCTCTACATTTGGAAACAAAGTTGTTTATACATAAATAAGGCTTGGTTATACTAAATCTCAATTTCCAGGTTAAATATGAAAAAAATATCTATCTCCCATTCAGCAATGTATAGCTTTTGCTTTGGGAAATATACACCATCAAGAAAGGCATCTTGCTTAGTTTTTTATATGAATATTATGTAACTTACATTAATGTTTCTCCTATTGCAAAGTATAGCTGAATTTATGCTTGTTTTCTGATTCTAATATCAGTTGTTCAAACCAGTGTTTCTTAAAGTCTAGTCTGAGGACCCCTTGGGAGTGCCCCAAGACCCTCTTAGGGGTACACAAAATCAAAATTATTGCCAGATATTGAAATTATTTGCAAAAATTTAAAATTGTCACTCTTCTCATTATTATTTTGTTTTATTAAGTAGGGCTTTTCCACACAAAATATTGGCAAACATATTGCTCAATGCCATTAGGACAATTTGTCCAACCTTTTTATTTTATTTATTTATTAATTAAATTTATATACCGCCCTTTTCCAAACGGACTCAGGGCGGTGAACAATTAGTTAG
>JAOYMU010000098.1:52832035-52842850 GCA_025802295.1 Psammodynastes pulverulentus
ATAGCTGGCTGGGGAATTCTGGGAGTTGAAGTCCACAAGTCTTAAAGTTGACAAGTTTGGACATCCCTGCTCTAGGTCTAGGAGAATCGGCGAGTGGCAGATACATTCGGAAGCATCAAATCGCCTTTTCCCCTTTCGCTTCGGCCGGATTAGGCCCAGTTTATTATGCCGCTTGTCTGTCAGTTGGGGAGGCCCAAACGAACGCCTCCTAAGTTATCTGGGAGCATGGCCAGAGTTGCAAGGTGGGAGCCGAGCAGGCCTTACAGGGGAGACAAGGGATAGCACAGAACGTCGGGGACTGTTGTGGAGACCAAGGCCAGCGGGCGATAGGGCTTCCTGGAGTGAAGGATCTCAGAGAAGTTTCTGCCAGTCTAACCTTGACTGAACCTTCTTGAACCTGAATTCGATAGGTGGATTCTACTTCTGAATAGTCAGGGAGGATGTAGACCTTACGTTGCCCCTCTAGCCGAGCAACTTGGAAATTTTCCTCTTCCTTTCTCCCCTTTTTCCAGCAAGGAGGGAGGGAATTCCGACTCTACCAAATTCCAACCCATCGAGTCTGTGGAAAAATGAGGGGGGGGGGGGAGAAGAGGAGGAAGTCTCCATTGGTGATGCTGCCAGGACTATATTGGGCTCAAAGGAAGTTTAATATACAGCGCTACTCTTGAGGTGGGGCGATGGTCGTCCCCCCTTCCCCATTACATGGAAGACAAGGTCTAGCATCCGAAATGTAACGGTCCCAACGAAAGGGATGCTTTGGAACCTCCGATATGAGCGCTAACTTCCTAACGAAGGAAATAAAAGACTTTGCTAAAATACCCTAATTACTTCCACTTAGCCAAACAGAACTAGGCTTAAAGAGAACTAGGGAACAGGGTCGTCGAGAGCCACAGTGTTACTCCTAAGTCGCTGCAGCCTTAATAACAAAACCGGGCGGGGCTCAGCGAGACCCTTTTTGCCTAGGATCGCGGGGGGCCGCAAACTCCTGGCCAAAAGTGGTTCCGCGCCACAACCCAAGGGCTCAACCGAGACCGAGGTTCACTATTTTGTGGGACCGCCCGACCGGCACGATGCGCGCGTGTGTGTGGGGAGACTCGCTTATATGCAGATCGCAGCTCTTAATCCTCAACGGATTCGTCAGGGAAGAGGGCTGACCGTCCAGCTGCCGGAAAAAAGCCTCTTCGCCCACTCCCATCCGACCCCGCCTTGGCGCGGTTCGCTTTGGCCAGGGCACAGTTGCGCTTTCCCACGTGGCGCCATCTAGTCAAAGAAGCGGCTTTGCTCGCGGTCGCCGCCGCCGCCGCCACCGCCCGCTGACTCGGCTCGCTCTCCGCTGCCGCCGCCTTCAGCACAAGCCTGGCGGAGCCAGCTCAACTTCAACCGGATCCTCGCCTCTCTGCAGTACCGGAGGAAAAAAAAAAGAGAGAGAGAGCGAAGGCGCCGGCCCGGCAGCGCGCGATTCCACCGGCGAAGCCTCAACTCAAATAGCCTCTTTCGGCTTCGCAGCTCCGTAACCTTTTCGCCTCCCCGGGCTCTTTAACGGCTCATTAGCCAATAAGAATGGCTAATCGCCTCCCGCAGTCCTCCGCTCCCCGCCCTACAGGGGGAGACCCGGCTCCCCATTGGCTGCTTTTGATCAACAAAAGGGGGGCTAATTACCATGCGGCGGGCTGCTCTTATAGGCTCCGAAGGGTGCCAGTCAGGCGCGCCTGTTCTCCGCCCTCCTCAGCTCCAGCCTGGCCGGCAAAGGCGCCTTAGTGCGGTCGCCACTCGTCGGCTCGGAGCTGGGCTGCGAAGGTGCGAGCGATGCTGCGCTGCTGACCCGTTGCCGGCCGGGCCCCCACGCATCATGCTCCCGGGGTTACCGCCCGCGGGCTGCTGCCTATGGGCCAGCTGCGCCTGATCTGCGGCCGTCTCCCCGATGCCCCCGGCCCCCCTGCCTCGTCGCCGCTGCTCCCGCCGGGGCGAAGGAGGTGGTTGCTGCTTCTCCTCTTCATCATGCTCGCCTTGTGGCTTTGCATGGTCTACTCTTGCGTCACCGGATCGTGCGCTTCAGCCGCGCCGGGGTTGATGCTGTTGGGTTCTTCGCCGTCTGCTCGGAAAGCGACCGGTCCGGAACTCAACCAGCTGCTGCTCCCAGCCCGGACGGCCAAGATCCAGCTGAGAGCGGAGCTGGAGAACGACGATGACGAAGATGACGAAGAGTTGGGTGGCGGCGGCAGCAGCAGCAGCAACAACAACGGAGTGGCTCCGGATTCTCCCAGTTTCATTTCCAGTTTCCTGAATGGCTCTGGGACGAAGCGGCTGCCCCAGGCGGTGATAATCGGCGTGAAGAAAGGTGGGACTCGGGCGTTGCTTGAGTTCCTGCGGGTCCACCCGGACGTGCGGGCGGTGGGCGCCGAGCCTCACTTTTTTGATCGCAACTACGAGCGAGGACTCACCTGGTACAGGTATGCCGGACTTGGGAGATAGGGTGTCCCATCTCTTTCATTGAAATTAGCACCGTCGGTGGGGAGTGAACCCCTATCTAAAGACGGGGATCTCTGGCCGTTTTCTGATCGTCTTCCCCCTCGCTCCCGTACGTAGATGGAGTTGGAGCTGCGGCGTGGACCAAAGCGCGGCTTGGTGGGGTGCATGTCGATTCACTTTCTGTTTTAGTAGCATTGAGCGGTCTGTTCTTTTTCCTTTGAGAAGTCCGAGTTAAGAAAGCGCCTTCTCCTTTCCGTCCCCGCACCCCTCCCAAATAATTGCTACTAGCTTGATCGCGAGAGGACTTTAGTGGCCAGGGGCTACTCTTGCAAAAAGGACCTTCCCTTCGCCCGTTAATTGCTCAATCCACGCGCCTTCCTCTTTAAATTAGCCCCTGAAGGCCCGTTGCCCCGCGGAGCCTCGAAGGAGGTCTCTGAATGTCGGCTCTTTTGCAATCTACTCTCCCTATTTAGAGAGAAAGAGAGCAAATGAAAGAGAGAGAGAATGAAAGAGAAAGATTGTTTTAAATGCATCTAGATGGAGAAGAAAATACTCGAAGGAGGTTGGCATTGGTTGGTAAGGAGAGGAAGGAAATCCATCGCTTTCTGCTTTGAGAGCAGAAGTATCCTTCTCTACTCCAGAAAGAAAGACAAACTCTAACTGAATCCCGAAGTCGCTGTTTCGGATCCGCTTCTTAAAACCAAGCGTCGCCAAAAGATTTGCCCGCTTGCGATGCTGGGTGGCAATTTAAGTGTCCCTCCTGCAACTCTCGATGTGGGAACTCGCAGTGCTCCTGTGCCCCCCCCCCCCGAATCATTCCTTAAGATCGTCGCGGGGTGGGGTGGCAGAAAAAAGAAACCCCTTCTCTCCCTTTTGCACATCGCAATGAAAGGGTGACAGATCAAAGCGGCGGTCCTCCTGCTTTCTCAACCTCGGTAGCCCAGTTCAAACGGCAAGGAGCACTTCCCGGCGTTCCTCTCTAGCGCCTTCTTGGGTCGATGCGCGGGCGCCAAGAGACAAACGCCTCCGGTGCGCAGTATAAACTCTGCTGGGCGGAAGGAAGCACTGCAGCGCTTGTACTCGGCTTCGGCTTCCGCGCTCTTTCTTAGCTAGGGAATTCAGCGGTCCTCCGTTATCCCAGGCCTGAAGAAAGCTTGGGGCACCTTCAAGCGCACCCCCAAACCAACTTCGAAGAGGGTTTACCCACAAGACGGGTTTTAAAATAGGGAGCTTCTCTGGAAAAACGCAGGGAGCGAGGGAAATGTCACTTATCTACACGTCTGAATGTGACTTAAAGACAACAGAATGAGAAATCGCTGCAGCGGCCGAGATCAGGATCAGTTTCCAACCTAGAAATCTCTGGCTCCAGTTGGTCTGCTTCCGGGCCCTTTTAATCTTTGCTCCCTTGGTTCCTTCTCTTGCTGGCACATGTTGATCTGTGTGGCCCCTTTTCCTCACCTTTTCGCCTCTTTTCAACTTCGTTTCTAAACCAAGGCCAAATTTATGAGAACAAAAGTTAGCATCCCAACTGTTGGTGAACAGATATTTCTTCAGTTGTGTGATCCTGTCTTCTTTTGAGGGGAAGGAACTCGCCCATTATAAACAGAAAACAGAGAAGTGTGATTATATAGGTTAAGTGGTGAGAGAGAAGGAAATAGAAAGTTGGAGGCACTAACTAAGCATTCTAGGGCAGTTTCGCTGAAAAAAATTTAAGCAAAACTTCTCTCTCATCTTCTGATGCAAATATACTTTTGGGGTGAACATATGTGGAGCATAGTAGTCATGAACTGCAGAGCATCAAAAACTACAGGTCTAAGACTATGCAATATGTACAAAGGTTGCAGGAATATATAAAGTTAAAAGAAATGGCTGGATTGATATAGTAGCTGTGATTTAAATAAAGTTCAATGTTTCAATGAAAAGTGATGTAATTTTGTATTCCTTGACCTGTCCTAAGATCTAATTTGTATTCCTCCTTATTTACACTCCCCTATCCTTTGCACTAAAAGTATGGAGAGAGAAAAAAGAGTCAATGGAGAATTTTCTACTCTGTTTCATATTATGCGAACTGATGTTTTATCAACATTTGGTTCCTATGTTAAATATTTTTGGATTAAAACCTCTCAAAGGAAATAGGAGCTTGGCTAAAAAAAAAATCTAGGAGCGTTCACTGCTTTTAAAAGTTACGACAAATGGCACTGACTAATTGTTGCAACAGACTTTCTTTATGGGAGCGTCTGTTTTTCAGTGTTTTACAGAGTCTGCTATCAAGAGAATTTAAGAAGGAACAAAACTAAATCCTTAAAAAAAAAGAATGAAATTAAATTAAAAACCAAATCATCAAAATCTTCTCTTTGTTTCTAAGGATTTGTGATGGATTTATGGCTTTCTTGACAAAATTGCTCAGACGTTTGGGGGTCCTTCCCCCCTCCCATAGATTTGTTCTGCTGCCAACTTTCCTGGCTCAGCTCTTTTGTCATACAGTACTTGGTGATTATGTGAGCTTGTGTGAATGTCCTTGGTGGAGTCCAGGAGGCAGAGTTCCCAGATGGAAGAGACAAGTAAAGGAAGAGAAGTTTTTAAAAGATCCTCCTCAACCGATGAACAGAGCTGTCAGGAAGACCTTAGCTATTACGGCAAGATGAACTAAGGAAAAGTTTCCAAGTAATGTAGGAGTTTGGGAATATGGAGGAAAGCAGCGTGCCCTTACAGTTTTGCTCAGCACATTACCTAAGTCTTCTAACTATTGGGGATAAATAAAATGAAACCTGAGCATTGCTGCCATTCTAATATGGCCTTGTAGTAACCAGAAGCTTAGGTTTGAATAGATTGTGTTGCTCGGATTATGTCATGAGAGAAATCTGGTATGCCCAACCTGTCGCTGGGAAATACAGCCGGGGGTTTCTTTTGTATATGGCCCACGACTTGCTTTCAAATAACAGGAAATTCATAGCAATGATTAACACACACACCCCTTGAAATCCAGTTTCAAAGGTTTTCTAGCAATGCGCATTGTTCATTTTTATGTAACTCTTAACCGTAGGCCATGAAATTGCAGGCAGATAAACACTACAATTGAGAGGCATAACGACTTAGTAAGCGGTACCTCGTTGTGTATGCTTCGTCTTTGATTAAAAAGAGATATGAACTGTGTTGATTAGGGAGATCCAAGATGGCAGACTAATGGTTGCAGAACTGGAAAAGATGGGGGTTGTTATTCAATATGGTGGACTAATAAAGCAAAATGGAATTATCTGGGAAAAAAAGCAACTATACTAGACTGGTACAATTTAACATCGACATTATAATACATGTGCGTACTGTATACCTCACTTCCTCTCCCCTGCTGTTAGGTTACTCATTAGGTATTTCTATTCTCAATCCAAGAGAATAGTGTTGCCATTTTCATATAGCGAAAATTTTCATATATCGAAAACTTGATGTGCTCTTTTTCCCCCCAAATTATTGTTGCCTTGTTCAAAAAAAAAGCATTGCTTACTCTGAAAGCAGTGGCAAGTCAGAGGTTTTGATATGCTTTATCCAAACTTAACTGTTATTAAATTATTGCATGCTTGAAGAAAGTTGTCCTAAACAAATATGTAACGTGCTGAAATGTATTGTAGGCGTTTATTTAATTGACGAGGCATATAGTAGTTTCCTAATCAAGTACCAGTGAACACTTTCTTACTTTATGTTATGCTTCTCCAAACAAGGTCGATCTGCCCTGCTTAAGGTGAAATAATAAGTTTCTGGGTGTATAAGTAGATCAGTTTCTTGAGCTAAGTAAGCACATGAAAACTATTTAAAAACATACAGCAAACTGAGATAGGTACTCCCCAAAACGAAGTAAAAATAATAAAATAATAATGAGAAAATACAGAGGTTATAAACTGACAAAAAAGTGGCCAGAATAAAGACAGACTGCAGAATATTTTAATCCAATATTTTATCCACTTATCTGGCAATTTAGCTTTATGAGCAGCACAACTACATTCTTTAGTTGTAATATAATTGGCTTTTTGAAGAGTTAAATACACATGAAGTTGACTCCTGTTTCGAACAGAAACAGCTGTGAACCGAAGTACTTCAGTTCAATTATTATATACAATAATTATGAGCTCTTCAATTCCAAGACATTTTTTAATAAACTAAGCTTACAGTTATGCACAGATTTCATTCAGAGTAGCCTTCAGTTGAGGTCAATAGAACTAACATCAGATTAGATATGTGGGTGAATGTGAAATTAGGCTATGATTTAGAAATGGAAGCCTTGAGATGAAATAGATGCAGAGTGATTCAAAAGGGATAATGTTAATTTTCAGATTAATGATTTCAGCTATAAAACACTTAATTTAAATGTTGAGATCAATTCTGTGTGTACTCTCATGTAAGGAGCAAAGCTGATGGCATTTAAAGGGCAATCAATAGTTTAATTTACTGGTGTCAGTAATGCTTTCATAAAGTTTCCTTCCTTTTCAACAATCAAAGAATTGAAATAATCTTACAATGAAAAAACCCCAGGCACATCTATTTTTAAAAAAAATCTACCAGCATTGTGTGGGATTTCTAAGTGAGTGCGAAGGTTTGCAGCTTTAAAATGCCATATTAAGGACCTGGATCATTTGATTGCACAGTTAGTAAAAGCTGTTTTCCTCTGCCCTGCCAATTCAACTTCAGAGTTGGCTATATTTCATGCCATAGCAAGTTAATCATGGTAGAACCCTTGAAGTTATTAGTAGCTATTGATTTATTTGGTGGCTCTAAATGACCAGTGATTTTTACTAGAGTAAAAGCAAACACTTTGTTTTTTATGTCTTTTAATGAATTATGTTTAGCATTTAGGCGTGATTGTTCAAATGCAATATTAAACACATATAACAGTTTATCTAGGAAAGGGAAACTGCAGCGGTTATCCTATTTTTTTTATAAAACACCAGAATTTTTTCAAATGCATGGCTCTGAACAAATCTTCCACCAAAGTCAAGTTTGAGTTGTGTGATAATTTTCATTGCTTCTTTTGATGTGATCATCTTGGATTCAGTCAGAGTTTTTGCTCCAGGGAATATTGCCTGAAACAAGCAGATGCTGCGAATGGCCATATGTGTGTTTCTAATTTTAATTTATCTTACTGCTTTTTCTATCTTTCTTCAGCTTGTGAATTCTGAAACCCTCCTGAAGAAAATAGTGCTTCTGGGAAAAATTGAAACCAGAGAGGGGTGTGTCTGTTTGGCTTATTTAGGGATTGCTAACAATGTTAACTGTTTCTAGATGTACCCTCTAAGAAAATACCTCTGTTTACATTACCTGGTTTTTTCTACTTATCTTGATACTTTATTTGCTTCTACAGAGACATTAAAAAAATAGTTTAGGGAAAAAAGACCTACACGCCATATTCAAACGTGAACAGTTTTTGAATGATCTAGTGATCTAAATTTCAACAACAGCTTAATCTTTGCTGAGGAAAAAAAATGCTGAAAATACAGTTAAATAATTCTGCATAAATGAGAGTCTTCTACATTACAAAGTAAGGAATGTAGAATTTGTTGCCTGCATCTAGTTTCAACTAGTTTGCATTATAGCATTTTGGAAAGGGAAATCTAAAGAGGTTGTCATGGTTTGTTAAGGCAGACAATGTTAAAGCATCTTGAGAGTTCTGCATTAAATTAGCTGCTTGAACCAGACTGTAAAATGGCTGATCAATCCTTCTGGGTAAGAAGTGTGTGGGGGGGGAGACTAATTGCAGAGAGGATCCCTAAGTCCAATGAGTGGAATAAGTCGATATTTAAGGGTACTTTTTGCTTTAGGGCTGGCATAGCCTGCTCTAGTTCAACCACCCTTGTTCAGCTTAAGTGATTCATTAAAATAAAATGCTTCTTTCTAATTAATGTATCTAATCTATTATTCTAGGGCTAATTCAGCAAATATGCAAGCAGTTTTTCCTCCTGGAAGGAAAAATAGTTTTGCGAAACTAGTAATTATACAATTGCATGGTTCAGACTCCAAGGAAGAGCTATTAAAAGATCACAGGGGAAAAAAAGAAAAAGAAATACTACTGAAATAAGTACAGTTCTGCAGTTTATATGGGCAGCACACAAGACATCTGTATAATATGATTTCAAAGCAACTTGCCTGAAATTCTTGCAGCCCAATCCAATTTTTTTTTAAATTTGTATGACTGGGAAGTAAGTTCCATTGAGCAGAAATGGATAGGCTTAGGATTGCAGACACGTGGCGCAAAATGTTGGCATATTTACTCAGAGATAGGTTCCACTATGAGAGTATGCCAAAATAAGCAGAGATAGGAAAATCTAGCCACCTAATTCAACAGTCTACTTGGTGCTTGAGGGCTTTAATTAAAACCAGCTCATGCCCGTTGGAGTCTGTAGTACTGTGAAAGTTGAGTTTTAAAATTTATGTATAGCCATTTTGAACATTTGGCACTAAAAGACATTCTGGCTGTTTAGGAATTTTAAAACCTGCATGCCAAAGTTAGAAGCAATATTCTAACTGTCTAGCGGCATTTATATCAGCTAAAGTCTGGCCCTTGAATAACTGTATGGAAAGAAGAAATTATAGAACTTGATGCATTATTGTTTGACTAGATCTTCCCTTTGTAAAAGTCTTTAAACCACATAATGAACTGCTAAATGGGTGCACTTTACTTTATTTTGTAAGCATAGTTAAAAAAAATTCCAACAAAATTTCAAGAGAAATGGGACAGAAAAAAATGTTTTCATTGATAAAATCTCCTAAGATTTTATATTCCAAACTTTTGGAAAAATGTTCTTTAAGTTACATTTTGTAAGTGAACAGAATAAACCAAAAGGCAGAAGTATATAAAAATATACATTTTTGGACTTTTATTTATTAGCAATAATTATTTAGTGATGTACACAGTAAGTTCCCTGTGTAAGAATAACCTGTAATTAAGAACAGAGCCTTTTGTAGCAAAATTTGAGTTAAATACACAATGGTTCAAGTTCATTACACAATGCTACTTATATTACAATATACAAATAGTATTATGCAATAACATTGTTCCAGCTTACATACAAATCTGACTTAAGAACAGACCTTGGAAATGGAACTTGACTATCTGTATTGCAAAATCAAAAAAAAGAAGGTTTTTTATTGCCTTGAACTTTGATCTGCAAAATATAAGAACCCATGCAGTTTTGCTTGCAACAATGTCAGTTTGCATTGTCCCAACACCAAATGGTTGAGTGATCGCTACTATAAGGATCTATGGAAAAACTTTTCTTTTCTTTTCTTTTTGTGCCTTTATTGGAAATATTGTCCATAAATTTTTTTTAAAGGAGAAAAAAAATAAGTATGCAAACCCCTAAATGTGGGAAAATACACTTTCATATAGTCAAGCTTTAACAATGCAGCAATTGCCTAAAACTTTCAGAATTGCTTTCTTTAATGTGCAAAAGCTTTCTATTTGACTTCTCCCAGTACATTACTCTGTTATCAAGGCATAGTTAATTTGGTGGTTGGAAGAAATATTTTTTTTAAACAGCTTTTTTAATGGCTGTAGATGTTAACCCATCAGGATAACTCAGACCATGCAACAGATTGTACAGACTAGAACCATATTGTATTAAGATTGCGTATAGCAGGGGTGTCAAGCTTGATTTCATTGAGGGCCACATCAGGATTGTGTTTGACCTTGGGGGGCAGGTGGGTGTGGCCAGTGTGGGCATGGCTACTTCGATGTCACTCAGGTCAGGGGTGCCTGTGGGGGCCAAAAGTGCTCTGCCAGCAGTGCCGCCTGTGGCCCTCCCGAGCTCCATTTTCACTGGCAGAGGCATCGTGGGCCAGTCCTTTGCTGTTTGCCCAGCTAGCCTCTGAGCCGGATCCAGCCCCCAGGCCTTGAGTTTGACACCCCTGACTTATAATAGCCGAATCTTGCAAGCCTACCTGTGTCTTCCCTTCCCTTCCCTCCCCTCCCTCTTATAGGTTAGGGAGTTGTGGGGTCAGGCACAGGAATCTTGAGTTTTTCTGTGGTACTTTTCAATATCTCTTCTCCAACTGTTTCCCTTACAGTCTCTCTATTCCTTCTCCAAGGCTATTTTCTCAGCTCTTTACACCAACAAGCTTGGGAATGTCAATGGGGAAGGGGCAGGGCAAGGGCAGGCTTTTTTTATCCCATCCCCTACTTTTTAAAAGTAGATTTATTTATTTATTTATTTTATTTTCTTAGATTTATAGCCCGCCCCTCTCCACAAGGGACTCGGGGCAGGTAACAACCAAAGAACTAAAAACAATACAATAAAATACAAGTAAAAATAGAAGATAAAAGAATAAAATTTACGACCCTACACTAAAATTTACTAAAAACCC
>JAOYMU010000098.1:52892499-52902902 GCA_025802295.1 Psammodynastes pulverulentus
GATGGTATGCGTGAATTAATATAAATTCCCCACCCCCACCCCCCACATACAGAAACCACTTGTCCCCATGCCTTGAATTACACTTCCCACACTCCACTTTCTGGATGTCTTGGACTACATTACCCTTCTTCTCAATACATATACATACATACATACATACATACATACATACATACATACATACACACCATTTTCTGGGTGCTTTGTGCTACAATTCACCTCACCCCCCATACACATACCACTTTCTGGATGCCTTGGACTACATTTTTCACATGGACTACAAATCCTACACATAAATACACACACAGAGAGACACACATGCTTTCTAGATGACTGGCACTACAGAGCCCATCAGGCACACAGCCACAGCCAACAACCGGTCCCCTTCCACTGCTGATAAAGCCCCGGGGGGGGGGCAAACGTGGGGGGAGAGATAGAAGGAGAAGGTGGAGAAGCTTCCGAAAGAATGGAATGAGGAAGGGACGATTGGAGGAATTCAAGGCAGGCTGGAGAACTGGCAGAAAGAAGGCAGGAGAGCAGCCGGCTCACCTGGGCTATTCCCGGCGGGCGATCGGATGGCTCAGCCTCGCCCCCTTCCGTCTCCAGAGTCTCCCGAGACCGCCGCTGCTGCCGCCGTGCACAGTCCCTTGGAGGCTCAAGGTCCTCGCCGCCAGAAGCCCCAGGGAGAGGTAGAGAGAAAGAGAGCGAGGAGGCTGGCCGGCACACGGTATGACGGGACTTGTAGTCCGGCTGGAAGGGGAAGGGGAGATCACGCCCTTACCCCCGGGGGCAGGGGGGCACGGACAGGTGAGGTCTGGCGAAGTGAAATGGCTTGTTGCTGAAGGGCATATGGCTGCGGATCGGGAGCTGGGTGGCGGCTAAAAACTCCTTTTTCTTTTAGCTGTATTTTCTAGCTCTCTGCGGGCCGGATTAAAAGGTCCACCGGGCCGTATACGGCCCGCGGGCCATAGTTTGCCCATTCTTGAGCTAGAGTCTTTGCCTCTTTTTCTATCTCCCTGGCTCAAATCAGCAACTTATAACTGAATATAAGCCCCACTGGACTCATAAATGTGTAGAATCATATTCTTTAACAGCAGTTCTAAACTTGCTTACTTGGGAAGTTGAGTAAACCTCTGAAAAGGCATCCATGGATTTCATAATTCATTTTTTGACACAAAATGATGGTGCCATGTTGGTGGACTATTTGTGATATTAACTTTCTTCTTTCACCTCTTCATTGATACTAACAATATACACCCCAAAATCAATATTAAAAAATTAAATGTTTCCCTCAATGTTAGCTTGTGCATACACACAAGTGAATTTAAGCTTAACTCTTTTCAAGTTGGCTGGGCAATCTTAGGAGATGAAGCCAGAGAAAGCTTGAATATCTCCTAAACCAGGGGTGTCAAACTCATGGCATCACATGACATATTGTGACTTTTCCCCCTTCGCTAAACTGGTCATGGTCATGGCCAGCATTTGATGCATCCAGCCCGTGGGCCACGAGTTTGACACCCCTGCCCTAAAACCCTATTTGGGAAAAGCCTACTCTTCTCTACGTTCCTTGCAATCTCTAGGAAATGATGTGAAACATCTACTTCAATTTTTGACTATTAGCAGATGGTCTTTGTGTTTAGTTATTTTTTAATCCAAAACAGGAATGATTAGCTATCATGGGTTGAAGGTGGCTTGTTTTGGCAAACTAAAATTGAAGCTCACTACAATTTATTCCCATTTGATGAAATCATCAACTGCCTTACTTGAAGGAAGAAAATATAGACACTCATAAATTGTTGTGCTGAACTATCTTTTCATTTTGCATAGCTATGAGTCAATAATGTTGGTTTGGCCATATCATAACACTGTGGTACACATTCTTCCCAGATACAAAGCTACAAACCTGATACCTCTAGGATTGCTTTACTTCAACAGTTATCTGAGTAGAGAAAATAATTTGATTGCAGAGAGGAACTGGGACTGAAATATTGCTTCTAAATACCTGCAAAGGATGACAGATAGTTGGATGCATCTTACTAGGCTGGCCAGAATATAACTGTTTCACCCAGAGTTCTCTTTTCCCCCCTACTTCTGTGCATGCATCTTTGTGTATGTGCATGCCAAACACAGATGAACATATGGCTTAATGTCACTAATTTGGGGATTCTTGTAAATAATTGGGGGTAGAAAATTTGTAACAAGATGCAATAGATTAGAGAGTGTTGAAAATGAAAACAGCACATCATTAAAATTGAGTGCTAAATGGTGAGGATCTAAACATTTTTGCACCACATAGAACTCTTTATGAAGCCGAAATAGGACCTTTAATTGGGATAATATTTTTAAGACAACATTGATTCAATTAATGGATCTGCTGATGTGCAAAGGAAAAAATAAGTGCCTTTTGTGGGTCTGTGGATTTTGGAGTATGTGTGAATATTATTAACACATGACCTGTAGAAAATAGTGCCATTATAGATTCAAGGTGGGTTTTATATTCAAATTATAGACCAGCTGAACAAGTGAAAATGTTCCCAGGAGATGATAGCCATCTAAAAAGAGGACATATTTCTTGCTGAAACCAGTAGATAAATTGTTATGTCACCTAAGTGAAGTGAAACCAATTGGATTTGCTAAAGAAAGGAGGAAACCTGTTAAGAAAACGAAGTAGTCAGCTTAGTTCTTAAAGGACCATGAAGGCTAAGTATACTTAAACCAAAAATGACAACGTGAATTTGGAGAAAGGCATCTAATGAGCGCTATTGTCTCTCAGGCTGAAGATCTATTTCTACACAAACATGAGCTCACACCATCTGTGCTCTGTACAGAAAGGAAAGTTCTCAGTTTATGCAATAACTGAACCTAACCTGAAAGGGATGGATGAATGGGAGGTGGAGCCTTTGACCTCAAGGTCACCAAAGGGTTGGACCCTGAGCAGGCCAAAATGCAAAATTTGGGTTGTTAACAAGCAGCTTCCTCTTTAATATTTGTCTGCCACCATGGGTGAGAGAGACAGATGACTTTCCTTTAGGGCTGGAAGTTTTGCCTGAGGCCACAAGATCTTTTGCCCTGGTCTTAATTCCCCTGGGTAAAAAGAAACTAGAGTTATCTACAAGTGGCATCTCAACATTCTTCACTTTTGGTAGTACAACACCTTTCTCTTCCCCCCCCCCCCCCTAGTTTTTATATCCTTTCACTTATGGAAAGCTAATCACTGCTGGCAGCCTGACCACTGCTT
Source organism: Psammodynastes pulverulentus (assembly GCA_025802295.1). Classification (NCBI taxonomy): domain Eukaryota; kingdom Metazoa; phylum Chordata; class Lepidosauria; order Squamata; family Psammodynastidae; genus Psammodynastes; species Psammodynastes pulverulentus. The sequence goes on from JAOYMU010000098.1 coordinate 52,895,738, forward strand.
TACATAGGCTGAAGTTCAGGATTTTAGTCCATTTAGGAATTAGATAAAGTAACTTCTGCAAAGAAGTGGTTGAAATAGTCAAAAATCTGGAAGGCAGAAAAAAAAAAACATGTCTTCAAAGACGTTTAGCTTTGCTGTAATTCTCCTCACGTGGAGACAATATAAGGAGAAGCTCAGTATTGAAATCTGGTTGCTATTATACTACTCCTTTGTACTAGTTACTATGCATTGGGCTCAGCCACAAAGGGCTGCCTTCCTTTCAGGATGAGATTCTGGATCTTGTTAGGAATTGTTAGATACAAAATCATAAAATCATGGAATCACATAGTTCAGGGCTGTCAAACTCACAGCCCATGAGCTAGATGAGTCATGCTCTGGGCACGGCCAGTTTAGCAAAGAGAAAAAAAGTCACAGTACATCATGTGATGCTGATCACATCAAGGTTGACACCCCTGACCTAGTTGAAAGGGTAGGAACCCTCACAGGATCTCTGGCAAATGGCTGAAGGTGATGGAGCAGCCATAGTTTCAGTAGGCAGGCAGTTCCTCACTAGTTCTTATCCAACTCTCCATAGCTATGATAAATAAATCTATACCCTCTTCCCTGTAACAGCTCCTAGCAGCCAAGGTTAAGACAGCCAATGATGAAGAATGCTAGAACTGTGATTCTGCATTAACTGTTAGAAACATACAGCCATTGAGTAGCTTGATTTGACTATATGATTCAAGCTCTTCATGTACAAAACCAGCTTTATTAGTTCCCTTTCTATATCTGATAACACTATAGCAATGTTTACCAGTCTTATACTGGGACTCCAATCCCCCAAAGTCCCACCCAAAAAAGGGAAAAAGCTAGCCTATGCTGGCTGGATATTCTGGGAGCTCTAATCTGAAAAACTCTGGAACGTGCTGGATTAGGGAAGATTGTTCTACAGAAACAAATGGCACCTATAACCACAATTCAATGGAAAGTCTGTTTGTATGTGGCCCATATGCAATATGAGAGCCACACAATGTAATCTAATTATTTATATATGAAATAACCCAGGTTTTCAAGCATTATTCTACCTAATATCCAGGCATGGGGGAATTCTGCTTCTAATTAAAGCTATTACTCTTGTCTCACATTAGAAGGTTTCCAATGGAACCAAATATGTATACAGTATATATATATATATTTGTTTTCGTGTTTGTGTGTGTGTGCACGCGCGCGTGTGCTGTGCATGCACAGAGCCTCTGTGTGTGTGTGTGTGTGTGTGTGTGTGTGTGTGTGTATGTGTATGTGTGTGTGAATGATGCATGCACAGAGAGCAGGGTTGTCAAACTCCTGGCCTACGGGCCAGATGTGTCACATGCTGGCCATGCCCAGTTTAGAGAAGGGGAGAAAAAAATCTCGCTATGTCACGTGATGCCACTGTGAGTTTGACACTCCTGCTCTATACCTTTTAACTAGACCCTAGGCAAAGTCATTTTTGGTGCTCCGTATAGTTTGGTTTGTCTTCCAATTATGTTAGGATTGTCAAAAAGGCACCCTCTTGTTTCTTCCTCTTTTTTAAAAGTGTTTTTCAATCCTGGATATTTTTTTCTGTTCTCTAACATTTTCATGCTATTTACCCAGTAAATGTTTTAAATTACATCAGCACCTATTGTTGCCATATAGCAACCATTCTGTGAAATTATAGATCTGCTAGCTCATGGAGTTCACTGTTACTTTTTTTATTGCATATTTGAAGTTTTTCACACACACACACACACACACCTAATTTTTTTGATATGTATAGGCTGGTGCCTATAGATTGACCTTAGACTGGAGCGAGTTCTGCATGCAGAACATCATAAAAGAAAGCAAAACAGAAGTCATTACTTTGATAAAGGCATCCATTATCGATGTGATCACAATCTGTGATCTTTACTCTTCCAGTTTTGACTGCCAAAGTATTTGCACATCATCATTTCTTGTAAATATATTAATTAAGAATCCATCACATCTGGTAGAATAAATTTTGGCTTAGATGAAGGGAGAGATTAGGATAAGATTTAGGGATATATCAAAATAGCAAACTGCGTGTTCAATTTGGAATTCTAAAAGGATTAATGCTAAAGGCCTGAGTTGTCTGACAGCTACTTAATTTAACATATCATACTGCTAATTAACTCTTGAGTGTTAGGATAGTACATGCCAGTAGACAAACAGTCATGCCTGCAGAGTCACAAATAGGAATGTAGGAAGCTTGCATGTTCATCAGCTTTGATATACTTGTGTCTGTTTCACAATTACTGAAAACACTAGGTTACAACAGAAAATAGTTTAAATATGTCTCAGTGATTTTATGTTATAGGAGAACTCCTTACTAGCAACTTGTATAAATGTCATGTGCAAAGGATTAATGTACGATAAAGGATTAATGAGTGTAATTACTTCCAAAGGAAAGGGAGGTATGTTAAGGATTTAAGAGTCAATTGGCAATATCTGTATCTTTATAGAACTTACCCATTATTATGAAGGTGTCTTCCCTGTATTTTAGTTTTGGCATCACAATTACTGTAATGAGAGAATCAACTCCACAAGAAGTGTGGAGAATTCCAGCCCAAGTATCCATTTGATAGAGGAAGAAGAGATCAACAGTGTTGATGCTATGAAAACAATCATGAAATATTGGAGACATCTCACTTATGTTCCCACTGCCTCTTTTTCAGTGTTACATTCTCATTGGGTGTCGAATGCTGTCACAATGTCTTGAAGCCTGAATGATGCAGAGCATGGGAAAGTCATGTAACATTGCACATGTTTGCTATGTTCAACACAGTCTGGGATCCACAGCTTTGATGCAAATCCCACCACAAATATAACATTCCCTGTTGTTTCCACCATCTTGATTGAGTTACACACAGAGGAGGTTTATAGAGAGACTTGGCCAGAGTGTAAAAGCACAGCAGCATCTGGAAGCAGCATCTGCATCCATTTTAGACTGAATACCAGTGGATCCCCTGAAATGACTGTGTGTAAAGTGAAGGAAAACTCATCAACAATGCTTGTCTGGACATTGCAACTCAAGGCTCTTTGGCACCTTGAACCTGGGTTTACTTCTGGACTGAAGACTATAAAGTACACTGATTCAGGACAGCAGATACTAACAAGCTGTAAAGGACCAGCAATGGTCTTAAGGTTCATTATCACAATGTGTGTGACAAGTCAGGTATGGAACAGTTGGAAGGAGGACCATTTGTTATACGTTAGAAATGATCCCAATTCAACATTAAAATGTCAGACCTTTGAATTTAATATTTAAACACCAGGACTGCAATCCGTTCTGGAAAGTATATTCTTTTAAACTCAGTGGACAGCAGTGTGCATGTATATATAAATGATTGTACTGTATGCAATCAAATTATCGCTACCATTTTAGCAAAAGAGGCACTTCAGGAGACATGTCTCATCTTTAAGACTCATATATTTAAAGCTGTTGAATAAATAAACCACCAAGGCCTTCATACATAAATACATACAGCAGCAATAAATACAATCTTTAAATCAATTCATTGCCTTTACACTGAATGCCTTAGCTGCTATAGATGTAGCCCCAATTCTTCCTCACTGTCCCTGCATATCTTGTCACTTCTTGGGTTACCTTATGATCTAAATCTGTCAACAAAAGAAGATTATTTCATCATAGGGATCTTGTGAATACCAAAATATGTCGGGATAAATAAATGGGTTTCTAGGAATCTTACATAGTTTACAGTTCAGATCTTCAGCCTGAAACTCTCTAGAAATACAGAGCCATTTCAGAACTGAGACACCTCTGTCCCTCCCACCCCACAGAAATATGAATTGAAGCAAAATTTAATGAAGCTTCTCTCAGGGATGGATGTGTAAACAAACTGTTATTGTTTCATACAGTTTAACTATACAATACCAGTTTGGAGAACACATTGCTGAAAGTTATATCCCGGTCCTGGGAAAAAATTGGCTAGAAATATCCAGCCCTTAAATTAACCTTGATACTTATTGCACCGAAAAGGAATAACATTCAAAGTGCTGTAAATAATTCCAAATTCACCCGTCACCTTTCACTTTTTCCAGTGTGTTAAATTGGGTGCCAATCAGATCTATCATCAATCTCTTATGAAAGAGGTTAGGGTTGTAAAGCCCGAGTGCTCTGCCAGTGAAAATGGGCTCCCGAGCTCCATTTTCGCTGAAAGAGGCACCGCGGGCTGTTCCTTCACTATTTCCAGGGCAGCCATGCAGGCCAGATCTAAACACCCTGTGGGCTGGATCTGGCCCCTGGGCCTTGCGCTTGACACACCTGTAGTAAAGGAATGAAAAGTCACTCCCCTTCTAGCAAGGCAACAGAGGGAGGCAGGTTAGTATGGAGCTTATATATTTAGTTTGAACCACTTCCTGTGGATTAAATTGCTCTAGTCCAACTATCTCTACACTGCAGGATTTCTGCACCATACAAGGTAGCAGCATACGGCTACTTTCTTTTTGAGAATCCTTATTGCTAAGGGCATTAAATGGCATGCTCTGGAGAAAATAAAGTAACAAAAAGTCTTCATAGATCTTGGAATAGTCATCTTTGCAGATGACTATTCTTTGCAGATGAAGTATGAATTTACCAAGACTGAGTTGCTTAAAATTCAACTATTTCAAGACAAAAAATAATTGCATTAAGCAAATAGCTTCCCAAACATAATAGAACAATTGGTGGTAATGTAATAGACAATTTGTGTCCTGGAATGTTCAGGAAATAATAATGAAGTTCACATGTTCTTTTTGAGAATTAGCGTGCCTTTTGTAATTGTCAGGCTTACACAGTTTATTTCAGAGGACAGTCTTTGCTGGGGATGTGCTCAGATGAGCTTACAAAGAGCGAATCAGATTGAAGAATTTTGCAATCCTAAATCCATTGCACTGAGCTGTATAACTCATGACAGAAGGATCCTGGAAAACAGGGAGACATGGTAGTATTAAGTTAATATTTCATGCAACTAAATGCATTACTGAGGTTTTTTTTTAATGTGGTGGTGAAGTTGGGTGTGTTTGTGCATTTACCTAAAAATACACCCTCCAAGGCAAACTGTATTACAACCAAAAACAGTCTTTAGAATTTGTTGCCTCAAGTGATGCTTTAGGACTATTACTGCAAGTAATAGTGATGTTAAAATAAACCTAATATTGTTGCACATATTTTTTTTCTTTGTAATTTTGTTAGTGCTGCACCTGAATCATAACTGTCTTATTCTTCACTAGTATACATGTGTAAAGTCAGTGATATTCTATATTTGTAAATTCAGTGAAATTTTCCAATATGCACAACATCCTAATAATGCCTTTTAAAGAATTCTCTTCCCATTAAACTGTCAGCAGGGAGCGGTACTCTTATGTTTTCTTCAGACAGCTTTATTTAATGGAAACTTTATACAAATTAAACATAGACCTTTTGCTACACTGTGATCTCTATTTTAATTGTTTTTTGCTACCAGGGGGCAAGGTGTGCAGTGCTCCTTTGGCCTTTGTCAGCAGGTAGATAGTCAACATTAGGCTGCATTGTGAATCCAACTAGACTAATAGCTCTTCTTGGCATCTTTTTGAAAAAGAAAGTGTTGCTTACTTATTATAGGCTCAATAAATGGTGTTAATAAATAGCTTTAGGGACAATAGCAGAGAATATTTATTCCATAAAATGTCCTACTCTTAGGCAGATTTGAGTTTCCCTTCCCAGTGGAAAGGATAGAAAGCAAGAAAACACACATCAGACTAAACGAGACACCTTGTGGATGTATAAGCCAAATAAACTCAAATGAAGCCAGCTTATCAGTCCCCACCAGAAGGGCTAGCAGTAAAGAATAATGAGAATTGGAATTAACCATATTGCTGGCCAACATGTTGTCCATTTCTTCTCCAAGTTATTAAAAGCTAAAATGGTGAAATCTAGCTCAGAAAAGAAGTGGAAACCAGTGCAAACCATCCGGTGGAGTCATGATATAACTGGGGTACTACTTAGCAATCTAGGTATTATGTTTTATATTAATATGAATAAACAATGCACACAGCAGTGATCTAGTTGTGATGTAGCCAAGTAATGGTTAACTGTATTGTGGGCTGAATGAATCATTCACTGAGACTTGTGTATTAAGTACACAAAGACACTCTATTACTGTTATTTGGAAGTTCAGGAGCAGCAAAGGATCACTTTGAGACTATGAAACTGTTCTTTTCTTCTTCTTACAGGACATATTGAATCGTCATCAAGAGTCATGGTGGTGCAGTGATTAGAATGCAGCACTGCAGGCTCCTTATGCTGACTGCTGGCTGCCTGCAATTTGGCAGTTAAAAGCTCACCAGCCTCAAGGTTGACTCAGCCTTCCATCCTTTCGAGGTTGGTAAAATGAGGACCCAGTTTGTTGGGGGCAATATGCTGACTCTATAAACCACTTAGAGAGGGCTGTAACACACTGTCTAAATGCTATTGCTATAATGTGGTTCAAATGACCACCCTGTAAAGCAAGCAGTATGATGTGGTTCACACAATACATTCAACACAGTAGATGGGTACACAGTAATCCTCCAACAATCATATTTGAATTGGAAGCAATGTATGGATCCAACTTGTAAATATGAATCCCCACAGATACTCTGAACATCTTTAGGACAGAAATAGCATAACATTCACTCCTAGGACAGGGAAGAGGAATAATCTTTGTTGGGGATTGATTTTGGGTCTGGTCAGAACCATTATTTTACTCTCTTGCCTTTTCTAGTAACTTCCTACAAGAGGAACTGTATAAGAACATTATTCAGACTAGTATAAACACACTTCAACAACCCTGAATAAGGAAACAGACTGCCTTTACAGTGTCTTCCAACAAAATTATACCCACACAACTTTATCAAAAAGTACTTGACTCAACCCATTCCAGCATAACCAACATATGCCATGAAAAGAATAACACTACCATACATCAAAACATCACAGAAGAAACCAACAGACTATTGTAGCCACATGGCATTATCATAGCACACAACAGTGGTGAAATCTTAGTACCTCCGAAGACCTCCCGAGAGGTACTAGGGCCCATGTGAATGAGTTCTTGGAGCCCGTATAAACCCATGCCCCAATCCCACCTCCTGGACCCGGTCACCGGTCACTCGCTCCCACCCG
>JAOYMU010000098.1:52909055-52919791 GCA_025802295.1 Psammodynastes pulverulentus
ACGTGCTTCCCCCCACCCTTCTGTGCATGCGCGTGTTCTTACCCTTCTGAGCATGCACGTGCACATGCTCCCCATCCTTCTGCACATGCACGCGCCTACCGGCGCTCGCCTACTGCGCATATGCGCCTCTCCCCCTCCCCCCATCAATGGTGTCCCGCTTTGGTAAAGCTGAAATCTGGTCACTTTATTCTTACTGTATAGTCATTTAGCCATTTAGATAGGTGTGTACATGCCTACAGAATGTAATATTATACATGGAACCTTTTCTTAGATGACACTGTTCTGCTGGCGCTTTAGAAATGAGCCAGAGATTACAGAACAATAACGATGAAATGAATGCAATAAGAAGTACAGAAGCAAGAATGCAGGAATCCATATGCCTTGTCATCAGTAGTAATCTTCTGCAATCTATTCATCTAGCTACTCTACTGTCCCACACAGGACCAGGATAAACCGATCTGCTCTTGCCCTTATTCATTAAGAATTGCTTTCTGAAATGCTTTTGGATCTCTTGGGAATAGCATATGGATCCTTTGCCCAGGCAATATGAGAATAGTGACTGCCCAGTAAAAAAAATCCCCCATCACTCTTATTTCTAGCAGAACCGAAATTATGGTATTTTATAGCTTCTCATCTGCCAGAAGTTTTCTTCCATGCAGATTCCTTTACATTTCCTTTGGACAAAGCTTATGTGATAAAATACTCCACAAAAAATGTTTGAAAGGAAGCAGAGAAGCTTTGGTTTCCTATAAGCTTCTCTTCATAAAAGAGCCTGCCAGGAATTGTGCCTGTCAGGATGACACTGCCTATCTGCTGTAGATGATTAAGAGATGCTGGCTTACTGGAAAGTTTAATTTCAGTCTTCATAGCCACACGGATGAGTTTCTCTTCTTATTGTAAACACATGGTTTGTCTGATTGCTTTTTAGTTTTTGGACTGTAAACAGCTTTTTCATCAATTAGAATGTAGAGCCTTGGTTCATTTTTCTGTGTTTAGTATTTTGGCAGTGGAGGCCTTGTCTACATGGAGGACTTCAATAACCATCAGAATACCGCCCTGACAATATCTACAAAAGGAGTACAACTATTATGAGCTAGTAGATCAGAAGCGTATTTATGTATGTTTATGTTTGCCCTGTTTGGAGTAAAGGACTTCAGAAAAAGTTAGTGAGAATTTATTCTTTGATTTACCCTGATTAGAAGACCATTGCACCAATGAAAAGAGGTTCTTTCTATTCATATAAGGGCTGATCGCCCTCTTTTCTGTTATATTTTAAGAGCAGCCTCATGTATATAAATTATAAACGTCTCCAGAAAACTTGAGTAGCCAGAGTTTCCAGCTGTAGTTGCCAGGTTTAAAGACACCAAAAAGATCACTACAGAAAGACGGCCGACCAATGATAAAAAAATATCTTTTGTTATGAAATGCAGAGAACAAGACAGATTGCTCAGAATGTGATGTTTTCCTTTTGTGTTTTTCTTACGTTAATAGAGTACTGTGTGAATTGTGAACCAAAGTGGCCTAGTGGCTACAGCATATGTACATTTTGAAGCTTTGTATATTTACAAGAGAGACAGTTTAGTCTAATGGTTAAGTCATCAGGCTAGAAACCGGGAGACTGGATGACCTTGGGCCAGTCACTCTCTCTCAGCTCTAGGAAAGAGGCAAGGGCAAACCACTTCTGAAAAACCTTGCCAAGAAAGCTGCATGGACTTGCCCAGACAGTGTCTGAAAATCAGGCATGATTGAATGGAAGAAAAAAAAAACCCCATCCCTCCATGTAAATTTGTTTTCAGAAGAGAGGTAAACACAAATGTAAATGATAGATCATCCACTAAGAAACAGTATACCCCCATTCTGGAAGGGAGTGGTAACCTAGAAGAATGTGATTGTGTAATGTGTCGATTTAAAATGGAGGAAATGGGATGACAATGTATCCAAAAACCGAATAGGAAGTCACAAGGCTTAGCAGCAGAGATAGACTAACCAAATAGGGATCAATTGCAGAAACTCCAAGTAAGGGCAAAAGGACATGTAGATTAAAACAAGGTATAACTCCATAAAAAGTAATAGCTTTGTAAAATTTTTATTTCCCTATTTCTGGTATTCAATTGTATAAAAGATCGTGCTTTGCTATTGTTCAGCTCCTTTAGTGGCTGGGACTCTTTTGCGAAAGCACTTCGATAAAAGTTTTGTGAAAGTCCATTGCTCTTGTCTGAGTCTAAAATGGCTTCTGTGCCAGGTTGACCCATTTTTGGAACAATATGTATATTCGTCTTGAGGAATCATTCCAATCACATAAACAGGTCAGACTTCTGAATTTTTTTCTTTCTCTTTTTGTATAAAAACCAAAAGTTTCAATTGCTTAAAAATGCCAGTTCTACTCTACTGGTCCCCAAACCTATTATCTTTCCTGAACAAGGTGTTTCACACGTAGCAGTTAGCAGAACACATTTTAGAAGGAAAGAAAATACCTGGCTGGTTTGTTTGGGTAGCAATTTCACATTGTGGCCATTGCTGCCTGCATTATTATGATGTGCAGTACACCTACACAAAACCTCACATGTGTTCTTAGAAAATGGAGGCATTAACTTGAGGGCCCAGATAGAGAAAAATAGGCATTTTATTTCATTTCATTGGTGAGAATAAGTAATGGCTATAACAGTTCTCTAACACCGAATTGGCATAATACACATGGAATGGATATGCAAGAGGTAGAGTCACATATCAGCGGGAAAAGGGAAGATCAATGCCAGAGAATATGAATAGACAAGAACCCATCTGGAGTCCTCACAGTGTTTCTGCCCACTGGCTCTCCACTGGCTTGGAAACTCAGTGTTGTACATCATTCCAGCTTTTCTGAAAAAAATAACTCTAGGACATGGTTAAAAAAAAAACACCCTCTTTTATTGCACACATAGGTGTGCTGCAAGATTAACTTATTTTTGTGGCACAAGCATGCTGAGTATTTGCTTTTTCAAGATCATCCAGGAAAGCATAAAGCAAACGGAATAATTCATCCATATCCAATATGGTCAGAGATTGCTCATCTCCTCTCTCAGCCTCCAACTTTAATTACAAGCTCATGCATCAGGAGCTATAAAGGAGACTGTGGAAGATCTACACACCATCCAGGACTGTGTTAGCTGCTAACCACAAGTAAGCCCATAATGTATTCCAAGTTTAAATCTGCCATCAGATCATTCCAATTGCCCTTGCAGAATTTTATTGTGCTTCCACAATGTAATTTACTTCAGCAAAATTGTCATTTTTATTCCTAAATAGTAAGCTGCCACAGAGCTAAAAACAACGCTTCACAGGGTGACCCTGAGGTTCACACATCATTACTGAGGTCCTGTTTGAATTGTGCAAGAACACGGGGGCTGCATAATAAAATCTTGATTGCCCGCCGAAGAGAGCCACAGAGAGACAAGCAATCTCTTATTGCACTTCCGGAGCGCTGCACTTTGATTGCCTTGCCTTTGATGGCAGAACTGGGAATCTTTTCTTCAGGTGGATGGCACCTCTATGCTGCAGCCCAATCCAAACACTCTGTAGTCTAGTTGTGCTTTGCCAGACAGTGTACATCTGCAGTCTGGGTGTAAATCATTTCTCCTTCTGAATCTAGTCCTGGTACCCTCAGCTCTGGCCTGCTTACTCTGGCTGATGGCATTATTTTGACTGCGTTGATTAATTATACACTTAATGAGCTCATTTGGCTGATGGAAGTGATGGATCTAAAGGTAGCACATGTCGCCTCCCTGTTAATCTGAAAGCCTTCATTTACACTCTCAGCCCCAGAGCTCTAAAGTCTTCAAGAAAGCTATGCTGCCCAGGCCAGGACTTGTGACCTGTGACTTGGCAAAAGAACACAATTAAACTTTCTTTGTGATGATATCTGTTCTTTGGAATGATCTACCCTTGCTGCATAAACCCCCCAATATCTGGATGTTTTAGGGGTTCTGTAAACACTTTTCACCCTTAGGTTGGTCTTCTTCAGCCCATCATTCCCATTAGGAAATTCCCATTAGTCCTGGTCTCTTTAATACTTTGTTTTTACCATCTAGCATTTAAGGCTATTTTAAGATTCATGTATGTGAAAGTGGGGTTTTTTTTTTCAATTAATAAAAGAAACGTCTTAATTTAAAAAAAAATATGCGGGAGGCAGTAGCAAAGAGATGAAACACCTTCTTGGTAATTCCAAAACAAATGTTACATATTGTTCTATACACATGTGACATTCCCATTTGCCTATTTATTTGACACATGATCATGCAATAGGCATCAAAGGAAAACTCTGGAAGTGTAATACAAAAGGGCTTTTTCATGTAATATCTGAGAAGGTAGCCCTATATGCAGATGATGTAGTAATTTTGTCTGCCTCCCAGATGGGAATAAAAAAGGCATTGAGAGCATTGGCTTCCTATTGCTTAAAAGAACAACATGTCATAAATTATTAAGAAAACTAAAGTGCTGGTCTTTGTACAACACAACAATAGGATGCATAAATGGCAAATTAATAGACCTCCAGTAGATCAGGTTCATTTTTATGACTATCTTGAGGTGCAGCTCCAGGCTTCCTTATCTTGAAGCACTTTTGGGGCAAGTGTTGTCCAGTGTAGCTCCACAGCTATCTTAGGATTCTTCCATTCAGAGGAGGCACTTTTTATTTCTGGGGTGGTTTTTTTTTTCTGCAAAGGTTGTTTCTCAGCTTCTTTATTGTGTTCAGGTTTATTTTTTCAACAGAGTTTAATATCCTGGAGGCTGTCAATTCTAAATATGCAAGAGCTGTCCCTGTAGTTGCAAGACGCATCAAGAATACCATGTTACAGTTAGAGACAGCTTTGGTTTTGCCACAGCTTGATTTTACCTCCTTAAGTTATGGTTAAATGATCCCCCCCCTCCTGTAGGTCTGGTTCCATTGGTTTTCCGAGACCATTTTAAATCAACTTCATTAACTAAAACTCATAGCAAATTTCAGTCCTTAGGACTTTTTTTGCCCATTAGGATTTGAAAATGCCAAAACTTCCATGTTAAGCAAAAACTAGTTTGGTGTAGTAGTTTAAGGTATCAGGCTAGAAACCAGAAGACCAAGTTCTAGTCCCTCTTTGGAAATAAAACCAGCTAAATGACAATGGGCCAATCACTTTCTCTCAGCCCTAGGAAGCACTTTTGAAAGACAGGTCCAAGCAGTCACCAGGAGTTAAAAACTGATTTGAAATTATGCATAGGTGTGTGTGGGGGGATATGTGCGCACACGCACAAATGCACCCACACCTGTATTAAGGTCTGGATTTCCCCCAAATGAATGCATACCATTGTTTTATTTCTCCTCAGTTCTAATTTTGAATTTTTTTCAGGTCTTCACCTTGGCTAGGTTAAATGTAGAACTCAGAGTCCATGGGGGGCAGTATAAAAACATTTCCCTTTAGCAGCATTTATGCCCCTGTGGAGATGGCTCTGTGGAATCCCTAAGCCACCTGTTCCTTTGTAGTTCTCTTTATGGGGAATCCCAGAAGACGTATCTCTATCCTAGTTTAAAGAACTACCTTGCCATGAAAATCTTAAAGTTTATCTGCCAATTCTTCTTTGTGATCTGAATTCTGATAGATCTTTCCTGATTTTCCACCGCTATTTGTTCTATATAAATTGGATCTTTGGAGCCGTGGTACAAAGAAGTGTGTGACGTGGCTTTAAAAACTCTTCAGCATAGAAGGAACCTTACAATCCTCTCCTTGATTTTTAGGAAGGTGTCATCACATTGCTGCTTGCCCCTTGCAGGCTTCCAATATTCAGCCATAGCCACTCAAAGAGTCACCGAAAGTTAACCCCCCCACCCTATGTTCTAGACATCAGATTTATCACAGAAGACAAAGGCCAACTAGCCAATGAAAATATGCATTGCTGAATGGAGAGCCAGCAACTTGCTTGGAATCATTCAGGACTCAATGTAATAACTCACAGCCTCTGTTTAAAGGAGACTTGGATTTTCCTCTTATAGATGAACAGTAGTAGCCTTGATCTTCCAGGCTCTTGGCAGGACTACAGATATAAAAAAGGGCAGTACAGTTGAAAGCTCCACAGGCTCTGCTTCTAATTATGTTCAATTTCTCTTAAAATTGCAAATGAAGCCCCAATAAATTGCAAATGAAGCCCCAATAAATGATCACACATCAGGAAGAAAGGGAGATTTGTTTTTTCAGAGTCAGACTGAAGAGAAGTTGGAAGCCAAATAGATAGTTTTGCCAAGAATGATTTGAGAGTCATTTTGTGGCACATATTCCTGCCATATGCAAGCATCTCCTAAAGGCTTGGCTTTGCCAGTGAAATGGAAGCTGTGCATTCTAGTCAGCTGAATCCTAGCTTAGCGCAAAAGTTTTATTCCTTCGCCCTGTGAACTGGACAGTTTAGAACAAGTCAAGTGTTCTGTTTCTATTTAATATTTAACCCTTATTCATTAAAAAAACCACACCCTTTGCAATGCAAAATGTGGGGTTTTTCTTTGTTATATTAGGAAGAAGCCAGTTCTCTGCAAGCCAGATTTAAACACATAGGACTTAAATGGTTTTTCATTTCAAAGCATGTCACTTTGGAGTAGAATATATACATATTTTGGGGTTGACTATAATTTGGAAAGTCTTTTTGGTGTAACAGTTCTGTGGAACATTACAGATGCCTTCACAATAAATCCTCTATCATCCCTAACAATACAAGAGGATCAAACAAGACCTTTTGTTACTGGGAATTGTTAATTGTAAATTGTAAATTTATTTGTCAAGCATATATGAGAAAAACAAGTATACATTTGAATATAATATATACACATATAAGTATAAACAACTACGAATAAAAAGGACAATAGGACAAGGACGATAGGCACATAGGTGTGCTTATGCATGCCCCTTACAGACCTCTTAGAAATGGGGTGAGGTCAACAGTAGACAATCTAAGGTTGAAGTTTTGGGGGTTTGGGAAGAGACTACAGAGTCAGGTAGTACATTCCTGGCATTTATTTATTTATTTTATTTGTCAAGCAGATATGAGAAAAACAAGTATAAGTATGAACATAACATATAAACATAAAAGTATAAGTATGTATGAATAAAAAGAAACATTAGGACAGGGACGGTAGGCACGAATGACATCTTCCTTTGCCCAGTTCTACAAGCACAACTAATTAAAGAATCATCTACTTTCATCATACTAATGGAAGGTTAACATCCTTCACTATATACAAATGTCTGACCTCCAGGATCTCATTGGCACTCATTCCTTATGACAGTTGTTCCTTGCTATCTGTTCCAACAAATACTTTGAATATGGGAACTACAAGGGCAGCTGAACAGACTACCTCCCTGCCTGCTTGTTCATTCAGAAGCTCATGCTGCCTGTCATGTATTTGGAGAAGGTGACCTAGGCAAGCCAGACAATCCAGGGCAGTGGTAAACAAATACTGCCAGCTCAAGGGCATGGAAGGTAAGAATGGTAAGTAGGTAGGTTGTTTGCGTCTGTGCATTTTCAGAGGGATGCTACACTCATCCCTCTTCCCCAATTTCTTTTGCCTGAAATGGCTACTTCATTTTTGACTCTACTATATATACAATTTATATTTTTTTTCCTGGCAGTCAGTCAGTAGAACCAAATGTGTATAAAGCACAACTGGTGTATAATTCTGTTTTCTGAAAGTTGTGGTAGAATGGTGGCCATAGACATATTGGGAACCTATGAACCCTTAACTGCAGGGGTGAATAATGAGAATCCATACTTCTACTGGGATGATTTCTCCATCATGTTTGATTGTGGGTCATCGGAGGGAAGCCTCAAAGGCAGCAGGGTGAAGTCCTGTCATCTTTGAAGGTGATTCAGAAACAGAATCAACTGCAGCTATTTATTCACTTTGGTTTACTAAATGGTTCAACCCAACAGATGGCAATATGCTCAAGCAAGCATGGGTCACCCTTCTTTCACATGTTTGTGTAATGCCATCCTTATCAGTCTTGCACTGGAAGAATATTCTCATCAGATCATGGTGGTGCAATGCTTAGACTGCAGTATTGCAGGCTAATTCTGCTCACAGCCTGGAGTTCAATCCTGACAGGGCTCAAAGTTGACTCAGCTTTCCATTCTTCCGAGGTTGGTAAAATGAGGACCCAGATTGTTGGGGTCAACAAGCAAATAATGCTTCTGCATTGTAAACCACCCAGAGAGTGCCGTAAAATTCTATGGAGTGATATATAAGCCTAAATTCTATTGCTATTGCTATCTCTGCATGCCTATTGGCCCATTAACATCTCTCCAATGACTGCTCTTTCAACGCCTTCCAAGTCCCTTCTTCAGCAAGAAACCCATTCCCAAACTGGTATGATTGATCAGAACTCTGGTTTTCATATCATATTCTACATGATTATCCACCCTGAAAATAGATACAAACTGGCTATCAAAAAGGTTTGGGATTTTCTGGCAGAGGAGATAGGGAACCCGTTGCTTTCTGAATCCTGCAGATAAATTTAGGTGCAGAGCAGTATTTCTGCATCCACCCCCCCCCCCCCACTTTTTTTGTGTAGTTTATAGCCTGCCCAGCATTGGCAGAACCAAAGACATCTGACCTCGCAAATCATTGAACTGAGAAGTTACTAAATAACTGCAGGGAACCCCCCTTCGCCCCAGCTCAGAGCCTGTAAATTTTGCTGAAATAGAGGCTTTGCAACAGGCCAGAAACAACACGGCAGGCTCCAAATGATTTCTGGTTTAACTTGATCTACTGAAAATACTTTATCCCAAGAAATGCCAGTTTTTTACCAGTAGTCACAAAAGACTCTTCTTAATGAGAAAGATGAGGGCTTCCATATATTGCATCTTGTAACTTAACTTTTACTTAGAAGTAAATCTCATTGGAAATCCCATGCTTTACCACTATGTAAATGGATACAGGGCTACAGCCTGAGACCCTTGTATATGCTTGTCCTTATTATGAACAGACTTCATTATTTACTTATTTGTTATATTTTGAATCCAACAAGACCAATTACTCTTTGCATAAATTTCATAAAAGGCATAAAAAGGCAGTGAAATTAAAAAAATATAAAGCTGACTAAATTCAACAGGATTTCAATAGAAGAAATGAAGTATGAAGTGTATTTTAAGAAAGCTGGTCTACACTTTTATATACAATCTGGGACTATGTTCCTAAGACTCAAGCCTGCACATGGCAGACATAATTGCTTCTTGGTGAATGCTTTACTGTGTAGAGGTGACACTCTATACCCCACTGAGGCATTTTGCACCACTCTGTCCACATCTTCTTGCACATTCTATACTGTGCTGAGATTCAAATTTTTTTACTACCGGTTCTGTGGGCGTGGCTTGGTGGGCGTGGCAGGGGAAGGATACTGTAAAATCTCCATTCCCTCCCCACTCCTGGGGAAAAGTTACTAATGGTTCTCCGAACTACTCAAAATTTCCACTACCGGTTCTTCAGAATTGGTCAGAACCTGCTGAATACCACCACTGCTCCAGTGCCTTTCTTCTGGCTTGGAACTGGACCAGATGGATATTTCTTCCAAAAGGAGGCAATGTCATGTTGTCAGGGCATGTTGATGTTGTGGCTAGATGCAAATGGGAAATGACTCTATGGATGGACCTGTCCTGGCTATAAAGTTGGTGAGGTTGTTTTCTCCAGGGCTTAATGAGTCTGCTTAATGCTCGGTGTGCGTATGTTCACCAAGGTGGGGTGGAATAATCAAAGTAATTGAAAGGTGGCATTTCCTTTCCCATTGCTTCTATGAAGGTAGAGAAGAGGTAAGACTGAGGTAAGCAGTCTGTGGCAGAGAAGAGGAAACTGCTTCCTGTCTTAATCTGAAACATCAGGTTCACATGTTTTATAGGCAATGGAGCATGATGTATCAGAGTAGAGTGGGTGAGGAACACATACATCCTGTTTTGAACATTAAAACAAAATACATGCCAAAGAGAAACCTCCACTGTATTATGCTAGTGCTTAGTGTATCTGCCTCTTCGTTTTTCGTAAATTTCTTACATTTTTCCCATTTTGCTTTGCAGCTGAACATGAAATTCCAATGGCAGGGTTTGTCTCCAACCTAAGAAATCAGAGACCCCATGTACGCACACAATCACAAAATGAGGCATTCAATTGCACTCCCCTCCCCTCCCTCTTGGTGCTGTCTCCATGAACTGATGGTGATAAGATCTGAAGATAGAAAAATTACCCATTTCCTGAATGGTGCATTGTTCAACTCCAGTGGGTGTAAGATTACTATCGTTTTGTGGGCTTTTGGGCTGTCACTAGAAGTGAGGAGGCTCTGTAAAATGAGCAGGTGTTCTAGTCATCTTCAGAAGCTGCAGAATGTTTGCAAAAAAAAACACCCCACAATAGCATTGGTTTTTTTGCCTGTTTAAGTAGGAACACAGTCAATAAATAAGGTGAAAAAAAGAGGGAGGCAAATTTGTGTTAATAGTCAAAATGTTTAGGGTTAAATCTGAAATAACATTAATTTCAGGATTGCATTTTTATTGTTTTTTTTTAATTTTAAAAATAAAACTTTATTTCAAGTTGACATATTAAAACACAATTGTTAAATAAAAATCCCCAAAAAAGAAAGAAAAAAAGATAGATATTATATACATTTCATAGTAATAAGAAATGTATAATTTAAAGTATAATCTAGCATAGATAAATAGGAATAAGAATGGTTAAGGAAACGACTAGTAAAAATGAA
>JAOYMU010000098.1:52935829-52949059 GCA_025802295.1 Psammodynastes pulverulentus
GTTTTTTTAGCGCGCGACGGGGGGAGCGCGGGGGGAGCGTTCCGGCACCTTTTGGTGCCGAAAAAAAGCGCTGGTAAAACCCATTTCTAATAGTGTTGGACTGATATGATAAGATACAATGTCAAAGTGATAAGCAAGCTACAGACAGATATGCTGGTCCAAAACAGCCATGCAGTTTCTTTATTCTTAATAGCAATAAACAGGACCCATGGTAAAACTAGTAAATAATTGGCAATGCTACAAAAAAACTTGTGATTGGCCACAATCAAGTTACAAGCTGAGAAAGTGAATAAAGACTAAGTTAGTCTTTTTTAGGATTATTACAACGCACTATATTAGATGTTTAGAGATGCAGGGAGGTTATGAAGAAGGAAGTGGAGTGCCCAATGTGTAAATATTCACAGAAGAAAGTTTGGGCATCCATATGTATACTGAACAATATCAGGTTACCAATCATATGATCATTATGAAATATGTTCAAAGTACTGCTAATGTTAAACCCAGTGAGCCAAGTAGGGAAGCTTGACATTCAAAAGTTATCAGATGGTAAAGAAGACAAATATCCTACATGTGTAGTACTGAATTTGTTTTCACATTCCAAACAAACCGGTGTGGTGTTTTGTTTTTTTTAAATATCTGTTTGAATACTTGCTTCACATCTTTGAAAGGCAGAAAGGCACATTAATGTCTGCATTGAGAATATCCAGCTTCTGATGTGTTAGAAGTAGAACTGTGGCTTCTAACTCATGCTAGCTTTCTGCCTTTCCTCTGCCCTTTGTTTTGTTACCATCCCCCAATCTGTCCTCATTGTAAAAGGAGAAGGCAAGCTGACCCTGAACACTATAGCAAGAACTTCCTGTTGCTCTGGACTGGAGCATATGTTTGATTTGGCAGATCTTTCTGCAGTGCAGATCTTTGAGGACTTATTTGGTTTGTTTTTCTCTGAAGATAAAATGCCCAAACAAACCTTGGGATCTGGTCTCTAGTCAGAGGAATCCAACTGTGAAAAAGGACAGGTGTGGGTTATATGAGAGGAAGATGCTGATCAGTCAGCCTGAAGTACCCGGCCTGGAGGGTGTTATTCAAAGAAGTCTCCCCATGACATTCCAATTAAGGGAATTTTTTATTACTAGTTGTGGTTGGCAGGACAGAAATATAGCAAAGACTATGTGACAGAAAAAAGCCTCAGCCTCAGCTGTGCACCCTCCTCCTGCCCTTCTGAAAAGAAAAAAAGGAAGACGAGATGATGCAAAGATCTTTTCCTTGAGGTATGCATAAGAAAATGTAACCAACAAATGGAAAGGAGAATTCCACTTCCTGCTGGAGAAACTTAATTATTTGATTGACCAATCTGTCAAATGAATTAATGACACTTCTAACTTACTGAAAAAGTATTTGAAAAATAGAAAGAAAGGTCTTCAAATCAGAGCTGCCTCAAGTGATTACATCAACATAACCATGCAGGATTTTTGGTAACAAGATAGGAGTGGTTTGCCATTATCTTTTGCTCGGATGGTTTTGGATTCCCATTCAAGAACTAATAGGTTGGAGGCTGCTTAAGCTTTCTGAGATCACCCCAGGTCAGATGGGTGTTGCTTACCTTATGTGGCCTATTAACTCTGGTTTCTGAATTTACAGGGGTAGGATACATGGACCTTTGTTTCTAGGCTACGCATGGCTCATTATGTGGCTTCTTTTTCTTGTGCCACATTCATCATCGGACATTGGTGATCATGTTGCTGATTCTATTTTTTTCAAAAGCAGTGTGAAAAAGTGCTGTTGAGTTTTGTCCAAACAGTTCCTTAGATTTTAAAGCCACAATGTTCTTCTGTCTGGACCTCATTTGTCTTCAATCTCTCCTTGAAGGATTAAGTGAAGTATAGCATATTTTTCTGGCTGTTGCATCACATGTTCAAAGTATTCTAACTTTTGCTTTTTTATGGTTCTAATGATTTCCCTTGGCTTTCCCAGATGGCTTATCACTTCCTCATTTCTAACTTTCTCAAGCCAACTTGATAAGTGATATCTGCCCCTATTTTTTTGCCATGGCTCAAAGTATTGCTTGAGACCATATTTGGATAAGACTTGGAAGAATCAGGCTTAGAATCTGTAGATTTCAATAAAGACATCCTGATTTATTCTTATAATTCAAGCACTGTAAATTGTGAGGACTTGATCAAAGCGTCTTCATAATATGGTCTTTTTGTTAAAAAAACCATGACACCTACAAAACCTAGAGACGAGGCATTCTTCTTTGAAAACATAAAGAAGATGTACACTGATGTCCTCTGTGACAAAATATAAATCAACTAAAAAAAAACAAAGACCATTTTGGGTATATAAAGATAATGAGAATTAATTCACTCTTATATAATTAATCAGATGAGATTAATTAATTGGGAATTAGCAAGCAGCACAGACATTTCTGATCTGTCTGCTTGCTACTAGAATCAGAGAATATATGAGTTTAAAGACATTTTGCTTTGCATCCAAGAAGCTTCTTCAGTTTGGATTCAAGAAACTTCTTGGATGAGAAGTGAAATGTCTTCAAGGAAAAAAAAGAAAGAAAGAAAGCCCAGTTGTCTTTTGAAAAAGCACCTTTGACACAACCATGACCTGGATGACTGAGAATCTCCATAGAATTTAAAGGCACTTTATTTACTCCAACTTCATGGTCATTACACTACACTATCCTCACTACACCATCCTCATAAGACTCTTAGCTCTGAGTTGCTAACAGAAAGAGTAACTCATACAATCCACAACTTCTCCAGTGATATCTTTAATGTAGCACTCAGCAAAGCCGGAATCCCAGTTAAAGATAGCACTGAGTTTGTTTGCCACTCAGTGCTATTTAATCACTCCAACCAATCCTGTGATGAGCACATGCAGGGCACATCCAGCCCTAATCACCTGTGTACCTCACCCACCTAAACCCTCTAATTAACAGTTCTATATAACAATCCCCCCCAAAGCTCTATTCCCAGCCGCTGCCGGTTTAACCGGGTCTGCTTCAAGTTTGTGTATTCATTTCTATATTCATTGACAAAGCTGGTCACATGCTCTCCCCAAATGCCGCTGCCCCAAATGCCGCTAACCCAAATGTCAGTTGCTGTGGATGGGCTACTCCAGACTCCATCCTGGAAGATGCTTCAATGGGGTAACGTCCAGGAGTCTGTTCAGGCATTGGCCCGGGTTAGCCAGGAGCTCAGTCTGTGTCCACCCCTCACTTGGAAATGTTGGCTCCATTGATCCTCCAGGATGGAACCGACAAAAAACCAGCTATCCAATGAATAATAACAGCACTAACAATAAAGAATATTAACTTCCAAATGGTTGTGATGTGTAACAAATCTAATAACTAAATAACTAACTATAGATTCTTCCTCTATTTATTGCTGCTAAGGGATTGGCAATAATTCAAGATGCCATTCTCTGCATGCTTTTCTTATATTGTAATTATACAAAAATGATATTCTGCAGATTTAATATATGCACACGTGCGCACGCACACACACACACACATTAATCTAGTTTTGTCTTATTAAATTCAAATTCTTATCCTCCCCTGAAGATACTTCCTTCTGAGTTTTGACACCATTTGTGTTGGGGGCAGCTCTGCTTGAAGTTTATGTTAAAAAATTGTTACAATTGAGCATGAACTCAGGCATGTTGTTTGCCAAAAATATTAACATGTACATCTCAAAGACCGGATGTTGCATCTTGTCAGTGTAAACAATTCATTACTGAGAGTTCACAATCGGGGGAAGTCAACTAAATCTCTTGGCTTGGGTTAAATATCTCCATTTTAAATGAGTTTCACTAGGATAAATCTTTCAAAATAGAAAACTGACAGTAGGCATGCCAGCATTATTCTCCCACTGCAGATCACATCATTACCAGCTGGTTGACAAAAAGGCTCATTTTGTTTTCATCCAATTTCAGTTGTGATACATACATGCATCATCACTTTAATCCAGCTAAACAGAAGCTCTCAGAATGATAGTTCTCATAAACACAACCATCAGATACATTATCAAGAGAAACATGTGGCCCAATAAAACAATGACAAAAAGATGCTTAAGATTGCCTGTTGAAGTTCTACATTTTCTCTTTGCTCTTTCCTTTTGCCTCCCCATTTCCTCTTCTTGGTCTTTCCTCTGCTTTAAAAACTGAATGAGTTAAGAATTGCTCAGGATAATAATAGGGCTGTTAAGTTTCTTTTCATGATTGCCTTTGCTCTAAAAGAGCTAGGAACAAAATTCAATCAGCTCTTTTGGAAAGAGGATGTAGTCAAGCACAAAGCACTGGAAAAGAGAGGCTTGGGAGAAAGGAAAGAAGCTCTTGCTTTCACACTGTTAGGTGTTTAAAAGAAAGATGAGCCCAGGATACAGATGACTAATTCTAGCTAATTGCAACCTGCATGGGTCAAGGCCTGGAGGCCTCACTGTTGTTAGGTCAGCGCAACATCCATCACCAGTCTCACCACTCAAAGGTGGATCAGCAGCAATTCAGGACAATAGAAAATACAATGGAAGCCAGAGAGTTCTTAACAACACCCACAAAATCTGATCATCACAGAAGCTGACTTCTTTCAGTCCAGTTCACATTCTGATTAGCAGATTACTATAGTGCTAGGATTCTCAATCGTGTTTACATCAGGCCATCATTTTGATGGCTTAGAAACCTTCGTATGCCTGCCCATTTGGCCAACCATTAAATTAATTCAATACTTTGTGCATGAATAAAAGTATCAATTGGCTCTCCATCCTCCCAACAATCTGCCACAAAACTTCCAATTAACTAGCTCTTCTCCAATCTTCCAGCTGCCTACCTGTTGATCTTCCATCCTATCTTCACAGCACTTCCTCCCATCTTCCTAAAAGTCTGCCTGTCCCTTATAGCTCTGCTGCATCCCAATCTTCTCAGCATGTTATCTCCCTCATCATCATCAATCAACCCAGTCAATCCTGATCTTCTCATTCTGCACATAGCAATTTTTCAAGGGATTCCTATCCATCGGCTCCCCCCACATCAATTTTCTCAGATCCTCATTTGAAAGGGGGCAACCTTCCATGCTTTTAAAAGCACCCACATATTTCTCATGTTTCCTTTGAAATTCCTTCACTTTCCCAAAGGAGTGTCTGTCCACAATTTGGAAAACCAAATCTAAGGGAAGATGCTTCAAAGAAAGAAACACCCGACAAAGTCTCCATCTCTTCCTGCTCTTCACCCTTGTCCAAGGGCACTTCTTTGCATGTCATCCTAGAATGAATTCTTATCTGCAATTCCAACAGGAAGGATGTTTTCCCACATCTGTCAAAATATATTATTCCAGAGCAGCCAAAATAGGATACTTCTATTCATGCACAAAATGTTGAATTAATTTGTTCTTAAAGTGCCTTCAAAATGCATCTATTGGCATGGAAAGGCTTGCCTCACATATATCAAGGACAGCTGTGTAAATCAACTAGGATGGGGTGAAAAAGAGGGAGAATTATAAGTATGGGGAAAACATTTGTGTGAGAAATCATAATCCTATTTGGAAACCACCATCATGACACATCTTTGGAAAAGCAGAGAGAAGATGGAAGTATTGAAAAACAGCTAAAACAGTAAATGTAATTGCTTTGTGTGCTTGTTTCTTCAGGATATATTTCATTTATTTTATTTATTTTTATTGCTTTTAAAATAATAACAAAAAATAAAAGCAATAAAATGCAACCATAGATCTAATGCAAATACATTTTCAAAGAAAAAATGAATGGTAAAAATGGTTTAAAAAGTGAAAAAATACAACAGAAAAACATATTATACAACAGTAATATATTTATGTAATATATCTACCAATAATTTATTATTTGGTCAATAACCAACAAAATTTAAAAGAATAAAAACAAAGTGAAACAAATACAATAATATACTAACAACTAGCAAAACAAATCACATAGTATAACATTCATTTTAATATAAATAACTTTCAAGTATGTACAGTATATATTAATTTCTAATATATTTCTATAATCCTAGCTATCATTTTTAACCTATTGTATTTTATATAAATGAGTTTCAGATTTCAGTATACTTGTCCATACAAAGTCTACTCATTCATAAATTTCATTACGAATGAAGATTATAAAGATTTAGTATTGGGGACATTTTGGAGCAACTGAGATGACACTATTTTACTTCAAAACCACTCTAGGTTGCCCCATTCCATTTCAAGATGGTCCACAACAGTATTCCTTTAAAAATACATCTGCCTTCTGCTGAAATTTTGAATACCTTTTTGAAAGAGTTTAGAAGGTTTTGGAGAAAGACTACACAATGAACATAATGAAATTCTTAGAGCATACAATGGCATTTGATTTTTATGAAATATAAATGGAATTGTTAGAAAATGTCATTGCATATCAGGAAAACAGAAGCCTCTGAGGAAATAAATACATTTTTCATTAAGAGGTTGAAACACGCAAACTGACCTGGATCTGCTTGAATTGAATAATGGCTTTGTACTCTGTGCAAAACAGATTTTTTTCACTATTAAATAAATATTGCATCATTACTTCTAATTAAGGCTTAGGTTTCACTGTTGAGCATTTTGAGATTTGCTGGCAACATGTACTCTCCATGATGACAATATACATGCCTTTCTTTGGAGTTTAGTAAAAATAAATGCAAGTCCTCCTGAGTAAAGATTTGAATCTTAGAAAATGTATGTTTGTACAGACACACACATACACATTATGCACAAACATTATTAGCAACAAATGGATTCAGTGCAGGAATGGAAACCTTTTCTTTGAACTTTTTGGTTTGTACGTAATTCAATGAGGGTTGGTAGACAGATGTCTTTTGACTTTTCAATCTAGAGCTGGGAGAAACTGCTTAATCCAAAATCCCGTCTACGGGAAACTTAGAAGCCTGCTTCAAAAACAGTACCATGGTCACTAAACCACACTGGCTGTCCTGCCTTAGGAACGAAGCCAGCTGGGTGATTGGACCAGTTATTTTTTCTCAGCCTTAGGAAGAAATCAAGGACAAACCACTTCCAAAAATGTTGCTGAGAAAACTTGTTTTTTCATCAAAAATAGGGAATAATTTTTGTGAAGTTTATTTTAAAACCCTAAACCACACCACTAACTTCTCAGCATAAAAAAATAAAACTGTTACTTTTTTTTAAATAGGATCCAAACACATACGCATACACATTCCTTCTTTTTGGAGAAGCATGAATTTTAGGAATTGGGTAACTTGCGAAATTATTTTCCTTACAGAAATATTACAGAAATACTGAACTATTCTTTCAGGATTTGTCAGATTATCCTGTTACAAATCTGGAAAACTGTTATTTTGTGCAAGAACCTAAAGCAATGTTTTCTTTCTTGCTCTCCCTCTCTTTTCATTTAAGTGGCAACATTCAGTGGGGCAAGGTTTGGGTTTGTTTTTTTTGTTTTTTACTAAAAATCATAAGGGTAATAATGGGATTGCCTTCCTGCCCTTAAAATCCTCCCTTAAAATCCTCCCACCCTTCTGGAAAATAAGCTGAATCACACTTGCTGTATGTATCTCAGTGTAAAATAGCTGGATTTGGAGACGATTTTCAGGTTATAAAGGCCACAATTATAGCTGAAAATGATTTTAAAAGACTTTCCAGATCACTGGAAATTCTTTTGCAGTCCATCTATTGATCATGAGGCCAATTTTTGCCCCTTTGTCCAAAAGCATTGCCCTGAATAGTTCTCTTTCTAGTGGAAGGATAAGGTATTTCCATATAACAGGGCCCCCCAATCCCTGGGCCATGGACCAGTACAGGTCTGAGGCCGGTTAGGAACCAGGCCACAAAGCTGGAGGTGAGTGGTGAGTGACTGAGCGAAGTTTCATAGGTATTTACAGTTGCTCTCCAGCACTAGCATCACTGCCTTAGCCCCATCTCAGAACATCAGGCATTAGATTCTCATAGGAGCATAAACCTTACTATAAACTGCACAGGTGAGGGATCTAGATTGTGTGTTCATCCTCCCCCATCAGTCTGTGGAAAAATTGCCTTCCATGACATGAGTCCCTGGTTGCCAGAAAGGTTGGGGACTGCTGAAATATGATGTTTTCTGCTTAGAATTGCTGACCAAGATTTGTCCTGTACAAAGGGAACCCAGTTAGAAGTAACTTCATTTTCAGTATCCTCTCTGTTAAATTGAGCAGCCTGCTGTTTAAAATCAGAGAACCTGAAAATGCTCTTTGAATATAGCAGAGGCTTGCCAACAAAGAATACTATGTTCCTTTTTCTGTTTTACCTCACACTCTATATTGTATGGTTTCTGCCAGTTAGACCATAGTCCCAATAATGACATTATCTTTCAAAGTAGAACCCAGAGAGGAGCTGGCCTGTTTCCATGGGAACAGTAAGTCTTGCCTAGCTGTGTACAGGGACTTCAGACAGCATGCATTAGCACGATGTTAGCAGACAGAGCTGATCTATAGTCAATCCACACTGAATCCTAAGTGATCATTTTTGCCATCAAGGCAGCAGGTCTGAAATATCTACTTTGATACAGCAGATGAAGGTCACGGCTAAGGGAGTTGTTTTAAAAAATGTTCAGCAGAACACTTGGGCCATGCTTGGGGCATTTCATGTTATAAAGCCTTATACTTTTCAGTCCTCCTATTATTTTTTCAGAATGATTTATCAATCTGAAGTGCTTCTCCCAACAGCGGGTGGACTGAATAGAACGTGTGCATATTTATATATACTTTAGCCCTAATCCTTGCCAATCTCCCCAAAGTCAAGGTCCATCTATAAGTTTGACTGAATCAGCTTCCTTCCTTTCTCCCCCCCACCCCCAGCAGTCTTCTTAACATCAGGAGGAGGATAATATATTGCCCAGCTGCTGGTATCATTTCCTCTAAAAGCCAAATCTTATCTTTAAGGATGATTGAGATGTTTTCCAGTGAACATTCTTGGTGTGAAATATAGGCTCCCAGGGAGGTTAAACAATTTGTGAAAGAGCAATGCCCTCGAAGTTTTATTCTCATGCCCTGTTTTGTTGGTGTTTCTGCTTGTTCCAAGTCTTCTTATCTCACTACCAGGAACCAAAGCAAGCTTTTCCTTTTTTTTTTTTTTTGCAAACATTGTGTGCTATCTTTATATTCAGCTCCATAGATTTATTTCTTTGCACTACCGGCATTGCAGCTGATTAGCAATTTTCTGCTCTATCTTCTTCCTGGTCCATAAAATAGTATTTCTGCTTAAACTACAATCCATCTGCCTAACCAGCAGCAGCTATTTCTCAGGGGCAGCTATTTTTCAGAGCATCTTTCTCTCGATGATAAGGAAGGGAGCTGCCATACCTGCTAGTTGTGCTTTCTCCCACATTCAGATTTAGGCCAAAGTAATTTGGGATTGGATTTATAAATATATAAATCCATATAAACATATAAATCCATATAAACTGATACACTCAACTGTTCACAATATGAGTAACATTCTAATTCATCTGAACCAGAAAGAATAGCTATTCCCAGGATGAAAGGAGTATAATTTACTTCCGGTCATGAGAAGTGTCAGGAAAAAATAAGGAAACCATCCCTTATTCAAAACAACAAACTTGGTTGAATGTTAGAGCATCAAATTTAGGCATTTAAGTGATAAGAACTGAAAGCTCCCTGGTGAAAGTGATGGATCTGCCAACTTTACTTTCTCCTACTTTTCAGACCTTTTAAACCATCAGATTTGCCTGTACAATTTATAAGGAACTTTCTGAATATTGACAAGCTTTTATCTTAAAACACACTAAATGAAACTTTTACTCGTGTCTGTTCAATATACCCAATGATGTCAGACTGACAGTAGTTCAGCAGTAGCAGCAGCAATAAAAAACAAGATTAAAAAAAGGACAAAGTAATAAAAGAACATTTGAATCTCCAAGACTCTCCATTACAGATCTCAAAGCAGCCATTTTGGAAAGCCCAATCCAGTGAGTGCTTGTAGAACAAAATACATCAAAAGTTTTCAGGCAATCTCAAAAGGTCTCAACAAACACAATGGGTTTTTAACTCATTGAAATTGTTAATTAATCAGGTACTGGTAATCTGTCTCACAGGTAACCTGCATCTGCATAATCACTCTCTCCCCACTTCTCCCCCATCCTAATTTAAATCCTACATCAGTTTAGCAATCTGATGAAATAAGCAGTGCCTTTTGTTAGAAAAAATATTACCCGGCTTCTGATTTTTGTCTTGTGAATTTGCATTTATTACAGTTATATAAAATATGTGGCATGCCTGTGTGGAATGTACACATATGTGCATGTATAAAAGATATCCCCATAACCAAAACTGCTTAAAAGCTTTGTTTGGATGTTTCCTTCCCTTCCCTTTTGGCCTCCAATTTCAGTTACACAGAAAGAAACTTCCTGCTTGATTGGGGGAGGCAGAGATATACAATTGACTTTTAAGTAAATTAGCCATTTGGCATATTGTGAGTTTCAGATATTTGGAAGAATGGACACCCTTCTGCAGAATGCTTTTCTGCATTTAGGAGACACTTGTGGCATTCTGTCATCTCTTGGCGTCCTGGCCTCCCAACATCTTACTTTCAGCCAGAAAAGTCTAGTAAAAAGCCTTCCACATCCAGTGACTCAAGAGTGTTTCAAGTGAGAGAGAGGGAGAGAGAGAGAGGAAAAAAATGTGTGTGTGTGTGTGTGTGTGTGTGTGTGTGTTCCTCTTTAAGACCTAGGTTTGCTCAGAAGTGCAGTGCATTTATCTTTGTTTGTGAAAAGTAGTACTATTTTAAAAGGCATTAAGCATGAAGTGATTAATCAAATGGCAAGAATAGGCCTTTAGGGTGCTCTGGAGAAACACAATTGAGAAATGATGCTTTCTGCTCTATTGAAATGCAAATGCTGCACACAGCTCAGCCCCCTCACGGGGGTGGGGGAAAAGCAGCATGTTATTTGTTTCTGGGAATACCTGCTTTATTTCTTCTTCTTTTTCTTTTTAAGCATTAAGGTAGTGAGGTAGAAAGAAGTATACTTCATTTAGAACAGAGATATAATAATTAACTGAAAGATGCTTGACTAAGTCACAATCCAGAGCAAGCAGGCAACAAATAGGTTGCCTTTGTTTTCCATTAGTGATTTTACCTTTCACGTCCCTCTTTCTTTCTTTCTTTTTTCATTAGCTCAGCCTTCCAATTTTAAGGCAATGGAATATTTTTCAGAGATGAGGCTGACAGCTGTTAAAAGCCGTGAGTGACAATAATTTCATCTTGTTGATAAAATTAGAAAGAATTAAAAAGAGAAAAGGTCCTTTTATCCATTGTTACAACCCATTCCCAATTCAATTAAATCCCCTAAATGCAACTACTATTAGAACTCGACTTAAATGACTATGGAACTTGGAGTTTATGATTGTCATGAGAAGAAGATAATAGACCTCATGAGACAATCCTTGCAGGTACAGGAAATAAATCTGAGTTTGGCAAACTCACAAAACATTTAACCTATATAACTCATTCCCAGTTCTAGAACTGGCTAAATGAATTCTGTGGAATAATTTGCATCACACTGATTGTTGAAATCATTTATTCGTTAAACTCATTAGAAGGTGCAGTGCTAACTTTACTAGTTTACTTAGCCTGGAGTCATCTCTTTTGATTGCCAATGCCTCTTCCAAACCTCAGGCTCAGGGAAGTTTTTTTCAGCATTACTACTTGACTTCCTTTGAGCTGGAGATTTCAGTGATGGAAGTTGAGTTTTTAGTCATGCAAAGCACGGGCACCGTTAAAGCATAACACGGGTGATTGCCACATAAAAAGTACCTAGTTTCCTGTTAGTATTAATCCTATCTGTTTTGATAGCAGCTATATATCATGGATTTCCCACATGCCCACCAGTATCTCAGAGAAGGTAAATTGGCTTCACTAAAATGCATGAAGATCATGATAGATTCACAGATACTTCTGGTGTTTGAAAGAGTTCAAAATTTCAGTGACATCATAGTTCCCTGGAAAAGTGCACTCCTCAAAGATTCCATAAATACATTGAAATATCCAGAACTTCCCAACTCTTAACATTTGATACAACCATCCCTCCCAAATGGGTATTTTCCAAGTCATTTGACTACAATGTCTATCCCTTGCATGCAATACAACCTTTAAGAGAATGCTACCTTAGTATTGGTTCCCTTTCAGTCCTGTCACAGAGATATGAGTGTTTTATTTGTTAAGAGAACAGAAGCATTTACATAAATATCCTGTATGCAATATGGGCAACTTGTCATGTATGTACATGGGCAAAATTTTGTATGATAGCAATTCCCTTTCTCTTAGTGAATGTGGAAGGATTGATTAAAGAAGCACATTTGATGCATGCTTTTTCAGCTGGGTGTGCATATTATTCTTGACATAATCACAAAATACAGGATGGGAGGCAAGTATATGTGAACTGCTGTCTTTTATTTGTGCAGGAAATGATGAACAGTCTTCTGGTAGTAGCAGGGAAATTATTATTGCAGATTCATTTCTGCAAAATAGAATGATATGATCTGGTTTGCTGATCTATTTCTGATAACCTTCCATTCACCTGACATCTGACACTGCCCCTTATTTATTTAAGGTAGGGGGACGTCTTTAAAATAAATACATGTCATTTTGGTATCCCAAATATTCCTCTTATAATCAGTTATCTTTTCTGAGACCAAGCAGAGTTAGTCAACAGAATAACATATTCTTCTTACTTGATATCAATGTGTAAAGTAATACCCCTGATAGCTACCCTAAAAGGCCTTTATTATTTATTCATTATACTATTTCTTCTACTGTAGTGAATGTTGCAATTCCCTGCCCAGAACTTGCAGATGGGGCATGAGAAATCTTTGCAGACAGATGGTCTTGCATTTGGGGAAACAAACTTGTGTTATCTTCCTACTTGCTTTAATGAGCTGATTCTGTTTAGGGGGCACATAAGAGAGGGAATTTCTCAGCCTAGTAGATCTTCTGTATTTTATTTGCATTCACCAAGTGGAACAAATCCTAAAATGGCCAGTCCTTAGTTCTGCGAAGTGAAAACTTGTGAAGATTTTGGAACCACCAATAATTCTGGAGGACTGCTTCACACTAGACATATGTAGAATACAAAATACTCCATTGATTCAGACATACCGTAAAACCTCTATTTGAATGCCATGGCGCTCTATTTTTCAACCCTTCCGCCGAGGTGGCGCTCAAATAGA
>JAOYMU010000098.1:52955525-52973434 GCA_025802295.1 Psammodynastes pulverulentus
CTCTACACTACTCTACTCTACTCTACTCTACTCTACTCTACTCTATTCTTTAAATTGTAGCAAGCCCTTCCCTCCTCTTCAGATACTGGCATCTGCCTTTCTTGACCATTGTTGCCTGGGCTTCATGAGATATTGGACACCTGACTTCTACAGAGAGATTGACCAATGCAGTATGCATAATTAGTGCTTTCCAAAACCATTGTTAAAAATAATGCAGTCACTTTCTAAATAAAGATTTAGCATCGTTCTGAAAAAAATACCAGATCATTAAAAAAATGGGTTTAACTAAGCAAGTGAAGAGTTCTGCCAGCTGTGTGTTGCTAATACTGAGCACAGGTTTTCTGCTATTTGTGCCAGCAATGAGCTTCCTATAGCTGTATTCTTTACTGTTTTTATTAATTTGGGAGAAGAGGCCCAGGGCCATTTCAGCTATTTACACATTTGACCATTCTACAGTGTAAATTAATATGGGCTGCCAGCTCCAGCCACTTGATGTGAGCCCAATCATTGCCTTGCAGGACTAGTCAGAGTTTACTGATTATTGTTGCTTCCTCCTACTGTGCCTCATGCCTTTCCTCTGTCAGCCACCTTATTTCTATTTAGCTATTTATTACCGCATATTCCAAAAGAGACTAAATGACAAATAGGCATACAGCACTTCTGCGCTTGCCACCTGTTAATTGAGCAACTTGATATCCCATCTCACTATCTAACTACTCTCCCTGATCCTTACCCCGTGCAAGTCACCTGGTGTGTGGATGTGATTGTATGCACACATATCAAATGTAGTCTACATGTCTTTTTGTCTTAAACCAATGCAGATGACCAACTAATTCCCAAAGATGAAATACAACCCAGGATGCCTTGCCCTTCTTTATATCTCTACTGAGGCAAACTATTCACATATCAGTTCCTTTCTCCTGCTTTTTATCATCTATATGGAGTTATTAGAAGTCATTCGGGGTTCAGTATATTGATGATACCCAACTGGACACTGCTATCTTAGGCTGTGTGGGAGATGCTGCCAAAATCCTTTCCTGGTATCTGGAGGCTGTCAGGGACTCGGTGGGAAAGAACAGACTGAAGCTCACTCTGAACCCTCATTCTATCAAGGACCTTGGAGTACTCATCTCTAATGATCTAAGTGCCAGAGTACACTGTAACAACATTGCCAAAAAGGCATTCAGAGTTGTTAACCAAATCCTGCATAGCTTTTTCTCCGGTAATTTTGTACTGCTAACTAGAGCATAACCAACATTTGCTAGACCAATTCTCGAGTACAGTTCATCTGTCTGGAACCCGCACTGCATATCAGACATATTAGTACAATTGAGAGAGTCCAGAGATATTTCACGAGAAGAGTCCTCCACTCCTCTACTCACAACAGAATACCTTATGCCAGCAGACTTGAAATTTTAAGCTTAGACAAACTAGAACCATGCCGCCTTTGGTCTGACCTAAGTGTAGTACATAAATTTATCTATTGCAATGTCCTACCCATCAATGATTACTTCAGGTTCAACCACAACAATACAAGAGCACACAATAGATACAAACTTAAGGTAAACCACCCCAAACTCAATTGCAAGAAATACGACTTCAGCAACAGAGTGGTCAATGCCTGGAATACACTACCTGACTCTGTGGTTTCTTCCCCCACCCCCCAAAACTTTAACCTTAGACTGTCTACTGTTGACCTCACCCCATTCCTAAGAGGACTGTAAAGGGTGTGCATAAGCGCACCAACCTGCCTACCATCCTGTCCTAATGTCCCTTTTATTCGTATTCATTTCATGTATTAATAATCATGTTTATACTTATATCTATTAGCTAATACATGCTTGACAAAGCAAATAAATAAAATAAAATGCCAACATCCTTTCCTGGTGTCTAGAGGCTGTCAGGGTCTGGATGGGAAAGAACAGACTGAAGCTTAACCTTAATAAATTAGAATTGCTATTGATTCATCAGAGTTCTCCATTGTCCATCACAGTTCTACCTTGATGGACAAGCACTTATCTCCAATGAAACAGTATGTCTTGTATGTCTTTTTGGAGTAATAATCTTTTCTGAATCAGCAGTTTAAAATCATGGCCAAGAGGAATTATGTACAGCTTTGATTGGTGTTTCAGTTATAGCCATATCTGGAACAAGAGGCCCTGGCTATCATAACTCATGCTCTCATCACCACCAAATCAGACTTTTGCAATGTGCTGTACTTGGAGCTGCTTTAAAGAGTACCTGTAAACCCTGTTCTGCAGATTTTTCATTGTAGACTAGTTGGTTTCTAAAACCAATTAGTGCTGATTTTGATCTAGAATGTCCTTTATCTATATATCCTTGGCATATAGATTCCTGGAGGATCACCTAGCTAGATCTTCTAGGGAGAAATCTCTGCAAATTCTACACTTCTAGGAGATTTGGAAAACTAAAGCAAAGTAGTATTGTCACTCTATGACAATGGTTGCATTGTGGAATAGCCTTTCTCAGGTGGAACCCTCTTTTCAGGTATTTTTTTTTCTAAAAACTGATTTATTTGAATGGTGCTGCCATTGTTATTAGTTTTATGATATTATTGTTTTTTTTTTTCTTTAATGTTTGTTGTTTCTATTTAGGACTCAGAATTTTAAGTCATTCTATGTATGTTTTAATTGTATTATTTATTCTAAGTAAGCTGCTTAGAGTTTGGGAGTTTGTGGCAGGATAGAATTATGTTTAATAAATACATAAACTAATATGAATTTGTAATAATATTATAACCATTTAGGGCTTCTTTTCACCTAATTATCATCACTGATTATGTTGGAAGAAACTCTGAATGCACATGATGGACCTGCAACCTTCTGATCTCATTCTCTTATACGATGCAGATAGGAAGCCCTCTTTATTTGTTACCTTGAATTTTAAAGAAAGCGTTGCCTTGAATTTTAAATACAGAATCATCTTGTTGAAGGAGATACTCAACAACAGAGAAAATGTTCTATTGTAGTGTATGGCTGGTTCTGCTTAAACAGCAAGAGCCTGGAAGCATTGATGAACAAACTCTACTAAATCCATTCCTCATTCATTGACCAGAACAAGCGACAATGTTTATGGGAAAATGTAGAAAGACTAGCAATGCAGTATCCTGACCAGAATAATAATCAGATCAAAGGATGACAAGGTTTTAAACTTCCTGGTATTTCTTCTGGAAGTCCTCTTGTTATTCAGTAATTTTGTGATCACAATGCCACTACTTTGTTTCTAACAGGTCTCGAAATGTTACAACCTAATGTGTAACTGATGTGTAACTCATGCAACAACATGAAGGTTATTGTGTAAGTGTATGGGAAAGGTGATGCTTAATTAAGTGGCAGAGCAAAAGGTGGTGATGAGGCATCTGTTCAGGAAGAAAAGTACATGCCTACCTGAGCATGAAAAGAAGGGCTCATCTGAACTCTTGGGGAAGAAGCTTAATTGTTTGTTGCACTTTGGCCATATGGCACTATTCTAGAAAACAGTTCAGAACAATCTTCACACTACAATGTGAACAAGGCACAACCTTGTGTATGTGATTGATCAGTAAATGAAAAATTGCTCATTTGTGTGACTATCATTATGGAGTTAGATGTGTATCTATGGGTCTGTCTTTCCACATAACCTAGCAGGTTCAAGAGACTTCTTTTCATGTAGACTTCCAACTTGTATCTCTTAATGTCCTAAAGAAAAACCATACTAATGAAATGTACTAAAGGATGTGCAAACCATTTGGAAGGATCTGTTGGGAAGCAAATGAAGAAGCCTCAAGGAGGCCTCTTGAAGACCTGGTATGCTAGTGTTGAGACTGTACTTGCATTATGTTTCCTTTCAAATGGTTTGCATGGACCTACCATTTTGGATCTCCTCAAACTATGACACCACTACTTTCGATTCTATTGATTGCAATTGGAGTCACTGTAACTTGAGTTGTCAATGCTTTGTAATCCACATAGCTACATTATTTGATAGGCAACTAATATGCTGCTTCCTTTTATTTTAGTATATTTATAATAAGAAAGCTCATAATTTAATTACATGTAAGAAATGGTGTAAATGTACAATCTCCCATTTACATGCCCATCTGTCTGTTTTTATCCTGATCCAATTTTAATGGTATTCAAAAGCCTGCTTTAATGTTCTGGTTTAATGCCTGCTTGTAGAACAGTTACTTCCCTACCTCCCTTTCAGATTTGGTGTTGATAGCTTATTCATCTGAATAACACATCTATTTGATTGCCGTAATGTGGTGTAAAAGCATCTCAGAAGACACATCAGATTTAAAATGAGACACAGCTACCTTAATTTCAGGTACCTGATAGGATGTGGGGAGATTAGTAGTTTTTTGTTTCTAGAGAAACACAGCCTCATTAACCACCAGTGAAAATACTTGACATTTGTCCAACATTTGCTCGGATTTGAGAATAATTCTGGGAGTTTATAGTTATTTAGAGGAGATCTGGTTCATAAAGTCTGCTTGGATTTTAAATTGTTACAAATTGTTCAATAACAATATAATAGGAGTAATTAGAGCTACCGTAGCTGGTCTGCAAAAGTTTAGGTCACTACTCAGGGGCAGCAAAGTGAATGTTCAGTATGTCTTTGCTCTCATCTAGTGGCTGTTCAGAATGTCCAGATATAATAGCCTTTTGGCAATGGTGTCAACAAATAAGTTACCCAAAGTTAGTGGCATAGCTGATCCAATGTAATGGTATGTTGGAATGGCCTTGGGAGACAGAAGGAAGAGACGAAGATTAGATCACTGCAATTTAAAATGTATTTCAGTCCACAGAAGGAGTGGAGGCATAGGAAGCATTTCAGAAGAGGTCATTTCTAGTTTTCCAAAGAATAAAGGAAAGGAGGTGAGGAATACTTTCAGACTTTCAAGAATTTTGTTAATATAACCTTACAACAAAAATAAAGCTAGTACTCATTGCTGTGCTTTTTGTCTGGACTACCTTGAAGGGCTAATATCAATTCATCCATTTCATCTCTCACCCAAGCATTTCAGCTATTCTCTAAAAAGTACAGCATTGAAAGTGGGTCTGATAACTTCTAGAATTGAGTTCTAGAATTGCACTAGGTTGAACTAGCTCTTTTTTTTATTTTGCTGTGGGATGGGAGGCCCCATGAAATCTTTTGGATGATAGAAAGTAAAAAGGGCCTCTGCTCTCTCTCTCTCTTTCCTATACACATAATTTTGCTCGAAATATTTCTATCACACATTCACCCAGCCTTCCTTTCATTCTGCACTGGAGAGAATACTGAAACTCAGCTTGTTCAAGAAGATAATAAGTTACTAATTTAACTAGACTGGGTTGATTTTATTTGCAATTCTATTTGTGCAACCTTTTCTTGTTTTCCCTATATTTTGCTTTTGCAACAAATTGGTTTTGTTTTTTTTACATTTGTTAAAACATTTTTTACAATTTTTTACATTTGGCTTCATCGATTGAATAAATGCATTTCTTATTAAAAACTTCCATACTTGTAAGATCACATGCCATCTCTTGTGCTTCAGGATTAGCCCAAAGTGTTTTGCATTTCTCTGTTTTGGGAAGGAAGATCCAAAGTTACTTTACCTTACTTTCTGGTTTTCTAAATCTTAGCTGCAGAGAGATGTTTTGTTAGAAGGCCAAATGCATAGGCCTCTTGCAGAAGTCAGAGCGACATCAAAATTATATTGTGCCTGCTGGGATTTCCCAAATGGTGAAAGTATGTAAGACTTCCCTTGTGTGAAGATATCATAGCACATGCAATGTTACTTGCCCCCACGAGCATCTATAGCTAAGATCTACCCAACAGGACAGATTAGAAGATGGATCATTTCCACTGGTGGCAGTGTATCATATTGGGAAATTCTTGGAAGAGAGAGAAACTCTTGGAAATAAGTTTTTACATTGTCCCTCCCCTCCCCCCAGTTTGTAACAAAGGGTTCCCACCTCTGTTCCCATTCAGTGCATACTTGGCCAGACATACCATGAACACAGATAAAATACTGAACATTTAATATGGCTTTTCCTTTGTTGCATTTCTTTTACAAACAACCTTTCCCAGCTGTGTAAAACGGAAACAGCCCTTTATCTACCAAATCCAAATAATCTCAGAAGGCTAAAGTTGTTTCTCAGAGGAACTGTAATGGTTTTCTAACCCACAAGGCTTTGCTTCAGACAGATACTGTGACTGTTCTTTCACCCTATTATCTGCCTGGACTTTCAGCAAATGTTATTTGTTTGTCAAAACAGTACCGTCAAAGGGGCCCGTGTTCTCAATTAAAACCTTGACCCTCTTCTAACCTTCTCTGGGAAATGCTCATTAGTGAACTACTCTGCTGCAGGCTGCCGAAAATTTGGAGACAGCACTATAAACATGGAGATTCCAAAGCGCCTCACGTAAGACTAAGTAATTTCCCTCTGTGGGAGTCGAGAAGAAGCTCACAAGTTTGATCCTGGGATGAGGGCTTTATGAAGTTCAGTTCCAGAATTTCAAGGCTGTTCACCTGGAGAAGGGGCTTACCATCAGAAGGGTGGAAAAAAACCAGCTTATAAACAGATCAACAATAAAACAGTGGTTCCTCTTTCCCGCTAGCTTATGGAAGACACGAAAGCTGACTAGGGCAAGAAAACAGGCTGTTTGGCTTCTGGCTGGCTCCCAGATTAAATGAATATAATGAACTGAACTGTTTCCTTGCACTCATCATCTTTGTATGTGCCTGGCTATTAGCAATTTACAGAGATGGGCCGCAGACACATTAATGTGCCTGCTATTTGACTCCTGCTATTCTACAAAGAAAAATACATACATGGTGGAACACTCCAGCAGAAGTTCATCTCCCAGGAATTCTTTTCAGTCCTTGACCGCAGAAGCAACGAGACTCCATGGTAACTAGAGACGATGCTCCATACATGCTACTTTCAGATAATGCTCCAGGTCAGAGATCTATTCAGCTGAATGAAGTTCCATTCAGGCAGAGGGGGAAAAAAACCCCTCTTTTCTTAATCTCTCTCTTAAACTCCTGAGGCTGATTTCCTCTTTATGCCTCTCTACCTGAGATATGGGATTATTTACCTATACCTTGACACCCTAAAATACTCTATCATCTGCCAAAAACTTAGATCTGTCTTTCACAGAATCCAGCCCTGACTCAGCTGTTTCCAAAAAGATATTCTAGTCCTAGCCTAATAACTTGCAGATTTCTAGAGCTGAGGCATAAAAGGAACAGTGATAAGGCCGGTCTCATTAGAAAGTAAGATAGATGCAACTTTTTGTTGAGGTAAAATGCACGCATGTTTTAACATTCTGCTTTTGGTGTGTTAATTTATATAAGTGTTGCAGATAACTCACTGGGACCTGCAAGTTCTGGCTCTTTAAAACAGTGTTTTTCAACCTTGGCAACTTTAAGATATGTGGATTTCAACTCCCAGAATTCCCCAGCCAGCCATATCTGGAAAAAGTAAATCTTAACTTGTCTTCTAGCTCATATACAATTTGGAGAAGATGTTTATATTCCAAGGCATTTTATACCTATAACATGCACTGATGTCTGCTGGACTTTAATAAAAGTTTCTGATTTATTCAGGGATTTGTCAGTTACTGTAGGTTTACTGTTGAAACATAAAGGCATGTTCTTGTTTACCTGTTATATTGTGGTCCTAAATATCATCAGCAAAAAGAAGAACTGATTAGGTATTCACATAATTTCTTGTTCTTTCTTGGTTTCCAGAATACAATCTCTCCAAGTGTGTGCAGTATTTTTTTTTCCTCCTGGTGTTTCCTTTCGATGAACTACTCCTCCCCCCCCCACAATCTTTTAGGTCTTCACTTTGGTCCTGTCCTTTTCCCACAGCACCAGAGAAAAAGTTAGCCTCTAGACTTGAATTACAGCAAGCTTGTGCTTAGAAAACACACTATGAAATTTTATGGCTCCTAGGAAGAGGCAGTTACTGCATATACCCCACTTTGGGGGATTTCTTTTTCAACATAACCTTGCACTGTTGTTTTCACGCCCATTTTTCTGCTAATATTTTTGGTCTAATAAAATTGAATACTGCTAAAACAAAAATTAAGCAACTCTAGGGGGCACTCAGTTTCCTTATAATGATGCTATAATGCAATGGACCAATTTAAAATTCTTCTCTTTAGCAAACACCTCGTTTGGCTTCCTTTACAGTTGTGTAAACCTTAATGGCCCAAAGTGTTCCTGTGTGGACTATATGCTGAAACAGATCTTTTGGGATCTATACCTTTTCCTTTTTGCTAATCTGTTTCTGATTTACGTAGAATGTGATTCAAAGCAGAACTCTGCACCTTGGGCTCCATTCCATAGCAGGCCACAGTTCAAATGTCATGTCTCCAGATTGAAACAGGGGCCTCTCTTTTTCTGTAAAACTCTGAGGATCAGATTCAAGCAGTTTCGGTCTCCAGTTAAGTTTTGAACTTAGCGCTGCCTTGATTCTATTCTTGTTACCTATAAACAGATTGCATTTTTAGTGAGTATCCGCATCCCACTTAACCCTTAGACAAGCGTAACTGGACTCCACTTGTTGCTCAGAATTACTTTCCCACTTATAAGATCGCTGACTTTCCTACTAGTTTTCCAGCTTCTCTTTTTTGGGGGGTTGGTTGGTGGCTGAGAAGGGGGTAATCTTCAGGGTAGAAATAAATGTGACATTGAAACTGCTTTGTTTTCATTGGATTGTCAAGAAATATAAGAGATTGCCCTCAGCAGGCCTTGGGAGCTGTTTATGAATTTTTTGTCTAAAACTTTATCCAATTTTGAATGGCTAAGAAAATATATGTTCATCTCCTCTTTATCCAATACGCACCCCTTTCCTGCAGTTTGTTCTGGTTACATCCTATATAAACTCTACCCAAACTGTTAGATAAGCTCTTTCAAAGAAAGAAGCTGTTGTAGCCTATAGATAAACACAGAAAAGTAGCTCACATACTAGTTTTGACCTTGAGCATAATATCCCCATTGACATATTGCTGCCGAAAATGCAAAGAAGGATGTGCTCATAGCACTTCAGAGCTGATAAAGGCATGGGCTTGGTACAGCTCATCTAATTCACTTTCTCAGAAGACCTTATTGGATCAGGAATAAAATACAATCATATATCAACCCATTGTTCTCTCCTCCGCCCCATAATACGAAGCATTCTTTTAGCAGAATAATAAAGGAAACTGTGATGTCTACAGCAACACAAAGAAACAGAACATTCCAATCAGGGAAAAATGTTCCTATGCTACAGTGACTGTCAGTGGCGAATTTGGCGAGCTTGGGATGGAGCCAAAATTGTAATGAATGTAGTCCAGATTCCAGGATGGGGGGGAGTATTTTTTCCTTGTTTTCAAGACTGTTAAAACATCAGTAGCAGTAGTATCATTTCTTCTCTTGGCAAGTTTATTCTCTCCCTCTTACCCCCCCCCCCAAAAAAAAAGATTAAATGGTTGATTCCAGAGGAGCAAGAGACAATTTAGTTCAGATAGCTTGTGTGAAAAAAAGAGTGAAGATGGTTCCTTCCTAATAATTTCCAGAGTATATGCTTTATGGGGGCGATAGCATGCTTTAATTTGGCCAGACTCTGTCTTTAAGTGAGGAACAATAAAGAAATCTGCTTGTAACATTCATAACATGTCTTGATTTTTGGAACCTGACAAAAGTTGAGGAACTAAGGCCAGAGTAATAAAAGGGAAAAGTTTGTTTCTGACCCAAGGCCCCTCCCAGTTTTAGCAGACCCAGGGAGATAAGCAACATGTCAGATTCAGCTTGTTAAAAAGGGGAAAGAAAGGAATGAAATAAAGCTGGTAATGAAACAAATATATAAAGTCACTTTACTCTGTATATGCTTCTTTGCTTCTAATAGAAAATAATATATCTAGCTGAGAGTTAAACTGTGGAGTCCTTGGTACTTTCTAAGCACCAAGCTCAGAGTGGACCAAAGATTCCCATCCTTTGCTTTCCTATGTCTAACAACGATGGATGGGGAGTATTAACAAGTTACTGAGAGAAACCTAACCTCCTGTGTCCTTGAAGCAAATATTCAGAAACCATTATGTAAACAAAAAGGACAAAAGCATTAAAATGGTAAGGACAGCACCATCTCGAGTGTTTCTCTTTATTGAGGTAAGCAGTCAGAACAGCACGTTTAATGCCAGCATACCATTTCATCAACTCAACAACTGCAGGATAGCATGTTAATGAGAGTTCCTGACTGTTGGAGATCAGCATTTTGTAGAGTTAACCTTTTAAAGAACTGCTTATGGCCAACAGCCGAAGAGAAGAGACTTAACCATTTGACCTTTTGGGGGGGGGGGACGAAGGGAGTGGCGGGTTGGGGGAGAGTAAACTTGCCAAGTGAAGAAATGATGCTGCTATTGTTGATGATTTTACAATCTTGAAAACAAGGAAAAATACTCCACAGAGACATTCAGCAAAACTACCTCCAAGAATTGAATAGAAAAGTGTAGTATGGTTGTTTTATTACATTGTGACTTTCAGACAGATGTTTAAAGGCAAGGATCAGCCTATTGAGAAAATTTTGGTGGGTGGGTGCAGGGCAGGTGCAGGGCGATGATGAACTTTGGCTAGCTACATTCTGTCCACATGATTATTTTTGCATGTACGTGTCAATTTAACTGAAGAATTAAGAAATATGGTTTGCTGAAATTGTGGAGACTCTTTGCATGACCATCTTTGCAGCTTGGGTCATCTGAAAGGGCAAATGGCCAAGGCCTGGTAACAGAGAGCACACCAGGAACAAAATATAAATGTCATAGTGGCAGGTGCAGCTGGCTTGCCTATCATTTGAGCACCTCTGCAATCTCCAATTGTACATAAATATAAAGCTGTATGGCATAGAGAGGAGCTCCATACATCAAATCTGCCCTAGATTGTATCAAGGTCAACTTCAAGTAATTCCATGGATTGCTCATAAATTTATTCTGGATTACTACTCTTTTTTTTATCATCCATCCCATTGATTTTATGACCCTAGGGTTTATGATAGTTTCCAAATACTAAGACAAATTTAAGAGATACCCACAAGTATGGTTTTCTAAAACACCATAAAATTTTTTTCTAAAATGAAATTTTGTGTCTAGGTTTCTATTAATGCACAATTATCTGAAGATGGATGCATCTGGTTGTAGGTTCCAAATAATCTTCAAGGACTGTCCAAGATAGGGTACATTGCAGTCATCCATTTGTAAGGTGACTGGGATTTGTGTGATTCATTTCAGGAAGTATGTGTAAGGGGGCAGATTTATTACAAACTGACTGGCATTCAAAAACACAGCTAGAGCCCAGAGCCATTGAGAATCTAATAAACTAGATTCAGGGGTGAGCATTGAGGGCTAGATGATGTGACAACTCTCAAACAGAAGCCTGAATGTCCCTGAGTGCAGTCCACCCTCAGATTCCCATTATGCCCACCGTGCCCATCATGACCTTGATGATACTGCCTGGTGTGCTTTCTTTTCATTCCCACAGTCAGGCTAAATAAGACAGCTTTGAAATCTTAATCTAATAAAATACAGAATATACGAAGTGTAAATTTGGAAGGATGAATGAAGGAGGCTACAGCTAATCATGTGGGATTAATAGAAGAATAGAAACAATATCATGTGAAGTGTTAATGCCACTTTATAATGGTGGT
This sequence comes from Psammodynastes pulverulentus, assembly GCA_025802295.1. Taxonomy (NCBI): domain Eukaryota; kingdom Metazoa; phylum Chordata; class Lepidosauria; order Squamata; family Psammodynastidae; genus Psammodynastes; species Psammodynastes pulverulentus. The sequence goes on from JAOYMU010000098.1 coordinate 52,967,198, forward strand.
AAGCAGGGCTTTTTTTCGGCGCCAAAAGGTGCCGGAAGGCGCCCCCCCATCGTGCTAAAAAAACCCGGAAGTGGTAGCGTGTGATTGGTGGGGACGGAGCACGTGATACGGGCTCCGAAAAGGTGCCGGAACGGCGTTCTGCTGAGCTCCGGCTCAAAAAAAGCCCTGGTGGTAAGACAACACTTGGAATACTGCATTTGGTTGTCATGATGTAAAAAAAGATGTTGAGACTCTAGAAAGAGTGCAGAGAAGAGCAACAAAGATGATTGGGGACTGGAGGCTAAAACATATGAAGAACGGTTGCAGGAATTGGGTATGTCTAGTTTAATGAAAAGAAGAATGGGGAGGAGTGACATAATAGCAGTGTTCCAATATGTAAGGGGCTGCTACAAAGAGGGAGTCAACCTATTCTCCAAAGCACCAGAAGGCAGGGCAAGAGGCAATGGAGGAAAACTAATCAAAGAGAGAACAACCTAGAACTAAGGAGAAATTTCTTGACAGAAAAATTAATGCGCAGAACATTTGCCTCCAGAAGTTGTGGGTGCTCCAACACTGAAGGTTTTTAAGAAAAGTTTGGACAATCACTTGCCTGCAATGCTATAGGGTTTCCTGCTTGAGCAGGGGGCTTGGACTAGAAGACTTCCAAGGTCCCTTCCAATTTTGTTATTCTGAAAATTCTAAAAGCATTGCAAATGTACTTATGATCTATCTTTTCCTTTGTTGATTAATTCTCCCCCCCCCAAAAAAAACCATTCCAGAAACAGAAGTGAAGTTTCAGCCAGTGTAGTCTCAGATGGTGGATAAGGATGGGCAACTAAGTTTACTATGAAGCTCTCTTTGTCTTAGCTCAATCTACTTGGCAATGTCATTGTTGTGAGGATAAAATGAGGGAAGACCTTTTCATTTATGCACAGGTAAAAGGAGGGATATTAAAGTATATATTTTCAGGGGAAAAAAACCCCAACAAATTTCAAGCTTCTCTTGGATATAGACCCTATGCTTTTCCCAAGGTTCAGCTCCAAGACTGTATCTCACCAAAGGGAGAGGTGGAACATTGTCATGTGAACTATGAAAAAGAAATGAGGGGTTTCATTCCACTCGAATTATTTCTCAAAATGCTACGTTATTCTACAGCCTCAGTTTACTTCCTTGGGGCTCTTGCTATTTGGCAAGGAGAAAGATGTGGGGCTTTTGTTACTATATAGGTTTTTGTGTGTGGATTTGTGATTCTGCCCACCTGCCTGTCTTCCCCCTCCCTCCTTCCCCCCTTGTGAAAACAGCAGCATCCTTTCTCGGAAACAGCCTATTGGTTACCATCATCTCTTCAACATGCTTGCTTGGCCAGTGATGTCCTTAGATATTAACTCCAAATAATTTTTATACCAGAGGCCCCTAATAAAATTCCAGGCCACGGGCAGAAGTCAACAAATATGGTTGAATCCCATATTTTGAAGCATACACATTGCCATCTAAAGAAACTCTCTAAGTCTATTAAACCTGGAGTCTAAAATGACCTAACTGCACTATTGAAAGAAACTCAGCGGGAGCCAATGCAAATCCTGCTGGTGAGCTCATATCCTCAGTTTCATTAGTTCATTAGCTTGATGGGGTGGCAGCAGCAGCTAATTTCTAATGCATAAAGATGGACCAAATGCAAGTCTTTTGTAAAATACTTATTGGAAAAGGTCCAACTGCAGAAGGGCTTTTATATGGCTACATATAAAGTCTACTCTATGAAGTTTCCCTCACCTGCAACTAACCTTTTCAAATGAAACAAGAAGATATTTTCCTTCAGGCAGCTGGAGGGAAAGCAACCTTGAAAGATTTCTAATTTTGGATGTTGAAAATCAGCTATTTCCTGTGCTGTATATTTCACTAGAACATATATTACGTTCAGTTTCAACCTCTGGAAATGCACATAAAAATGACCCCCTTTGGACACAATCAACACTGGAAAGTATTCTGAAAATTTGCTCAAATGGTAGGGCAAAAGGAATTCTAAATCATGGCTGTCCATTTAGATGACATTTTTGTAGGTTCGAAGTATTAGCTATCCTTGGGCTGACCATTTCTACTGGAGATTAAATATTCCCCAATGACTTTATGAATACTTATATCACTTTGGTGTCAATAGGTTGATTCTTGTGCAATTCATTAGTGAGTCCTTTATTTTTGTTGACTTTATAACTCTGATCTAATACCTTGGCAAAGACATACCAACACTTTTTTGAATTGCATGAAAATGGGCTGCTTTTTTTAAAAAAAAAAAATCATACTTAGGTCTCACTTTAGATCAAGGGCATACCCTCATAACCTCAGATAGGTTAACATATCAGGACTATAAGCCACCGTCCATTTGGAGAGTACGATTAGACCTCATGATCTTCTAGATACCGCCGCACAATATCTACTCATGGTTTCTAGTCTGAGCTAAAAGTAGTACACACCTCTTTTATATTGGCTCAGACTATGCTATCCAGTTGGCCTGTTGTGCATTATTTTGTTCTAGGTAAACTTCTGAAGTTATGGTAGATTGGCTACTGCACAGACTGTAGGAATGATATATCTCATTTATTATAGGTCAGTGACTGCTACTGTGCATGTCTCTGAGGTGTGCTGCAGGTATTTTAAGAACTTGGAATCTCAATAGCGTAGCTGTTCTAACATTTGCCTGATATATAGAACTCATTGGTTTGAAACCTGACCTTTTAAAAAAAACTATATTACTTTTCTTATTCTCAGTGCTTTAGTGCCCCCCCCCCCAATTGTATATTTATTTATTTATGGAAGTCCACCACAGCACCACTTAAAACATTTTAAACTATGACATGCTTCTATCTTAAGAGATGGAAAATCAAGGTAATGTTATTCCAGTGGACACCCACACAACACCCCCCCATACACAACTCGTAGAAAAATAAATAGTTCAGGAAATGAACAACAATTGTTAACTGTTTCTGCTGCATTTTGAATCTGTGACATTCTACATGTGAGGCAAGTTCTTGCTTTTATTTTTTTAACAATAGCATTAACAGACCTTATTAAAGTAAATTAGGAAAATGGACGAAGCAAATTTTTATTTTAAAGCTGGGGTTTTTTTGTCCCTAAATAAATTGCTTAATTATGTGTGTGTGTTTGAGTGATTTAGTAAAATGTACCCAATTTTGTATCTTTATCTGTGATTGCGTATGCATACACACAAGTATACAAATACAGAGATCCAGTAAGGGTCACCCAGAGAAAAGATGTGAATTGCTTTCTTGAAACATTAAGTTGGAACGGCGTATAAAGCAGAGGAACCAGTTGCCAGAGTATTTTAGTCTAGAGAGGATTTTTTTAAAAACCAGATCAAAGTTGAGTCAGCATCAGGACAGGACAGGAACGCCTTAAGAGTCCAATAGATAGACTCCAAGTCAGACAGTTGACTGTTCTGTTCAGTATTACTTACACTGACTGGCAGCTCTCCAGGGTTTCTGGCAGGAGGTTTTTCCCAGTTGTATTTGGAGATGCTAAGAATTTAACCTGAGGACCTCTATATGCAAAGCACATGAGCTGCCATGAACTACAGGACTCTCAGCAGAGAGGATCTGGTTGACAGAAGGACAGTTATGATAGCGTATTGCCATAAAAACCAAAACTATGCTTATTTTAAGTTCTACTAGGTCTGGTCTTAGAAGGAAATTCTTGAAAAACCAAAATGTAATGTGGTCTGTCTTGAAAAGACTTCCAGCTCTGTAATTCTACAGTTTAAATAAAGTATGAATTATCTTTAGAGGCCATAGCTTTCGTTTGCTGCCTTTAACATTTGTATGTCGCATAAAATAGTGTGGGCATAGATTAAAAAAATAATAATAACACAAATACATAATTGGGGGGGGGAAGTAAATTTAGGGTTAAGGTTGAATCCTGTTGATGACATCCATGGCATTAAGTCAGTTTTCATTAGCCAACTGAAGAATAATGTTCAAGCTTTTAGGTTTCTAGGACTTTTTTAGATGAAAAAATTCAGGAAAAAAAACAGTTTGCTTTTTGTATGATTTTGAGATAAATAAGTAAACAAGATGCCTCCATTGGTAGAAGAAAAGCAGTCCCTGTAAATCTGTTTACAACTTCATGTTCATCAAATTCCATTTAACATTGAGTGGATATGCCTTTCACATCCTCTTTCGTTCTATAATTTCTGTCCTTTATATAGTCAGAAGATGCTCCCTATCTATGCTTGGGTCACTACATCCATACATGGGGCAGAATTTTGAGCATGTTTTCTTTTGATAGAAAACCATAAGAGTGAATACAGAGGTAGTGGAGATAATAGACTTGGGTCAGAGGGTGGGTATAGTCTGTTCGGACACTGACCAAGCAACCTGTCCCTGATGCTTTTAAAAAGACCCCCCCATGTTCTCAGGTATATTTATTTCTCTAGTGGTGTTAGGTTTTGTGTCATCCCCCCCCCCAACCAGAGATGGTATTCAGCAGGTTCTGACCAGCTCTGGAGAATCGGTAGCGGAAATTTTGAGTAGTTCAGAGAAATGGTGGTAACCTTCCCCCAAGAGTGGGAGGGATTGGAGACTTTGCAGTATCCTTCCCCTGCCATGTCCACCCTCCCACGCCCACCAAGCCATACCACACCCACCACACCATGCCCACAGAACCGGTAGTAATAATGTCTGAATCCCACCACTGCCCCCACCCCATGTTGTATTTTTATTTTTTAATGCTTTTACCTTTTTGTAAACTGCCCAGAATCAGTGGGAGTCAGGTTCCATATAATTTCAGATGATGGGGATGATGGGGATGATGATGGACTTGTGTTGTTATCATGAAGATGCACCAGCACTTAAACTTCCATAATACACATCTATCATGTTGGATAGCAAGAGGATGCCAGTTTCCTGGCATTATGAACTTATCCATACAATTAGAACTTTGCATAATGTGTCCAACATAACATAATTTGTACCTGGTCATTTAAGCCACAAATGAGAACTCTAGTTTAATATGATCGATCCACTTATTTGTTTTCTTGGCTACCCATGATATTTTCAGGAGTCTTCTCCAACACCAAAGTTCAAAAGCAGAAATACTCAATATTGCTTTTTCAAAGTCCAGCTGTTGCTTCCTCAGAGTGTCAACAATTTTCTGTGTGATTCTGATCTTTGTACATGTAAACATATCACAGCATCTGACTATCTTTTCCAATGTCTTTGGGAATACTCTTGGTAAAATGCTAGTCTGTGGCAGATTTAACAATAAATTAGGCATAGCTGAACTCAGTGAGGCCAATGGAGTCAACAAACTGAATGAAACTGGATTGGACTGCACCCCAAAGGAAAAGTGTAGCTTGGTCTGCTTTATTTAAAAAAAATAAACCAAGATGTTGGTCTTTGGGCTGCGTAAATGCATAATGATCATAATGATAGCATTTTGAAAGCTTCGAGTCACATACACTGAATCCAAATGCTTCTTTATGAGAAAATACATTTTACAGGTAGGAATTATTAAGAGAAATGGATTAGTGTTTGGGAAGCCAGGAGTAAAACAATAGCCCCCTATAGAAAATCAATTTCTTATCAGTCAGGATGGACAAAAGCTAACAAAAAGTTCAGATTGTTTATAAAGCCACTGGGCAGTTTCAAGGACAGCATCTCTTATCAGGAGTTGTACCAGATACTGCATTCTGCCTATGGTTCAGAGTGCATCAGCAACCAAACGAAACATACACAATTAATGAAAACGTTGAACAATTAGAATAAGCTTTTATGTTTCACATACCTCTGCCAAAGCAGCAATGCTGGGAAGAGGATCTTCCTTTTTTTGAATGAACAAGTATTTGACTTGTTCACTTTAGCACAAGTGTACTAGATCTGGGGCCTTTCATTTAGTTGTATGAAAAAAGATTCATAAAGGAGAGAAGAAGCTCGATCAGTGAATTGGTGGCCGCCTGGGATAAGAGGGCCGCTGAGACATTGGATTGAGTTGTACCTTTGCGACCTCTGACCTGGCAGGGATCCCGGTCGGCTCTGTGGTTTACGGAGGAGCTATGGTAGATGAAACGCCAGAAAAGACGTCTAGAGAGGGCCTGGAGAACCAGACGCGCTGAGTCTGACCGAACACAGGTGAGAGTCCTTATTAGGATCTACCTAGTGGCAATAAGGGCAGTGAGGTCTACATACATAGCTGCCCGTATTGCATCCGCAGAAAATCGGCCTGCCGCCCTGTTTAGGATAACCCGCTCCT
>JAOYMU010000098.1:53026082-53040202 GCA_025802295.1 Psammodynastes pulverulentus
GCCAGTTCTCTGAACTACTCAAAATTTCCACTACCGGTTCTCCAGAACTGGTCAGAATCTGCTGAATACCACCTCTGTTACTGCATGTTTTGCAGTCATCTAGCTGAGTCAAGGAATAGCAAGACTTCATTGTGAATACAGTTTCTTCTCCAGCAACTGGCTGCAAATTCACAACCAGCAGAAGGTTAGGCCTGATGGGAGTATTGGAGGGATTCACTGTGCAAATACTTACTCTGAAACACTGAGTTCACTTGCTATTTGTTTATTGTCCCTGATTCCCTTCACTAATTAAATTAATAGTTTATCTGGGATGTGTGTTATATGTCAGTAATATCTACAAGATCACAAGTTGGAGTGAAGGGGAATATTAAGTAAATTTACTGAAACTATTAGTAATATCATTGCACTGGAAAATCAGAAACTGATTGAATTAAACCTTAAGAACAATACAGTAGAGTTGAAGAATTAAGAGTTGTGTTACAGTTCATGGCTATGAATCTAAACTGATTTTTTAAAAAGTACAGTGTTAAATAATGTAAAATGTCTACCAACCACATAGTAGTAGTTGCAGCTACATCTATGTACACCAATGTGAAAAAAACAAGTTTTTGTTATTTAATCAGCTAGAATCCAGAGACATAAAAAGCAGTGTTAAGAACTGAGATTCAGCACAACAGAAAAACTATGTGCTGTATATATCATGAGTAATTTAGAAAATTATCTTTATAAACACATTTTTGGGGTATCAATTGGCTGTGAATGCCATGGGAAATGATCATGAGTTTATCCTCAAAGTAAGCAAAGTAGTTCACTGGAACTAATACAATGGTAAACAAAAGAATAAAAACCATTAAGAAAGGGATGAAGCACAAATTTGCTTTGACATAATAGGCTTATATCTTTCAGTGATGTGCACAGTGCTACTTACAGGGAAATTATAGCAGTCAAAGGTATAAAGGTAAATTTTTTCCCTGTCCAGTCATGTTCAACTCTAGCAGTTGAACTCTGTTTTTTAGTCAAGGGAGCCAGCATTGTCCAAAGATGCTTCCATAGTTATGCAACTATATGCCGAGGTGCATGTAATGCTGTTACTTTCCCATTGAAGTGGTACTTATTTATCTACTCACCTTGCATGCTGTTGAATTGCAAAGGAGTTGGGGGCAAGTAACGGGAGTTCACCCCGTCTCATGGTGCTCAGGTCTCAAACCTGGGTTGTCAGCTTTGCAATTGACAGGCTCAGTGTATTTTAGCACTGAGTGATTAAACCACTGATCCATCATGCCCCCTTAGTCAAAGGTATTGAAAGCAGAAAAAAATGCATCTTCTAAATCCCAATATGATAAAATGCTTAGTTCATTTTAGTTTATGCAGGGGAAAAAGATGAGCAAATAGGAATGGAATAAGGCAGAAATAACTGCCCCTTTCAGATATTTTGCATCTGAAACGTTCACAATCTCATAGCCATTGATCATTATGGCATGTAGCCATGCTGGCTACATGACTACAGAAAATGTCTTTTGACAACTCTGACTCCCTCGGCCAGGAAATGGAGATGAGCATCGTGCCCTAGAGTCGATCATGACCGGACAGGAAAACCTTCACCTTTACCTTTTATATGACTACATATTATTTCCTTTGAAGTTCTATGCATTTGATTATTTAATACCGTCATGTAAGTCAGGTGGTGGCTCACAGAGGAAGGATGTATCAGAGAGGGTGAAGTGAAGTCTGACACGACTTAGGTAATCCTGGAATGAATCAGAAAACTTGTGGAAGTTTTTAAGAGCCACTCTACATCTTCCCCTATAAATTCAAGCAGTGAGAGAACAACTTGCAAGCTGGCAGTAGTCACTTTTTAAACACAGTTGTTAAAGCAGATTTTGCTTGGTCTCTATCTAGTAGAGTTACAGCTAGGCTCTTTATAAAACAACCCTGTGACATGAACAAAACCATTGTTAACCTTTCTCCAAGAGCCTCCAGATACTGAGCTGATTAACAACCAACAATGACCTTTCTGGGCCACAAGAAGATAAGCCAGAATCAGTGCTTCTGTTGGCTGCTGATAGCAGCAATTCCCCGAACAGGGCATTTGGCATCTGAGAGGATGGAACAGGCAAGATTTCCAATGCTCCTTTTTTTTTTTTAAAGGAGAGGCAGCTGGGGACAGAGCTACATTTAAAGCAGAACAGATAGAGATCTTCCTGACCCTTCATTAGTTCTACATTCAAACCCTTCCATTTTGAGACGGTGCTCAAATTATAGCTTTAACCTGTGTAACAACCCTCTTAACGATAATGTACCTTGGCTAAAAAAATGGGTCTAATTTACACACTAAAAATAGTATGTCAGGATTTTTAACAATAGTCTACTAAGTAAATTTTGTTTTTCACACAAAACCCCATGCTTCAAAAAGCAAAGTTCTTTCCGTCTTACAATGTGAGCTGCTTCCTGTTTTTATTCAGTAACAATGCCCCCCAAATTAAGTAGGTAGAAAATGCATGAAAAATATCTGAAGTTTATTAGTCCCTAATAAAAGCTAATCTGCTTTTCTCCAATTCCCTTTCCCCCACATATTATCCCTAATCACAAGCATAATGGAGGTTCCATTTGAGCCCCCAGCTGCATCTCCTTTGCCATTATTCACAAAGCTGTAATTTTCCTTGTAATAAACAATTTTCCCTTGCTCTTTTCAGCATTGATGTTGCTTGGACAGTGTAAATCTTTGTTAAAAAATAATGTTGCACATTAATAATTGGAACCTCAGAGCCAATAATGAAAATAAAAATGGAAGCTCAGGACTGGTAATGAAAATAAAAACCTGAGCTCTTAACCAAAACATTAAACTACCTAAGAACAGAATTGCCAGATTTCTTTGTTCTTTCAGAAGCAGTCTTTGAGACATGATTATACTCATTTTCAGCTATGTGTTGACATTTTATTTTCCTTTACAAAGAAAGATTTGAAATTGTCTACTGTCATTAGCCTGCTTTAGCAGAGCAATATGTATTGTTCAGTAGTATAGTATCCACATGGCTGCAAGATTGCAGCAGCAAGGGGCAGAGGGACAGTTTGACCATCATGGATTGGCAAAAGCAGCTCTGTTAATGTAGTGACAGGATTCTCTCTTCCAAAGTCTCAAATGGAGTTGAGACTCTTTCCCAGTACTTTTCTGCAGAAATTCTGTTCCAACTGCATTTTCATATCATTTGCTCTCAGCATTGGGAACAGTTTCTTCAGTTAGTCATCCAATCAGTAGACAACAACCTCATGCTAATTAATCAGAACTACCCGTGTAGCACTAAGACTTATTTTGGAAGCGGGGTTTGTCTTATTTTTTTCCCATGTCTGGAGGCCCACTTTTTCTGCTTGCTCGCGGTGGGGCAGGAGGCCTCAGAGAGTGCTAGTGCTGCCACCACAAGGCAAGGGGGATAAGGCTGCTTCATGCACTCTGAACCAACTTACCTCAGGGCCTCTGCAGCCAGGCCATCCACACCCCAACACCTGTCTCACCTTACAGCCATGGCACCAGCATACCACTCAACCTCCTGCTCCGTTTTGGCTGTGAGCAAGCAGAAAAAGTGGGCTGGTGGCCACAGGGGCTCCTGCTCCTGGGGCTGCCACTGCGAGACAGTAGCAGGGTGTGGATGTTTTAAGATAAATTTACACCACATAGAAAGCTCAATTAACTGATAATTAAGCATTAACAAAAAATGTGTGAGATTCAAAAAGTGACAAAAAAAGATGCCCACTATCTCCACCCTTATTCATTTCAGTTCTTGAAGTACTGAATAGAGACATAAAAATGATGAGAGAATCATGGAAGTCAAATTATAAAAAGAAACTTGTCAGTTAAGGGCATTTGTTGATGACCTGCTAGTAGTTTTGGAGGAACTTTTAGAGGAGTAGAAACATTATATTAATGTCAATTACATTAATGATAGTTATCATCCTTGCACATATGTAAACTGTGAAATTCAACATGTGCCAAAATGATCATATACAGTGGTTCCTGGAATGAAGTTCTTTAAAAAACCCAGGGATCAAGTTTATGAATATATTGATATAGACTGATACTTTCCTGACTATATTCTTAAATTGAATGTTTAGATTTGGAAATCTGATATTTTTGGATCAACAATACCTGTTTTAGAGCTGTTAACAAAACAGTGAAAATGTGGAATATAAAATAATTGATCCTAACTAAATACAAGTCAGGTGCAAAAGTTCCACAAATTATTTTCTCAAAGCTTGCTCAAAAGAAGAAAAAATAATTATTCATTCAATTTCAATTTTCAATTTTATTAGATTTATAGCCCGCCCCCTCTCCCCAAAGGGACTCAGGGCGGGGAACAAGGCAGAACAAAACATAAAACATATACAATAAAATAAAATAAAAACATATAAATTTGCAACCCTAAAGTAAAAATCCCCTATAAAATCCCCGGGGGCTGGACCAGGAGCAGTCAGGCCAAGCCGGCCTGAATTCATCCTTCCTTTGTGTGTGAAATCCACCTATTAAGTGAAACTTGCATCCATCTAAAGTGAGATATGCAGTCTTCTAGAAAGATAAAACAGATTAGAGATCAATTTGGCAAAGAAGAATAGAAGGTAAGATTATTTATTTAAAACAGAAGTGGGCAATGAATAATTCTCCAGTTTTGACAATTATTTCTAGCAATATCACTCTCACTTGAACTGGAATTCAAAAGCATCTAAAGGGTTACTATTGTAATTAAGGTAAAGAATACTCCAATCACTCCAATTCTACACCGCTTCTGCACAGGTCTTTGTTGCCTCGGCTGCCCAGCTTCGTGGTAGCCATGATGGCTGCATCTTCTCGTCAAGAGAGAGGAAAGAACCCCTGAGTCCAGCAGGAGAGCTGCTGCCTACAGAGCGCACCTCTTTTCTTCATCATCCCTACAGGGTGGCTTTAGTTCCTTTTGAGCCCTCCAACAGGGAGAACTCAGAGTGGTAGTGTCTGAGTGTCTCCTCACGTCTGATAGCGCTGCAAAATCAGCCAGCAGCATTCAACTTTCCTCCTGAAAGAATAAATTCTAAGATTATATTAGGATATCATTCATGAGCACTGTTCTGAGTAATTGCATGCTGCAGTTTCACTCATTTCCATTTTTGTTTTGATGCTTTTAACTGGTTATTTGCATGTCTTGATTTGTACATATCTTGTAGTCAGACTTCAAACATAGGATAATTTTGCTTCAAAATTGCCATCTTTTCTTGGGTCTGATGATTGATTGGATTTTGTGTCTGTGACTTAAATATGAGGCAAAGTCAGCCGATAGGATATGCATTCTTGAAACATATTCATTTATCAGTATAGTCTTCTATATCCTGTATTCAATCATACTCATATTTTTCTTATATTATTTTATTACCACTAGCCTAGGGAAAACCTCATTAGTGATTTATTTTAAATTAACTATGCATGTCAATTCTGAAAGCACATAGTTTATAAAATTTAAATTTCTACATAATCTGGCATACTATATCTAGAAGACTCTTTCTTTAAAAAGTGAAGAGATTTTAGTCAACTGATTTTCTTGGAAGCTTCTTGGTTTATTAAGGTGTTAAAGGCACTTTGAAACTGAGCATTTTACTTTGCTGATTAATACAAGTTCAACAGGTGAACAGAAGAAAGTGAGTGGTTAGTTCAAATTTATTATTTATTTAAATGTAGAAACTGCTTGACCTCTTATGACTCTGGGCAGCCTACATTTAAAAAAATATGAACCATAAATTAGAGAAAAAGAACATGTACAGTACTTCTAGAAAAAAAAAACATACACAGCATAGCAAAAATAAGTTAACAAGGAGCCAATATTCTCTTTCCTCCATGACCTGGGAGAACAACCAGATTTTCAAGTTTTTGGTAGGAATTGTATGAGTCTCTCAAGGGGAATATTATTCCAAAAGGACAGGCACTATAATGAGAAAAATATGCTTTCTACATCCCAATAGATGACATTGTTTCATAGAAGGAACCTGAAACTCATCTAATCTGCTGATCTTATTGGATGGGCATCAACTATTGGAGATAGTTAAAGGTATCAAATAACCAGCCCCTCAAAATTATATTTCAGCTATTCACATCTATCTGATTGTATTTCTTGGCTTTTGGGTCTGTGCTTTAGGTCTGCTAACTCACTATAAATGCAATAGCACAGAAAATGTCATGTAAACAAGCCCAGCAGATACAGTCCTGATCACTGACCCACATTTCAGATCATGTAGATTGATGGGCATGAAACATAGGGTCTTCTCATTCATATCCTTATATTTATGGAGCTTCCTGTTTTTCTTTTTAGCAGCATTTAAAGAACTTGTTATTTCCTGTTCACTTATTATTTATTGGGAAGATGGGAAGGGTTTTTTAATGATTGGTTTCTTGCGTTACTTATGAAATTTCAATCAATCTTTATTATGGTTATAGACTAACAAAGTTACCCATAATGGAGAATATTTGTAGCTCAGGATTGAAATGAGGGGTCCTTGGTGCTCTCTGGGCATGCTTGTTTTCTTGCAGATGTTTCATTACTGTACAATATTGTACAAAAGTTACATATGAAATTTGGACTTCATTTGCTAAAATGTCAACTGTTAAGTACATTTTGTTTTAAGGAGAACAGTTTAAATGTCCATTTGAAATTATAAATAAATAACAGATGTAGAGAAGATATAGTTTTGGCCAATCCACTCTGCACTTGCATCTGTGTGTGTGTATGCATACACATGAATTCAAGTCAATGTTGACTCCTAGTGACTGTCTAGATTAATTCTTGCAGTTTTCTTGATATGATTTTTTTAGAAAGACAGTGCCTCTGTAAAATTGCAAAGAGGTAGGCAGTAGTATGGAAATCTCAATCCCAGGTCTACAATAGACTGGCTTGTGACAATTGTATGCAAACGTCAGATGATGTCATTAAATCTAAATCTAATATGAACCCAGAGACTTTATGAATTCCAAATTGTAAACTGATTTCATTATAAAACAAGAAAGAGCCTTGGTGGCGCAGAAGATAGGATGCAGTAATTGTAATTGCAGACTTCTGCTAACAAGCCAGCTGCCTGTAATTTGGCAGATCGAATCTCTCCAGGCTCAAGGTTGACTCAGCCTTCCATCATTCCGAGGTGGGTAAAATGAGGACCCAGATTGTGGGGGCAATATGTTGATTCTTTAAACCGCTTAGAGAGGGCTGTAAAAAGCACAGATATGCGGTATATAAATCTAAAGTGCTATTGCTATTGCTAATTGTTCTAATCGTCAGGAAGTTTCTTCTTAGTTCTAGGTTGTTTTTAAGAAGAAATTTTCCTTTTCTAAATACTTTCACTTTCTCTCACTCCATTCACTCTGCCTTCAGATTTTGGTTTTGTGATTCATGATTTTTTTTCTTGTCAAACTAATTCCATGGGAGATGTTGTTAATGGTTGTATGCATAGTGCATTCTCTAGTTGAACCTTTTCTGATCATTATGACTGTGTCATCTGTATAATGCATCCACATTTTGGCTTGTATCTATGTAAATATTGTTGTTTCTGGACTTTGCATGACCGTCCCTTCTATATATCTAAAAATGGCTGATTTTATGGGTATTCCTCTGGTTTCTCTGTGCATTTGTCTTTCGTATTGTAAATAAGTGGTGAGATGGAAGTCTGTAAGCCCCATAAGTTACAGTATATCTAAATCAGTTTAAAGGCCATATAAATCTATATAAATAAATGTAGATGTGGGTGCTTTAATTTTTGTTTGTTGCAGTAGATTTGGTATGTTATTTACTAGTGCTATAATTGATATTTGGGCTGGTTTTGGATTTATGGATGTCAAAAGGGCTATAAGATCTTTCAGCTTCATAAATACACAACATATCTGTTTTTCTTTTATTTCATTTATTTATTTATATTTTTTATTATATATTGCTCCTAGATTTCAAGTCACAATTTTTTGTATGCCATGAATATTAGTCTACAGGCCCATAGATATTGATTTGTGTTGCCCATCATAACTTTGGTCAATCAAGGATTTCAGATAAGGCTTTTAGTTTGTTAGAGAATGTCTAGACTAGGTAACCTGTCTGAGTCTTACAATGCCATATTCAGTATTCTCTGCTAATTATAAGGTCAGTATGGATTTGTTTGGGAACATTTTCCAGTATGTCACAAATGCAACCTAAGCATCTACACTTTCATTCAAGAATGCTTGTACTACTATGACAGCTAGGATAACTAATTTAGAAGATGCTTTGAAAGCCAAGTTACTGTTGCCATGTTACCTGAAAACTATATGGAGATTTAATAGAGATTAAAAAGAAAGATGATGCTAGATCCTGTTCTTCAAGAGTGAACATATTATTTTTTCACCTTGATGAAGGAAATAATGAGGATAATATTTATCATTTGTAAAGTACAGTACCTTCTAAACATTGAAGGCATGATAGACACAGGTTCATAGTGACCGGGTCTAAATAAGAATATATGGCTGTTGCATCTTTAGTTTTCATGTAGAAAAGAGAATGTTAGCAGATGTTGCTTTTGTGAAGAATAAGAACTTCCTCTGTGCAAGTTTAAAGAATAAAGAAGACCAATATTTTACATCTGGCAAATCTATTTCAGTAAAATCACATTATGGCCTTTGTGGACAAAAATCAATCTTTATACTGAATTACTATTTTGCCTTGTACAATGGAGTTCATTTTCCAAAAGCTGATTGTGTTGCTTTCAAGATATTTTACCAACTATGAAATGTTCAACACATTTTCGAACTGCAGATTCTTCTTTTGACATTTCCTTCATGTTAATGTTACACAATATATATTTTAAAGGAATTGCCCAACTAATAACCCGCTAAACTTGATTTTAAATTAAATCATAATAATGTGATGTATAAGAATTCATTCCTTGGGGGGGGGTTCATATGTAAAAAATTAGACATGTATTTTTCAGAAAGACAATAATTATCTTCAGTTTTTAGGAACCTGCACAGTAAAAAAAAAATCATGATTATAAATCTTTGTTTCTATGTTTATAGAAACTATTTTTCAGGATTCCAGCTAGGGGATTGCTGATGACATTTTCCCTAGCCAGAAATGAACACATCATAACACAACACATCGGTTATCATAAATTCTAAATCATTCAATCAACTAATCCATTTAAGCTGGATGGCAATGATATCCTAGTAGACAGGATAATGCATAGATTAGTTTTTATTTGCAGATAAGATAAGGCTGAGGTTTTCATAGGAATATTCTGCTAAAATGAGGTGTATCCTCCAATACTAAATCTTTATTGAAACTTTTATGTTCTCTTCTATTTGTTCCTTTATAAAATCCATTTATTTCTTAAAGACATATTTATCTGCTGAGATGCTCATTGCTGATGGCATCCCTGGTATTTCTATTGCACTATTACCATATTTATTTCTTTATTCATCAAATTTATAGGGTTATCCATCTCATGCAAATGTGACTCTGGGCAGTATATAATAGGACTATAAAATAGATAATATATAAAACATTTATTATATTTATTATATATATTTATATTTATTATAAAAACAGAATATGTAAAAATTATAAAAGCTATAGTCAGTGAATAATAATATCCTACTGTAGATGGCTATTCAATGTGTTGGTCAACAGTAGCTAGATCAGCTGTGCAGAACTGAATATTTAATATTTTTTTCTGTAATGACCTCATCTAAATCCATATATTTGGTAGTAATTATATTGGGTTTGACACCTCATAGGAAAGAATATCTTCCTATAGTGACATTAAGTATTAAAATATTAGGTGTTGTCTCTACTATTTTGAAAATTGTTCAGATGTTATGACCTCCCCTAAAGAATCTTGGGTTTTTTCCTCACAAGAATCTCTGACTATGAAAGAGGGAGGAGGGGAAGGAATGGTAAGAAATGACACCTGGAAGAAGATTCCAAAGCTATTTTACTGTGAAGCCATTCTAAAATAGCCTTATCATGCAAAGCAAAGGATTCTTTTGCATATTTGAATCTTAACAAGAGCTCCTTCCAATGAAACAATAACTTGCTGATTCTTTTGAAAAAGAAATAATGTGGAAAATGCCAAAAAGGAAAATACATATAGATATTTCATGATCAGAATAAGCAGGAAAAGGTTGTAATCCAATGTCCAACTCAGGAGTCATTCCTGAGACATCCATCTGAAAGTTAGCAGTCCTGTCCCTGAAACAATCATATGGAGATTAATTGACATATTTAGTGTATTGTAGGTGTATCCCTTAATATGAATTACACCCCAATTTGTTCCAAACAAAGATGACATTGAAAATATCATCATAGGCATTGCTGAGGACAAAAATGGAAAAAACTTGTGAAACAGAAGTTTTCTTCCCAATCTACGGGAAGCACTAGTAAATTATCTTCTTTTTGTATACAATTGACTAGGGAATAGATGTAGGAATCAATAATGGGCATCCATTTTCTTAAATATATTAGTGTCAAAGAAATTGGTTTTTCTGACATCTTATTCTCTCAAGGTTTCATAATCTCTTTCATCTTTCCCTGCATCTAAGATATTTACAATTATGGGGGTATCTCAAGGTCACTCATAGAAAGACCACTAGGGGAAAAATAAATATTATTAATTAGCCATGCTCCTTCTGTTTTGTGCTCTGGTTTTTCAGGACTAATGTCAAAGACAGACTATTTTTTCTATCTCAGCTTTTCTCCTCCTAGGTCTATGAGAAAGTCAATGGATATTTTACAAAGTGAACCAATTGCAACACAGATTAAAATATGATACCCCGTTGGTACCTTTTAGTTTTAATTATAACTTAAACACATTAAAATATGTAATAGATGAGACTTGGCATAAGTCTTAATTGTTTTTATATCCAGATAAAATAAAGTTGGAGGCTTATTAGCCTCTTGAAACTATTATCTTCTGATCAGACTTCCTTGTTCTTTGCTGCTGTACATCATTTGCCATAACCACCATTTATGTGCAAAATACCTTCCAGTGTATACCTAAGTTCAAATAACTTATAGTGCCATTTTTTGTTACAATTTTGACTTAGTCTAGTTTGTAAACCAGGTTGGTTTAAATTTAGTGCATTGTGTCTGCCCGGACAATGGTGATTTTATTTAAATGATGGCTTGACATGATGTCTGAACCCAATTGCTATATTTAATATTATATTTAATATAATATTTTCTAAAGATAAAGGTGCGTTTTATCATATGGTGACATGACTGTAAAGGAGAAAAAATAAGTTAACATTTTTATGTTGTGATACATTAACAAATCATTTGATCTAAACCAACATTTAATACTGCAACTAGTCTGTGTATAATCTGAGATTAAAACTGAGAAATGAAGAGAGAGAAAAATATGTGGAAAATTTGATCAGATTGCTGAAAACTTCAGAGGACATAAAATCTTGTCAGTCAATTCATACCCACAAACCATTGCTGTATATATTTATTTTTTCTGATGCCGAATCATAATTCTTTTATCCACCCAACTCTACTCCGAATTAAAGAATTACAGGTCATAAAAAGAACTTTTATTCAAAAGTTCCCAAATGTTGATGTTCTGAATGCTGGGCATATAGTACCAGAGACATTTCTTTCTTTAAAATAGCCTTTACAAATACAGTCCAGATTTATGAGAATTATTCTTTCATCCTGCTGATTCATCCCCTACTATGACTTGACATAGGATCTCTTCCCACAGCTGCCTAGATAAGAGGCCGCCCCCCTTAAATAGTATGCAATAGGTGAGACTTGGCATAAGTCCTAATGAAATTGTTTTTCTATCCAGATAAAATAAAGTGATAGACATTATTAATCTCATGAATTGTGTATCTTCTGATCAGACTTCTTGGTTCCTTGCTGCTGTAAATAATTTGCCATCACCAGCTACTACATGCAAAATATATTTCATTGTATGGCTCGGTTCAATACCCTACCCACAAACCTGGTGGGGGTTTATACCACTTTATAAGTACAGCCACATAAATATTCAGGTGACATTTTTGATGTGGTGACTTCAGCAGAAATCCTAGATATGCTTTCTTGAATGTAGCACTTTATGTTTTGCTTTTTAATAAACGTTTTACTTGAAGCTTTCTCTATCCCAAAATGCCAGATTATGCAGAACCCTCTAAAAATATGCGGTTCCTTCCTTTTGGTTTATAATTTAAAAGCTATCATATAAAAAATGAATACGAAGATGAAAGAAGAACATATGAAAACTCAGCCCCAATTCTTAATGCTATAAAATTCTAATAATGACCAAAGAGACTGGAAATGGGATTTTCACTATCCCAAATCAAGTACTGGGAGGCTTTTGATTAATTGCCTGGCAACCTAACCTTTCTGGAAGTAGATATAATGGAGTTGGAAGTGTTAAATGACTTATTGAATGGAACTTCAGCCTTCTTGTGACTTTCTAGAAACTCTCAGCATTTATTTTCTGCCATGGTGCGGGAGGGAGTGGGGGTGGTGGGGTGGGGAGATGATCCCATATGCTCTCTAAACAAATAGTATTTTTATTCACAGTGAGTTCTCTTATCCACCAGGAGAACTTTTGTTCTCTGGAAGGTTAAAAACATAATAAATAAAGTCTGTTGTTACTGCAGCTACTCTGTGTTTCAGTAGCTGTCAGGATTACTTCTATTCATCATCAGAAAACAGTATTTTGTGATTACAGAAAGCATTTGAAAATTGGATTTATGCTACATTTTTTCATAAAAGGCCTACAACCGTAGCTCATAGTTTTTACAAAGTGGCACTCAGATGCAACCCTAGCAACCTTCACATCAGCCACGGAGAATTCTGTGGGTTTTGGAGGGCTGCACAATCCTTTTAGTATAGTAAAAAAAAGAGATATGTTTTGCTTACTGGAGACCTTGAAAGGTTCATCTATCACTGATTTTTCTCAGAGTGATAGGGTTACACAAAGTTTCAAAGGATCTGAAATTTTGTCTCTCTAGAATTTCCTCTCTTCCCTCTCTTCCTCCACCTGCGTAAGAAGTGGTTACATCTCACTTCTGTTTCCCTCAGATCATCCTTCAGTGTTGCAAAGAAGTGATCTAATGAAGAACTTAAACGGAAAGGTTCATATGATGCTGTCAGCTATTAACATTTAGGAGGTAATCTCCCTCAAACCATAAATGTTAAATACTTTGGCATGCCCTTGACAGGTATAATTGCCTGCAGTCCTGTAAAATATAATGACCATCTGGCAGAAAGCAATGAAATCACGGGAGAGAAAGAGGAGTCTAGTAAATAGACACGTTAATATCAGACCAGCGTGACATCCATGGTGCATAATGCCCCCATTACTTGGCAATGGAAATAATTTCATTTTTTTTCACACTTCCCACCAATTTTACAATCACCAGGGAAGCACCTTCTATTTTCTTTTAGATAATAAACATAGGGCAATTTGATGTTATTCAGATCAGGAAGAAACTAATTTCTGCTTAACTTTAGCCGACAGCTGTGTCAAAAAAAATAGGCCTGCTAGAGATCAAACCTCTAGCTTACAAAACTAATAACTTTTTATGCCTGCAAAAGTATGATGTCATAATAATAATATATTATGTAAAGTCTTGTCTGTTGTGCGATAGTATTTTCTTTTCTATTGTTTCATTACTTCTGTGATCTCAGAAATGGACAATGAAGTATAAATCCAACAATGTGTTTTTATACTATATTGGTATAGTATAAAATATAGTAGTATATTTTATTTTATACTATATTTTATACTATTTAGTGTACCTCCAATCTAATTCCAGGAATAGGACAGAAAAGGATATTGTTTGATAAAGCTGTTGACCCTTCTCCGGTGAGATTATTAAGAACAGTCCAAAGGAAGCCAATATGTGTTTGTTGACTTAAAAGTTCAGACTTCTTCAATCACAATCACTGGCAGGTATCAGTGGACTTATCCATATCAACTAGGAATCATCTCAAATTTCTGTACCACTTGAAAGCAAAAGTTATTTCTTTAACACATTTCAAGACAGTTGCTTTTTAGCTACATGATGATGATGATGATGATGATGATGATTTATTTATTTATTTATTTATTTATTTTTCGACTTATATCCCGCCCCCTCT
>JAOYMU010000098.1:53105768-53118772 GCA_025802295.1 Psammodynastes pulverulentus
GGGGGAAGATTATTCATTGCTGAGTTTGAAGTGCCCTCTAGTGGTCAATAATGGAAAAAGTAAGGCAAAGGAGCAGACATGATTGAATAAATTCTTCTGAAGGTATCTAAAGAATATGATGTCTTTTACATCGGTTTCAAAATGTGGTTTTTGAAACTTCTGAATCGCTGGGGTTTTTGGATTTCTTTTTATACTTAAGCAATGAAAGTCAAGATAACAGTACCAGACCTATTAAATGTATTGGTGTTGAGGATTGCAGCTCTGGCTAATCAACAAATATATTACCAAATTATTTCTATATTCTCCATAAGTGCATTAATGTGATTGTGTAAAAAATAAATGCATAATAATTAAAGATAGAAAATATTTTAGTTAAATTTCAAATCTTTAAATGGAACCATTCAGGTAACAGGAATCTGACTGAGACCTTAGGCTAAGTCAAGTCCTATTTGGACTATACTGGTACATTTTTGGTTTCTGTCCATTTACCATCATTGCCATTTTTTATTCTTCTTTTACACTTATTATTGTATTTTTCCCTTGTTTTAAAGTTTTTATATGTGAAATACCTGGAGTAATTGGCAGTCAGGCAGCACACACATTTAAATTAATAAAATATTTATAGTACTTTCTAGTTTGTCCCAATCATTTTATTTAGACTTACATGCAATTTACTTTTTCTGTTGTTAGAAAAAATAGCATAAGGGGATAATGGAACAATAATATTCCATCTATAGGTGGCATTTATAAAGATATCTCAGTCCTATGGGTGCTTCAGATCTTGATTCAGCACTTAGGAACCCTGACTGTAGTTAGTTCTCATTTTCTCTTCCTTATAGTTCTAATTTATTTAGACTATGGCTGCTCAGTGGCTAAGATGCTGAACTTGTCAATCAAAAAGTCAGCAGTTCAGCAATTCGAATCCCTAGTGCCGGGTAACGGGGTGAGCTCCCGTTACTTGTCAAAGCTTCTGCCAACCTAGCAGTTCGAAAGCATGTAAAAAATGCAAGTAGAAAAATAGGGACCACGGTGAGGTCTTCAGGCAGCGCTAGCTCTTCAGCTTTGAAACAGAAATGAGCACCACCCTCTAGAGTCGGGAACAACTAGCACATATGTACGAGGGGAACCTTTACCTTTTATGGCTTATTACTAAAAGCAAATGAAACTGAATTAAAGGATTGTGAATAGATGGGAAGACTTAGTTTTTATTGGATAATTTAGTAATTCATATAGCCTTTCCCAGAGACCAAATTTTAGACCCATCTTTGATCCTTCACATGACTGTATTGTCATGTCTGTATTTTTGTCATTAAAATCTGATGCTTTGCTTTGATGTTGAGGTAGAAGTGGTTGCCAAGAGTAGTTTTTGGCTTATCCATTGGCTTTGACCCATTGGCAGTCTCTGATCTATGATGTAGTGGTTATTTGCATTTTGTGAAGGCCAAGGTTGTCTGTATTTTTGTCATTCAAAACCTGATGCTTTGCTTTGATGTTGAGGTGGAAGTGGTTGTCAGTGGTAGTTTTTGGCTTATCCGTTGACTTTGACCTATAGAATTAGTGGTTATTAACAAGGTTTTCTTATCCATTTTGTATCCCAATCTCATTCAATACCATGGAAAGAAAGAAAGACTTATTGGAGAATAGCAGAAGACAGGACATCTTCCTGAACATCCATCTCTTCCAATAATAACATTTTTTTATTGAGTTATAAAATAAAATAAGATTCAACATGTGAAAGTAAATAGGAAACCAGTAGGGGGAAAGGAGCAAAAGAAAAGTGAGGAAGGATTGGGAGAAAGGAAAAGAAGTGTTGACTTCCAACTCCCTCTGTTACAGTAAAACAAAGCATTAACATCAAACCACAATGTCCATCTCTTGATAGTCTCTGTCCCACAATATAAGTGGCAGGTAAAAAACAGATTTTTGGCCAGGTGTAGTTGCTCACCTCTACACCAAGAATTTGCACCTCTTCATTCATTTTGTACAGTGGAAGGAAAATGCCATTCATTACTTTTTGTCAAGGGGCAGTTTGTTATTTTGCAGGTATTAAGAGAAGATAATGTGAAATATAGATTATACAGAGCATCATATTATATACTGTGTAATTACTAAAAAATTACTGTGTTATGCAACTGGATGATTTATTACAAACTTTCCCTATCTGGAGTCCTTCAGAGATATTGGGCCCATCCTCTGTTTTCTTACACTATCTTAATTTTGCTATGAATCATAGTCTTGGCTACTCATCGGTCAATACCTTGTGTAGGCCCCTACTTCAACATTGGTTTTATCATTCTCCTTGTCCTCACAGGAAGGAGAAGGAAAGCTACAGATTCAAGTACCTCTTCCTTCATTATAACAATCAACAACATGGATGGCTTTTATTTGGCTTATCTGAATTGGCCTAATCAGGAATACATTTGTGATTTGCAGGTTTCAGATGATCAGATTAGCTCATCTGAACTCTCCTAACCTTTAAAGTAGAGATGTAAATTGAATATTCAAGATATTGCTTCAAAGCCACCTCCCTGAATGAATGAGATCCAAAAAAATGGCCCTTTTATCATAAGGATGAGGGGCTGAAAGAAAGAAAGGTGCCTTAAAATTTACCATTGTTTAAGGACACCTACTCTATCTTCCCCTTTAAAACTCTGAAACCTCTTCTGAAAACAGCCCTGGCTCCACACACTCTGGTGTGAGTCTGTTGAGGCCCTTGAGTCAATGGATATTGTACTTGTACTTGTCTGCCTTTGTCCTGATCATTTTGCTGTTATCAGAGTGGCCATATTATAGCTCCTTGTGCTTGTTTTATTTTGAGAAACACAGCCCTTTCCCAAATGTGAGATGACTGAGAATATAGACAGACCTGCCAAAAAGTGTGCTGTAATATGGGTTTGCATAAGGGAATTAGGCTGTATTCTGGTTTTACTTTTCAAGTTGTTTCCTTAATAGTTCCCAACAAGCTTTTGCCTGTTCTTTTTCCCTTTTCTTCCCTGACAGCTTCAGTGCGCGAAGGAGATGTTTTCTGGCTAGCTCTCTAAGGTCTCTTTCTTGAATGGCAACGTGCATAAACACAAGCATAAAGAGTGTGTCTGATTCCTCCCAGAAAGCTGTGTTTAGACGAGTCTGTTTTATAGTGAGGCTCACAGATCTGATGAACAGACAATAAAAGGCAGCAGAGAAAGAATACAATGTGCTTTTTCTCTATCAGAGTTTGGCTTCAGGCAGTCCACTCAGCGCCTCTCCCAAGAGAACCGAATAGGCATTAAGGCACAAAGATTCAAACAGCCTTGACGGAAGATCTCCTGTTTGATGGAAAACAACATGACTTTCTGGTAAATATTTAACCCAGGGAAACACACACACCCCCTCCATATGGATCCAACTTGCTGAGGTAGCAAAAGGGCACTTTGCCCTGGGGAACATGCCAGCACTTTCCAGTATAAATACCCATCACAATGATAGAAACCATCAAGGCCATGGAATGGTGTGTTATCATTCCATGGTGACCTTGGAGGCCTGGTTGAGTAATGAAAGAAAATGAGCCTGCAGTCATATCAGCCCCCTTTTTCTCCATGCTTTACACTGGTATCAATTTAGAGATGCATGTGACTGGCATTCTGAATGTGTGCTTCATATCATAACACCCAAAATGGGATGCAGCAAACCAAGATGGAATTTGGCTGCACAATGCATATAATCACATACAGGTGTGAAGGAAGAAATCAACACAAGGACAGGGTGGAATCAGAACCACAAGTTTATTCAGCTGTCCATAGGATTTTTCAGTGTGGTACATTTGAACAATTCATTCAAACTGCCTGTCAGCTAAGCTTTTTTTTTTTTTTACTTTGTGGAATGAAGCAGTCAGATCAAAGTTTTTTCCATAACAACCCAGAAGCTGTCAGTTCTCAAACAAAATTTGATATGAGGCAATCAGTTTCTCGGGCTATTTCCTAGCAACTTTTATCCAAAAACATGTGGTTGCTTTAAACTCTATAATCTCCATATATTTGTGTAATCTCCTTGAAAAAAAGTCATCCAAGTTGGTGGCTATCATTACTAAGCCTACCAGACGTGGACTGCAAAAATCCTGATGACCACGTACTGCCATCTAGTAGTTGTCCCAATATTTGCAGTTCAGATCTGCAGATGTAATAATTACACTGTAATGTAGGAAATCCATAATTTAACTATGCAATACATTTCAACTTCTATAATCATAGGGGGGGTTTTTTTGGATGATCTTAGGTCATCCCCATGTTTGAGCAATTAGTTTTTATCTTAGTCTTCTGAATATTAGTTAATAATTTACTTGGTTCATCAGACCCAAATATTTTAGTCTGAATTAAGAGAAACCTTTCTGAATTAGTGACTCCTTCAGCCAAACAGCCCTGAGTAGGCAATATTGAAACATCCCATTGTCCATTCTTGTCTCTCTTATTCTGGGTCATGTAACTATAGGAGTTTGGGCTGAAGAAATTTCTTGTGATCATCTCAAACAATCCTCACAATACTCCCTGTGACTGCTCTCTCTCCCTTATTTTCTTAACTCTGCCTTAACAATGACTCTGCCTGTTGTAGCAATGAAAACGAAGTATTATCCAAATAAGTAATCTTTATCACAAACCTGAGACCAAATAGCACAATTTTCTATGTTAGCATGAAAATCAAGGAATAACAACATAATTATTTCAATTAGGTTAAAATGGGAGAACTTCTTGCTTGACTCTCAGTTCTTTCTCTGTGTGTACCAGTCTTTGTACTTCAATAGCATAGTCCACTGATGATTCTTGCTGGCTGCCTTATATGAGTAGCAAAGAGCAAATCATGATAGTCCAATCTCACCCATCTCAATTCCATATACTGTATCATTTCCATCCCAGGTTCTTATTGCAGGATGAAGAAAAATAACTGAAAATAACACCCTTTTACAGTCATGAGGATTGATCAATCTGTGACTTCCTTAATTCCTTCCAGAGAGAGTTAACAAATAATTATCTTGGTAGCCAATTTTTTTTTTTAAGTGTGCCTGTTCAACTTAGTACATACAAGTTCCTGATTGAACCTTCCTTAGGAGATAATATTTTATCTTTCAGGTCAGCTATATTTTTTGCACTGATTAAAACTTTCCCACTTAATGGGAGGAAACAGAATTTATTTATTTATTTATTTGTTTGTTTGTTTGTTTTTTTGTATCTTGCCCTAGTTTTACAAACAACCCAAGGCAGTGAACTTATCCAACACATCTTTTTCCTTCTATTTTCCCAACAGTCCTGTGAGATAGGTTGATCTGAGGCAGAGTGTCTGGCCCAAAGTCACCCAGCTGGCTTTCACAGTTAAGGCAGGATTTGAATTCATGGTCTCTTATTTTCTATCCTGGAATCTTGACCATTAGACCAAACTGCCTCATGTTTTTTCTGACAATCATGCCTCAAAGGATTTGTTGTCTTGAGCAAACGATGGGAATGGTGGCATCAAATTCATATATTCCACTTTTCTGTAAACACATCTTCTTGAACCAATGAGAAACCCATTTCCCTATCTGGAAAACAATTATTTTCTAAAAAGCTAAAAATAATTTCCCAAATGTAGACAAATGGATGGAGATGACCAAAGCTATAGATATTTAATGTTTCAATCTGGAACTGAGCATCAAGGGAAGTAAATATTTTAAACTCCAGCAGCAGTTATGGTGGATACAGAGAAAGCAACACTGTTGAATATTTTAACATCTGGACCCACTTAGTGGCAGAAAAACCACTTTTGAGCTGAAGAGGTATGGTTACATTTCTCTTACTGGACATAATGTCTACTACCTTAGGTAGGCAACTCTTATTCTTCACTTCATGGCTGCATTGCCTGAACTCAAGTACATGAATATTTGGTGAGGCTATTAGCACATGATTTGAACTGTGGCATAGAATGTACTCAGTATATCTACGTAGCTGTGCTTTTTTTTTTTTTTAATAAAATGAAAACATGTTTCTGATCCTCATGTTCATAAACCAGTGCAGGAAAACATGCAGTTAACTCTCTCTCTATTTTTTTAAATGGAAGGTGGGGTCACAGGCATATCTTGTAGTTTACTAAATGCAAGACATTGGTTCACCAGTGTCAAAGTCCAAGTAGCTAAGTAAATATTTCCTATTTAGCAGAAATCCCCATAATTCTCAATATCTGAGTCTTTAAAGCATTTGCCCAACATTTTAAATGAGTGGCATGCTATTAAATGCAGGGGTAGCCCTTGCTTAATGAGTGCCCATTCGAAATTACAATGGTGCTGAAAACATAACCTTATGTTGCACTTATGATCACTACAGCATCCCTGTGGTCACATGATCATGGTTTGTAGATGTTCCACAACCAGTAAGCATTTATGACCATTGCTTACAGCATCCTACAGTCCTGTGATCATCGTTTTCATACTTCACAACCAGCTTGCAACAGAGTCAATGGAGAAGCTAGGAATAAAATGGCAAATCATGGGCATATGGTGTCTCACTTAATGACTGTGAGTGATTCATTTAACAATTGCAGGAGAAGTGAGATGGTCAGTCCATAAAAGATAATGTGACTTATACCATTGCTTAGCAACAGAGTTACTGGTCCTAATTGTGGTTGTTAAGCAAGGATTACCTGCATATCTTCATGTACCCATGGATCCTTAGAAACATTTTACTTTCTTGGAAGTGACCAGCATTCATCCAGGAGTAGATCCCATTGAACTGTATAAAGCTTACTTTTGCATAAGCCAGGCTGAACCCAGTAAATTTATGCTATAACTTTGGGCTATAGGTGGTGCTTGAGATTGCTATCAGAAAATAAAGCCTTCCCCAATAATGTTTCCTTTGGGCATGTAAAACTACATCCATTGTTTTAGTCAGCACTGTCCCACTGTCCTTAAATAATAGGAACTGTAGTTTGCATGAGCCACGATGGCGTAGTGGTTAAACTGCAGTACTGCAAGCTACTTCTGCTGATTGCTGGCTTCCTGAACTTTGGTAGTTCAATCTCACCAGGCTCAAGGTTGAGTCAGCCTTCCACCCTTCTGAGGTGGGTAAAATGAGGATCCAAATTGTTGGGGCAATATGCTGACTCTGTAAACCACTTAGCGAAGGCAGTAATGCACTGAAAAGTGTTATATAAATCTAAGTGCTATTGCTAAGTGCTGTTGCTATTCAGAAGGATACAAGATGAGGACCAGCAGCCAGGTGGATAGACTCAATTACAGTGGTAATGGTTGTACTATTGGAAGACCTGAAAGGCTAGATTAGAGATAGATCATAATGGAGAAATTCTATCTATGGGGTCACTGGGAGTTGAAAATGTTTTGATGGCACTCAATCAATCAAATAAGTTGGGCAAGACTGTTGTAAATCATCAGGGCAAAAGCCTGCACAGATCCCTCATGGACACTACCATTTAAGTGGGTAGTGGAGTTGGGAACTGCCAGAGTATTGCGGAAATATGAAACTAAGCCCAAGCAATGGTTAGCAATGCAAGAACACATGCCAAGCTTTATGTTAGGCTATATTTCTTTTTGGCTCAATTGATTAGTCTGGCTAATTAAACATATAACACATTCTATTATCAGGCATTCACCGACTCTATTTTATAGCTCTTGCAGATATAGATTCTATTACCCAGTTCTGACATAACACATAGGGCCATTAGAGAAGCCTTTGAAGAAGCTATTTTTTATGGATGGCTTTTTGCTAAATTGACTGCTTAATCAGAGTTTTATTAAAAGACTTTTCTCCCCTCCTCCTTCCT
Source organism: Psammodynastes pulverulentus (assembly GCA_025802295.1). Lineage (NCBI taxonomy): Eukaryota > Metazoa > Chordata > Lepidosauria > Squamata > Psammodynastidae > Psammodynastes > Psammodynastes pulverulentus. The sequence continues at coordinate 53,113,545 of JAOYMU010000098.1, forward strand.
GGTTACATCTTTGAACGTTCAACCCTGGTTGGAACAAAGACAAGAGTCCACAGTACGGCTACGTACGGCTTTCCAGCACATGAGCACAGTCTTTCTATTCAGATTTATCTGCCACCAGAGAACAATAACCATGAAACACAATTAGTTTATAACACCTCTGGTACAAGACCTGGTTCTTTGCTGTTCCACGGTCCTAACTTCATTTAGGCCTGCACTTACCTAGTATAAAACTAATGAAAGCTAATTAGCTAATTTGTTCAATTCGTTCAACTAAAAAGGAGGCAGTAAACCTCTGAATATGCTTTGAATATGTGACATGGCACAGTTTTGAGGCATGGCTCCTCCATTTTAGTGGTGGTGTTAAAGGGTTTCAGTAAAGCCAAACCGGATTGGCAAAGGAGGCTTTGGAACACCTTAATCCCCAGCCTATTTTCCATTGGCTTGTTTTGTACATTTGTAATATATTCTGTCTTAGATCATTGATGGATAGACATGAATAAGCTGAATCAGATATTAGAGAAGAGGACTGTTTAATATTTCACTGTTAGTATGGATTTCTCATAATCCTAACAATATGAGATATAATTCAGATTTCATTCATGTTGTGAGCAGTTAGGAAAAGAAATTCTTGTCAGGCTTGTGGGATTTAATGATAGGCATAAATGGGCAACTAACCTGCTGTTTCTCCAAGGAAGCTTGAGTTTCTTGTTATCATTGCTATTTTTTTAACATACTTAGAAGAAATATGAAAAGGAGGCAATCAGAAATATTTTCACTGTTTACAGTATTTTTGAATACTAATTTCATGTTTTCTTGCAAACCCCTATGGTATGCATTTAATGCATCATTTCAGTTTGGACTTGAGGTTAGAGCAGGAGTATCTCTAGAGAGGCTCCTCTTCCACAGGCCTAAACATTGGAATTTATTTGCTCATATTAATTTATCTGGGCCTAAAAGAAAAGAAAAAGCTGAAAAGAAGCTTTCTTGCCTGCAGGGCTGGGGAACATTGTGGAATCCTGGCTAGTTCCTACTTCACTGAACCAAAACAAAAGTTGTAAAATATTCAGTAATTCAGAGTGCACAATATTTTGGTGGGTAAGGATCATAGTTCACTTTTGGAATTCCAAGAGTCCATATCCCCCCCCAAAAAAACTGAGAGGACAGGTTAGATTACATTAGATCAAACTATGGTTTGGTCTGTAAGCTCTCTTCAGCTGCTTCACTGAAAAATTTAGAATATGAAGAATATGGATTTTTGCCCCCATATTTGATATCTTTGCTTTTTTTTCAGATGACAGAGATGAAAGCTTTTACTTATGTAAAGTTCAACTCATTTCAGCTCCAGAAGGTCATCGATTCTAATTAATGAGGGCTATTCCACTGAAGTGATTTGATTTGAACAAAGTCAAAATATTCTAAAAAGTAAAGATTGCTGGATTTCTCTTCAGCACCATGGCTAGAGCTTGGGGGGGGGGGAGAGATTTAAAATAAAAGGAAAAGATAGCCACTCACCATACATTTGGACTGATTGATCTTCACAAGTGGTGAGTGCATGGAAACAATTGTCTTAGCATCTCTTTACTTTTCCCTCTAGAAATTAGAGAGCTCATTGGATCTGTGTTAATTAACCAAAGACTTCCTATTGACATGTGTGTTCCCTAATCATGTATGACTGTTATAAATCAGGTCCATGTATCAGAAGGGTAAATTTAGAACACTGCTGCTGTCGTGGAACTTCTCAATAAAGACCTGGCATTATTCCTGGAACTGCCCATTATTAGCCCTTTGAATCTATATACAAACACTAAATCTTAATACAAGCTAATTATAATTACATCTGATGCTTCTTCACATCCTATCTATATATTTTTTCATTTCATTTATTTGAAGTGATTCTTATATAATGGCAGTATGCCATATAAAGGTTGTTATTTTCCTGCTTGTTCAGATAATTCTGATGTTTTTAATTTGGGAACGTCCTCCACAAAATTTGCTTCAAAACTCATTGTAAAGAGTCTAGTTCTGTTTATTTCAATCAATGTTATCTCTTCTACAACTCCTAATATTTCCAAACAATATCTTCATCTGCCAACTAAATATTCTAATTATAATATTCACTGGTGCTTTCAGATGAAAGAGCCCCGTTCAATCGTGAGTCTAATATTGAAGGCTTAAACTAGGACATGCACACTAGACCTATTTGCAACGTTCCTCTGGTAGGTACATGGACTGCTCCCTTTGTTTTGGTCCTTGCTAAAACGAATGGCATGACATGAAGAGAGAATATGAACTGAAGAAACCCTGGTTCATGCTCACTTAGGTCTATAAATCTCATCAACCTTACAAAACGGTTGGGAGGACATCTTGAAAGAAGAGAAAGAACATGTTCATTGCCTTGAGCTCCTGGAAGAAAGAAAGACAGGAATGCTAATTTTAAATAATCATTTTTATCTTGCATTTGTCGACCTTGCTTAATGCAGTTTTGTCAAAATGAATTCTATAAATGCAAAATGCATAGCTGACGCTAAGTTACAACTCTGAAACAAAGCAGTTGCTCTTGTGTAGCCAGCAAAAGCTTTCTTGTGGTTCCTTTACTAGCAATGCACACGGATTTCTCTGATACTTCAGAAGGCAGGTATTCTGGAATAAAAGGAAATGTGCTTAGCTGGATTTGAATCCAGAATGCACTTCTTTTTTGGTCTTGTTTGAGAGATCCTTGGTGCTCTAGGAGCTTGGTTGTTTCTTTGCAGATGTTTCATTACCCGAAGCTAGGTAACATCATCAGGGCTAGTAAAGAGTGGGGTTTGCTCTCAGTTTATATTCTAGTGGCTTGCCCTGTCAGTGTTGATGGGAGTGGTCTACTGCCCCAATGGCAATTGATTTAATCCTGAGCTACAAGTCTCATTATTTCCTTTAATAACTGTCTTCTTTCATTTTACATTCTTTGCACTCTTCTGAATAGACTTTGACCTTAGAGAATGTCACTGAAAGGAGTTTTGTGATCAAATCTTCTTAGCTCCTATCCCCATCATTGGAACAGCTCCCCCACCTGTCATAGCAGTCAGGATTTAGCTCTATTAGTCTTCACTAAAACCATCAAGACCTTTTTTGTTTTGTTTTGTTTTGTTTTGTTTTTCAGGGGCCTTTGGAGACTGAACAGAACTTAATCTCTCTTGGATGGAGATTATAATGTGGTAATATTTGTGATTGAGATGTTATATATGATATTGTTGTATCTATGTTATTCTATTGGTATTTAAATTTATTCTAATTCTGGAGACCTGTAAATCACTTATATTCTGGCATGATTGGAGTGGCATATATGCCTAAAATAAAATAAACACATTTCAGGTTCAGAATAGACCTGCTGCTGAGAAATTAGGCTTTCTTTGCTGTAGCAGAGACACATCTTTTATGCACAATATGGGAGATGTGAAGTAACAGATCAAGGGTAGCTGGAAATTGCTAATCTCTTGCTGGAGTTTAGTAATTTGTTTTTGGCCTTTGGTATATTACAACGGAAACATTTTGTGGCTGTGCTTTTATGAAAAAACCTTAACTCTTTGACAATTTCCGTAACGGCTTTTTTTCTTTTAATAAGGCATCATATTAAGTTAATCTTTAAATGAAGTTAATTAGAGTTTCTATCTTGGAGATCAAATGCTGTTTTAAATCCTGTGTGATGTGAGGGCAGGGGAAGGATGCCATTTATGTAAATATAGTCATTGGTTCTGGCTGGAAGTGGATGACACAAAACATTACAGGATAATGTTACTTCTAATATCCTAAGATTATACGGTCAGAACTCATAGGAAGAATACCTCTGGTAAAATACCCCCAAACATGATCTACAGAAAAAGCTTTAGATCATTTTGAGATGAGTAGCTAGGTTCATACTTTGAAGATTTTCTTTTAAGTTAGACTTGCCACCAGCATTTTAGACTATCATACTTTTCTGTGTAAGGTTTATGTAATCCAATAAATTAACACCTAAGCTTTGTAATATCATTGTATACAAAGAGGATTTGATACTGATGGTGCTTTAACATTTTTGAGGTCCCCAATCAAGCTTATTTATATTACTCACAAAGATAGGCATTTATTAACAGTGCTAAAAGTTTTCACTAAGTGTGATGCTTAATATTACAATGTTATATCTAGAGGTAAATAGGCTATTCATTAAAGGATGCACTTAAACATTTTTGAAGAGAAGTCTAGAAGGTTGGATGATGATGTGATTGTTTGATTGCACAGTTGTCTTACACATGAATGTGACTGGGATTTTCTAGTTTTGTCCCCAATAATTTGGGGCTAAAGGTAAGGTTTTCTTTTTTTATTAAATCATGTAAAGAACCATGTAGTTCTTAGAAGTTAAAATATGGTTTTTCATGTAATTCCTTTCTTGGTGGGGAAATGCACTTCTGGTTTCAGTTAGTGTTCCATAGAATTTTGGAGTGGATTTAAAGGCAGCAAGACAAGTGTCTCCTATTTATTTATTTATTTATTTATTTATTTTAAACACAGTTTTCCCATTTTTGCAATCTGGATCTAAGTCTCTTTACGGTCTTTTTTCTGCAGAAGTAGATGAAGGAAAGTGATACTTCAGGCCTAATCCTCCAAAACAGAGCTAGAAGGAATATTCTAAAAATGAATTGTATTGTATATAACCAGCAGATCTTAAACCATATTGTTGGGGGGGGGGTTCACCAGCATTAGTCATTTATGTTGTGCTAAAATGTTGTTTGGAAGCAGCAGGGTTCTTAAAGAGATAAATTGTACCTTACATGCAAATACAGATGATTTCACTCCAATGACGAGAAAGTGAAGGGGAGAAAAAAATGGAAATGATGCAACATGGGGTGGTGTTTTGTCTAATCTTGCACATTTTTTCTCAAAGGAGGGTGTATTCAGAGTTTTACGCATGCGCAAGATGGCGGATCGGTAATCCCGGTGGGAATGGAGCCCGCCGTGGTGAGGGGGAGTTTTTGCCTGGTATGTCGGCCCTGCCGGAGTGGAGTGGGCAGGTGCGGTGAGCGGATTCTCCCAGCCGCCGTTTGAGCCCAAGAACGGCGGCTGGGATGAAGGTTTCGTCGAGGCCTAGCCGGAGTGAGATCGTGGTGCATGGCGGCGTGCGGCCTGTAGCGGAGGTCGGCTGGAAGGCTGGAAGGGCATGGAGAGGGCGCGGGCCGCCAGCTACGGAGGCCGTGATGGGGAAAAAGCTCGCCGTG
>JAOYMU010000098.1:53182479-53200199 GCA_025802295.1 Psammodynastes pulverulentus
GCAGCCAATGCAGCTCGCGCAGGATCGGTGTTATGTGGGCATGCCGTGGGGCACCCACTATGACCCTGGCGGCTGCAGGGTCGGCTGCTGGCCACAGAACAGCTCTATGTATATGAAAAATGCCTGAAGGATCACATCATAGTAGAATGACTGTCAAGACACATATATGACATGAATCATAACCCATAATCTTAAGAATAAAAACTAAAGTTTCTCAGAAATGGACATGTTGTTGTTTAATTTGAAAGATCTACAAGGCAATTGTTCTTCAAAGAAATCAAACTAAGTGCTGTGTTAGCATATGGACAGTTTCTGATTTAACTGAATAAATTACAAGGGCAGAATAGACAAATCAATTTTAAAAAATCTGGTTTTCCTACCCAAACAGGTTCTCTACTAAGGCCATAGCATTTTGATGCTGTAATTTAGTGCTAAATATGACAGAAAAGATACTGTTTTGGTGCAAGCCAAAGGAGTGATTTAGATAGAAGCTCCACATATTATTTTAAATGGGAGACAAATATCTATAGTTTATATAATTCCTAGGAAATTATAGGGATTCCTAGGGACATCACAACAATCATTAGACTTTTATTAATTTCAATTTAAAGTATGCATACTATGGCTTTAAATTTAACATATAATGAGTTCAAGACACCAAGATTCCCTAAACATTAAGTTCTAAAATCAATAGTCTCCTCCATATTGCACTGTCCATCTAGCACAAACCCAGGGAAGAGATTTATTATCAAATAAAAAAATGTCCCAAATCAATTATTTCCAAGTACTTGAGTATACTTAAAGAGGGTTCATAGGACTGTAGCCCCCATGCCATGAAATAGTCACTAAATATAATCAGTTGTGAACAAAAATCCTAACTATCATTTATTCTTGTCCAACAAAAGCTTTTAGTTTGATGTTAGTGAAATAGATAAAAAGTCTTTTGGAATCACCACAAAAGAAACTGTAGACTCACTCAGATAAGAGCAGGCTTCCAATTTAAAATGAATGCTCTCCCCCTCCCAAACTATTTATGTGTTTAAGGAAACAGATCTTTTCTTTCACAAACAATCGTTTGCACATTTCATAGTACAGTAATAGCAATGTTCAGCTTCAATCAAATTCAGGAACTATTAGGTTTGTGTTTTAATTGTTAGTTTTCAAAGCAGGGAACCTCACTGAGTGGCTTTAGAAAGTATTTAAATGCAGCACTGAGCTGTTTCTCTAATACGTTTTAGACCTACAGTAACATCTTCACATGTGGGATATCCCAGACAGGTGAGAAAAATCCAAAAATTGCACCTGTCCTCAAGTTTTAATGGAAAGGAACTCCTAAGAAAACATTTGTTCTGAACTAGACTGAAATTTTAATCAATGTCAAAATAAGTACTGTAAATAAAGGAGGAGCCTCCCACTTCCATTCCAGAAAATGGCAAGAGCCATTGATGATAGATAGATAGATAGATAGATAGATAGATAGATAGATAGATAGATAGATAGATAGATAGATAGATAGATAGATAACTCAATCACCTGTTCAGAATATCAGCATCCTTGTTCGTCATGGAGCTTTTGTTTTTTGCATTGTGTGGTTGCAATGCATTTGATGATTTTCAGATTTTGATGTTTGTTCCTGTTGTTTAACATGCCATCTTTTTGTGCCACTTTTCTGGAAGCAGCTTCTTTTATTTCAGTACTTGATTGTGCTATTAAGTTTTAATACTTGATATTTGTCAGTGTTTGATACTTAATATTCATCTTATTAAATATGGTTTGATAGCTGGCATATCATCAAAGATTTTAAAGATTACGCGACAGTGAAAAGCATTGGCATGTGTGGCAATGGTCAGTTATTTCATAAGTTTTTATGCTTGAAACATCAACTAGAAAAGATTGGATTTTGATGGTAGGACTGTATTTTGCAAATTATTCTGACTTTTAAGTTGTAAAACTAGAATTTTGTTTGCATTTTTTTCTTTTAATATTTGAATGGTAGAATTTAAAAGCAGAATAATTCCTTCATCGGAGCAGCTCTCTGTTCCATAGCCAGACAAACAGGAATTGTAGTTGTTTAGTAGTTGGTCTTATTTCAAAATAGCATTAAACTATTGTGCTTTGGGGTGGGGGTTCATTTCTTTACAAAAGAAATATAACTATGAGGCAAGTTAGAAAAGTATATTAGTTGTCCATGTTCAAATCCTGCAGTCAAGGCAAAGCTAAGGTCTTGGTATGAGTCTCTAAGTGATATCCTTTGAACATTGATAGAGGCTGTCCAAAAAGTGCTTTTCCAAAAGGCAACTAGACTTTCTTGGGTTTTTTTTCCTTGAAAACATTTTGTTTTTTCACCCAGGAAGCTTCTTCAGTTCAGATGTGAACAGAAGTGAACTTCTTCAGAATGGAAGAAGCTTCTTGGATGAGAAATGAAATGTTTTCAAGAAAAAGAACCCAAGAAAGTCCAGTGGCCTTTAGGAAAAGCATATTTGGGCCAATCAGGAACTGGATGATTGAGAATCTCCGTAGACATTTGATAGAGGATAAACTTTGGAGGAAGGATTCAAGGAAAAAACCAAATGGAAAACCTATAGAGAATTAGACTCAGTGTTTCAAAGTAGTTGCTCCATTTCTTTATATAGTAGTAGTAATCATTCCTGAAGTATATAAGAGCCTGAGGAATTAGAAGGACTGCAGAAGTTGTGTCAGTTTGGTCTCACAGTTAAGACATCAAAACTAGAAATCCAAAGACCATGAATTCTAGTCCCACTTTAGGAATGAAAGCCAGCTGGGTGACTTTGGGCCAGTCACCTTCTCTCAGCCCAATGCACTTCACAGAATTGTTGTTGTGGGGAAAATAAGATGAGGAAGGAATATTGTGTGTGTTTGCCACCTTGGGTTATTTATTTAAAAAATAAAGGTAGGGTATAAACAAATCCATTTTTAAATGAAGATTATGGATACTGGAGAAACATCTGGGATAGACAATCTAATACCTCTAGATTTGGACCATAACTTCTATTATCCTTTAATAGCATTGCAAGGATCTGCGATTATGGAAGCTGTGGTCCGAAACATCTGGCAAATGCTAGATTTCCTATCCTATAGGGGCATTTTGTCAAACATTACAATTTACACATGTGAGCCACTAAAATATTGGCAAAAAAGTTAAGTATAACCTAATTACATTATTACTTTGGCTGGAAACAGGAAACTGAACACTGTGTGTAGTCTTGGAACCATTTTGTTCCATTTCTGTTTTTGGAAACAGAAAATCTCCTTTTTCCCGGGCAGACATTCAATAAGAAAAAATAAATAAAAGGAAAGTGCCATTCCCAATTTTTTAAAGCTTCTTTTAGCTCAATTAAAAATACTCTATGGTTTTAAAAAAAAGAAGCAATGGCTTTTTAAAAGCTTTTTCTAAAAGAGGTCATTTGGGAAGTAATACATGCAATTATCAACATGACTGTTAGGATTGCATGCCTCATTAATAAATAAATAAACACATCAAAAAATAATTGATTAATTTGTATAATTTATTCCAAATGGTAAAATATGGAATTTTTCCTGATAAGGTAACTTCATCTGTGCTTACATGAAAATTACACACATAGTATCCAAAAGGTCATGCTTCCTAATAATCTTTTTTTTTAGAATTGAAACCTTGTTAGCTATTTGATGTAATAAACATTCCAGTAAATAAAATAAAAACATAATACAGGTGGAAAGTATCATGCAGAAACACAATTATAGATTTCATTTTTACATACGCAGAAAGTTTTTTTTCCAAAGTGCCTAAGAAATCCCACTAGAAGATGAAAAAAAATGGACTTCATTTCTCAATTTATTTCAAATATTGTACCTCTGAATTAACTGAATTAACAAAACAGGACTTAATTCAAAATCACCTGCATGGAAGCCCCAGTTTCCTGGCTGTGAAATAAATGAGGCACTTTGTTACCTGGCCTGTCTCTGTGTGGAAAAGGACAGGCCCAGGCAAAAGGAGCATCCATTAATTTGTGTACTGCTGACACCATTAACCTCGGACATATGTAGCGAGTGTTTCTGTTCTTCAAGATGCCCCTAAGGATCTTTCAGTGACATAGGCTAATTAACTCCTCATTAACAACAACAGCATTCCCTTTGATGGGTACAAGTTAATTTGTTAATTGTACTTTAATTACAAAGTTATTAAGTGCTTAGAGGTGGGTCTAGGCGGAAGACTGCAATTAATGTATGCTGCAGATTGCTTCCAGCTATTGGGAGATGCTAACAGAAACCCTCCTAAACTCCTCCTCCATAAAAGGAAGAAGCAGAGCAGGCGAGAGAGATTTTACTGGCTAATACCAGAATCCCCACTATTTCCTAAGAAGATGCTTGGAGCAGAGGCAGTGATGCCCAACTGGGCAATTTGGAAGTGCTTTACAAGCAGAATTGTGCTCAACTGATTTTTTTGGCTCAGAGATTGTAAAAAAAAAAAAAGCTGGAAAGCCCACCTTCTAAACATGAAATGTTAATAGCCACAGGTCAAAACGCTTCCCTGCTTTTCCTCCCCTGTGCCTCCCCCCCCATAAAGCAAAGGAAATAATTCCTTCCACCAATTTTCCCTAGTAAAAATAAAGACCATTTGATGGCAGTAGGTAAGTATTTTCATCCAATTGAAAGAAACAAGAGTCCAATAGCACTAGTGAATTGAAATGGCCCAAATGTGTGGAAAATGATGGCATAATTATTGGATCCTTGTTGAAAATGATGGTCAAACCTACCTTGACATGGTTGGATTTTGACAACAGAAACTATGTGCGGTTACTGCTTCTACACTACAGAGAGATTGGCTAATAGACAGGAAAGCTTTTCTGGAGACTAAAAGCAGGAAAGGCAGCAGGTTTTTCCACCTCCTGATATGCTCACTGCTGCTGACCATTATCTCATTCATGCTTCATTTCTTGCACAAGCATTTTGGAACCAAAGATGACACTTGGCCTCTGAACACTGTACAATAGAATGCATCCCCAAAAACAGAGAGAGCTGGGACAAAGAAGTAAGTGGAGGCAGAACAAAACATGAGTATCTCTTAGGGCTGCATCCAAGATGTGAGGACCATCTGCTGCCCTGCGCTACACCAGGGCCAAAGGGCAGATAAACTGGGAATTGGGGATGTTGTCATCTCCAACGAAATGATTGGCATTCTGCTGGATAAGATGATGCAGATTATCTTTTCCCTGATCCCACAGGGTCATATGTTTTCTGGAGTGGATTTGATTTATTTCTGATTCTGCTCTGGTTTATTTGAAAACAGCTGCAAACTGGTCTTTTCTTTCAAACCACTGTGGCTCTGAAGTCCTTGTGGGCTGGTCGATTTCCTATTGAGAGGGACTCTGGCCTCACTCTGCCTCTTTGCTTCTGGATTCAAGCCAGCCAGTATTCTCTCACTTTAAACACTCTCCTTAGATCTTGTCTTGCTCAGTATGCATTTACAAGTCTTCTCTCCGATCCACACTTCCAATCCAGCTGCTGCAGCACATGTAGGCGTGGTCACTGCTATTGGGATAAGGTTGAACTTGCAAAATGGATAGCCTGCAATTAAAGTACTTTCAAAACTCAATGAAGTTTTTAAATAGAACCAAAGAATGGTAGCAGGGAAACTTGGAAAACTCTGGGAGATTTTGATCCTTTTGTACTGTAGTACTATTTTTACAATCAAGCACTGAATGATTTCTTCTCAAAGAGTAATATGCTTTACCTAGTTGGATTGGTTAGCAGAAAAGATAAAGTGGAATGACTGGCACATTCTGTTGCCTATATCTTCTCCTTTTTTTGCCCTTGCAGGAGTTAAAGTCAATTATGCTTCAGCTGCTTTGTAAGAGTTAGTTAGTGTACTTTATTGTCATTGCACCTCATACAATAAAATTAAATACCTTCTTCAGCGTCCATTATGACTATAAGAATAAAATACAAACACGAGTGGTAGAAGTGCTATGAGGTTACTTTATGTCTACTACTTTCCTTCACCTTACGCATGAGAAAATATGATTACATAGGCAAAATCCTCAAACTCATCTCTCATTCCCTTCATCAGTTAAATTAAGGGTTTAATATATGTGGAAGTCCAAAATTAATTTTACAATATTCATTCAATTGTCATGATTTCTTGTAAGGTTCTTGAAAAGTTTTACCCAGGCATGGATGACTCCAGATCTTAGTTTAAGAAAATGAACTGATGAGTAATAGTCCTAGGTTCACTTTGCCAAGAATGTGCTTTGTCTTTTACATATCTTTCTTATATAGGGGAACTCGGGTTACAATGAATTATTCTCCAGTTCAGCTGACTTGAGAACATCAGTGAACCAAATCCTTTATATCAGGGCTGTCAAACTTCCAGCCCAAGGGCTGGCTGCATCTTGTGCTGGCCACGCCCATGCCCGGCTTAGCAAAGGGAGGGGGAATTCCCCATATGTCACGTGATGCCACCATGCTAACATGAGTTTGACACCCCTGCTTTATACCCACCCAGGCTAAAAAGGGGAAGTGTCTGAGATTGGGACATGTCTAGATTACAGGTAGTCCTTGAGTTTTGATTTACAACAATTTGTTTAGTGAAGATACAAGGACACTGAAAAAAATGACCATTTTTCATTTATGACCACGGCAGCATCCCCATGGTCACGTGATCAAAATTTGGATGCTTGGCAACTGATTCATATTTATGATGGTCGCTGTATCCCAAGGGCATGTGATCCCTTTTTGTGACCTTCTGACAAGCAAAATCAATGGGAAAGCCAGATTCACATAACAACCCTGTTATTAACTTGACAACTGCAGTGATTCACTTAACAAATGTGACAAGAAAGGTCATAAAATGGGAATTAACAAATGTCTCACCTGACAACAAAAATTTTGGGCTCAATTGTGGTCATAAGTCGAGGACCACCTATATAGCTCTACCATAAGCAAGCTGCAAATTGGACCCCACTATACAAACTATGTTAATCTCATATAAAAGCTCTGTGAAAGATTATAATCCCATACATTGTTCTGGACAACGACACTATTATAGCATGCTGGCTTTCTGTCTGTGACAGAATCAGCCTTGATTACAATTAACAAAAATCAAGAGCAAACTGGAACATATCTATCATATCCTGGATCTTATTAAATCTGTTTCCCCCTCTTGTCACCTGAAGTTTGTTGTTTTCCACTGGCATTAGCAGTTGAAATATGGAGTGCTCCAGTGGCCTAGAAGTGGAGCTCTCACCTCACAATCAGGAGGCTGTGAGTTCGATCCTAGATAGTGGATGTTATTTCCCTCTCTGGGCACAATGAGTAATTATCTGCTGTGAACTCTGCATTGGTGACAGGAAGGGCATCTGGCCAGTAAACACTCAGCTCCATTCAGTTGTCCCGACTCCACCTCAATGTAAGGGATTACAGGGTCATTAAAAGACAAAAAAAAAAGCAAATTGTAGCAGGAATTCCTATGCAGTATGAATGGTGTTCCAGAATATGTGCATGCTCAGGAGCCCAGTAGACACAGATAGATAGATCTAGATCACTGACATGATGGAACCTATTCTGTGAACTGGCTCTTAAGGTACAATCCTAAACATTCTTACTTGGAAACCACCCAGATTTCAATTCATGGTTAAGTATGCAAAAACGATGAAGTAATTGTTGTTCAAAGCACTTGAAATCAGCATTCAGTTACGGTAACGTAAAACAAATGGAAATCAGGTTTTAGAGCTGTCTGCCAGAGGATGTAATAAAAGTAGCTATAGATAATAATGCAATCTGATTCAAGGACATACTAAAGCTATAGAAATCTGGCATCTGAATGGTCTTTAACCACAACAGTAGAGGTGACACTTCCTCCTTGTTGCTTAGCATCTTGCTTAAAGCTCAAACTGCCTGAAGCTTTGAACATGCAAGCATAATCTGCAAAGCAAGTGACATTGAGGACTAACTCCTATCAGGACAGATCTTACTGAGCTAAATGGACCATTAGAACAGCTTTGCTGGGGTTTGGCCACATCCTTTCCTCGCCCAGCTGGATCCTCATTTATTTCACTCTGTCAGCCAGTGTTGAGAAGTTCAAGCAAATAAATGTCACGCACCAGTGTTTTAAAGGCCCTTCCCTGAAGCTGATCTCAGTCCAACCTTTTTTATTTAAGTTTCCCCATTGTAGAGGGCAGCAAAATGATTGAAGATAAACATACAGCTGCTGCAAGAGGCATCCCTGGAACAGGAAAGGGAGACAGACAGACCAAACAACCAATCCAACCCTTTATTGTGGCTCCTTATTACTGGGACTTCTCAACACTTAGCCTATAGCAAAATTCTGCTAACAGCCCAGAAATGGAAGCCAAGGTTCTGTCAGCTTCTTTCACACTGGGCTTTTGCCAGAAGGCCTATAAAAATGTCATTGCCTGTCAACGGCTGATGATTATGTTCCCCCTTTGTCTAACTCTTGGTAACACGCTTCTATGTTTTTTTAAAAAAAGAGCGAACATCATTTTTGAACTACTTTGGCCTCCCCTTCACCTTTTTCAAACAATAGTACACTAAATATGGAGAGACAGAAGCTGTTACTTAAGTCTTTAGCTGCTGCCAAGAAAAAAATGAATAATTAAGAACATATTACTTGCCTGGGACTCCCAATAATGCTTTTAAGTTCAGGTTTAAGTGGCCAAGACTCTTAAACTACATTGCTCCTGTCCCCAGCTTGCCTCTAGCTAGCCCCTACATCTTTCACATTGTATACATACACCAGTTTAATGCTTTGGAATAGTTCTTAAAGAAAAAAATACGGAAGAAGAGATGCCTCTCTACTTCTTTTACACCCCAACACTGTGGTGTTAAGATAGCAATGAGGCTAAAAGTGTCTACTGTTGTTGTTCCAACCCCCCCCCCCACCTCTTTTGTTAGGCATGTAATAAAAACAAAAGCTCATACTTTATACTTTTCTTTGAATGTTTAATTGCCATTTTATTTCTCACTTGATAAACAGTTCATAAATCTACAGGTAGTCCTCGGCTTACAACAGTTCATTTAGTGACCGTTCAGAGTTACAACAGCATAACTTGACTTATGACCAGGGCTTTTTTTGAGCCGGAGCTCAGCGGAACGGCGTTCCGGAGCCTTTTCGGAGCTGTCATCACGTGCTCCATCTCAACCAATCGCGCGCTATCACTTCCGGGTTTTTTTAGCACGCGACGGGGGGAGCGTTCTGGCACCTTTCGGCACCGAAGAAAAGCCCTGCTTATGACCATTTTTCACACTTACGACAGTTGCAACATCCCCATGGCCACATGAGCAAAATTCATACACTTGACAATTGTTTCGTATTTAGGACAGTTGGGCTCGGTGGCCTAGAGGTGGAGCTCTCGCCTCACAATCAGGAGGCTGTGAGTTCGATCCTAGGTTAGAGGCAGATCTTTGGAATAGGCTCTCCTGCTCGAGCAGGAGGTTGGACTAGATGACCTCCAAGGTCCTTTCCAACTCTGTTATTCTATGTAAATAGTTACAGAGTCCCTGGGGTCACGTGATCACCTTTTATGACCTTCTGACGAGCCAAGTCAATGGGAACACCTGATTCACTTAACGACCGTGTTAACTAATTTAACAACTCGCTTAACAATTCTGGAAAGAAATGTTAGGGAAATGGGTCAAAGCTCTTAATAAATGTCAAAGCACTTAACAAATGTCTCACTTAGCAACAGAAATGTTGGGCTCAATTGTGGTCATAAGTTGAGGGCTACATATCCAATGAGAGAGTTCAGTCATAGAACAAATGGTTGGAAGGAATCTTATCGGTCATCCAATCCAGTTCTTTCCTGAAAGCAGTTGTAACTCTTTATTTGTTTTATTTTATTTATTTATTTTGTCAAGCATGTATAAGATAATAGATATAATTAGGACCATGGTTATGAGTACAAGAAATGGGTATGAATAAAAGGGACATTAAGACAGGGATGGTAGGCACATTGGTGCGCTCTCCCCTTCCATGCCCCCATTTGAAAACCTGCAAGCAATGGTATCCTTTCTATGTTAGAGTCCCTTTGTTACAGAATCTGTCTTTAGAATTTGTAAGTGTGAGGGTCATGAATGCATGGATGTGAACATAGATAACCTGTCAACATTTCATAAATCAACACGCATATTTTATTTTACAGGACAGAAGTTTCTTGATAAAGCATGTTCTGTGCGTAATATTTGTCAGGAGAGATATAATACACGTCCCGCTTTTTCCTAGGCTTTACATGCATCCCTGCCATCCAGGCAAAATTCAGTTCCTCTACGAATATTCCTCCAGTTGACAAGCGCCATTCTGGCATTGATCGAGTATCACGGGGGTAATAGTACATAATGGCTCTCTGGTGATTAATATCAGCTATTTATTCAAAACTAACAGCCACAGTGTGGCAGCAACAAATAAATTAACAAGGTTAGAAATATGTAAAAGAAAATATTTATGTAATGGATCAGGGAGAGTATATGATAGCTGTATACATCGGTTATGTATATAACAAGCGATCAGTGTAAGAGGGCCATTCCTCTCCAATATCTTTGTAATTGTTCTGAAGTCATTCAAATGTAGCTTGATAAAAAGAAGCAGGCTTGCCAAGAGGTGAGTAGGTTTTATTTGCTTAGAAGACAAGGCTGCAAGCAGGTGGAACAGAGGGCAATTTTGCCATTAGAATTCTAGCAAAAAGCATTTCTTGAAGGCCAAATAAGGTCTGGATTTGATTTCTATATTAAATTGCAAGGTGTTTTGCAGAGATGACCACCCTGTTTAGGAGATGACAACACGTCCCCAATGATCGAGGCTGCTGAAAATTCTCCTATGTGAAAAAGCATTTCCTTGATCAGAATGGGAACCTGGGAGCTCTTACCTCTGCCAGAAAAAGAAGGAGAAGAAGAAATATTAAACAGTCTTTACAAAGTACTTTGCAGGCATCTGTAACATAGGCAAGGGTCCATCATGAAAAAATACTTATTCATGTACATTGAGTTCATTTCCATATACAGTAAGTGTCATTCTACGAGGAAGTGCTAACAGGACCTCCTGTTTGCATGAACAATGTATTTCTTTAGCTGATGCATCTGCTTCCTTGCACTTTAAAAGTCAGATTTGCAGCTCAGGAATGTCCCCAAAGCCATCACTTATTTTGGATTCACGCATAGTGGTGTTTGTACAGAGTGCTCTTCACCACCTGTGCTGTCGTATTGCTGAGATTGTGGTAGTTGGAGAAGAAATTCCTTTCCATGCTGAGTTAGACCCTTTCCTTCAATGCTAGCATCACCCAGGTCTGTGGAGCAGCTTACTTAAGTACTGGAACAGGTATGATGAGGTCCTGTTTTTGAAGTCTTCATGGAAAGATCAGTGAATAAATACAGAAAAGTCAGCTAATAATCACTTGTATTAAAAGAGATTCATAGGTTTCTAATATCTTAAGAACACATTATCCTAAAATGTTACCTGCCCACATTCATAGGCAATTTTGGAGGGGCCTTCTTTAAGCAATATTTCTGTAGAAGTTATTGAATGGGTAGGGATTACAGCTCAGTTTTTCTCTGTGGTAGCACTGTATCCTTGAAAAATGTCCCCAGATGTCTCCCCATATCTATATGCCTACCAACCATTATTTTAAATTCCATGTATCAGTTCAATTTTGGCCTTCTAATTTACTTTGTCATGATTTATATCAATTACTATTCATAAAAATATATTTTTTTCTGGGAAATTTGTTTCTACTTGTTGCCATTTTAATGATTTTAAGCTGAAATGTGAGTGGTGGATATATGTGTACATTTTTGTTAACATCTGTATTATGTATTGATGCGCTGATATCTGAATTATATTTCATGGGGCTGTGCACACTTCAGAAATGATTTGAGATTTTGGAATTTGCATGAAAACAGCAATTTGTTACAGCAGTCTGTCGTATTTCAAGCTTTCACACAAGTATGAAAAAAAGAGAGATACAGCGACTTTAATAGTCACATTAACTTTAATGAGTTGACTTTTTTATGAATCATTTTTGAAACATGCAAAAGCACTAATATTTTACAGTATACGTAAGCTATTTTGACAAATATAATTTTGAAGCAAGGTAAAAAAAAAATCAAATAACTGCTCCAATAATTAATGTCATTGCAATCAAGTCACCCAAATTCCTGCTGAACAAATAAAGACATCGTAGCCTTGCATAGAATGGACCTAATTTGTATAGTTTAATAGAATTTCTTACAAAGCTGAAACTCAGGTTTCCTGAGGCAAGCAAGGAAAGAGCTAATGCTTTTCAGGTCCACTCAGCTTCAAGGAGCCAAATAGGCTTTGTGTTTTAGTTTGGAAGGGGAAATAAAGACCTCAAGAAAGCTTAAATGGGACGTTACCACTGTATGAACTACTGTGACAGATTCCTTCTGTCAAGGAATTGTCATGGCTGGTAGGCCAGAAGAAGCATTCTTGGTCACCAAGGTTACTTGAGCTCCCAGTGAGAAAGAAGAGTACTCACAAAATATATACTTGTCCTTCCAGATGAAGTGCACTGCTTCCTTGACAGATCATTTATCCCTTTCCCAGGTCCAAAAGTCATCCATTAACAAGACCTCCAGTTTGTTGGGATACAGTGTCAGCTGTTTGCCTTCATCCACGCATTACATTTTGCATTTGTCAATGGGGGGCCACTAATATCTTATGAAATGAAGGGGAAACCATGCTGAGGCTCGTAGTGAAAGACGTATATACTGTAGAATTTATTATAGAATTCAGAACAAAAGACTTTTAAAAATTCAAGGGCAGAATCAAATTTGGAATACAAGTCGCAAATAATTCTCAACTGAAGCAAAGCAAAGAGGTAGATTTTGACTTGGAAGAAAAATTGAGAACAGTATTTTAATAAAGTATTGCCATTTTATCCTGAACTTGAAACCACAGAAGTTATAGTGACAATGAAAATATAGGCAAAATAAGTATACTGGAGCTTAATTTCAGGGCTAATGGAAATCTTGACTTAGTTTAGCAAAAAAAATGTGCATACCTTAGTCTATGCTTTCTAAATTTCTATATCCCAAGTACATAAAGTACATAAAGCATTTTCAGTTGAAATCCTATGCTTCCCTTAAACACAAACATGCATAAAATTGATTTCAATAGAATTGTTAAGCTGTACTATCTTAAGAAAGTCAAACTATATGTACATGACAATGCATTATATTGTAAACAAATTGAGAAAGTGCTTTTGCTGCAGTAACTGCATTCTGTTCTGTTCTTTATTCATTTATTTGCTTTTTGGTTAAACCTGAAATCTCATCTTTCTGTCAAATCATGTCCAAGATGGCTAACAGCACTAAAAGGTGTCCAATAAAACACAATGAGAAAAGTCAATAAAGTTAATGTATAAAATGGACAGAATAAAGAGAAATCAATAAAAATATGATGGCCACAACTGACTGATTGTTAATGGAATAAAATTGGTATGTTAAAGTTGTTCAACTCAACATCACACATATTTTTGCTTTGGATAATCCAGACACTCCATTAAGTGGAAATGTCCAGATAAAATGGTCAATGTCATAATTTTTAGTAATGGAATGGGATATCACATTCTTCTCCCACTTGATGCCTTCCAGAGGTGTTGGACTTCTATTCCCATATTCTCCAGAGAATATAATTGCTCCAATATTTCTGGAGAGTTTCCTGGAAGAAGATGGTTATGTTATAGCTTGAATGAAGATGATCAAGAGAATAGGAAATTGTCAATGTGTTTGCTGAATCGGAAGACAAAAACCACTTTCTGTATAAAATAATGAAAACGTTCTTCAAGCAACTATGAAAAAAAAATATTGCCTATTAATGGAATGAAAACTAACTGGAGATTTTAAGTTAAATTTTATCAGAAACCGTTTTTCTGGGAAGTTCTGTATTAGTATGTGGTAGAAAGCCAAGAAAAAGTATTGGGAAAATCAATCATTTAAAACAAATAGTGGTTAATTCCTGCACAGAACCCAACTTTTAGCTGTTGGGGTATATTTCAATGAGCTGCATCTTAGCCTTTTATTGTTTTTCCTGTACTTAAGGGAATATGTTATCACTTTGGCTAAAACAATACAAAAATGCATTTGTTCTTTAGTGCTGACTGGAGTGCACAGTAAGCACTTTTTAAAAGTCCAAGTGAAATAAACATTAAAAGGCTAACAGCCAGTAAGGCTCATTAAGGATTCAAGAGGCAAGCTCTTACTTATTTTAAATGAAAGCAAAGAAAACTTTTCATCTCTTTGTGCCAACAGCTTAACTTCTAAGTTTCCAAAGACAATTATAAGACTAAATTTATTTCTAATCTGTTTCATTCATGTAAATATTTATTCATAAATATGATATATTTCTTCATTAACATTTTGAATGTTAACTACACGTTCATATTATTGCATAGGCATTCCACCCTAAAATGTCTCCTGTTGCACATTTTTTTTAAAAAATGTGAATTGTGTCACAAGTACCTGCACTCTTAGTCCATGAAATACAAATGACATCAGTTAAATGATGATTGACCCTACAAGTATGCAGGAAAAAAATAGTTCTAGGAGTCTAAGATGTAGGGCGTCATTCTGGATTTGAAAAATATCATACTTAGTCTTGGAAATATGTAAGTTTGATTTACATCACAGAGTACTGCATCAACTGCAAACACTGTATTTCAAGTGCTTAAATGTGATCTGTACAAAATGTGTTAAAATGAGCAGAAAATTTAAAGAGATCCTAATTTAATTTTTCAGTGGCATAATAATTAGAGAAATGCAATGTACATTTTTGTGAAGCATTTGGTGTTTTTTTTAAAAAACAAAAAACAAAAATCAGCCTAGCAGTATATTTGAAATGGAACTCCAGTGAGTGCGTAGCAATTATTACAATTATTAAAATTGCACTGTGCCCACTAGAGTTCCATTTCATATATATTCTGCACTTATTTTTGTTAAAACAAAAACAAATGCTTCACAAAAATGCACATTGCATTTCTCTAGTTATTACGTTACTGAAAAATTAAATCAGAATCTCTTCAAATTTTCTGTACAGATCACATTTAAACACTTGAAATACAGTGTTTGTTGATGCAGTTCTCCACGATGTAAATCGATCTTTGTCCCTACTGCAGTTCTGTTGCAGATCAGGCCACTCTGTTGCTATTTAACACTAGAAGCAAACAATTTTTTAATGGAAGGTTTTCTTACAGTGCCCATATTCAGGAAAGACTACTCCTCTCCTTCAAAAAAGCCTGAATATAAATTGATGTAGTGGCAGAGACCGTATCAATCAGAATTTCACAGGTTCAGAAACCTTAATTTTCTCCACTTCATATGGACGTTCTCCACTTTGTACCTGAAATATTGCTGCTCTTTAAGAAATAAACAAATATGCTTGAGGTGGGGCTAGGCAAAGGCATCTGCAGGCAAGGATAAGAGGGAGAGATGACAGAAGTGTCATGATGCAAGCTCCACTTCTTTTGCATATCTGTGTGGTGACATTGCACACACATATAAAACAGGTGGACCTTGCAGCATAACACAGTTTATAATACTATGGTGAAAATAGTAAGATCCCATAGATACTTGTGGCACAAGTCCTTTTCTTTCCATAATTTAGAGTAGAGTAAATAGAGTAGAGTAGAGTAGAGTAGAGTAGAGTAGAGTAGAGTAGAGTAGAGTAGAATAGAATAGAATAGCAATAGCACTTAGATTTATATACCACTGTACAGTGCTCTACAGCCCTCTGTTCTAAGAGTAGAATAGAATAGAATAGAATAGAATAGAATAGAATAGGAGAAGAGAAGAGAAGAGAGGAGAGAAGAGAAGAGAAGAGAAGAGAAGAGAAGAGAAGAGAAGAGAAGAGAAGAGAAGAGAAGAGAAGAAAACTTTTTCACTCTTCAGAAATGTCACTGACATATTAAGAGTGAAAGCTGAATTATCTTCTGTCTAGTAATCACCTTTTGTGATCCCAAGTCAGGCATTAAACACTGCTTGAAGAGAACAAATATTGGATTTTTCTGGAGATTTTATAGAGTGTTCTGTGACACCCACACAGTTCACATAAATGTTGATGGAAGAAGGAAGATATGAATTTCTCCTCACTGTGCTCTGGTGTCTTTTCATAATTAGGCTGGTGCTATTGCAGAATTCTCTGTCCAAATATCAGCATTTGTTAGCAGAAAGATTCTGATATGAGGGGAGGAGGAGAAAGAGAAGGAGGAGAGGATGTAACATTAGCAATATGGGGGATAAGGGATTGGTGAGTAAGAGATCTAAACATTTTAATGTGTAAACTGTGAAAAGCCTAATAGAGAGGGCATCATAGTGAAATTGTGGCAGGAATTGAAAAGAACATGTAAATGAGAGAAAGAGACAGAGGGGGAGGGATGGAGAGAAGGAAAGGGAGGAAGGGGGAGGGAGAGGGGGAGAGAGGCAACAATAGGGAGGATTTAGGAAATGAAATACACTGGGTGATATCTAATATATCTCCTTACGTCATGCACAATTTTCTTTTACTCCAATTCATACAAAGCAATATGTTTAGAAGGATTGTGAGGCAGATGTAGCTCTACTTTAATTTATAACCTTTATATATAGGTTCAGTTCAAATTTAATAGGCTGTTCAACTTGTCTTGGATTTTCTGATCTATTGAGATTCATATACATGCATGCAACAGTTACAGATATGTCCAAAACTTGAATAAGATTGTGGTGCTGATCTGATCCTCAGTGTAATTGGTACATATTTGTGGCGCATATGAAATACAGTCTCTGCATACACACAAATATATACAATATCAAGAAAATGTGGATAAACAATAAAGCTTAAGAAGGCATGATTATCTTCCTGGTGAGGATATATGCTGGTGAAATAGTATAGAGGCTTTCTAATGAATTTCTTTTTTCTTCTTTCCAGTCCTATCCTTTTTCTAGACTGCATGAATTTGCATGGAGTACAAAGATACATAAAATTAGTCTTGTCTCTTCAGGGTTGGAAGTTGTCATTAGCCACTATCAGCTAATTCTTCTTTGGCATATATAGTACATGTGTAGTCCAACATTTCTCATTAAGGCATGTGCTTAAGTGGTCAACATTTTCCATTATAGAGTATGTGTATTATGCAGTGGCTCAGTGGCTAAGACGCTGAGCCTTTTGATTGAAAAGTCGGCAGTTCAGCGGTTTGAATCTCTAGTACTGCGTAATGGAGTGAGCACCTGTTACTTGTCCCAGCTTTTGCCAACCTAGTAGTTTGAAAGCATTAAAAAATGCAAGTAGAAAAATAGGGACCACCTTTGGTGGGAAGCAGAGGTGGTATTCAGCAAGTTCTGATCGGTTCTGGAGAACCGGTAGCAGAAATTTTGAGTAGTTCAGAGAAGCGGTGGTAACCTTCCCCCAGGAGTGGGGAGGGAATGGAGATTTTGCATTTTCCTTCCCCTGGAGTGGGGCGGAGATGGAGATTTTACAGTATCCTTCCCCTACCATGGCCACCAAGTCATGCCACATCCACAGAACCGGTAGTAAAAAAAATTGAATCCCACCACTGGTGGGAAGGTAATTCTGTGTCTTTGGCATTTAGTCCTGCCTGCCACATGACCATGGGGATGTCTTTGGGCAGTGCTGGCTCTTCGGCTTTGAAACGGAGATGAGCACTGCCCCCTAGAGTTGGGAACAACTAGCACATATGTGCGAGGGGAACCTTTACCTT